>OY282558.1:250431906-251181906 GCA_958295665.1 Tipula vernalis
CGTCCAGCGTTACTAGGAGGACAATGCGACGCGAGAAGTGGTTATAGTTCTCCGCTCTCCTAACGGCTTCCGTGATCTCTTGGACTGCGTCTATCGTAGATAGGCCCCGCCTGAATCCGTACTGCCTAGGTGAAAGGTCTCCCGCAGATCTAATCGCGGCCGTGAGTCTCTCCCTAATTAATTTCTCAAATAGTTTACCTGCCGTGTCGAGCATACACAGCGGCCGGTAGGATGAGGGCAGCTCGGGGTCGCCTTTACCCTTCTTGACCAATACCAGCCGCGCGTTCTTCCATCTGGTACTAAACACTCCCTCCGTCAAACAAGCATTAAACATTGTTAGCATGAGTTCGGGATCCTGCTGGAAGACGATTTTCAATACCTCATTGGGTATTCCGTCCGGGCCCGGCGTTTTTTTGTTTTTTAGCGAGAGTATCGCTTTCTCGACTTCTGCCTCTGAAAATGACGGGACCTCCATCTCTTGCCGTTCGGTGGCTCTTTCCCTCAGCGGGTGACTGGGGAAAAGGGTTTTCACAATATACTCTGCGGTTCCGGCATCCATCACGCGTGTTGGTTTCTGGCCTCCTAGCTTCTGGGTCACTAACTGGTAACCCCGTCCCCATGGGTTTTCGTCGATGTCCTCTATTAGTTGTTTCCAACATCGGGCTTTGCTGTTCTTTATAATCCGGCGTAGTAGCTTTTTTGCGGATTTATGTTCAGCGGACAGCCGGTTAGCTTCGGTACGGTCTGTTGCTCGCTGAGCTTTCCGCCGGCTTGCTAAACATGTCTTACGTGCTGCTGCGATTTCTGCTGTCCACCAATATGTAGAAGGCTTCCCGTGGCGTGGTTTCCTCTTTGGCATGGATGCCTCACATGCCGAGCCAATGAGACCCATAGTAGAAGCTACCACCGTCTCGGCCGCAGCTCTTCCGTTCATACCTGAGCTACTTTCTGCTATCTGCCGCCTACCTTTCGACAGTTCCTCCATGAACCGCTCCACATCCAGCCTTTGCAGGTTCCACCTGTGAGGTTTAACCGGTGTGTCAATCCGCTGTCTTCTGCCAACCTCAAATTGGATGTATTGGTGGTCACTGCCGCAATAATCCTCCATAACCATCCAGTTATGGGTGTGCGGAACTAGGGCCTCCGATGCGAGGGTGATATCTGGTATCGTCTCTGTATACCCTGGTCGGCGAAAGGTTGTCACAGAGCCGCTATTCAGCACCAAGAGTCCTGCTCTGGCGGCCATTTCCAGAATGAGTCTACCTCTTGTGTCGGGGTTTGGCATCCCCCACTCGAGTGCTCTCGCGTTGAAATCTCCGGCCACCACCAAATGCCCAGACATTGCGGCTATCTCGTCCTCCAGAGCATCCAGCTTTGATCCAAACTCTGCGATTCTTTCGTTCGGGGTGAAGTAGCAACTTACGTAGGTTATACCTGCTGCTTTCACCCAGACGAAGCCCCTTCCTGCTCCATGATTTTCGGCGAAAACTTCACCGCTAGGTATCCATATTGCCGCTGTACCGAGCAAGTCGGCGTACCATCCTGTGGATTGCTTATCTCGGTACTGTTCGCTTAGCATAAGCAACTCGACTCCTTTTTCCACTACCAGCTGATGCAAGAGTTGGTCAGCCGTTTTGCTCCTATTCATATTCCCTTGCAGAATACGGGTCATTTTCGGCTCTTGACCGCCTGTAGTGTCTCCCGGTATACTTGGCACTTGCCGGAACCCGGGAAATGATTTAGCTGTGCCTGCTCAATTCCCCTATCATTGCACAATATACAATTTGCCGCGGCGGTACACCCTCTTGCCTTGTGACCGACAGCGAGACATTTGTAGCACAGTTTGCTTCTATCTGGACCTGTGCAATTCTTAGCCATATGGCCATATCCCGAGCACCTGAAACATCGTGTGACAACGATCCTTTCCCGCACTCTGCAATATACCCAGCCTATCTTCAACCTCCCTTCATTGAGTAGTTTGGCGGCCCACTTCTCCTCTATATCTGTGATAGCCACTTGCTGTCCCCTAAATCCAGGGAAGAGGTTGACTTTAATCGGGCCCGCCTCTGGGATTTCCCTTTTTAAAGCCGCCACAACTTCCTGAACAGTGGTGAAGCCGTCTAGGTCGCGAATCTCCACCGACACCTTTGGCTCTAGAGTTAGGATCGTTGCCTGGTCTCCCAAGGCGTGTCTCAGCGCACCACAAAATCCCTCTTTGTTTTTGGATTTCGGTCCTAATTCCAGGAGGACGTCACCTGCTCTGGTCTGCCGGATTGTCTGAACCACCACCTCTGTTTCCTCGGGATTTACCTTGCCACGCATTTCCGCTAGCACTTGTGCGTAAGTCTTCCCTTCCGCTGGCCTTATTATAAGCGCCTCAGGTCGGAACCTACGACGCTTCCCACGCCTTTTCCTCATCCTTTTTTGTGCGACCTCGCGTTCGTCATTGGGTTTGCTATTTTCCGGCCCATTACACTCAGCTGCCTTTGCTTCCAAGTTTGACCGTCTCCTCTCCCTCCTGGACCGCGGGTTTTCCCATAAAGCTTTTCCCGCTCCTTCCGGTGTTTGGATCTCATCCCTAATCTCTTTTTCCTGTAGCTCATTTTGCTCTGCAGGGCTCGTAGCAGATCTTTTTTTACTACCGGCTGCGTTGGGGGTATCGGGAGCTTCCTGCAATTCTGTACCATTTGATAAATGAGCTTCCGGCCTCTTCTGAATACGGGCGACGTAAGTGATGGCGTCAAGAGCATCCTCCAGCTCCACCAGTCCTATCTTGATATCATTAGATATATTCTTTTGTCTGAGAGTGGCCCTCTTCATCTTATCGATGATGCTCTTGCACCTCTGCAGTAACGCGCCCTGGTCTAAGCTTTCCACCAGCGTATCAGTTCTCTCCGGCGGGATATGTTGAGAAACCCCAGCCGAGACACCAGTTTTCCTTTGCTCTTCCTCCTCCACGTCCTCTATCACCACTGTCTCCACAATAGGAATGGGGGAACTGGGCAACTTAGGTGAAAAGCTTCTCACCAATGTATTCGCCGTGTTCTTCTTTGGAAATCTTTGCCTCTTGGCGCTTCTTACAAAAACCACCTTTCCCAAGGGTGTCCCGATCCCTTTCTCCAAATTGCTTGTAGTCATATCTGCTACCACCGCCAAGTTCTCCACGGTTGTAGCATTGCGGTCGCTGGATATCGACGACTGGGAGCCCGCTCTCTCGCTCCTCACAGTCGCCGGTACTGGGTTTCCGAATCCCTGCACCCTAAGTTTTACTCCTTCTGTACTTTCCATGCTGGTTTTTTTGTCAGGGGTTTCCTTCCCTTAGCATTTTAGACCTACTGCCAGGTAATAAAACAGCCGCTCCTAACCTGGAGAACAGACGCTGACCAAGGAGCCGCTCAATATGAGTCAGTCGCTCTTGGGTTTGTGTTCACCCCTAGTTCCAGTTTTGGCCCGCGGGTGGTATTTTATTTACCAGCGGGTTATTGGTTCTTATTAGATCAGGAGCTATTGGATTGATCTAGTTTATTGGATTCATTATTTATGGTGCAAGGAAAATGCTCTGCAAATTTTGCAGTTTGCTCAATTAATTTATCCATTTTGCTCAATAACTGCGAAATATCTTTGCTAAAACCACCAGCAGAAGATGTGTACGTCACGTCCGTTTCAACCTCATCACAATTTTTGTTATCATTTACAGCACTTGTAGCCCCCGAACGTCTACCTTCAGTTTCCTACAATTTTCACATATCTTCTAATAACTGAAGCCTAATTCCAACAGATTTGTGATGGAAAAACTGGAAACATTTGCCGATACATTGCATTCCTGCTTTGGTCCGTTTTGTAACATTTATAGAACAAATTTGACAGAATGCTATATTGTCAAAAACAATTATTATGTTATCGAAACACTCAAATTTAATAAATATATTGAAAACTTATTTAATTTTTAGCAAAAGATGATTTAATTTTTTTTTTTTTTTTTTGGGACGAAAAAACAAACACGACCGTTTGACATAAAATTCGAGGCCGTTTCTAATAATAATTAATAATTAATAATTAATAATTAATAATTAATAATTAATAATTAATAATTAATAATTAATAATTAATAATTAATAATTAATAATTAATAATTAATAATTAATAATTAATAATTAATAATTAATAATTAATAATTAATAATTAATAATTAATAATTAATAATTAATAATTAATAATTAATAATTAATAATTAATAATTAATAATTAATAATTAATAATTAATAATTAATAATTAATAATTAATAATTAATAATTAATAATTAATAATTAATAATTAATAATTAATAATTAATAATTAATAATTAATAATTAATAATTAATAGTTAATAATTAATAATTAATAAAATTATAATTAATAATTAATAATTAAGTATTCCGGTGCCTGAAACCTGTGCTCAAGTGCGCTTATCATATCTCTCCACGCCGCGGAGTTGAACGCATTCCTCACATCCAATGTCACCAGAAGGACAATTCGCTTTAAAAAGTGATTGTGACTCTCAGCCCTTCTAACTGCCGAAACAACTTCCTGGATAGCATCAATTGTGGATCGCCCCACTCTAAAACCGAACTGCCTTGGCGATAGATCACCCGCAGCCTCTATAGCAGCCTTTAGTCTGTCCCTGATTAGTCTTTCCAGGACCTTACCCGCAGCATCGAGCATGCATAAGGGTCTGTAGGATGAAGGTAAGCTAGGGTCACCCTTACCCTTCCTAATCAGCACCAAACGTGCACGCTTCCAACAGGAGCTAAAGACACCAGACACCAAGCACGAGTTGTACATCTCTAGCAACAGAACTGGCTCTTGCCGAAAGACCATCTTCAATACTTCCCCGGGTATCCCATCCGGCCCGGGACCTTTCTTGTCCTTGCCCGCTAATACCGCCTTTTCTAATTCGTCTTCGGAGAAGAGGGGAACATCTATTGCTCGTTTACAGCTAGTCCTGGATCTCTCGGGGTGACTAGGGAAGAGGCCCTTGATAATTCTCTCCATCGTACCCGAGTCCATCGCGCTAGTCGGTTTCTGAGCTCCAAGTTTTTGTGTGACAATTTTATAGCCCAGCCCCCATGGATCTTGGTCTATATCCTCAGCCAGTCTCTTCCAGCAGGCCGTCTTACTGCGGCTTATGGCCCATCGTAGCTGCTTCCTGGAGCTTTTATGCTCTGCTGATATGAGGTTTGCCTCAGAGCGGTTTTTTGCACGCTGTGCCCTACGCCGTAGCACAAGGCATCTCTTGCGTAGCTCGGAAATTTCGGTTGTCCACCAATATACTGTTGGCTTGTTGTGGCGCGGTTTTTTCCGTGGCATGGATACTTCACAAGCCGAATTGATCAGGCGCATTATAGATGCCACAAGGTTCTCGGTTATCGATCTTTCATCTGTATTTCTCGTCCCTGTTCTCCGTACACCTCTCGCCAGCTCTTCTTTGAACTTCTCGGTATCCATCTTTTGCAGATTCCATCGCACCGGTTTATCCCGCAATGGATTTTGTTTTTTACCGCCAACCTCAAAAGTAATATATTGGTGATCGCTCCCTGTGTAGTCCTCCATGACAACCCAGTCTTGGACGAGGGGCATTAAGGATTCGGATGCAAGGGTGATGTCTGGGATTGTCTCGGTATATCCCGGCCGGCGAAAAGTCGTAACAGATCCAATGTTCACCACTAATAGGCCAGTTCTTGCTGCCATCTCAAGAATGAGTCTCCCTCTACTGTCCGGCTGTGTCATCCCCCACTCAATAGCCCTAGCGTTAAAGTCCCCAGCTACGACGACTCGTCCCGCCACCCTGACTACTTCGTCCTCTAAGGCGTCCAGCTTTTCCTGGAAATCAGCAATAGCCTCATTTGGGGTAAAGTAACAGCTGAAGTACGCAACCTCCCTGTTCTTGACCCAAATGAACCCTCTGCCTGCTCCAAAGCTCGTAATGTGCTGTGCCCCCGCCGGAACCCATATGGCGGCAGTACAAAGAAGGTCAGAGTACCACGATGCAGACCCCTTACTCTGATACTGCTCGCTAATGAGCACCATGTCGGTTTGCTTCTCGGCGACCAACTGGTACAAAAGCTGATCGGCGATTTTGCTCCGGTGCATATTTCCCTGGAGTATCCGCATCATCGTAGTCGATTTTTTACGGCCTGCAGTGCTTCCCGATACACGGTGCATTTACCAGACCCTGGGGCATGGCATGTATCTTCACTTCCTATTTTTCTCTCCGTGCAGAGTACGCATGGGATCGTGGCGCGGCAAGTTTTTTCCCGGGCAAGCCCGGGTTCCAAGCACCTGTAGCACAGCTTGCCCCTGTCTGGTCCCTTGCATTCTCTCGCCATATGGCCATAGCCAGAGCATTTGTAGCAGCGCATGACAACCGCCCTTCTCCTCACCCGGCAATACAACCAGCCAATTTTAATCCTACCCTGGCTAAGAAGTTTTAACGCCCACTTGTCTGAGATTTCCACAACGGCCACTTTCTGGTCCCTTGAGCTCGGGAAAACAGTCACTTTCAATTCCTCTACATCAAGGAATTCTCGTTTTACTGCTGTCTCTACCTCTTCCCTTTCTTTAAAACGACTATACGAGAAACGTCAAAGTTGTGATGCTTGTGACCACCTATTTCGTATGTCTTAGCTAAGAGATTTTTTAAGAGAATCTCTTAGCTAAGAGCGTCAACCGAATCGCAAAATAGTCTTACATAAGAGAATTCTCTTAACTAAGAGAAATCTCTTAGTTAAGACCTCTATGACTGTACGTTAGAATCGCACGGTAAGCCTCTTTAAATCGAAAGGGTGACATGACAAGGATACTACTAGGGGAATGGCCCTAGGGGATAAATATATTTTGTAAAGAAATTTAAACACAAAAGTTAACTGACGGATCTGATTCATTTGTAACCGTCTTATCATTTTAAATATAAGAAAATTGTGCCTAGCAGAAATTTATTGTTAAACTCACTATAAAAATATATGTGGGTCACTAAACGATTTTGGAGCTTTATTAGACCACAGTTGCCACGCTTTGATTTATTAATACAACCTAAAATTTAATATTTTTAAAACATTAATGTTTTTAGTAACACTAGCTTATTTTGAAATTTCTGCAATATTTAAGTACATGTTTGTAATATTTAAAATGAAAAGAATGTCCCAAATGAATCAGATATATAAAAATCACACTTCAAACTACATATTGAATTACTTCAATTTTCCAATCATTACAATTTTCACAAATGAAAATGTAATTTAAATAGACACTACTTCCATATAACTTCATATAGCAAATTTTTGTTACAACCTATCACATATTTTACTTTTATCCGCTTTAGTCGCTTTTAAACTTCTCCATTCGTCAATTGAAAACTGCCAAAATTTTGTAGAATTTTGATTAGGGATTTGTTAAACAAATAAATTAGAATAACCAATTAAAACTTTAGTTTTAATTAATAAATAAATTGAAAATACATAATATAATTGAAAATATGCTACTACTACCGCCGCTTAAGAGAGAAAAGAAGACACCATTAAAATCCACCACGCCGTGATAACAAACGAAATTATATGAATTGTTGGTTTCCGTTGACCTTATAAGTTAAAATTTCCAAAGCTTGAATAAAATACATCGTTAAATAAATCAATTAAGAGGCTTGGAAATATACACTTACATGTTACGAGTTGAGTATGAACTCGTTGGTTTTTTATTTTTATTTTAAAGCGGGATTTCATTGTGGCATAACGAATTGAGAAATATGAAATTTAGTATTGTATAAACAAAAAATATAAATATAATACAAAATATGTAAACGAGTATTCAACATTTAGGCTGAAACAGCCTAATGCATATACTCGGACAAAAAGCTCGTCCGCTTTTTCTAAACAAGTTTTGAATAAACTTTTTTATAAGAACTAATGTGTCATCAGAATGGAACATGTGAATAATGAATGGAGTTTAAAGAAATATTTTCTCTGATCCGCGGAAAACAAATGAAATTTGTGTTTTAATTCCGCAATCTGATTTGATGTGGGAACCACTGATTTAAATAACAATCTTCTAGATAAATACTGCAGCGGCTCGCTCGTTCATTCATATTAACATTCAACAATTCATTCAATTTTTACGTTCACTCACCACCACAATTATTCATCAAATCAAACGATCACACCTATTCAATATTTCCAGACATATTAACGTAGCGACGCGAACAAGCTAAACGAAAAAAACAAATTTCGCATCGGCTACGAACCAAAAAAACTTTTTCGTTTTCTTACATTATTGGTCTATCTTCAACGGCGCGTGGACGCCATATTAATACACATTTAAATTTAAAACAAACGAAAAAGGAATACCAAAAATTCTCAACTTAAGAAAAACGTATAATATTTATCACGATTTTGTTTATTAGTGGATTCAACAAAAACCATCACGTGGACACCGAAACAAAAAAATACACAAGCTCGCCTACGGGAGCGATAAGTGTTTACATTTTAAAATAGCAAGGTAGCGATACAAAGGTCACATACATCAGTAGCAGAACAGCATAAAAGTGATACAAAGGTCGCATACATCAGCAGCAGAACAATATAAATCACCAGATGAGTTTTTATTTAAAATTATGCATATTTTATTTAACACATATATATTTACATATCATTTCATATTTTTATTATTCAAATAATTAATAACATTATTCAAATTTAACGTAACGAATTATTTAAATATATTCAAATTGTTCTTTTCATATAAAATTCTTAAATATCAAATAACTCTGTAAACTTTTCACCACCGTTCGCGATTATTTTCGGTTTACAATTTATCGGCTCACGATTAGGCAGATATTTGCCAAATTCTCGGGAACAGCTGTGTTTTTATTTCTTCTTAGTTTCTTTTGTTTTCTATTGGTTGTACGATATTCATAGATACATTGGACGAGAGCATCTCGTCGGCCTTTAAGTGTCACCTTTACGTTGTCTACTACACAGTAAGTATCTAAATTATTACTTAGTTTTATTCACTATCTCTAGGGTCGAACTTTCATAAGTTTTTCTTTTTTTT
Organism: Tipula vernalis; assembly: GCA_958295665.1. Classification (NCBI taxonomy): domain Eukaryota; kingdom Metazoa; phylum Arthropoda; class Insecta; order Diptera; family Tipulidae; genus Tipula; species Tipula vernalis. The sequence goes on from OY282558.1 coordinate 250,440,989, forward strand.
TTTAGATAATAATGCCACTTGACAGTATGAAGAACGGGGAACCAAAACCAACCGCCTCACAGGCCAAAGACGCCTTTCAAAATCAATCCGCAACAGCGGTCGAGAATGATACCCAAGACATTCACATGGTGATCGCGGGCCAATCAAAGTTCAGCCTACCTACGTTCTGACCTGAAAAATTCAGCAAGTGGTTCCAATTATTCGAGATTACAATTCGACCTCCGGGATATCACTTCCCAAAAATCCAAATATGCACACATACTATCAACCATTTCCCCACAAACGTTTGATGATGTACTGAAAAAAACGTTATTGGTCCGCCTTAAGCCGTCAGATGAACAGCAACTAGAATCTCTGCTATCAGGACAAGACCAGGTCCACAGTGCGAACAGAGCATGCCCGCAGTGGAGACAGTCGATCCCCGTCAAACAACGGTACAATCCAAGATCGCTTAGCTCGCTCTCTAGACGGCTTGTTTCGGGACGGCCGAAATCGGTCACAAAGTCGACGTTCTTCAACTTACCCACGATCAAGAGGTTACAACAAATATCACCAAAAAACCATATGCTGGTACCATATTAAATTCGGTTCAGCGGGCCAAAAGTGTAACGCTCAGTGCAAATTCGGCCAATCCACGACAGCGGCCAGCATGGACACAAACGCACCACAAATAATCCAATAACTCAACGGGTCCTGACTACCATGTCAAACACCCTATATTCAAAACGTCTCCACCTATACGATCATATAAACAAATTTACTTATTTAATCGACACTGGCGCTGATCTTTCGGTTATTCCAGCACTATATTCGAACAACTCATTGTCACATTTCAAACGAGATCCCGATCTAGTCCTGTCGGCCACCAACGACACATCAATCCACATATACGGCACAAAATTGCTTCAGGTGGATCTCGGATTCAAAAGAACCTTCACGCATGCTTTCATCTTAGCTGCTGTGAATCGTCCGATCATTGGCGCCGATTTCTTGTTTAAATTAGGCCTCCTTGTTGACCTGAAAAACAAACGGCTGGTTGATTCAGCGACTAAGCTGTCATTCAATGACACCATGTGTTACGACCGTCTTTCCGTCATAACAGTGCTAAAGAATGGTTGAGACAAGAAAATAGAAACAAATTAATATTTCACGAGTAAATTGATTCAAGCGCCTTAAAGGGTTTTATGCTCTCTTTATGCTTTTTAAAAAATTAATATTCCATTCGTTTTCGCATTAAACATATTTTGCTTTGATTATGTATATATGTTAAATGTTGAAAACAAATATAATTATCAACAATTGCTATAGCGAAATAAGTGCACAAAAGAAAAGTAAATCGAAAAGTGATAAATAAAAAATAAAGGTAACCAAAATGCACAGATTCCGTGGCGCAACCATGTTTGGTGAAGTTGTGGTTTTGAGGCAATATTCTCGCCCGTGGTTTTTTTTTTTGTTTAGGTGGGTGTTCGTTGCCCAGAGCACTGAGGCCATTGAGGCCTATTGTGCATCCCTAGAGATTTCCTTATGTGAGATACAGGTCTATATCCCTGATAAACGCCGCTACCTGATGCATATCCAGTGGGTCGGCGTTAGGCCACTGGATTATGTGGAGGATAGCATCGCATGTGAATAGTAGTATTATTATGGATGACAGCATCCCATGTGAATAGTAGGTGGGGGTTATAGATGTGTTCATCTTCATCACCGATCATAATCAGATGATGAAAAATCCCTTTTGCATCTCGCCCCTGTCGGGATTCGAACCCGGTACCTCCCGATCCAATAGTGATGTGCTAAATCGATCTTTTTTGATCTGTTTTGTTTATTTTCTCATATGATTTTTAACAAAAAAGATCGATTTAGCCCATCACTACGATCCAAGCGCCGCAGTTTTAACCACTGCGCCGTTTGGCCGGTGCAGGGCAACCATTATTATGGAGGGAGTTCCTGCGTCGGCACTGGTAGCGGTACGGCCGGACGGGCGATAAAGGTATTCAGTATTTTTAAGCGAACTGTCAATTTTTTTTTCTTTGTATTAACGTAAATTATTTTCTGATTTTTCGATTCTTGAATTGTTTTGGAAATTTTTGTAACGGAAGAGTTTTTTTAGTATTTTTTAGCCTTCTTTAAATTTGTTACGGTTCGTTTTATCTCTTTTAATTTTTGTTTATATAACATTACATTTCTTTTTACTTTGGGGTTGATTTATGGTGCGTGCACGATTTCTGCACCGCCATTCAGAGCATTTTCCACCTTGCTTTTCTTTCAGTTTTTTTTTTTTTTTAATATTTTTTTTCATTCTGTTTTTGTTATATATTCCGCTATCTTCTTTTGTTTGATTTGATATGGTTCGATTTTTTTAACGGTTATTTAAATTTTTTTTTGATTCGTTTGATACAATGAACAGTAATTATTAGATTTATACAGTAGATTCAGTGATACAATTTTTTTGTGCTTTATTTGGTGATAGTATTTGTGTGTATCGTTGTTTCATGAGTGATGGTGTGATTTTCTTATTTTTTTTTCTCGTATGAATCACATTTACCTCATGAGTGAATAAAATCTTCATTTGATCGGATGATGTGAGGCATGATTTTGTGGAGGGTCGGTTTTCCATATTTGTTCCGGGCGTGCCGCTCGTTCCTCTAGGACAGGCTGTGCTGGAGGGCGGCACGGCATATGTGTTGGTCGTACTGGGGCGACGGTTTCCGTTCTAGCGGGTCGTCGTTAGGACTGTCATCCGGGCGTCCTTCAATGCCTAATTGGCATCGGTGACCGCCGCGACTGGGAGACAGCATCCCAGCAGGCGGGCGGATGAGGAGAGGCCCGCCTGGCAGTTATGACGGGGATCGCCTGGAATTGAAGTTGTCGCTCCTGGACGACCACACCTGGTTTTATTATTTCCTTAGCTGCTGAGGCCGTGGCAAAATAGTTTCAAATTTGTTTTTCCTTTTCATTTTATTCTTCATGCGGTTATTCAAGCTGTAACGCAATCCCACAAGGGATTACGTTAACAGACATGAGAATAGCGGTCTGATGCGGTATAGTAGCTGGCTAGAGCTCACGGCGCGGCGTGGGGGTTTTAAGACATATTTCCCATGCTTGAATAACCGCATGAAGAACAAAATTAGAGGGGCAAATGGAAATTAAAATTAAATTGCCACGGCCTCAGCGGCAAAAGAAAATGATAAGAAGGGAGTGATCGATCCGGAGTGACCGTCTCAATCCCAGGCGATCACCGCCGTGACTGCCACACGGGTCTCCCCTCATCGGCCCGCCTACTGGGATGCTGTTTCCCAGTCGCGACGGCCACCGATGCCATTATGAGGGAAGGACGCCCACATGACAATCCCAGCGACAATCCCCCGGAACGGAGACCGTCACCCCGACGCGATCAACTCATATGGCGTGCCGCTCTCCAGCACAGCCTGTCCTGGAGGAACGAACGGCACGCACGGAACAGGGTGGAATAAGACCGACCCTTCACATGACCACACCTCACATCACTCGATTAATGATTTTGTTTACACGCACATGGTGCGACGTAGCACACAACAGCAAGAAAATTCAAAGAAAATTTTTTTGTTACGGTAAAAGAGGAAAAAAAATTGAAAATTAGGCAAGATAAATTACGTTAAAACTGATTCTACGTTAATGTTAAATTTCACTTTCACTATTCACTGTTTCAAGAAAATTAAGAAAATAACACCAAAAATATCCTTAAGAAATGAACCGTTATGGGGTCGAACCACACCCAAAAACGGACAACCGAGCTGAAGCAAAGAGAAAAAAAACAGCGAAATTCCAAACGCAATTAATCAAAATGACGGAAAAATATAACCTGACAATAATTTGCTCTGAGTGGGGTTTTCACCAAATTGGTGCACCACCACGAAACGCCGAAAACAAACGGTAAAAATAGTAATATATGTACAATATAATGAAAATAGAGAGGGAGAAACAAACTGTTACAGACTTTAGAAAACTAAAATTTACAGTTAGCCAGATTGTTTGTCCCTTGATTTGCTTTACCTTGTTTTTTTTTTAAGGCCGGTCCGACCAACTGCAACCAGCGCCGACGCAGGATCCCCCTCAAAATGGTTGCCCTGCCCCCACGGGCGGGAACACAGCTTCAAAATAACAATTTCGGCAACTCCACGATGATTTTATTTGTAGAACTTTTTATTCATTGTTTCAAGATATACAAAAAAAATTTTTTTTTTTTTTTTTTTTCACATCAAATGAACGAAAAAAAAATCAGCACTTGTATTTTGATTTGTCTCTTATTTTTATAATCATATATATACAAATATGGATTGGTTGTTTAATAAGTAACAAAACACAATAATAATTTTAATATTTAATTTAATATTTTATTAAATTTTTTTATTTTTTATTTTTTTTTTGTTTTTATTCAATTTTAATTTTTTTATTTAAATCACAATGCCTTTTCTTTTTCTCACATAGTTTATATAACAAGATTACAAATTGAAAATTAAACTTTATTTTATGAAAGTTATTATTATTTTTGTTTTTATTCGCTTATTATTAAAAGAAATATAATCACTATTGGTATTTTATTTTTTCTTTAATTTACATAAATATATATATAACTAATTCATAATTGATTTTTTTTTCCTTTTGTTATTTAATATACATTTTTTTCAAATCACAAAATGGAATAAAATTAATGTTTTACGATAAGACGGTTTACTGTACTCGCCCATCAAGAACCAAAAAAAAAACTCGCCACATATCAAAATTGGTACTCGATGATACCGTACTCGAAACAAATTCCAAACTAGACTCTGTACAAAAAAAAATTAAACTCAACCAATTTATTTGAGCTTCAAAACTAGACTAGGCCATTTATTTTATTTTTCTTATTTTTCATCAAAAAAAATCAGTAAATTTTTTGTCCCCCTCTATTTTTTACTTCGCATCGCTGTTCGTCCCATTCGTTGTATTTGTGCACATCGTTCATCATTTTTTTTTAATTTTATTTTTTATTATTGTAAAATCTTTATTGATATTAATGTTTTTTTTCTGTACACAAATACAACGAATAGGACGAACAACGACGACGAACATATGTACATACTTAGCTGTGCGGCCGCCTCGGATTCATCTCGAATACACCGATCGGCTTGTTCCCCGCTCAGAGAAAATATCACGCGTTAGTTTAAGCCAATGATACCAGAAAAAAATAGAATATTCCAGATTGAACATTTTAATAACGCAAACATTCCATCTCATACTACATAATACATGTACACACACCAACTCGCAAGAGATATATATGCTTGTACATGACAATATAGAAAACAAGTAAATGCAAAAAAAAATTAAAATATGTTTACATAACAATCGGAGGGAATATTAAATTTAAATTCGGAAATCATAAAATCATCGAGCATAAATATAACACCATGGTGGTCATGGTATTTTATAACTACAAAAAAAATTTTAATTATTTGAGCGTTTGGGATCTTCGCAAAAATATTTTCCCTGTTTGAAGTGGAGACGTATGCCAGTCGTAACAAAGCATGAGAATATTTCTGGAAAACCCCACGCCGCACCGTGAACTCTAGCCAGCTACAGTACCCCACCAGACCTCTATTCTCATGTCTGTTAACGAAGCCCTTCGTGTCGAACACCGATACCGATCCATTTCACAGTCAACACCGGCTACGGCACTCTGCTCAAACAATTCCCTGCCAGTTCAATACAACGTGGTTCACCATATTGTCACAGCATACCACACAGACTGGATCCAATCCGTCACAAAGCCGCAATTACGGCTTCATATGGTGAAAAAGAAAGATCACGATTGGCGACCATGTGGGGATTATCGTCGACTAAGCTCGGTCACAACATACATCTAGCCGTTATCTGATACCCCACATTCAAAATTTCTCCATGTACTTGCATGGACGCAAAAATTTTTCAAAAATCGATCTTGAGGGCTTACGATCTAATTCCCGCCGTACCTGAAGGCGTTCATAAAACGGCAATCACAAAACCATTTGGCCTGACGAATGTCAACAAGCATTCACGTCGCTAAAACCAGAATTGGCACACATAACACTTCTGGCACATCCGCTGAGCGACTCAAAGCTCAGCTTAACTACTGACGCACCAAACACTGCTATGGGGGCAGTACTGCAACAGTACAATAACGAGTTTTCGAAGCCCCTAGGATTGTTTTCCAAGGAACTCGCGGATGCCGAAATTAAATATTCCGAATTCGATCGGGAATTACTCGCAATATATCTGGCAGACAAACACTTCAGATATTTTGTTGAGGGTCGGTACTTCACTATTTACACCGACCACAAGCCACTAACTAGAGCAATTCAGTCTCAAACTGAACGCAATCCAAGGCAATCTCGCCACTTGGATTATATTAGTCAATTTACCACGGACATACAGCATGTTCACAGACATGACAATGTTGTCGCGGATACACAATCCCACACAATCCCACACTATCGACAACGAAACGGCCACTGTCCAGAAACTCTTCGACTTAACCAAAATCGCAACCACACAAAAGACAGAGCTAGAATTTCAGAATTTATTTTCTGGTTCCGAATGTCACACTAGTTCATCAATGAAACTAGAGCTTTTTAAAATACCTGGCCTCGAAATCGTCTGTAAAACATCTACACACCCTGGTGTCCATGCTTCTCGTTAATTGATTACTGCTCGCCACTTTTGGCCCAGTATAAAAGAAGACGAAGGAATTTGGACTCAGTCTTGTTTATCACAGCCAACGTGCTAAAGTCCAACGGCACACAAAATCACCCTATGGACAATTTCAAATTCCACCTGGTCGATTCGAACACATCCACTTAGACATCATAGGACGACTTTCTCCATCTAATGGATACACATACTTGCTCACCTGTGTCGATCGCTACACTCGCTGGCCTGAAGCATACTTCATGACCAACATGTCTGCTGCAACACTAGCGATTACATTCGTCAATAATAACGTATCACGATTCGGCGTGCCCCTTCACATCACAACTGATCAAGGAACGAAATTCGAGTCGAAGCTTTTCACAGAGCTAACAAAACTCCTCGGATCACATCGGAATACCAATCGTTTTACTTGCTCACCTGCGGAACTAGTTTACGGTCAAACCGTCAAACTATCAAATCCAATTGAACCATGAGTTCTTTATCGAAAATCCTATTTCACCTTTACCAACCAGCGACGCAGTCATCGACCAACTGCGTGAAACCATGCAAAACCTTGTACCAAAATCAACTTGTCAATCCAAACAGGCGCAATTTGGTTCCGAAATCACTTAACGATTGTGATTTTGTTTTCATCAGAAGAGACAAGGTTCGAATGGGATTATCCCCCCCTACGAAGGTCCGTATAAAGTTATAATCCGTCTTCGCAAGCATTTCATCGTATAGATTAATGGTAAAAATCAAAACATTTCAATCGATCGACTCAAGCCAGCATACGGAATTCTCTCGGCTGATCAAATATCAAGCGTTCTTACACAGAAACGAGTCCGTTTTGCTACTACTCATTCAATCATACTATAAGGAGGGGAAATCACTTGCGGAGGAGTCCTGTAGCGGCTCGCTCATTCATTCATATTAACATTCATCAATTCATTCAATTTTTACATTCCCTCACCACCACAATTATTCATCAACATATTCAACATCTGCTCGCATGCGAACCCATATAACACCAAACAATCAGACCTATTCAATATTTCCAGACATACCAACGTAGCCAAGCGAACAAGCAAAACAAGAAAAACAAACTTCGCATCGGCTACGAACCAAACAACTTTTTCGTTTTCTTACATTATTGGTCTATCTTCAAAAGTGCGCGGATGCCATATTAATACACATTTAAATTTAAAACAAACTAAAAAGGAATACCAAAAATTCTCAGCTTAAGAAAAACGCATAATATTTACGACACTATTTTGTTTATTACGACAAAAATATAATACAATACCGGTGGTGGAAAATAATAAAGTTTAGTGTAATTGTTAATTGAATTTCGCATAAAAATAAAAGAAACTTTCATTCATTCACATGCGAAATTAGTCGAGTGTTTTTTTATTTACTGAAAACCCAAGAAAAGCTCGATAATACCTTTCGAAAACTGCAACCGTCCACCATCTTCTCATCAAAATTTCTAAAACAGTTTCTATTGCATAATACATATTAAAAAACACGAGCGGAAAATTTACATAATTATGTGTTCTACAAAATAAATAAATGTAAATATCGGGCGGTTCCAGCAAATGAGGTTCTACCGAAAATATGCAGAATCTACATTTCTTGTTAGGTTATAAAGAACAACAAAAGCTGCATAGCTTTCGATTGACCAACGACATCGTTTTCGATTGACCAAAAAATTAAACTCGGTGTAAAAAAACTAAACTCGAGCAATTTTCTACTATGTTGAGTTTGGTTTTTGTTGGCACTGAGTGTAGCCAATCGAAAACGACATTATTTAACGTTCCCGTTCTCGAAAACGAAACAAAATTATTATATTTTTTTCACTCTGGTTAATAATAATTTGTTGTTCTATAAAATGATTTATAAGCGATGAATAAAACAACTAATTTAAATATTTTTAATCCGTTACGACGAGATATTGTCTTCATAAAAAAAAAAAAAAACATTAATTCCACTAAAATTAAACACCTACAAACTCAATGTTTCGGTGGTCATCTTTATTCCATGAATGAATAATTATACATTTTGGTTTAGCATTTTGTATTTTTCAACCTTACAAAAAATCATTAACTCGATTACATAATTTAGCCATTTATCGGTTTGGTCTAATTTGTAATGTGTGCGCTCAGTGTTTTAAGTTAGACACCGCATTAAAATGTGTATGCCGCGAATTTTACAAAAAGAAAAATCAAGTGGTATGATTTTGTAATGGATTCAGAGTTGATCAAACCACCCTCAACTTAAAGATATATAAATGTACTGATTTATAACAAAAGCCATTATCAATTTAGTTAAGATTAATTTTTTTTATTTCGATATTTTTAGTAACAAACAATAACATAAAGTCGTCTTCGATCGGTAAAAGGTGTGTTAATTTAACGCTTTGTATTCTTCCTTTGATTTTGGCCGAAATAAAAATCAAATTTTTGTTAGTTTTTTTTTTTTCTTTCAAAACGAAAGACGAAATATATGTATGTAGATGCCAGTCAGGTCTGTTTCTTATACATATGTACTTTAGTTTATAAAATATGTACGCAAAGTGTATATTGGATCATTTATAATATTTTAAATATGTACTTAATTTATGTATGTTCGATAAAATTCGATTTGTATGTCATTTGAATAATTTCATCATGTAAGTTTCTAAATTTTATATTATTGATTTCAGTTTGTCTATTTTTATTTTTTTATTAAGATTTATTATTAAGAGTTCAAATTTCTTTTAAATATTTTAATTTGTTATTTTTGAAATAATTTACAATTGTGAGGTGAGAGTCATTTGCACAAGCAATTTCAAGCCCGCATGTTTGTAAGTATCTTACAAATACATCAACTCTATTTGGATTAGTCTTTTATTGTACTTATTTTAATTTAAAATTATAATTATCATTAAATTGCAACATTGTTGTAAAAAATATTTTAATCTGGTCCTAATTAAAAATACTGCATAAATAGAACAAATATGAAGGGTGTTTTTTATACAAGTAATTTATGGTCAACAATGTCGAGTAAAAAAATTAACTACCGAAACATGATACGATATACATAATTTAACCATAACACTCTTTCTGTAAACGCAAACAAAACAAATAAAAATATTAACGGTAATTAATGATTTTGCGAATAATGTCAACGTTTATGACGCGAGGTAAAAATATAAGTAACCGATATGCAATAATAAATATTGTTTACAATTTTGTCATAAACATTCTCATTTAAGAGGCCTTAAATTACACGAATTACCAGCCAGTAGTCAAATATAAACACTTACTACATTTAAGATTAAAATTAGTAGCCTAATTTTACAGCACTTATTTGAATCAGTTTATTAAATTGAACCATGCGAGGTTATCTCATTTTTCCCGCGAACGGCCAGTTTTCATCCCACAACCAAAATAACTTTCTTGATGTTGTTGTTAATAAAAAATAAACACAAACATATAATTTTACCTTCCTTGCTTTAGACACTAACCGTAATAAGATAATACTATATAAACTTCAGCGTTCAATTTTCCATACTTTGGCAGTTTCTTTAACAAAATTTACTATTAGCATAATTAAATTAAAAACTTTTTAATGTTGTTGGGCTCTGAATCATTTAAAAGTTTTTAATTATATAAAATTATGGCTCAATAATTATTTAAATACTTGGCATAATTCTTTCCTAGTTTGCCGTATACCAAATTCCATCTAAAAATCATTTAAATCTTTCCCTACATTATGTAAATAGTTCACTGAGTTGCAAAAACAATTTAAAAAAGGGGGAAAAGCAATTACAGGACGTAATCGAATTACCGACATTTCAAACATAGCCATCTGTCAATATAATATATTATATTAAAACTATAGTATATTGATTTTTCTTAAGTTTATTGACTTTTTTTTAAATTAATAATTTCTTTTAAAAGTTTTACGTACAAAATTTGACCCACCAGAGCTCGTGAATACTACTCACTGATGTGTAAGTGCCGGAGCTCTCAACCCGGAAGCCTGAAAAGATCCCGTCGAGTTTAGTTCCATTCTTGGTAGTGAAGATGTAAAAACAGACAGTAGTATACCTACACATGTATTAGTACAAAATACAACAGACAAGTTTTAAATAAATTGCTTTGCTTTATTGTTGTCAATACACCAATACCCCGCTTTACGATATTATTATTTTCCGAAAAATTGGGCGTAAATCGAAATTTCTTGTCGATTTATTGGAAAATTTCGAAAATAGAGGGATTGGTGACATGTACACTAATCCCTCGATTTAGGAAATTTTCCAATAAAACGACAAGAAATTTCGATTTACGCCCAATTTTTCGGAAAATAATAATATCGTAAGCGGAGTATTGATGTATACAAAATGTACTGTTTTTTCCATCCGTTATTTCTGCTTAGCCAAAATTAATCATTTCGAATATATGATTAGGCACCAATAGTACAACAAAGAATAAACAAAACTTTTATATTATGTAACAATTGGACTTACATGTATATAACATTTTCGTTGATTGAATCTAAGCCTCAATATATAAAAGCCGTTAGCATCAAACCAATTTTTAAAGAAGTTAAATTTAAGGGGAGACATTTTACGATTTCCCATAAAAACCCATGTAAAATTAGACATTTTTGATTCAAATTTTATGAATGAAAAATAGTCGTAACATAAAGTATTTTTAGGTTTATATTTAAATCAAAACTTTGAGGATAACATATTTTAAAACCAACATCTTAAATTTACTAATTTGATTAATATAATTAAAATAAAATTGTACAAATTTTATAAAAAAATTTGTTGCCCTTCCATGTTCGTGGGTTATTTATCTAATTTAAAGAAACTTGGAAATTGCCAATATAAAATAAAAAAAATTCGTTTTCGATGCAATTATTTAATGACATTTCTTAACAAACAATAACTATAACAAGTTTTCAAACTTAAAACGGCAGCCAATCAGCCAAATAACAGAACCGGAATAAACGTATAAACATATTTATGTAAAAAAGGGGTAAATGTACGGAAAAATCGAGATTTTTAAAAGCGCTCTTGAGCAAAAAAAAATATTGCCCTCAGAACAGCGTATTATCGTCAATCGAACAAATTAAAAGCAAAAAAGCAATTTTTTCTTCTTCAGAGTGCTTTTTTGATTCAATCGAAAACGACATTAATGAGAATAAAAGTTTTTTGAACTTTTTTATTTTTATTTTATAGCTTTAAATCAATATGGCGTGCGTGATGTTTGACCAAGTAAAGGGTTTTCCAATAGGAATGGCAACACTGCGTATTATTTTTTGACATTTCTTATGTTATTTGGGTTCAGTAGGTTATGCCATTTAATCATGGAAAGATACACGCTTCAACAATGTTTAGAAACCGTTAAATTGTTTTATCAAAATCAGTGCTCATTTGTTAATACTGAGAGAAATTTAAGACGAATTCATGGAATGTCATACATTATTTTTTGACATTTCTTATGCGTTTGTGTTTTTTGACATTTCTTATGTCATTTGGGTTCAGTAGGTTATGCCATTTGATCGAGGAAAGATACACGCTTCAACAACGTTTAGAAATTGTTAAATTGTTTTATCAAAATCAGTGCTCATTTGTGAATACTGAGAGAAATTTAAGAAGAATTCATGGATGACATTATTCAGTTAATCGCTCACTATTCGTCGTATTGTAGACAAATTTGAAAGTGAGTTTTCTTTACACGATACAAGAGTACCAGTACGACAAAGAAATGCACGCACACAAGAGAATATTGATTTGGTAGCCGCAAGTGTAAGAGAAAATCAAAATTTATCGGTTCCACGTCGTTCTCAACAATTAAATCTTTCTCAAACCACAACATGGAAAATTTTAAGAAAAGATTTGGGTTTACATCATTACAAAATTCAGCTTGTTCAAGAACTGACTACCATAAACGTCGTTGCTCTTGAACAACTTGAAAATGATAAACATTTTTATCCAAAAATTGTATGCAGTGATGAAGCTCGTTTTTGGTTAAATGGTTATGTAAACAAACAGAATTGCAGAATTTGGAGTGATGAAAATCCACACGATTCTGTTCCGACACCATTACATCCAGATAAAGTCACTGTGTGGTGTGCAATACATGCTGGTGGAGTGATTGGTCCCTATTTCTTTGAAGAAAATGGTCGAAGAGTAACAGTCAATATAGAACGGTACAGAACAATGTTAAATGATTTTTTTTCCTATCTCTGCATAAAATAAAATGAACAGAATAACATTATAAATAAACAAAAGTTGTATAGAGTTTATTTGGCCACACTTCGCGACGAGATATGAACCATAAATAAAAAAATTGTAACACAACTTTTCGAGAATTTTCTAACTGATTTGTTTTTGCTTGATTATTCTCGTTAAGCTTCTTAAACCACTATTTACATTGTTGCTGCAAAATCAGCAGGGTCTTTTAAACACCACTTACGAAGTATGTAACATACGATGTATAAATAAGCAAAGAAACTTGCATTAAGCACACTTGAAGTTTTGTGTACTTCCACATCACTTTATAATTGTAATTTGTCTATTTTTGAATCTTTTCAATGCACTTTTTATTGTTCTCTGTCTATTTGTTTCTATTTTGCTCTTTTCCAAATTTCAGTTTTTTTTATAATCATCCATGCGGGATAAAAATTTTCGACCAATTACCCAACAATTATTGTTTTTCCAACAAAAAACATTTACAAACGACATTTTAACGGAACCACAAAAAAAATAAACTCCCGCTTTTCCACAAAATATCATTTTTTATATGTTTCGAAGATTGTAAAAGAATTCAATCCAGTTTCGAACTGATGTGCTTATGATTATGAAAAAAATCAATCTTCTCATCAGGCTCGGCGACTGGACTGATTATACCACAATTTACATTCTATATATATACAGAATGTGCTGTGCTTTAAGTACTAGCGAATCGTACTAATACAGATGAATTCTCTTACAATTTTTTTCCTCTTGACGATATTCACACTGCTCTGTGTGTAAGCTAATTTTTACTTTTATTAATTTTTTTGTTGAATGTTAATTAATTCATGTAATTTCTAATATGCTACCGGTGGTTACACCATTTTAATTGTGTTTCGATTAACACGAGAAGTATATTAGTATTTACGAACAGTAATTCAACGTAACCGACTAATAGACATAATTCTATTTATTTAATTAAATGATTTTTAATATGTTTCGAAGATTGTAAGAGAATTCAATCCAGTTTCGAACTGATGAGCTTATGATTATGAAAAAATCAATCTTCTCATCAGGCCGCGGCGACTGGACTGATTATACCACAATTTACATTCTATATATATACAGAATATGCTGTGCTTTAAGTACTAGCGAATCGTACTAATACAGATGAATTCTCTTACAATTTTTTTCCTCTTGACGATATTCACACTGCTCTGTGTGTAAGCTAATTTTTACTTTTATTAATTTTTTTGTTGAACGTTAATTAATGCATGTAATTTCTAACATGCTACCGGTGGTTAGACCATTTTAATTATGTTTCGATTAACACGAGAAGTATATTAGTATTTACGAACAGTAATTCAACGTAACCGACTAATAGACATAATTCTATTTATTTAATTAAATGATTTTTAATATGTTTCGAAGATTGTAAGAGAAATCAATCCAGTTTCGAACTGATGAGCTTATGATTATGAAAAAATCAATCTTCTCATCAGGCCGCGGCGACTGGACTGATTATACCACAATTTACCTCGTATATACAGAATGTGCTGTGCTTTAAGTACTAAATAAATAGAATTATGTCTATTAGTATTAGGTATGTCTATAAGACGGCTGAAATGGACCAATATTCTTTAAACATATACTAATTTTTTGCAGTGTATGAGTTTGACTTTGACTCACTGTATATGTACTGAATGAAAACAATACTAAACTACAAAACTACGATCTTGAAAATAAAAAAAATCGATTAATCATAATACTTCGTAACAAAAGCGAGGGAGAAAATAATAAAAACAAAAAATTCAATAAAACCAGATAGGGATACAAAATATAACGTAGAAGTATATACTCTATTACTAAAGATACATGTTAAACCGAAAGTGATCTGACTGGGTTTTATCTGAATGTGATCTGACTGAAAATTTGAGTTGGTGGTTACATGTGACTTTTTGATTTGATCTGAGCTGACAGTTCAAATGTCACTTTGTTCTTAAATTACATTTAAATTATTAGAAAATTATTTAAAATAATTTGAAAACCACTTCGAAAATGTATAAAAATCTTTTGCCTTTTTAACACACAAAGTGACTCAACCAACCAAATTTAAGTTGACCGAACTCAGACTACTTTCAGATAACTTTCAGTCAAGTGACCGTTTAAATGTTGAATTTATCTCGAACGTTTTCAGTAAGATCACTTTCGGTTTAATATGTATCTTTAGTATATGTTTAAACGTATTCGTTATTACAAATTTTGGATTACGGAAATTAGTGCGAAATTATACCTCTTTTGTCACACTTGCGAAAACTTTGTATATTGGGAAATTTATGTTGTTGGTTTTAAAATATGTTATACCACAGATATGAATATCAGATGTTTCAAGCCGAACAAATTTTTGGCAATTCAATCTGGAACCCAAAACCTAAAATTCAAATCAATTTAAATTATTTTTCTGATGTTCCACCTAACCTTTAATAGAAGAGAGACTGATTTTGCCTGATTTTGTTGTAAAAAATTACAGCTACAATTTTTGCTTTAATAATTTAACTTTAAAATATAATACAACAAATAAAAATGTTCAATAAATGTAAATATACTCGTATGTTCAAAAATATTTATATTTATTTATGATAGATCGTGTTACTTGAATTAATTTTGTATTATTTTCAGGCCACGATAAAATATTACAAACACATTTAATTTTGGGTTCCAGTTCAAAAAACCGCAAAATCATTCGGGCTTGGTTCATCTGATATTCTTATCTGTAGTTATACTTTAAGGTTTGATTTAAATATAAACCTAAAAATATTTTATGTTACGAGCATTTTTCATCCATAAAATTTTAATCAAAAATGTTCAATTTTACATGGGTCATTATGGGAAATCGTAAAATGTATCCACCTTAAATTAAGCTTCTTTTAAACTGGTCTGATGCTTTGGGTTTGTTTATCTAGGTGCTTTCCTAGTAGTCACTACTAGTAGTAAACTTTGTGCTTTCAATCTAAATTATTCTATTATACCCTAGGCGTCACCGTAACAATATATTGTTACGTTTTTACCTTGTCAAATAAGGTTCGTATCACTGGATTGTGAATAATACAAAATCAATTTAATTTATCTCCAACGAATTTATTTATTTCACAAAATTTATTACAACACAGTTTATCAATAAAAAATCACAAAATCACTTTATATAAATTATTCTTAAATTTTACTGTTCACTTATAATTTTTATTTTCACAAAAACACTTTTTAATTCACTTTTTAATTCCTTTTTATTCTTTACTCTATCGCTTACCAAATATTACTACTAATAATCTTACAAGTTTACTCTATCGCGTTCCAAATACTAATCATCCAATTCGATCTTGTTCGCGTTTTTATATACACAAACCAAGCTTCTCGAAAGTTCATGACTTTTCCAGTCAGAATAGCGTAGAACAATTTTATCATGGAAAATTCCATTTTAGTACAGTTTAACATTGAGCTATTAATTTTACTTATTCTATCACACGCTAGGTGTCACCGTAACAATATTTATATTGGATTGTTTCTGGGGTTTAGAGTAAGTATATATCCCTCGCTAGGTGTCTTTTCCAAATTTGAATTTATAATGAAATACTTCCCTTTATGTTTGCCAATTATATTGTTCGCGTTTACCAATCTTATTATTACATGATCGTTGATCGAAGATACCAAAAAGATCAGAGGGATAATTTATCTGATTTGTAGGTACATCTGAAAATTTTTATTCTGAAAATTTGGCTAACCACTGTTTTGTAATACAATGTGACCTAAATAATAGGTACACAACTAACACCCAAAGTTAAAAAATAAACATTAATAAATAAGAAAAAGTTAAAATAAATGCATCCATGTTAATTGTGAAATATTTCTAATACAATACAATAAAGTTTCGAAGTTTTTTATTTGTCTGTTATGTTGAATATGGTTTTTCGCCTGTTTTATTGGCAATAATATATTATTTTTGACAACAATGTCAGCAATCCGAATGTTTACGAATTTTCGAGTCAGTAAAATAAAGAGCCATCTACACAATATATCTACTAATAAAAATCAGAAATATAATTCCCCCCTCCCCCCCCCCCCCGTGATTTTACCCCAAGGATTATATAAAGTATATAACCCTTTAAAAATGAGAGCTTTCCTTAAGCTTAAGCTCCTTCGGTAGTTTGGTTTCGTACTGATAAAAAGTTGGTCTACTCATCAGGGCCAATTTCGTTAATTTGAACAGAATTCTGCTTTTTCTTGCTTCAAAATGTTTTGGCCAGGTAGAAAATTCGATAACATTTTAACAATTTTGAACTGATATTTTTCTTATAAGAGATTTTTATTAAAATTTCGTTTCAGTTTCTGCAGTTTTAAGAGTTTGGTGAGTCAAGTGCACAATTATACCAGTAAGGTGTGAAAGTAATCAGTTTTCTGCCTTTTATTTAGAATATAACTTAGGCATTTCAGGACTCCTTACAGAAGGTTCAGAGAAACGATTTGTTTGCTGGGAAGCTTTTCTTATGTTCATGTTAAGGAACATTTTTAATTACGACGTAAATTTGTATTTTTTCACATTATTATATTTTTCATTTACCAGTATGGATCAATAGGATAGATAAGAAATTATTTGTCGGATTTTAAAACCAATTTATCAAACTCCCATTCAATTTATACTTAATAGCTGATTCCCATATACCTGGCAATTGTTCTCATGTTTTTGTTAAACTGTTTAGTATTAGCTAGTTTATAAAATACCTTTAACAATAGGCTTCTTATTTATCCATACACTCATACACACAATAAAAATTATAATTCTAAATAGGCTATTAACAAAAACATTTACCAAAATTATGTACATACAGTGCTGAGAAAAAAAATTGGGCAAACACATTTAATACAAATTGGAGTCTTTGTTCGCTAAAATTACAAAACTTTTGAAAGCAATTCACTTAATGTTTTATCATAGAGCAACTACTAAAGTCCTTCCTCAATGGTTTTATTTTAAATACATGTATGACTCATTTTCATTGCCTGCAAGTATTTTATTGAGTATAAATAGTGCATATTTTGTAAGATTAAGTTATTATGTAGGTGATCCTAGCCAAATAAAGAATAAAGTGCAATTTTAGTAAAAAAAATGGGAAAAGTTAGTGAGCAGTGTATGTTGATTTTGGCGCTAGAAAATTTAACCACGCGTGAAATAGGCAGTACACAAAGAAAGAAAGTCTCTGGAAGGCCCAGAAAGACAACGCCAGTGGAATATTAATTTTAGTATTAATATTCCACTGACTCCGTTTTAAAACTTCATCGGACATACGAGGGCGGATTGAAAATGAAGCTACCTAGCGCTAGATGGCAGCACAAGCACAATTTTTTTTTTGTTTTTTAGAAATTGCGATCTGTCAAACGTCAGCTGTTAAAATTTCACCCAAATTCATCGATTAGTTTATTTGTTGTAGTCGTTTGAAGTAAGCAACTTTTGTGTTTCTTGAAAAATGGAAAAAAACGAATTTCGTGCAGTGATTAAACACTATTATTTGAAAGGGAAAACGGCGAAAGAGACAAAAGAAAAGCTCGATAAACATTACGGTGAGTCTGCTCCGTCAGATTACATGGTAAAATATGGGATTGCTGAATTTAAACGCGGCCGAAGAAGCACTGCAACAATACCATCAACAGGAAGGCCAAAAGAGGTGGTTACTGAAGAAAATATCAAGAAAATCCTCGACATCGTTATGAATGATCGCCGAGTCAAGTTGCGTGAGATTGTTGAAATGGTAAACATATCATATGAACGTGTGTTCAACATTTTGCATGAACATTTGCATATGAAAAAGCTATCGGCAAGATGGGTGCCGCGTTTGCTCAGTGTCGAACAAAAACGAGTTCGACAGACCACTTCACAGCGGTGTTTGGACATGATAAAGCGTAATCCTGTTGATTTTTGGTGTCGATTAATTACTGTTGATGAAACGTGGGTCCACCACTATACACCTGAAACCAAAGCTGGTGGAAGTGCTCCGAAGAAGGCAAAGGCAGTGAAATCGGCTGGCAAGGTTATGGCCACTATATTTTGGGATGCACACGGAATATTGCTCATCGATTATCTTGAAAAAGGATCCACTATCACAGGAAAGTATTATCGTGCATTATTGGATCAATTGGTTGATGCAATCAAGGAAAAACGACCACATTTAAAGAAGAAAAAAGTGCTCTTTCTTCAAGACAACGCACCGGTTCACACAGCATTAGATACGATGCTAAAATTACATGAAATACACTTCGAATTGGTTGATCATCCACCTTATAGTCCAGATTTAGCTCCTAGTGACTTTTTCCTGTTTCCAAACTTGAAAAAATGGCTCGCAGGACAAAGATTCATCTCAAACGAAGAAGTGATTATCGAAATTAACGCGTATTTTGAGGGGTTCCCGAAATCATATTATTCAGATGGTATAAAAAAGTTGGAATATCGTCTTACTAAGTGTGTCGAATTAAATGGAGACTATGTTGAGAAATAAATGGTTTTTGGCAAAAAAAAATTTTGTTTTCCTACTTAGGTAGCTTCATTTTCAATCCGCCCTCGTAAGAGGTGATCTTGAGCGAGCAACGAGAAAACAAATTTCAGCAGCTTAGTGAGAAAAAGACTTGTTAAAGCTGGTTTGAGAGCACTTCAACCAGTCCAGAAGCCTGAATTCACATTACGAGTGAAAAAAAAACGTTTGCTATGGGTCCAGAAGCATGTTTCTTGGACTCAAGAAAAGCGGAATGATGTGATTTTCTCCGATGAATCAAAATTCAAGCTGCAAATTGGAGATGGAAGAATTCTCGTAAAGAGAGAATATCGCGAGAGGCCTAGCAACGAATGTCTTTTAAGACTTCCACCGAAAAATGAAGGAGTTATGGTCTGGGGATGCTTTTCAGGAAATGAAACCGATCGATTGTTCTTTCTTAGTTCCAAAATTACAGCAGCTTTTTATCTGCAGGTCCTACATGAATTTGAGCCTCGTAAATTAAAGCTTTTTTGGTGCAACTTGCAGATTTATTTTTCAACAGGACAACGCTCCGTGCCATACCGCCAAAGTTGTGAGTTATTAATTTTGAATTGTAGATAGAACAATTGGCTTTCAGATAAACATAAATAATTTGTTAAAAACTTGTTTGTTTTTCTTATCTCTTCATTTAAATGTAAAAAAGTACTTCGCAGAAAGCAATATCGATGTGTTGAGTTGGCCCCGGTACAGTCCAGACTTAATGGTCTATAATGAAGCTAGAAGTAGCAAGAAAGCGCCCAGAATCAATTCAAGCTTTAAAAGGTTTGTTGATGACCATTTGGGAATCCATACCTTCTACGACTTTGAAAATTTTATCAAATTCAATGAACCATAGGTGTATCGCTGTAATAAAAGGAATTGGCGGTCCAACAAAATATAAATATTAAAGATAGAATTTCTATAAATCAGTAAAAAACAAAAAAAAATTAAAAAATAAGTGTTTAATTTATTCCATTACATTCCATTACTTTAACTCCAATCAACGTATTTTGAATATTTTGGCATTTTTCGGGGTTTTCCCCCTAAATTGCGAGTACATTTTTTTTTTTCAAAAAATTAGGTCATACATGTATTTAAAATGAAACAATAAGCCAATTGCTTTCAAAAATTTTGTAATTTTAGCAAAAAAAGACTCTAATTTGTAATAAAATAGGTTTGCCCAATTTTTTTTCCCAGCTCTGTATGTTTAGATTATGCCTTTATGTTTTTGATTTACATAAATATAAATAAAGTATACAGCATTGTATAACGATCCCAACCGTGTATTACTATTTATTATTGTTAAGGTTTCATTTTCTCACTTCACAGTTGAGAGTTTTTATTGACATTTTAAAATTTAGTTGGTTTAGTAACGTTTTTCAAATAAAAATGAATACTTTTTTACACTTCGGCATAATTAAGACATATTCTGTGTAAAATATTTTCGATGGTAGATAATATTTTGCGATGAAAATCGTATTGTGTTGTGTGCGTATTAATGAAACGATTTAATCTATTTCTAAAATACTATATGTACTATATTTCTTCAAGGTTCACACAATACATTTTTTATGTTACATAGGAAAACGGTAACCGATTTACCACATATGATATGTAACATAGCAGTGTCAATTTGCAATCAGTTATATGCATTTTGTTTTTGCATTTTTTTTTTATTGAAAATTATCAACTTCCTGACAGGATAGAACAATTATCTTAATTATTGATTTATACCTACCACTGGTATTTTGTGTGTTGTTATTGTAAACGTTTGTGAACTTAACGTGATTGACAATCTCACAAATTTTAATAATTTTTCCGTTTAATCTGATTCTTCTTCCACATCACATTGTGCACACAAATTATTTACTTCTTTTTGCAATAAATACAACAAAAATTAAATTTCTTGGGAAATTTGCTAGGTGGATTTATTACCTGCAACAGGTTTTTGTTGGAGATGATAGTAAATTTATTTAAATTTGTGTTTAGGTCGTACATTTCTTATAAACACTCCCGGAGGTGATTCAATAATAATTGTACCAACGAATTCCTTAGTTCTTTTGTATTATATTTTTTCCATAATTAAGTTTTAGAAATTTCGGCTGATTTCTAGGTAATAAATAGATATTAGACACAAAAAGTAATCTTAACGATTTTTTTTCTACCAAAACTGCCGCAAAAGTCCTTCTAAAGCTAAATCTTGTACATTCCCCATTGCTTACGGTACTAGTGTACACATTGTAAAATATTTCTTCCAACTGTTAGAGAGGTTATATGAACATAGCTTAGTGACAAGGTTAACTTAATATTAAATTTCCCATGGTGGTGGTCTGTTGAAGTTTATTAAATAAATATAATATCTGAGGTACCATAAATGTCAAAGGATGCGGTATACTCTAGCCGACAAAAGTGAACTACGTAAAATATATAAAAAAAATTTGCACAATAAAAACGAATAACTATAAAGACATTAAAAATTAAAATTAAAAAGGCACTATTTCCAAATAACTCCTTTTAGCAATTTTTTCTTGTATATTTATATAGTTAACTTTGGTCCGCCTAACATGCTTTTTCAACTTAACCATTCGTCGATTGTTATTGTACAATTATTATTATGTGAATATTTCCATTGAGAGTGGAGAAAGCCACTCAAAAATTTAAAACGGAAGTGACCAAACTAACTTAGTATTGTATAATACCTGCAAAACCTTCTAAAATTCTCTATGTAGAAACCTAATCATTTGCATATTACCGCTGTAAAAATATATTATAGTTGTATGCCAAATTTTAAACCATTTTACTTACTATCTGTCCTTATGATTTGGCATATTATTTCAATTCAGTTTAGAATTTAATTTGTCTGTCTGTAATAAGTTGATTTTTCGGCATTTTTTATAGACAAATATATTAATTGTTCATGGCAATCCCAATATTTTCGATTTGGTAAATCAGAAAAATATAGAGGCCAATCGCTCATAATATATCTACTGAAAAAAGTAGAAATATCTTCCCCCCTCCCCGTAATTTTGGCTGAAGGCCCAGAGTTATACCAATGTACAACTCTGCAAAAACGAGAACCCTCCATGAGTTCTGTTGGTAGTTTGGTTTCGTACTGAAAAGTGTACATTGGTATAACTCTGGGCCTTCAGCCAAAATTACGGGGAGGGGGGAAAATATTTCTACTTTTTTCAGTAGATATATTATGAGCGATTGGCCTCTATATTTTTCTGATTTACCAAATCGAAAATATTGGGATTGCCATGACAATTAATATATTTGTCTATAAAAAATGCCGAAAAATAAACTTATTACAGACAGACAAATTAAATTCTTAACAAATATACGTGTGGTGGGCATAATACACACATAAATGAGGTTTCTCCATGGGTTTTTATATTTGATGTAGTTGAATAATAATTCGCTATGTCAGTACGTTCTGGCCAGATACTTAATGTATGTATGTGATGTGGTTAGAGTGGAAATTTTTGTAGTTTGGTCGTAGCTGCCTGATGAGTAGCAGGGATGATATTTTGGGTGGATTAGGACTTTTTTGACTCCTTTGAAATTGAAAAAGTACCGAGGTACTTTCGACCCAAAAAAGTACTTTCATTAAATATAAACGAGTGGAAGGAATTCCTAGCTATCGAAAAGTGTGTGGACGGCGAATTCTATAAGGCGCTTTTGGATGACATTGATACAATTGAGGAAATCCATTTTGACCTTCAATTGAAATTAATATGGGAACAACTAAGATTAGAATATGATAATTGGACACGAGAAAAGCCACATTCGATTTATTGACCTTCGCCTGAGATTTGAAAATGAGAGAACTACCACGATCATTCGACCTGCTACATAATTTGGATACGGAGAATTCACAAAAGATTGAATTGACCAGCGCCTTACAACCGAACACAAGACATTTACAATTCTACAACAATAAATAAGCTTTAGATATCTGAATTTCGGAAACGGTAAACTGTGCTTTACAAGTGCATATTATTGGTGGATTGGTGCCCATTTTTAATAAATTTGAGTAAATTCAAAGTGACGAAATGTAATACATACGAGTATTAATTAACAAAAATCATAATTTAAACTGCGATAGTGAGAAACTTGAAGTGAAAAGTTATTAAGAACGTTTCGAACAATAACTGTCAGATTTTCGAAATTTTTTGAGAAAATAACCTCATATTGCGAGTGGCTTTGAAAATGTTAAAGCCCGAGTGAAAACTTTTAGCGACACCACTCGTACAACGGAAATAAAAAAATGCAAAACTTTTCTAGAAGACGGATGGGTGGAATTCCTAACTATTGAAAAACATGTGAACGGCGAATTTAATAAAGCCATTTTGATCTGAAGCTAACGAATTAAATGGAAAAAATTCCATGAGAAAATCATGCTTTCCAAAATAATATCTCGATGAACGAAATAATACAAATTCAAAATAATTTTCTTCAAGAACTACGAGATCGATACGCCGATCAATTAAGAAAAACCTGGAAATTGAGCCTATGTGGAGATTCCAGAAACCAATGATAAAATAAACAACAGGATAAGTAAGATAAGTGATTGGTGTAAAAAAGTGTCTGTATATTTAGACGAAGAAAAGGGTGATTTGAAAGCAGCACTGATACTGTGTTAAAACCAAAAGAACCAACCGGCTTGCACGGCCTCTTCATCAAATCTAAAACCACTGGAGCAAGCCCATCTAGCCATAGAACAAGAACAATGGTATTAGTAAACTACCCGTGTTGAACGATTCTTAAAGCTTTTCCCCTAGATAAAGACATGTGGCGGTACAATCAAAAACTCCCAAAACACCCGTGTCGACAGCACGAACGAAAATCAAAAATATTTTCGACTGTGATCCGTGTTTATCTATCGGCTCGACCGCACCTTTATCATCACTGTCGATGTTAGAAGCAAGACCGACCGTCGACTCCTCCAAAATTACAAAACTTTCCGAAGATGATCCGTATCGAAATTCCAGCACATTATTTAATTATATGCTAAAGCGAAATAAGCAGTACTTCCAAGTGAAACAGTTGAACAAAAACAAAACATTTCGGAGAAAATGAAAGACTTCAGTGATTATTGCAAAGGGTCGAAATATATTTAAATCTAACACAAATACAAACGATAAAATTAAAAACAAAACAGCTTTAGATAAAAATAAAACCAGTGATAATGAAAATGGAACTAAACCCGAGATTAACACTAGAACTACCGACCGGTCAAAATGACCAATTTATATTTATAGAATTCATTTTTTTAATTATTATGTTAGAATTGTTTTGGAAATTTTTGATGATTTTTAATACAATTACTTTATTGCCATATCATAAATTTCTAAAATAATTCTAACATAATAATAAAACAACATAAATTTAATAAATGTAAATCCGTCATTTTGACGGGTCGGTATTTCTAGTGTTAAAAAAAATAATAAATAAAAACTACGGGCAACGGCAATATTGAGACTGGAACCGACAACAATAGTGAATGTGAAATGAACAAGTGAGATCTCATTAAATACTCCAGAGACAAGGAAAACATCAACGAAGGGGAAGAATTTAGCATATAACAACAACCAAAATGAAAATAGGTTAAGAATATCAAGAAAATCTTCAACTGAAAATGATGACAAAGAGGCACATCAGCGAAATCCAAAGGCAAAGTGATTGGAGCAAAAGTTGTCACTGATACAATACCACCGGACATAATATGTTACGGCAATGTTACAGCGAGTTCATGTAATAGCCCGGTCTGAATTTCTGTATAATATGCACCTGCAATCGTCAGCACCATTTTCAAAATTCAGATACGAAAGCTATGTATTGGATTTAAATTCCAGTTTTGGAAGGCATGTTGACTTTAAATTTAAGCCATACTTTGTTCTGCCCAGATCAGAAAAATTGGTTCAATTTAATTCTCATGTGTTAAAAAAATAAAAAATATTTAGATTGTTATATTTAGAAACGTTTTTTGTTCTGCGGCAGTTTAAAACCTTAACTCAATTATTCGGGCTGTTCCAAAGAAAATTAGATATATTTGGGTCCGTCCCACAACCATCAGCTAGCAACTTCAATATTAAGCAATATTCGTATACGTGGATTTTCGAAATTCCAGATGGAAGCTTAAAACGGTTAAATGTTCTTTAGTTTATTTCAATCTTCCGGCTGTTAAATTGCAATCTTTATTTCATACAAACATAGAATTCCTGAAAACCCAAAGATGACTGGAAAATCACAAAATATAAAACGTCGTTACAAATTCTTAGGCAGGCCACACACGTACAGTTTTAACTGACAGTTTTAACTGTACAGTTAAAACTGTCAGTTTAAACTGTACGTGTGTGGGTATTTCAGTTCAGTTAAACTTAACTGTACAGTTTAACTGAGAACTTTAAAATTTTTATATTTTTAACTGAAACGATTAACTGAACTGAACGTGTGTGGGGTTTAACTGTACAGTTCTCAGTTTTGTGTCGAAATTTTGAGATGAGAGGACGTTTCATATAATAATTAAAACATTGAATTATACAAAACTAGTTCGACTATTTATATAATTTTCATGCAAAGGCTTCTTGCTATAGAACTTTGCGCTAGGATAGGCATAGCAAAAGGCCTAAACGATGCAAAGATTTATATTGTATCAGACAGCCAATCGGCCTTAAAGGCTCTTAGGTCTTGTACCGTTGAGTCAAGGCTGGTATGAGATTGTCTGAAGGTTATTAAACATCTGGTAGGCTCAAATAAGGTAACACTTATGTGGGTGCCAGGTCATACTGGAATCGAAGGAAACGAGGCAGCTGATGGCCTCGCCCGTGAGGGTTCTGCCTCTCCATTTATTGGTCCAGAACCCTTCTGCGGCGTCACTAAGGGACACCTTAGAGCAGCGGTAAAACGCTGGGAGGATGTTCAAAAGTCCTCCTACTGGTGCAGAGTTCTAGGTTTACGACAGGCGAATAAATTTATATCACCTTCGTCTGTCAGGGTTAAGGAGTGTCTTGAACTTAGGAAACCTGAGTTGAGGCTGCTTACTGGCTTCCTCACAGATCATGTCCCCTTAAGGTATCACCTTAATAAGATGGGCCTAAGTACGACAGATGGATGCCGCTTCTGCGATCCGGAAGCGGAATTAGCGGAACATCTTCTGTGCCAATGCCCAGCCATTTTCCAGCAAAGACTTCAACATCTAGGAGGGAGAACAATGAGCCCGGATAGTATGTATCTTGTAGAGGCCAGTAGTATTATCAGATTCATTAAGAGCCTGAATCTAGTGGTTCTTCTTCACTTAATTCTTTTAATAAATTTATATGGGAAGTTAAATTTCGTTTTTGAAGCCAATTCTTGCACCACTTTATAGAATTTTTTTATTTAATTTTTTTAATATTAAAAAAACCACACCGAGAGCAGGCAAATCGTTCCGCTCATTCAAATCCATGATAATAACTGAAGGATTAGACTGAACGTGTGTGTGTGCATCTCAGTCCACAGTTAAAACTGAAATTATAACTGCACATTGAAAACTGTCAGTTAAAACTGTACGTGTGTGGCCTGCCTTAGCTGGAATTTCAACAAAACCTTAAATTGAAATCTAAATTAAAATTTTTTGAATGAATTTTCTTAAAATTAAAAACAAAGCTTGCTTTGCCTATTTATTCCATACTATACAGAAGTTCAATGTTTACAAGACAGATATCAAACCGGAAAACGAGTCATTACGGGTTAGCAAAACACCAGGCGCCTATTTAATTTAAATTTAAAGAAATGAATGAACTTCACGGGATTGTCAGCTCCTTCGTAGCCTCTTAACAACTCATTTACCGCCCTTGTGACTTAAAAAAAAAATTGTAGCAAGTTGTTCTTCATTGGAAAACATCACAAGCAACGAAAAAAATCGAACAATTAAAAATATTTAAATTATCTCTTACAATTGCGATTCGATGATTGTGGCATTAAACCTTTAATAAGAAGGGTGTGGGCAATAGGGCCGAAGGAGGGGTAAAAAACAATAAAATCTTAAACCCAAAGATCTCTTCTTTAAAAAAGCTGACATTTTTTTTTTTTTTTAAGTAAAAAGTATACTTTCGGGCCAGAAGAAGTACTCTTTGGTGCATGGAAAAAGTACTATCAGAAATACCCTTGTATCATCCCTGATGAGTAGACCATACTTTTTAGTACGAAACCAAACTACCAACAGAACTCATGGAGGGTTCTCATTTTTGCAGAGTTGTACATTGGTATAACTCTGGGCCTTCAGCCAAAATTATGGGGAGGGGGGAAGATATTTCTACTTTTTTCAGTAGATATATTATGAGCGATTGGCCTCTATATTTTTCTGATTTACCAAATCGAAAATATTGGGATTGCCATGACAATTAATATATTTGTCTATAAAAATGCCGAAAATTCAATTCAGTTGTGCAAAAATATGCATTCTGTTAACATGTTAAAAATGGAGTGTAGCAAAGATCATTATCAACATTGTTTAATAATGATGTTTAACATAAGAAAAAAACAGAAGATGAAGCTCACAGAATTCGTATGGAAATCTGATTTTACCTGCAAGGGATGGTTCAGGCAATTTAAAAGTGGTGATTCTGACTTCAAAGACAAAGAACGCCCAGATCAACCGAGAAAGTTGGAAGCTGCAAACCAACTTGCAGTAACATTGAATGTTTCACAAGTTGATGTTAGTAAATACTTACATAAAATGGTAAAGATTCAAATGGAAGAAAAATGGCTTTTACATGAGTCGAAAGAAAAGAATATCAAAATCCGCTTCAATAGGTCTCTTTCATTGCTTTCCCGGATTGAAATAGGTGATGAAAAGTTGATCTATTTCGACAAT
Organism: Tipula vernalis; assembly: GCA_958295665.1. Taxonomy (NCBI): domain Eukaryota; kingdom Metazoa; phylum Arthropoda; class Insecta; order Diptera; family Tipulidae; genus Tipula; species Tipula vernalis. The sequence continues at coordinate 250,469,322 of OY282558.1, forward strand.
CTAAAACGGAAAAAATCGTGGGTAGATCCTGGCATAGCTCCCGGCCTTATTACAGATAAAACAGAAGATTCACGGAAAGAATACCTTGTTGTTACGTCGGGAGATGAAAAAGGTGTTATTTATTATGAGCTTTTGAAACCAAGTGAAACCGTTGACGGTCAATGTCAACAACTACTCGATTCAAACCGTGCATTGAACCAAGAACGACCAACAGTTGGCAATAAACGACCCAAAGTGATTTTCCGGCACGACAACGCTTGACCACATGTAGTGAAACCTGTTAAAAATAGCTTACTGTCACTTGGTAGGGAAATTTTAGCCCACCACGCACATCCACCAGATATTGCTCCTTCAGATTATTATGTGTTTCGTTCAATGCATCATGGCTTGATTGATGATCACTTTAAAACATACGAACAAGCTAAAAAATGGATAGATCGAAGGATTGCATCAAAACCTATTGCCTAAACCTAAACGTATTGCCAGACAGGTAAGAAAAAGTTGTAGCAATTAAAAATATTTTGATTGAAATAAAAATTACTATTTTCTCAAAATAAAAGTGTTTTTTGACAAAAAATAGAAAGAAATTAAGTAAAATACCTAATACAAATATTAGTGAAATGACATCGTATACCATATATACAGGGTGTGGAAAAGTAAAGAAACCCCTAGAAATCTCACGGAGTTCGGTTAAAAAAAAATAGCAAAGTTAAATTTTAGGTAATTTTCAACAAGGAACTTAATAGTGAGCTTGGATGTGAGATGTGATCTTAAACTCATCTTCAAGGTAATTTTGAGGTCAAGCTAATTTTTTAAAATGGGAACCCCCTTTTTGGTACCAGAATTGAAAACAGCGGAAATTGTAGGTCCGAATATGTATTGACCACCCAAGGTTACCTGCCATGACCTCCCTGCCATTACCTGCCATGGCCTCCCTTTTATTTACCGAACTCCGCGAGATTTCTAGGGGTTTCCATGTTTTTCCTAACAGTGTACATATATTCCTTCAGGTGACCTTGGGAGGTCATGGAAAATAAATATGCGGACGTACAATTTTCCGCCCTTTCTGACCTCAAAATAACCTTGAAGGTCACATCCAAGCTCAACGTTAAATTCTTTGTTGAAAATTATTTAAGATTTAACCTTGTTCATTTTTTTTTTAACCGAACTCCACAAGATTTCAGAGCAGATGGTTTAACCATTCGAACTGAAACTTTAGATTTAAGCTTTTTTGTAAAATTGGGAGGTTCCAGTGAATTTTACTTCAAATCGGCTAACCGGAAGTGCCCACTCCCTTGGCCCAGAAAATTTATTTTGCAAATATCTTAAAAAGTATAAGGTTTACAAAAAACTACTTAATACAAAATGTTTCCAAAAATTTAAAAAAAAAAATTCTCAAAATTCTCTGTTCATAAAAGAAAGTTGTGTGTTGGCCATACCTCCATTTTTGTATTATTGTTTATATTTATTGTTCTTTATATGTACAATACTAAATTTCATATTTCTCAATTCGTTATGCCACAATGAAATGCCGTTCTTATATTAAAATAAAAAATTGGGTCTATCCGGCTCCTCGGACGACATTTTTCCCATAAAGCGTCGGTTAAAGATTACGAAACCAACCATTTTTATTTTAAAAACATTTTCTGTTATTTTCTACAGATATTTTCTTAAATTATGAGACCTCTTCACCAATATCAAAATTAGTCACGATAATAAACAACTTCCACTCTCATGCCGCCAAATCACACACTCCCAAATAATCTTACAAGGGAACTTTTTGTACTGTCAAATTCAAAAAATTATAAAAACTATTCTAAGTTGTAATAATCTGTGAGACATTAAGGGAACCATTTTTTTCATCGGCAACCAAGCCCTTTTAGAGGTTAAAACCACCCCTTAATTTGCGAAAATAGGTAATTTCATCCCCTAAAAAATAGAAATGCAACCCTTACATTCTAATTTACTATCGATTACTTGTACTTTTTATGAGGACTAATTACTAATTTGTTTTATCAAAAAAAGTGGAGTAGTAGTCGGGAAAAAACGTTTTTTGAGGTTAAATTGAGGGGTGGTTTTAACCCCTAAAGCGGGCTTGGTTGCCGATAAAAAAGGATTAGTTAATGTTCACAGAGTACAACAACTTAGAATAGTTTTTATAATTTGTTGAATTTGACATTTCAAAAGGTTCGATTGTTAGATTTTTTAGAACTGACACGTGTTTCCATCTTCGACCTTTAACAATAATATTCAGTTATATATCTCTAGCATACTGTTGAAAATCCTTACGAATTTAAATTGCTTCGTTTAGAGATCATCCACAATGTTAAAAATTTCTGAAAATTTGTGTCGTATCATAATATTATATGAGCAACGTCAGAATTGACTGATATGATTATTCACTCAGTGCTTGGCATCCCTGTGGAACATTCGATAATACAAAATAAAAAAACACAAATAATACAATATCAGAATTAACGTTAATATCTTTTGTCACCACATCCCGCCTCCTCGTCATATACCATTTCATTTTATATATCTCCCAGCACCTTTCTCCTAAACTTGCTTCACCCTAATGGCGTGATATTATCTCAATAATTTGCTATTAAGTTTTGTATACGACCTTATACCAAGAGAATTTATTGCTCAGAAATAATACCTTTAAATGCGATTTTAATAAAGCAAAAATGGAGGGCTGAAACCTCATGGGGTGATCAGAACTTCGCTCTTGATTAATTTAACTCCCAAATCAATCTCAAAATGAACATCTTAAGTCAATCTTCTGCTTAACCCAACGCGCAACTCAATCACCAAATCAACCCCAAATCAATTTTTAAATAAACCCTTAACCTAACTCCAAATCAACCCTTAAATAATTCGCTAACCGAACAACTCACTTAACCCCAATGCAAGCTAACTAAATCCTAACTCAAGTTCAAATAAACTTAGCTCGAACAAAATCTCAACCCTCTGCTTAACTCCACACTTATTTTTCAACCTAATCCCAAAATTAACTCGATTCGACAGCTACATGCGTGTATGAACTCACTCAATCTAACCACCCACTAATCCATAACCTCGACTTCAAATTAATACCTAAATGAATTTCTCTATCAAATCGAACCCAATTTCAACTCAAACCCTACTCACTAACACACCATAATGGCAAAGTACGAACATAACGGCATACGTCTACGGGCAAACAATCATTCATCGTTTCACTGTTCCATTACACCACCATAGCATCATGAAACTATACCATTAAACCATCAAGTCGAACCATGCCCCCCATCACACCATGATGTATATCTGATCATCAATCCACCACAAATTCATACCGTCATACCATCATATCATCATAACATCGTACCATCGTACCATCATATCATCATAACATCGTACCATCGTACACGGTAATACCATAACAACATCATACCGTCCTATAATCGAACCATCATATCATCGTACCATCGTACCGTCGTACCATCATATAATCACAAAATCATACTATTAGGCCATGATATCATCATACCATCCAACAGTCATACCTTTATACGGTCATATCATCATACCCTCATACTATCGCACCATCATTAAATAAAAACCGTCATACCATCGTACTTTGTATTATATATATAATCATACCATCACACAATAATATAATAATATCAATCCATTACACCACTCTATCTTCATAACATCACACAATCATACCATCATATATACCAACCATCTTACCATGATACCATCATACCATCGAACCGTTATAACATCATACCATCGTACCGTTATACCACCATACCATCATACCATTATACCATCGTAAAATCATACCATTATACTAGAATATCGGCATACGTTCATAACATCATACCAACATTATTATACCATCACTATAATACCACCATACCACCAAACCATCATATCACCATACCACTAGACCCTCAATGTGACACAAAAATTATTTTTAGACTTGATTGTGAGAAATATGTCAATATGGCTTCTCAATGTTGTCTATTTAGGTTTCTGTGAATAATGCAGCTGTTGAAATTTCTTTAAGACAGCGTAAACATACTATTTCAATTGGTAAACAATCAAGATTATCTCAGAAAAAATATTCAAGTTTGGCCTTGTTAAGAAAAATATAGTGTGTAGCGGACAAGCATCTCAGTATCGAAACTAATAACGGTAGCGCAGAGATTCGGAATTAGATATATTTTTTTTAATCCTCTTTCCCAATTTCGAATTTCATTATAATCGATTAAGAAATAGCAGAGTTCTATCATACTTGACCATATTCCAGAACTTTTCTAAAAATCATTTTAAAATCCCATTTCCATCGCACATGTAAAATTCCATTAGAATTCGTTAAAAAATGGTCCAATTAATTAACAGGTTTGTATGAATTTCCAACATAACGAACTAAAATTTTTGCTCGTTATGTTGGAAAATCCTAACTGGCCATATTCCAAAATTTCATTTAAAAACAATTTTAGAATCCCAATACTAGTCAACCTATCAAATTTCATCATAATCGGTTGAGAAATAGGCAAGTTCCATCATACTTGGGCATATTCCAGAAATTCATTTAAAAATCATTTTAGAATCTCAATTCAAACGCACATATTCCTGAACTTCATCCAAAAGTCATTTTAGAATCCCATTTCGAACGCACATGTCAAATTTCATCAAAATCGCTTAAGACATAGGCAAGTTTCATCATAATTGGCCATATTCCAGAACATCATCAAAAAATCATTTTCAAATCCCATTTCAAAAACACATGTCAAACTTCATCATAATCGGTTGAGAAATAGGAAAGTTTCATCCAACTTGGCCATATTCCAGAACTTTTTCCAAAAATCATTTTAGAATACCATTTCCAACGCACACGACAAATTTCATCATAATTGGTTGAGAAATAGGCAAGTTCCGTCATACTAGAAATTCATCCAAAAATCATTTTAGAACCCAATTTCCAACGCACATGCCAACTTTCATCAGAATGTGTTGAGAAATATACTAGTTCCCTCATACTTGGCCATATTTCAGAACTTCATCTAAAAATCATTTAGGATCTCATTTCTAAAACGGTTGTCAAATTTAACTAAAATCCGTTAAGAAATAGATAAGTTATTAAATCCTAAGGTTTCAAATATTAACAGTGACCTTTCCTAAGTCTTAAACAATATTTGTGTACAGTTTGGTTCAAATCGGTCAAGGCGCATCTATTTGTTTAAATATCATACACATATGCTGTACATACACCCAAACACTCACTTATATAGATTACTCAACTGGTCACTTAACCCCAATTCAACCCACAAACGGCCCCCACTCAACCCTCAACCCAACCGCAAATTCTCTTTCAACTCAATCCTCAAACTAGCATATAAAAAACATTGGCCAACTGATCACTATATCTTAATCTAACCCCAACTCAACTTCAACTCAACCCTCAAATTGACTCCTAACTAAACCTTAAACCCAACCCGAAGCTCAATGCCCAACTCAATATTCAAATTAGCATGCAAAACAAATTGGTAAATATTTCTATAACCAAGTGTTTTGGGTCAATTCGTATGGCAGGTACCCGACCTTCTTGACGCTCAGTTTTCAAAAGCTTTTCAAATCTCTGCCTTGACCATAGAAACAGATTGGCGATTCGCGCACTTTTGGTCTAAAACAATTTATCTAAACCAATTTGACTAAAGCAATTTACCTAATATCAATTTAACTAAACACAATTTATCTAAAAACATTTTACCTAAAAACAATTTATCTAAAAACAATTCATCTAAACACAATTCGTCTAAAGCCATTCATCTAAAACAGTTTACCTAAAACAATTTAACTAAAACCAATTTAACTAAAAACAGTTCGTCTATTCACAATTTATCCAAAAACAATTTGTCTAAAACCAATTCGTCTAAAAACAATTCGTCTAAAGCAATTCATCTAAAAGAGTTTACCTAAAACAATTTAACTAAAACCAATTTAACTAAAAACAATTCATCTAAAAACAGCTTACAGAGCACTCACAATGCGAAAACTTTTTACATTTTACTTACAGGTTTGTATGAATTTCCAACATAACGAACTAAAATATTTGCTCGTTATATTGAAAATTCATACAAACTTGTAAGTAAACGGTAAAATATTCTTCCATTGTGAATGCTTTGTTAATTAAGAACAATTTTTCTACGACAACTCGTCTAAAACAATTGAAGAAAAAAATTGCAAAAAATGGATATAAAATAATTAGCTTTGAGTACAGCGGAATCACGACCAATTACAATATTACCTCAATAGATAGCGTTACTTGCATGATTCACATTTTCTTGTATTTTTTTGTGCATATTAATCGTTTTCCAATCGACTAACCGCGAGCACCCACTAGCAAACCGCTAGTAGAAAGGTTTTTGTCATTGCTATAGTCGATTAGTACGCTCAGAATTGGTGGTTATGAGTACACCTAACTCTTTTTTTACACGGTCTTTTTTAAACTGCTTTTAATTTAACACGGTTTTTTTGCGGTTTAAATGCCGTTATAAGTACCGGTATCATCTGAAATGAGGTTTCACCAAATAATCCGTAAAAAAATATCGGTGTTAAATTAAAAGCAGTGTTAAAAAGACCGTGTAAAAAAAGAGTCAGGTGTATAATATAATCTCAAAATCGTAATTGTGTGCAATTGCGCCAATTGTTTATATAAAATCAATTAAAAAAATAATTAATATATAACCCGCTAAACAAATCAATTACAATTTCTAATTTTGCCATAAATTGTAGGCAGTTCTACATTAAACCACCTAGCGTCGAAATTGTGCGTAACTACATCTAACTGCTCGTAATAAAATACCAAAAGCAGGTAGAAAATTTAGCAAACATGAAAACAATTTTACTAGCGGTTTGCTAGCGGGTACTCGCGGTTGGTCACTAGAAATCAATTAATATGGACCGTTCTTTTTGAAAGTAGTTTAAGTCCATTTTTCAAAAAAAATAAGTTAATACTAACAATAGAGATATAAAACTGTTATAGTTAAAAAATAATTTATAGTTAAAAGAAAAAAAGTAAATCCGTAATATGTACTTATGTAAATAATAAGAAAATTCAAAATTCCATATATTTTTTCATTTATTGATTCTCAATTCATTCATTATCTCATTTCAACAAAATATAAACTTACACCACTTTCAAAATAAACGGTCCATATATCTAGGTTGCAATGTATCGAAGTATACAGTAAGATTAAGTCGCTGACAATTGCCGTCTTACTTTGGGAATTTTACAACAACAATGCAGTGTATTTTCATCACGGAATGAATAGTTTCAAACCAAGTTTTTGTTGGTACAGAATTATTCTAAAAACATTTATCATTCGGTTGTGTTGCGGAATTACATTTATGGGGCACTAAGAAGAGAACCTCTTTCAAGATAAACCGCGCCAAATGGATTTACCCATAAACATCAGCTATTACGTTAAGACTTCAAAAGATCCATATTTATCGGTACCATCTACATCTAAAGAAAGCTCTGACGAACCGAATGAGCTGAGCTGCGTGAGCGATGACAAGTTCTAGCCAGTAAATTTTTTAGAAGCGAAACCATTCAATCAAAACGAGCTTAATGATTTAATTAGAGACCTTGGACAGTCGAAAACTTTGTAACGACGTGACCTTGCGGCCACGAGTTAACAGAATTTTCCATTCAGGGACTCCAGAGCGGTCAGTTTAGCCGGCTAAAGCTCGAAGTTGGGCGTGGGGTTTTCTAGAGTTTAAATGAATCTTGATAGACCGAAGGAAAAGGAACTGAAATTATTCGGAACAGATAAGGATCAACTCACCCTGTCATGCTTACTGACCATGACCTACCAACCTCATCCTCCGTTATGATCTCTATTATCTCATCCTAAAAATAGTAACACAAAAAAAAAAATTCGAAAAAAAACGAAACCCGAAAAGAAACCAAAAGAAAGAGACTAATTTTGACGTTAAGTTTGATTAATTAAATTCATAATATAGATTTTATTGCATTATAAAATAAACTGATTGCCGTTAAATTTTTAGAAAACAAAAAAATAGCAAATGTGAAATAATTTGGGCAATATAATTAATTTATAACTAAAAGAAATAACAAAAATTTAAGTACGCATACTATACTAACCTAGTACTTAAAATTAATAATTACAAAATTCAATCAAAAAAAAAATACAAAAATTTTACCTTAATTAGTTAATTATTATATTAATAAAATAAGGCCATATAAAATATGGCTTGAATGATTTTATTGATGATTATGTTTTCGTTGCAGACATAATTTGATTATGTTCTTTAATCAAGCACGATGGTATACTCACGAGGATGCTGTGACTGTAGATTATGCTTAATATCGGTACCAAAATCACCAGTGGATAATATTTTCACGATATTGGTTTTATGGTTTTTTAGTTTTATTTTTTTATTATTAATTTGCGACTACTTTTATATTATTATGTTAATATTTTATTTAGGTATTTGATGATTAAGAAGTACATATAATTATTATGGTAGTAGCATAATTACAGTAATTCCATAATACCCTTTTTTTTTTTGTTTTTTTTTTTTGTAGTGGTCGAAAACGCGTTACGTTTCATGTCCTTGCACGCTGAATTCGACCATGTTCGCCACAAAACTATCTGGATCACAGTTACACTTAATTTAGCTATCATATACGACTATTTAAATTCTAAAGTATTCTAACACATGTATGTAACACATCAAATTAACTTAATTACATATATATTCACAGTTCTTATTAACAATTAATAGTTTATATAGTATATAGCACTAAATTATCTCACGGCCAAACATTTTGATTACCAAAAATTTTTTTTTTTTTTTTGTTTAACAAAAACTAATGAAATTGATCTTTCAAAAAAAATATTTTAAACCGTCAATATGAACATTCCATATTCTATTCAAAAATTATCAAGAAGAACTTGACTCATATCACTTATTTAATTTTTAATTTGGATATATATATTATTTTGCCCAAATTCAAATAGCAAAAAAAAAAAAAATTGAAAAATTAAGTTATGTTCACGACACATCTGTCTCGAACAATTCCAAAAACATAACTCTCGCGTGATTTAAAAAAAATGTGTTTTTGTGTTTTATATTCATAATTAGCGGATGATCCCACCCAAAAAAAAATTGGTGTACGGGACATTTCCCAAAAAAAATTTCAAACAAGAATTCATTCATACAATGAAGGCCGTTCGTTGATCAACAAAAAAAAAATGATACATAATCAGGAATAAGAGCCATTCATTCGTTTGGAACGCACAACGCATAGTCGTACGTTACAACTTCTTCCGTATTACTAGTTTACTAGATTCTTCCGTATTAAAATTTCCTATTACCGCATTCGATGACTACCATGGCTTTGCAGAGATATGATACGTAAATCGACCCATCAAAGCGCAGTTTGAAGTGTGTACTATTGCATAACGGACATAAACTAGGCTCTCTATCGACCGCACATTCAACCAAAGTTAAGGAAGAATACCCTATAATAGCATTAGTCTTGAATAAGATAAAGTATAATGAAAAGAAACGGGTAATTTGCGTTGATCTTAAGATGGTTAATTTTCTTTTGGGACAGCAAGGAGGTTATACCAAATACCCTTGTTTTATATTGTTAATTGGTGAACGACCCTAATTTTTACAGTTCAATCTCAGAAATTGAGAAGAACGCATGAGATTCGTTTGTTTGGGTTTTTCAAAATTTCTTAGGTAATAGAAAGGGTGATGATTATGTTGAGCGCGTTGAAGAGATGTTGTCTCACTTCCAGCAACTTGGATGCAACATGAGCATCAAAGTACACTTCCTTCACAGCCATTTAGATCATTTTCCGGAAAATCGCGGCGACATGAGTCAAGAACAAGGTGAACGATTCCACCAAGATATTCGAACTATGGAGGAACGATTCCAGGGTCGCTGGAATGTGCTTATGATGGCTGATTATTGCTGGAGTATTCAGAGTGGCACTTTCAAGAGTTTGTAGTTTTTTTTAATAAAATATTTTTGTACGGTGAGAGTATTTTTGCTAAAAATACACCCCTACTTATAATTCATAAACTAAAGAAATTTTAAATTAACAATATTTTCCATCCTTCCCAATCTCGTTGTATTTTGGCCACACTGTTTTTCCACAATTTTGCATTGCCCCGAAGGCCACTGAGCGTAAAATGAATAAACGCGATTTCATCCCAATTGTACAATATTCTCCATGTGTTCCACATAGTCTTCCATATCAATTGTTCCTTCTACTGGGTCATATGTCGGCAGATTTTCTACAATATTCGGGAAATATCGCATACCCTCACATCGTTGTCGCCCGTTATAACTGATGTCATGGTCAGAATCCTGGAGTTCCTTATTTCCCATATTTAAGTTATTCGCAGTAATTTCGCCTATGGCACCATGTTTACTGTTTTCAAGATCCGTAGCACTCATCTTTTCACAATCACAAAGAATTCCAGCGACTTCCGAAAACCACGCGTAACCACACCAAAAGAAATTATTTATCCGCTAACCAAACAGGATCCAACTCGCGCAAAGGTTATTTATCCCACTTCTGATATTGGTTGCACCAAAATTATCAACAATATTCGCCAACCAGTCTTCCACTATGTCCGCACAACCAAACTTCAATAAATCAAACTCCGATGATCACAATTATTTTAGATTTAAATTTTGCGTCTTGCATGTACCTCGTTTTACTTGATCTTTTTTCTCTGTACTCCCTTTTTCTGATTGTCGCGCCGCTCCGTATTAAGTTTTTGCAACACCCTAGCCATACACACAAATACGACAGCATAACTGTCCCTATATATACAAGGCTTTAATTTAAACTTAAATTCACAATTTAAAATTGCCACACTATGGTTAATATTAGTTATGTGCATGAGGGTACAAATCTGTTTTTTCTTGTTTAACACTAGATATACCGTACCAGTCATTTTGACTTTAATATAAATTAGTAAACACTTTTCTTGTTACAAAATTTTGTTGACCTATCCATTAAAATAATGAATTGCAATTTTTATTATTTGTGAAAACTTATTTGGCCACCAAAAAACACGGTAAGGAAAAGTATACTTTTACAATAAAGCGTTTGATGGAGAATAATCAATTATACATAATTTATAAAAACTTTTAATTAACTGTCTTAAGTTTTTAATTAATTAAACCAGCGCGATTTGTCCAAAATACATAATCCATAATACATAATAGCATATCCATTAGTTCTGTAGACGACAAAACTGCTTAAAGAGTAGATGGGTATTTTTGAACTTTTTATACCTTATACTTGCATTGATGAAGAACCGACTGCAATAACTGGCAATTACTGCAATTGATATGGTTTGATAAACGTAGGGTACACCAACATTAATGTACTACAAGCCTGATTGTCACCAATATTATAAATTTATTTTGCGCTTATACATGAAAGTATTGGTGATCGACAGATTATATAAATGAGTGAGAAAAACATACAAATTGTAGATAAAACAAAACAAACGAATTGTGGAGGGAAAATTGGGTATGTTAGTAATGAAAAAAACTAATTGGGATTGGTTAGTTGAGAGTATTTTTATTCTATTTTCGCACCAACACTTTCAAGTATAAGGTATTAAATGTAATAGGGTATCTGCGTGCTTCATCACTGAATCAAAAAAAACCCGCAACACATACAAACTGTATAATTACTTAAAAAAATCTTTTTTTATGTACCTCCCAAATCAATGCACACAAAAAATTGTACTATGGCGCATTCCAATATGGCGACCATCTCCTCGTTATCAACAAAACTACATCACCTGTCGTACCGATGAGCTCAACAAAACAAAATTTTAGATTAAACTGTATTTACGTTCAATTTTTATTAAATAATGAATGAAATAAATTGTTAATTTTTTTTTATAAAACAAGTGTGCTAAATTGGTAACCACCACTGTATATATATAGTTATATTCATGTAATCTACTGACTCAACATAGCAACACATTACCACACATATAAGGTGTCAAGTAATATTGCTGAACAGTAAATACCAAGAACGAACATGTCTGAAATACGATCAATAAAAAATGTTGATAAGTACAACGTGAATAAAATGTTGATAACACACAACGTGAGAAATAAGTTGAGTTCCAACTTTTTGCTAAATAGACATTTTTCCTTTTAGAAGAACTAGTTAAGATATAATTTGTAAGTTTAGTTTTAGTTTAAACTCTGTTAAAGTAAGATTGAAAAATAAATGTTCAAATAAAATATTTATTTTTTATTTTTTTTTTTCTTCAAACCTATAACTGGCGCAGCCGTGCGGCAAGTGAATGTGAAGTGTTAGTGAAACAGTGCAATAAATTAGTGAATAAAAGCTAATTAAAAAGTGAATCCGTCAGGAAATTAAAAACATTTGTGATTTTTTTTTCTAATTACGACATTTCTGGCTGAAGCTTGATCAAACCGCTAAGACGATTCGAGATTCCGCCGCATCACAACAACGAACAACACTTGGGACCAGCAAACACGACAGCAGTAATACGATTCATGAACTATTTTGAATTCGTATTATCAGGTAACCAATTTTTATTATTTTTTTTTTATTTTTTTTTTTAACATTCTCAATTAAATTTATTTTCATTGCGTGTTGCAATAAATTATTTCCAAAATTTTTACGATTTTTGCAAAAGTGTGCACTACAAGATAGACACACACCTGCCTTTAAGTGAAATTCCAAAATAAATTCTAAAATATAAAAAAGTGTTACCAAGACAAACGTGCGCACTACAAGATAGACGCAGACCTGTTATACTGTCCACTACTAGATAGAGACAGTAAATTTTTTTTTGTGTACTACAAGATAGACACAAAAAGTCTAATAAATTAAAAGATTGACTTTGATTAAGGCATATGAGCAAGACGCTAGAAGATATCTTCTATCAAAATAGAAATATTGAAGAGGATTTAATAGAAATTGACTCAATGCAAGAAATGGAACAAGTGTTACAATCATTAAATGCGATTAATGAACAACTCCAAAAAGTTAATCAAAAACAGGTTGAACATGACCAAGTATTGGCATATCTCAACCAAAAAGTGAACAACCGCGCCAGGAACAAGTCCCTGAGGTTGTCAACAGGGGGAATGTAAATGTATTATATTTATTCATAATCCCCGACCCAATCAAATCGATTCCGTCATTCGATGGGAATCGAAAACAAAGCCACGCCATTGGTATCAGAGCAACAATTCAGTCTTTACCTGCAGGCGATTAATAATAAAATAGAAGGGAAAGCCAAGGACACATTATGTCTAGCAGGCAACCCCAAAACATTCAGGGAAATTAAAGTAATTCTGCTGGAATCCTTAGGGGACCGGCATGAATTATCATTTTATAAGTTGCAGCTTTGGGCGACTAAACAAAATGAGACTATGAACATTCATAGCTATTTTAATAAAAAGAAAGAAATAGTGCAGAATATCAAATCATTGTCAAATCAAAATAAAAACGCATTTATAGATGAAGATGCGTTAGCCGCCTTTATTTCAGGCTTGAGAAAACCGTACTTTGGTTATGCTCAAGCTGCGAAACCTAAAGGAATAGAGGAAGCTTATGCTTTCTTGTGCAAGTTTAATTGCAACGAGCTAATTTCCAACCACTCAAGAAAGCAATTTAACCAATTTAATCCCCAATTTGGGTTACAAAAACAAATGACTGGTAACGGAAACCAACCAAGAAACAGTCAGTTCAGCCCAAACGAAAGAAAAACTTACTCAGTGAAAGAAAAACCCATCCCTATGGATGTGGATATATCAATGAGATCAAGGAATACTTTCAATAAAAAAGTCATAAATAACCATGAGGTCGCACAGGATGCTGAAGAACCATTGCCATCACCCGGGGATTATGATTACTCACAGGAGCATCAGGAAGAAAATGTTCAAGCAAGCCTGATGAACGATGAAGATTAAATTTTCTTCCATATTTAAAGTGTTATAACGAACAATTGAAACGTACAATAACACTTTTGATTGATACTGACGCTAATAAAAACATCATTAAGCCAGGAATCATACCTCGAAATTCAGTAGAAGCCAATTCGACAAACAATAGTAGTAAAACAATAATTAGAAACCTTTTAGGCACGCACGAAATTGATAAAAAGTCCAAAATCAATTTACTAGGTAATAATCTACCAATTCAAAATTATTATGTGTTAAATTTCCATAAATTTTTTGACGGAATATTGGGTTCCGAATCAATGGTGAAAATGAACGCCAAAATTGATTATAAATCGAATTCAATTTTGTTAAACAATCACACTTACAAGTTTGACAGATATTACCCAGAAGAGAACTTTTATAATCACATTGTCACCATAGATACCTCAGAGAACGGCGGCTAGTTGGTCTCAGGGTTCGAAAAATTAAACAAAGATATAACCATTCAACCGGGTTTATACAAAGCTAACAATTTCAAGACGACAGTGAGAGTGTTGACAGATAGTCCTGATCCACCGGAAAAAGTTCCAAAATTGAAATTGGAAGTAAATAATTTTGAAACACTAAAACCAATTGAGAGTTGTGATAACAAAATAATTCATAGAAAGACTATCGAAAACATAATCCGGACGGAACACCTAACCGAAAAAAAAGAACATTTTAATCGATACAATTTTCAAAAATCAAGCAGTATTGTTGAGACAGAATGAGAAACTGTCATTAGCCACAATTATTAAACACAAAATTATTACAAAAGACGAAAACCCTGTAGTTACTAAAACGTATAGATACCCACATCACTTTAAAAAAGATGTCGAGGAACAGATACAGTAAATGTTGGATAGCGGAATAATCCGTAATTCAAAAAGTCCCTACTCCTCTCCAATTTGGGTGGTCCCAGAAAAAACGGATGCCTCGCGGAAACGGAAAATAAGAGTCGTGATTGACTATCGTTATTATTATTATTGGGGGGGCCATGCGGGCGATCAGCCACTTCGCACTGCGACCTAAAAGATCTATTGTGCTGGCCCCTGTTTAATTATCCGTCCAGTCAATATTCAGGTTCTTAATAAACCTGACGATACTGCCTCCCGGTACGTGATACATACTATCTGGGCTTATTGCTCTCCCTCCTAGATTTTACTACATCATGTAGTTCCGCTAGAAAGACGGTAGCATTGGAGCTCAAGGACCTCGAGAGGGTTGTCCCACTCTCGTATATTCCTACCCCTGCCCCGTATTCGGTTTGATTTTACTCTTACGAGTTGCTCGGAATTTCAAATCACCTGTAGGTCACCCAGCTTTACTACAGGAAGGCTAAATTACTATCGTAAGTAAATGAGAAAACGGTAGACAACAAGTTTCCAATCCCTCAGATCGAGGAAATATTGGACAGTTTAGGAAAGTCGGTGTACTTTTCAACATTGGGTCTAAAGTCTGGCTTTCACCAGATTCCAATGGACGAGAAATCTAGGGAAAAAACTGCATTATCAACCGGAAAGGGTCATTTTGAATTCTTCAGAATGCCTTTCGGCTTAAAAAATTGTCCCCCTACGTTCCAACGCGCAATGAACAACGTATTACAGGATTGTATAGGAAACATTTGTCATGTCTATCTGGATGACATCATTATTATTGGGCACAATTTGGAAAATCATATTCAAAATCTTAGTATGGTACTTAAAATACTATCACATTTTAATCTTAAAATCCAATTAGATAAATGCGAATTCCTTAAAAAAAAACCGAGTTCCTTATAATGCCATATGAGGGCCATATAATCACGCAAGACGGTGTTAAACCTAATGCGGACAAAATCCAGAAAATTATAGACTGGCCATTACCGAAAACCCCGAAAGAAATTAAACAATTTCTGGGACTTTCGGGTTATTATAGAAGATTCATAAGAGATTACTCCAAAATTACGAAACCCATGTCTAAATATCTGAAGAAAGATAGAAATCTCAATATCAAAGATACTGAATATATAAAGGCATTTGAGGCTCTTAAAAGAATTTTAGCTACAGACCAAATCCTAGCCTACCCCGACTTCACGAAACAATTTATTCTGACCACAGACGCATCAGATTTCGCTCTAGGTGCAGTTCTCTCCCAAATTCAGAATAATGTAGAGAGACCCATTGCATTCGCCTCGCGAACACTAAATTCTACAGAAGTGAACTATGCGACGAATGAGAAAGAGGCATTGGCCATAATATGGGCCGTAAAAAAGTACCAACCATACCTGTACGGTAATAAATTTACGATGGTAACGGACCACAAGCCTCTAACCTTCATTAAATCCTCGGATAAAAACTCCAAAATATTACGATGGAGACTCGAACTGGAAAACTACAATTACGACGTAGTCTATAAAGAGGGCAGAGCAAATGTAGTGGCAGACGTACTTAGCAGGATGCCCACTACAAACGAACTGCATTTTAATGAGGGATCAGAAAACACTCCACGTGAATCTGGAAGCATGTCAGAAAATCACCCCGCTAATGATAATGATATCCAAACAGTCCTTTCGGCAGACACATCTGACGACTATTTCATACACTTTTCAGACCGTCCTATTAACTATTATAAGAATCAATTAATTTTCAAAGTCTCAAATCAAGATATGACAATTTGGGAAGATATATTCCCAAACTTTAAAAGAATTATAGTTTCAAAGGAAACATTTGACAAAGATGAAATCACGAATCTCATAAAAAAACTCCATAACGGTAAACAAACCGCAATCCTGGCACCAGAAAGTTTGTATCAAACAATCCAGGAGTCATTTCGAGAGAACTTCTCTCAAAACGGTCATTTCGTTTTCGCTACGAAAATGGTCGAAGACGTAACCAATGAAGGGCGTCAGGATATGATTATCAGCAAAGAGCACGAAAGAGCTCATAGAGGGACAAGAGAAGTGGAAAGTCAGATAAGACGTTCCTACTTTTTCCCAAAAATGGTTAATAAAATCAAAACACATATAAACACATGTAGGATATGCAATATACACAAATACGATCGGAAACCCTACATTAGAATATCTCCCAGACCAAGCACCGAAAAACCATTAGAACGAGTGCACATTGATATTTTTCAAATTAACAAAACCAATTTTTTGTCTGTAATAGACTCCTTCTCCAAACATCTACAAATGATTCCGATCGAAACAAAAAACCTTCCAGACACAACAAGTGCCTTGACAAAATATTTCACTCAATTCGGAATCCCCAATACCATTTTTTCAGATCATGAGACAACGTTCCAATCGTTGCAATTTAGAGAATACTTGAGCAAGCTTAATATTAAATTAGAATACGTGTCATCCTCAGAGTCAAACGGCCAAGTCGAGAAAACGCATTCGACTATTCTAGAAATTTTCAATACAAATCGAGATAAACTTCCAGACTCAAGTACCCTAACGACAATAGAATTATCAGTGGCATTGCACAACAATTCTGTACATTCATCCACCGGCTTCACGCCGAATGAAATTATCTTCAACCAAAACAACTTGTTAAACCCGAGCGAAATACAGGATCAAGCTAATATTATTTTTAAACAGGTAAACCATAACCTTGAAAAAGCGAGAGTTAGAATGATGAAACAAAATAGCAGTAAGGAAGAACCCCCAAATTTAAGGGAGGATCAATTAGTTTATATCAAACCAAATATTAGAACAAAATCATAACCTAGAGGGGTCGAAACTAAAATAAAAGATGTCAATTATACAACTTTCAAAACAACTAGAAATATTAAAAGAAATAAGAGCAAAATTAAAAGATTAAAGTAAAAATAATAATATTGTAATTTTTTTTGTATATTCCAGAAAATCATTTTTGTTAGGGGGTTGGCGAGAGTTCGTCGAAGAGGATAGTCGTGTTTTTGCTATCCTCTTCAAAAATTTAGTTTTATTTTATTTTATTTCGTTTTATTTTTGTGTTTTATTCATAAAGTAATATGTATATAATTTATATACATAGGTATAGACAGATTAATATTAAATTTAAATTAAATTCTAATTAAATTAATTTTAGTGTAATAATAATCCAAGTGTAGTGAAAATAATTAAACTAAAGTGTAATTTTGGAAAATGCAATCCACCGGGATGCATTTGTCAGGCAATGTTTTTTATTTTTGTAGATAGAAAAATTAAAAGTGCATGATTTGATATTTTGTGGATTGTAAATACAATCAAATTTCAATTTTTAATTACTAAAGTTTAATATTTAGATAGTATTGAAATAACTTTTAACTTATGGTATATAAAATAAGTCGCAATAAATTTGGTATTAGAGTTTATTTTTACCCACACTTATTTGTATTCTTATGTGTGATTTTTTGGTTGTTGGGGGAGTAGTTTTAGGAGTCAAAGCTTTCTAGGATATGCGATTCTCATAAGACTTCTTCCTAGTGTAGTTACGCCTCCTCGTGGCGACAACCGGGCAATGCATCCTAGAATGTAGCCAAGTAACTTACACGACCGTGCAATGGCGGTAAATCCATTGCCCCAAGCTTTGGTGGGACAACATACGCTGAGAGCTGCGTGGCTAAGGGGGAGCTTAGTCTTTAGTATGTGAACTCCGGGTACCAGGCGACCCCCGGTTTAAAGTAGCCTTCCCACAGTATACCGATCTCTGCTGTGGGTGACCTTCATTTCTCGGATACTCGTGGGATTCAAATGGAAACCGAATTTAAAAAAAACATAGAGGGTGATGCCTCTTTAAAAGCATCAACTTCACCAGCTATTGAGTTGGGTCTCCTAAGCTATGATGGAATGGTAGATGCCACAAGGGCCACCACTCTTGATTATCTTAACGTCCGGACCAAGGAAAAGGTGGAACAGTCCACCTCTTCTACTACGGACACCTTCTGTGACGACAACATAAGTGTAATCTCACAGTTATCGGGCACCTCAACCATTGGTGTTGATATTGGGAACATGTCCCTCAACGCCGGGGAATGGGTTAAGCTCAACTCCTTCGAAAGAAGGCGTTTTAAAAAGGGGCTCAAGGAAGGCAAAACTAGAGAAGAGGCTCTAGCTGCTGCTAAGTCCGCGACCCCTCTGAAAGCATCCTCGGGGCCTGTTGCTCCTACCCTAGACAAGAGGTCTGGTGGTAAGCGTGAGAGGTCTTTCGAGGTTGCTCCGGAACCAAATAAACCACCTGCCAAAAAAGCAAAAGAAGGGCCTTCTCCGGTAAAGCCCTCTTTCAGCCAGGTAGCAGGCAGTGTTAAGCTGGGCATCGTACCAGGTGATCTCAGTGGCAATCCTCTTAGTATGGAGCAAATGGCAAACATACAGGAGTGTGTCATTGACCTCATTATTGGGATGCAAGGCTCAAACCACAAGCCGCAATTCCTTGGCTGTTTCCGGAGAACAGGTTGGCTATTTTTTATATGTTCCGATCATTCCACAGCGGAATGGATGAGGAACAGTTTTGTAAGCCTAAGGGAAAAAATTGGTCTGAACATAACTTTGGTGGAAGAGGATGATTTTCCTCGGCCAAACATCGTTAGGGGGTTCTTTCCACAGAGCCTTAGCTTAACTAGCGAGAAGATTCTCGCTACCATGGCCGCGCAGAACGATGGTCTCGCGGCCAACTCATGGAAGATACTGCAACGGACGACAACTGGCGTACTCGTCCATTTGGTTATGGCCATAGGCGAGTCTTCCATGAAGAAACTGCGCGAATCCAACGGGAACATCGCATACCGCTTTGGTAGGATAAAACTCCTTCTCAAGAAGGATTCCCCCTCTACCAACCCAACCACTGGAGTCAGCTCCAGTAAGGAGGGTACTTTACCAGCCCCAGTAGTAGGCACAATCACAGACGAGGAGGCATCCAGGAACAGCAGCGCTATCGAGCATTCTGTTCCTGCTGCCTCTTCGTTGGGAGCACGATCAACGGATCTCTCCGCAACTCCTACTGTGGGATCGAGTAAATCAGCACTCACCCCGAAAATTAAGCATATGGGCGCTCGGGGTGTTACTGGGAAAAGTGGCAGAAACAGGCCAAATCCCGCAAAGCAGACGGCTGGCAAGCAGCCAGGAGCGTAGAGCTCCTTTACCCTAATCATCCAGTATGGCTGGTACTATTAGGGTACTACAAGCGAATCTGCATCACGCAAAAGGAGCTTCGGATACCTTTTGCAACAGGTTCGCGAAACAACACTTAACCCTTGGCCTTATCCAGGAACCTTGGGTTAATGGAGGAAAAATCAGAGGCCTCCACCTCAAGTCATGTAAGTTGATTTACGATCGAAGGGAGGAAGTTCCCCGAGCAGCAATATTTGTTTCATCTAATATTAACGTTCTTCCAATTCCAGAGTTCACCACTAAGGATTTGGTTGCAGTAATCCTGGAGGTTCCGACTAGCAGGGGAATGCAGGAGACAATATGTGCCTCTGCGTACTTCCCTGGTGAGTCGGTTAGTGCTCCACCTGTAGTTGTACAGGATCTGGTGGATTACTGCAACCTAAAAAACAAGCATTTCATCATAGGCTGCGATGCCAATGCACACCATATCATTTGGGGCAGCAGTGATACAAATGGCAGAGGTGAGTCCCTTTTAAATTATCTTATGAGTAGTCACATAGACATTTTAAATAAAGGTTCGAACCCCACTTTCATAAACTCGACTCGGCGAGAGGTGTTGGACCTCACTTTGTCAAGTCAGTTTATTTCCAACTCTGTTGCAAACTGGCATGTTTCAAGCGAAGCTTCTCTGTCGGACCACATGCACATCAGGTTCGATATACCGGGAGTGATCATACAGGCAACAGAGCGTCGTATCCCTTGTTTTACAAATTGGAAAACATATAGGGATATTTTATTTATCAAAGCAGACATGCTGCCAACATCTTTGAGTTCAATTAGTGACCTAGAAACCGCAGCTGGTCTGCTTAATGACGTGCTCCTATCTTCCTACGAAAGCAGCTGTGTGGTGCGTAACTTTGTGGTTAATCGCAAAGTTCCATGGTGGAACGAACAGCTGGCTAAACTTCGTAAGAAGGTTAGGAAATTATTTAATAGGGCAAAGCATTCCAATGAGTGGAATGAATATAGGCAAGCCCTAACCAGTTACAACACAGAACTAAGGCGTTCCAAACGCCTCACGTGGAGGAAAAACTGTGGAAATATCGAGGATATACCTACAGCTGCTCGACTCCATAAAGTTCTAGCTAAAGATCAGTCCAACGGGATTGGGCTTCTTCTGAAATCCGATGGTAGTTATACATCAGGTCGCAAAGAGTCGCTCGAAACCCTGCTTCAAGTGCACTTTCCGGGCTGCACTGTTTGCGACACAAATACAATCACTAACTCCATATCTGGTACACACATGGGTGTAAATATGGGTTGGGTTAATAGTTTATCCGGTAAGCTTTTTACTCCGGATAAAGTCAAATGGGCCATTAACTCTTTTCAGCCTTTCAAGGCTCCAGGAGGGGATGGAATCTTCCCAGCCCTCCTTCAAAGGGGCCTGGACTTGATTACCCCTGCTCTGGTGGCCTTGTTTAGAACTAGCTTCAATTGGGGTCACATACCACAGGCTTGGAGTCAAGTAAACGTGGTTTTTATCCCAAAGCCTGGCAATCGGCCATGTGAACTTCCTAAGTCCTTTCGACCTATCAGTCTTACATCGTTTATTCTTAAAACCATGGAACGACTTATAGATCTTCATATCAGAGACTGGTTAACGGCAACCAGACCTCTAAATCCAAATCAATTCGCCTATAGGAAAGGCAAATCCACAGAGGGTGCGCTGCATCTACTTGTCACCAAGATTGAAGCAGCCTATCGCTCGAAAGAAATTGCTCTGTGTGCATTTCTGGATATTGAGGGAGCTTTTGACAATACTGGATACGACTCAATTGCTAGGGCAATCAAGCGTAGAGGTATTGACGATCCGACTAACCACTGGATTAGTTCCATGTTGGTTAGTAGGAAGATTACATCTAAATTAGGTAATGAGTCAGTCACGATTACGGCAGCAAGAGGGTGTCCGCAGGGCGGTGTCCTGTCCCCTTTGCTGTGGTCACTCGTGATCGACGAGTTGCTTGATAATTTACATCTACTTGGGTACGATGCCATTGGTTATGCGGACGATTTGGTTATCATAGTCTCTGGAGGGCATGAACTTACGATGTCCGCCAGCATGCAACAGGCTTTGCTTGTTATTTCGAATTGGTGCACTGGGGAGGGCCTTTCGATTAACCCTAGCAAAACAGTCCTGGTGCCCTTCACCAAAAGACGTAATTTGAACCTTGGTTCAATTAGTCTTAATAATATAAATATCGGATACTCCAATGAAGTCAAATATCTGGGTGTTGTCCTAGATAAGAAACTAACTTGGAACTCTCATATTACTTCAACTACCGAACGCGCGGCCAGGGCCATGTGGGCCTGCCGGCGTATGTTCGGCAGGACCTGGGGCCTGAACTCAAAAATGATTTACTGGATGTACATCATGATAGTGAGGCCAATTGTAACATATGGGGCAATAGTTTGGTGGCCTAAGGTACAGCAAAAAGTTATTATGAACAAGCTGACCTCATTACAGAGACTAGCATGTCTCGGAATTACAGGTGCTATGCGCACCTGCCCTACGGCGGCAATGGAAGCTCTCATCGGGCTCACTCCACTTCATATCCACGTCAAAAAATCAGCTGCTACCTATGCAGCTAGATTGAAGCTCGCGAATCAATACAGTCATGATGACCATATGGGTCACCTGGACATTTTGAATGAACTTCCAGACCTGAATATGTTCTTTAGTGTCCCGGACGTTATGCCGAAAGAACTCTGCTTTGGCAGGAATTTCGTGGTAACAATCCCCGATAGAACAGACTGGGATACTGGGTTACCGCAGATGGAACCTAACAGCCTAGTCTGGTACACTGATGGATCAAAAATGGATAGTGGAGTCGGCATTGGTGTCTTTGGACCCAATCACAAAATATCGAAATCACTGGGTACTTACCCCAGTGTTTTTCTAGCCGAAATTCACGCCATCGAAATCTGCGGCTCTATTATTATGACCAAAGGTCTTAAAGGCGCATCCATCCACATTTTGTCTGACAGCCAAGCAGCACTGAAAGCATTGGCTTCTAACTGCTTGGTTTCCAAGTCGGTTCAAAGTTGTTATAAACTGCTACAATCTCTCTCTTGTCAAAACAAAGTAAGGTTGTGGTGGGTGCCTGGTCACATGGGCATCACTGGAAATGAGATAGCCGACGAACTTGCACGGGCAGGCTCGTCGACTACACTCATTGGCCCTGAGCCTTTTTGTGGTATCCCGTGGGCTTCTGCAACCTACACAATCAGTAAATGGGAAAAAATACAGTGCTTGACTTATTGGAACTGTATTCCCGGCCTTAGACAAGCCAAATCTTTGATCAGACCATTTCACCACAAAAATTTGGCGATCAATTTCAGCAAAGGAAATATTAGGAAACTTGTGAGTTTTCTCTCAGGTCACTGTAATCTGAGATATCATTTGAACAAAATGAACCTGTCCACAGAGACGGAGTGCCGACTCTGTTTGGAAGAGACAGAAACCGCAGAACACATACTATGTGAGTGTGTTGCTCTGTGCACACGGAGGTGGATTCATTTTGAAGAGAGGTATCTGACCCCGGAGAAATGTAAATTGGCCTCTATAAACAGCATTCTCGCCTTTATTAGAGAGGTGGAGAAGCTCCTGGAGTAACAGTACCCAACAGCACAAAAGATCTTTTAGGTCGTAGTGCTAGCCGCTTTTGGGCAGGGACGAAAAAAAAAAAAAAAAAAAAAAAAAAATGTGTGATTTTGCGTACATTTTACAATCGACGCTAATACATACTTATAATTTGGTATATAACAGGGCCATAAATATGTTTGTGCACTATGTAGCTGTGTCGTTTTCTCTTTGCACGATTTCTGTGAAGGAAGTGTGCGTGGTTTTGTTGGTTTTTGTATTAGAAAGTACAAACAACAACGAGAAAGAGAATCTTTACGTTGGTTTTGATACAGCCGTCACAAGTATTTTACTGTTGTGTAAAATGGACACTAAACATCCATACAACTTGATTAATATATGTCAGGGCCTAGATTCTGATCAAGTGACAAATGACAAATGACAATTTTTTGTGACTTTGTACTAAAATTTTAACTGCTATAAAATGACAATATAGTTGTGAGTTCTAAAATGCGATTCTGATGAAGTGACTTTTCAAAATGTCACAAGAAAAAAAATGACAAATTAAACAAAATTGTCATTGATTTGGTTTTCCGTGACAAAAGTCAGCTGCATTTTTAAATAAAATATGTGTGAGTATATTTTGTTAATTTTTAATAATTCTTGTTATAAATTTTAATTGTTTATATTTTAATTAAAATAAAACAATATTTTATCTATTTTTATATATAATATTTTAACAATATTTTATCTATTTATATATATACATATATAAAAATAGATAAAATATTGTTTTATTTTAATTAAAATATAAACAATTAAAATTTATAACAAGAATTATTAAAAATTAACAAAATATACTCACACATATTTTATTTAAAAATGCAGCTGTCTTTTGTCACGGAAAACCAAATTAATGACAATTTTGTACATGGTGTGTACGGGTGTCTGTACTGTTTTATGTACACCGGTTTATCGTTATTTAGGTTTATTTCATGTTTGATACTGTTAGAAAAAGTTAGTTTGTCACTGTCTTTATAAAAAATATCGGCGAAGCTTGAACATAATTTTAAAATTTGTTGTTTTTCTTCCCTATTCATATGTTCCGTGTTTACAAATTCTTTAACATTTATGTTTTTAGATTCGATGTTGACAGGAGTTTGAAAGTTAATTTCATGTGAACTAAATGGTTCGACATGTAAGGGTTGGAATAAAAAGATTTCCTTTAGATTATTTGAGAAATTAATTACTTCTACTAGTGCTGCGAATGGTTCTATTGTTCTATATATACCTTCTTGAATTTGGACACCATGTTGAAGGGTTATTGGTGTAATATAAAATTCACCTCGTTTTAAATTAATTGGAACTTTTACTAATATTTTAGTTAATGGTTCAATGTAAAACGGTTTTATACAGGATGTTACTTTGTTGTTTAGTGGTATATTAATATTAGGGGTTTGTGATATTTTCTCATTAAGATTGATGTTTGCTGCTAGGTCAATTAATGTTTCGTAGCCTAACAAACCGTCAAACATTTTGTGAAATCTGAATAGATATAATTCTATTGGCTTTTGGAATTCTTTAAATTTTAGGATTGTTTTTTGAGTTATCGTAGTGGTTTTAAATATGCTTTTTATTTCGATGTTAGTTGGTATAATTTGAGACTGTTTGACATATTCGGGATTAATATATGACTTATTAGCTCCCGTATCGACTAAGAATTTTAGTTGATTGTTATTTAGATTTAAAATAATAAAGGGTAGGTTAGATGATTGATAGTTGTTAATTTCATTTAATTGTCCGAGGCTTCCTGCTGAAAATCCTCGTCATCGATTGATTGACTTTCAATATTATAGTGAACCTGTTTGTAAGGTTTTTTCGGTTCTCATTTAACTTCCTGTTTTATTTGATAGTTATTTGAATTGAAATTATTCCGTGAAGGATAATTGTTTGGTGTGGATTTAAAATTATGCTGTTGAGGATAATTTTGGGACGATGAATCAAAATTATTCCGTGGAGGATAATTTTGAGATGATGGCGGTCGAATATTCCTTGCGGAAAAGTTATTAGAAGTTGATGGTTGATCACCATTATTTTTAAATCGCCAATTATAAGGATTTTTCTTACTCTGTTGGACAGGGTTTTTAATTCTCTGAATATTTTCCTCTTGGTTGACAAATTCTAATGCCTCTGCCAGTGTTTCTGGTCTTCTGGCCCTTAACCATTGTCCAAGTGGTTCCTTAATTCCACCCATAAATATTGTTAAACCCATTTGCAAATATAATTTTATTTTTGCATCGACGATGCACTGTTCTAATTTTTGTAATTTAAGTTGATTTGAAAGTAAACTAATTATTTCAGTTATTTTATTGTACAAATCGTTGTGATTTAAATTACTCCTAACCAAATTATGTAATTGAAATGTTAGAGTCGATTCATCGCGTTTATCAGCGAAGTTTAAAATCAAAGCTTGTTTTATGTTTTCCCAATTATTATCGTTTATATTTTGGGTTAGTAATATGTCACTTGCTTTACCCACTACTTTATTCCTAATTCCAGATATAATGATTTTATAATATTCACTTTCTTTAATTTTTTCACACAAACTTAATATACTATCTACGTTATTGATAAAGTGGTAAACCGAATTTCTGTCGCCTTCGAATGGCTTGATGTTCTTAATGACATCAGGCAACGAAAAAAGTTTAATTGTGTCTTCTACTAATTTCTCCATTTGTAGTCGTTTATATTCTTTCAACTTTTTACCTATCTGAATCGGACTTACTATCTGCTTGTGGACTTTTATATCGTCCTGGCCGTAGTACATAAAGTTTTGAAATATATGTATATTAATGAACACGATTTTTTATATAAAATTTTATTATTTTTTTTTTTTATGATGCTCTATGATATGCTCTCATAAGCAACTTTGGATTATTCTAACGGTAAATTCTAACCGGAGTTCAAGTTTAATAATTATAAAAATTGATATAATTATTTTTCTTCAAATAACACAAATTTCGTTGTTAGTTAAGTTTATAAAAGGAATGTTTACAAAAATGTGCGCTTACCTTGTCAATATTAGCAGCAAAAATGTTTTATACATCTTCTGGATGTGTTGTACTGTATATTTTTCCGTGTTGATCAGGCACAAAATTATAATATTTAGCACTTTATTTTATACTGTTTCTTAACAACTTTTACACTTTATTTTTGATTTTTATCTTCACTTTTATAACTTTATTGCTTTATGCTTTTAAACTAATGTTCACTTATTTAAATTTTAAAACTGATTATCACTTGTAAATTATTATTTTACGTTTTCAACTGCGCCAGTTATGTGGTAGCGTGACCCTCTATAACGATATTTTTAGGATAGCGGTGAGCGTTTCCCAGGAAAAACAGAATTAAAACAAAATATTTAAATTAGTTTAACAAAACTTTTATTTGTTTATTATTTGAAGAGCAAAACCGAACTGAACTAAACTATGATGTTTAGTTTTACACATTTTGTATTTTGTTAATTATGCATTTGTATTAATATTAAATTATATTTTCTTATCTCGCTAATTATGCATTTTTATTTATTGAGTTACAATTTTATGTTTAATGTTAATTATGCATTTTTATTTATTGAGTTACAATTTTATGTTTAATGTTAATTATGCATTTTTATTTATTGAGTTACAATTTTGTATTTAATGCTAATTATGCATTTCCGTTTATACACTATTGATGGATGCGGTTCTGATACTCTGTGGGTTATTGACATTACATAACTACATATATGTACATATATACAAAATAAACCTTATAATATAACTGCGGTAAACTAGAAATGCAATTGCTGTAAACTGCTGTTAATGTCATAACTCATTTCATCAGAATCGCAAATTTTCCGTGACAATATTTTGTACTAATAACAAAATGTCACGAAAAATTGTCATTTCATCAGAATCTACCCCCAGGATCAACAATATGGTTGTACAGCTGCTTGTTCGCTCTTTACACGGATTCTGTTAAGGAAATGTAATATATTTTATTGGTTTATGTATTACGCACACAACAACAAAAAGAGAATTGTTTGCGTTACATAGTTTAAGTGTGTTTATATGTACTATAAGGCCTACTAATACGCACATGAAAGATGGTAGAAAATATTTACCGTCAATGTGTGTTGATGGTTTTAGCAAAATCTTCTATAATAAAAGTCATGAAACTCTCTTTTACAGCCAAATACATTTATTGATTCCACTAGATTTGGCTGTATTAGTTACACTAACAATTCAACGTAAATTTGAATTTGTTTTTCTTGTTTCTACACCAACACCTTTATACTTAGTTAACTAACACATATAAATTTAGTGATGCCAAAATAAACATCTGTCATCAATACACATAGAACCTGATTTTTTTTATTTCATATGTATGGAATTTTCATGACTTTTATTATAGAAGATTTTGGTTTTAGTATGTTTTTGGTTTTAGTATATAAGATTTCGTTACTTGAATGCAGGTGTTGTTAATCTTTTTGTGTTTTTGTGGATTCACGAAACAACTATGATATTATTGAAATCATGTATTATGTAAGCGCAATGAAATTTTGTATATTCGACTCAAATAGGATTTTTATACTTTGTAGAATCGAATTGGTTTGAGTCGAATTGGAATTGGGAGCTGTCTTATACAATTCATTTGAGCGGTTTATTTAGGTAGGATTAATAAATTTTTTTACAGGGTATTACATACTGAATCAAATTGTTTTCTAATTAATTTAATTAATATTATAAATTATAAATTGTCTAAATAAATAAATAAATAGATAAATGAAATGCGAATTTAGAAATGTTGGTTTAAATTAAGTTAAGATTGATTTTTAACACAAAATGATGAGTTCATTTATGTGAATAAAGTGGAATTTTAAATCATTTTGGAGGGCTAAATGTTTTTGAGTTTAATGGTTGTCTTAATGGATTTATTGAAATTTAGATGGTGGGATGTACACACAATCGTCATAATTACGTATATGACACATCGATACATTTTTAAGAAAGTAAGGGTTCATTTTCATTGCATTTATTTATTGTTTTATTTACTTTGCATGCTTGATTTGGCAGGGAATAAGGTCCGTGAACTGAGTTAAAATTGTGGATATATTTGTATTTATTTATTAATAAAGAGATAAATTTCTGAATTATTGATTAGGTTCAGGTTTTTGGTGGCGGTGATCCCTTCAATTGGTGAATGATGCTAATTGGATTTTTATTTAGATAGTCTAATATTTTATAAGTTTTATTTTTGGGTTGCGAAAATGACTAAGTTGAAGCAAATCATTTGAATATGTACACTATCAGACATAAATATTTGGATGACGTCCGGGATTAATCACTGGAGCTAATTTTGGGGTAGCTGATTTTGCTACTCGTGCAAATTACCGCTCAGTCGACTTAGTTAAAGTCGTGGGCGTTTACAACATCGCTTATTTGTGTTGATTTGGTTTCAATAAATTTCTTTTTATGAAACTGATGCTACCGTTTGATATTACATATTGTAGGGATTTATTTTGATAAGTTTCTTGTCGTTGCAATTATCAAAAATTATCTTCTGCTAAAATCAATCACTTTATTGGTATTTAATTGTAATTTATATTAATGTTGCTATTTCGTTAAATATTTATGTATATAGATTGAAATATTATACTAATTAAATGAATAGCATCGTACGTGATCTAGGATAAGGGAAATTCCCTTTTATATGATATTGTAAACTGCATTGCATTGCAAAATTATTTGAGGTATTGATGAAAATATTTCAATACTTTTAGTCAGTTTAATTTAATTTAATTATATCAAAGTGTCATACTTTGTTCGGATATTTTTGTCTGATGGTCTAGTTGATATTAAGTATATTTAATTATATATAATTGTTAGATCGTCTCCAAGCTACAGAAATATTGGTGAATTCTCGCTCAACATCCAGAAACTTCGAGCAGCAGTTATGTAGCGTAGAAAATGTATTGTTCTTGTGTTATCTATTTTATTTTATTTATCACTAACTAATTTATATAAGTTAATTTCTATTAATTATGTATTAAAGCAATTTAATTTTCAGTGATACCTGGGAAACTCTAATTGTGTTTTATTAGTAAATATCATATATAGGTACATGTAGTACTTAACTAAATTATTGATATTCTAGACTTTTTTGCGTGTTATTATGATCAATGTTTAAATTATATTATGTACTTTTATAAATAAATAATTAATTTCAACATTATTAATTTCCTTTTTCTAGATTTGTAGGAAATTGCCGATTAGTTTAAATTTAATAGTATGGTTAAATATATATTTTCAACTGTTTATTTTTAAATCTAGTTGCAGTAGGTAAACAATTAATTAACTATTTACAGGAGAATGGTAAGTAATGGAACAAGTGCTGTGAATTTAAATTATAACTTAATAATTAAAAAATTTTAAACATTATTTTGGAATTTTAGCTTGGAAGTGGGAGAGTTTACATAGGCAATTTCATAAAATGTTAATTTTTGTAATTTTTCTATGTAATATATTGTGTTTTGCTCATTAATATATAATAATTAATTTAGATTAAAAATATTTAAAGGTTTCTCTTCCTTAATTTGCTAATAAATAATTCAATTTTCAGAATATAACATAGTTCCAGAATCAATCTTTAATATGGAGATTAAATTAATCCTGAAATTCTGGATTAGGTTTGATATTATGGTGATTTATTAATTAAAACTAGTTTTCAGAATTGCCTTGGAACTTATATATTGATTTTATTTGTTCATTTTTGATATACTACCTATAATACTAACTGAATTATTGATGATTTTAGGCTGTTGTGGTGCTGTAACATTATCATTTTTAAATTATTTATTATAAATTTTATAAAATAATTGAATTTTTAATTATTTATTCTCTTTTTCTTGATCGGTAGGAAATTTCTGATTAGTTTTAAGTAAAATTTTATGTTTAAAATAGTTGTTAACGTTCATTTTAATTCATGTTGCAGTACGTAATAATTAATTAATTAGATATAGAAGGACCATGAAAAATGGAATAAGCGCGGTTTTTGTAATCTTAGCTTAGTAATTTTAAATTTTTCTTAAATATTTTATCAGGTAAATTAATGAACGGCGGACAGGGGAAATTACAACATTAATAATTTTAAGTCCCGATTTAAATTTAGGGAGTCTTGAGTATCCGGCCCTGGATTTCAGAGAAATGATCATCTAATAATATAATTAGATTGTGCTGTCTTGTGCTAATCTATTTATTATATATTGTACTAATAATTTACTAACTATCGATCACTTTGGTCTCTGTAACCGGGTCATGTCTGGCCCAACTATTAATCCTATCCTATCCTTCGGTTTTGTTATATGTATATGGGTGTACTGTGTGTGCCCGGGAGTCCGGGAGATCCTGCTATAATGCTTGGCTGTACACTCTCAATCAATCAATCAATCAATAAAATGTTAATTTTTTGTAATGTGTAATATATTCTTTTTTGTCCATTAATATATTTTAATTAATTTAGTTTTAAAATACTTAAAGGGATCTCTTTTTTAATTTACTAATAAATAATCCAATTTTCAGAATAAACATAGTTCTAGAATTAATCATTATTATAGGGATCAAAATTAATCCCGAATTTCAAATTTTAATTTTAGTTTGAATCAACCCTCCAGGATTAATAAGTAGTGAATAAGCTGTAGTTTAGAAATTGTGTTTTCCTGTGCTAACTATTTTTACTAGATAATTACTAACAATTTACTCTTATCCTTCGGCTGGGGATGGATAAATGGATGTACGATGTGTGCTCGGGAAACTGAAGATGCTGTTATAATAATTATTCATTTAAGCAATAAAATTTGTTATTATGATGTTTATTAATTAAATTTAGTTTTCAGAGTTGTCTGGGAATTTGTATGTTAATTTTATTTGTTGATTCTTAATATACTTATAGTACCTAATTGAATTATTGAATTATTAATAAATCTAGGTATTGTGGTGCTGTAATATTATCATGTTAATCATTTTATATAAATTTTATAAAATAATTAAATTCATAATTATATATTTTCTTTTCTGGATCGGTAGGAAATTGATGATTAGTTTTAAGTAAAATTTTATGTCTAAACGGTTTAATGTTTATGTTAATTCTGGTTGCAGTAAGTAATAATTTTTAATTGGATATAAAAGGACCATTAATAATGAAATAAGCGCCGTTATTTTAAATTTTTGAAAGACGGACAAGGATGAAATTACAACATTAATAATTAATAAAGTTTTAAGCCCTGTTTTAGATTTAAGATTTATTGAGTCCTGAGTATCCGGCCCTGGATTCCAGAGAAATAATCATCTAATAATGTAGTTAGATTTTGCTTTCTTGTGCTAACCTATTTATTATATATTGTACTAATAATTTACTAACTATCTATAGCATTGGTGTCTGTAACCGGGTCGAGTCTGTCCCAACTAATAATCCTATCCAATCCTTCGGTTTTGTTATATGTGTACGGGTGTACAGCATGGGCCCGGGTGTCCGGGAGATCCTGCTATAATGCCTGGTCGTACACTCATAATCAATCATAAAAGTTTAATTTCAACTTTATTTTATTTAATTTTATCTTTAATTTGTTATAATGATGTTTTTTATAATACAGTAGAATCCGTTTATACCAAACCATGTATATAACGAACAAACGCTTATAATGATCATATAGTTTTGTCATATAGTTGTGTGCCTTGAATTTGTACGAACACTTATTTTTTCTTATACACTACAAACAAAGAACTACGTTTATAAAGGTAAACGAATATTTGATTAAAATGAACAGCCGGCTATAGTGAACAAAATTGTGTCCCTTGAGTATTCGCTATAAGCGAATTCTACTGTAATTATAATTATAATTATAATTTTAGATTTTCTTAATTATTTTATCAGGTAAATTAATGAAAGGCGAACAGGGGGAAATTACAACATTAATAATTTTTAATTTAGGTTTAGGGAGTCCTGAGTATCCGGCCCTGGATTCCAGAGAAATGATCATCTAAAAATGAAGTTAGATTGTGTTGTCTTTTGTGCCATCTATTTACTAACTATCGATCGCATTGGTGTCTGTAACCGGGTCGAGTCTGTCCCAACTAATAATCCTATCCTATCCGAATGTTATGTGTAAACGG
This sequence comes from Tipula vernalis, assembly GCA_958295665.1. Taxonomy (NCBI): domain Eukaryota; kingdom Metazoa; phylum Arthropoda; class Insecta; order Diptera; family Tipulidae; genus Tipula; species Tipula vernalis. The sequence goes on from OY282558.1 coordinate 250,502,267, forward strand.
GTGTACGGTGTATGCCCTGGAGTCCGGGAGACTTGCTATAATGCTTGGCCGTACACTCACAATCAATCAATCAATTCCAGAAAATCATGTTTGTAACGTTAAAACTATTTGTCTTAATAGTCAATCTTTCTGATAACATTTTGGAATTGTACCATAAACTTCAATAACAAGAAATTTCAATCGTATATAAGCATATCAGAAATGTACATCTCAAGCAAGTAAACCACCAGAATTGGATGTGGACACTATCGAGAGGCGTATCCATCTCATCAGTCGGCATGTTGGTATTAATCAGTTACATTGTCATCAATAGGCGTACTACCACGGTAAAAATAGAGAAATCAAGCATCTCAAGCCAAGAAACGCAGAAAACCAACCAAACCGCATCATATTCGGACCTGTTAACAAAAGCTGGCATCAAATGGTTTTTGGTAAATACCAAGAACGAACATGTCTGAAATACGATCAATAAAAAATGTTGATAATGCACAACGTGAATAAAATGTTGATAACACACAACGTGAGAAATAAGTTGAGTTCCAACTTTTTGCTAAATAGACATTTTTCCTTTTAGAAGAACTAGTTAAGATATAATTTGTAAGTTTAGTTTTAGTTTAAACTCTGTTAAAGTAAGATTGAAAAATAAATGTTCAAATAAAATATTTTTTTATTTTTCTTCAAACCTATAACTATATATATCTATATCAACAAAAACAAAATTTCGACGTCACTAAAACTTATTAGTTTTCTTTTTTTTCCTTTTGAATTAACTTCGTTCGTAACTCACAACCGACTGCCTAAACAAAAATTTTCTCGAACACTGGCTGTGTGCAAAACCAAATAAAAAAAAACATCAAAAAAAAATTAAAACATTTTTGACCCACGTAGTACTACCCTCTAAACAAAAAAAGCGAATTCACAAAATACGTCGCATAAACATACTATAAACGTAATACTTTATTGCTCTACACTAATACATTCTCCAACTTAAATAAAATATAATACCGTATGTAGTACAAAAATATTAGTAAGAAAAAGGACAAAGAAAACAATCATTTGTTTTTGAATTTTCTGTCGCCATTGTCTGTTTTGTTATTTTTTTTGAATTAATTAAATTTACTTTAAAGTTTTCTAAGTAGTGAAAAGTAATTATAGAGAATACAGAATAGTAATTATAGTTTTTGTGTGAAACAATTAATAATTGATTTATAGTGAATAGTTTATTATAAACGTATATAAATTAAAATTAACTGTAAAAACTGTAAAATTAAAATATAAATATTACTGAGTATAAATATTATATACAACTGGATTCAAACAATTAAAAAATAAGTTACAGTTTTCTTAAAAAGTGCATATAATACCTCATCAAAGATGGAGAAAAGACGGTATTATGAAGTAAATCGCGAAATAAAAAAAAATTGCGGTGAAAAATTGAATGAATCCCGTTTCGAAAAAGGCGTAAATAATTTATTCAATGTCGCTAATAATAATGTTTGTTCCGAGTCCAGTAATAATTCGTTTATTTCCAATGAATCGAATTTTGGATCCGTTGAATTCAATTCCTGCATTGAAACCGATGACAATAATTTAGGACGTGAATTAGCGGAATGAATGTTTCGGCGCGAGCAGCGTTTAAATAACACCAAACCAAATGAGCCTGAAGAAGTATCTCCATTACTACAAATTCCTGCTACCTCCCCCGCCCAGTTTGAAGATCTGGAAAAAGAAGTTATTCAAAACAAATCCAAAGAAATTTTCATGGTAAGATTTTATAAATTATTCAATTATTTAAATACAATTTTATTAATAATTATTTAATTTTACAGATTAAACTATTTGAAAAGGTAACTGATCAAAATTTAGACAAATTTATAAGAGCTTGTCTAAAACTCTTAATAAATGATCATGCGGCTTCAAGTTTCTCGTGGTATGGCAGTCACAATAACATTGCAGTGGAGAACTTTCATTTAATGAATTTAGTTAAAGGTAAAATGTTGGTATCACTCGCAAAACAATAATTACAATTTATTGAATTCTTTTTTTTAGAATGTGCCATGCGGAAATTTCCGACTTGTAAAACTGCAGAAATTACCAGTATAATCAAACGGTGGTTCCAGTACGCCAAAGATCGTGTAAAAAAATCGATTAAATGTAATGTTTAAGAATCCGCTTTTATTATAAGTTAACATTTTGCTAAATTTTATAAACTGAAATTTCTTTTTGCGTTTAATTACTATTTGACGTAATATTCTAAAGGTTACTAAGTTTTTTAAAATGAATTTTTTTATAAAAATTGTTGAGGTATTTAAAACTATATTTTTTGAACCTTATAATCGAGTTATTTGGTTATTAAAATAAATTTTACGTCTTTTTATTTTTTTATAAAAAACGTTCGGTCACTCTTGGTTCTTACCAAAAGTCGATTGCAAATATTTGCAAAGGGAAATTTTTTTATTTACAGGAAATTTTTTATTTACAAAGTAAAAAGATGTATGCTTGACTACTTTTGGTTGCAAATCGCATTGTAAATTTGTATATTGTGTGTACCGATATATAATTTTTTTTTATGTGTACTATCCAAGTGAACGAAAATCAAATAGATTGCAAATATTTGCAATCTACTTTTGGTGAGAACCCATAGTCAGTATCACTTTATAATCACATTAGTATATTATAATAAAGTAAAAAACCTACATTTAAAATCAATTTCGTTGAATTAATTTTTTGAATTTAAGTAATGTTTTATATTCATGTATATAATTCAAAAGCGTTTTTGCTACCTGACTATTATGATAATTTATATGTACCTAATTTATAATTGATATTTTACCTAAACATATTTATTTTATTGAGCCAATATTTAAATAATTAACAAAACTTTTTACTGGTTCTGGGCTCTATTTTAAAGCTTTAACATTCAAACCCTATTCGAGTTCATTTTCAAAAGCATAAATGTATTTTTTATACTTTTGAAAATTAACCCGGATAGGGTTCAAAAGCTAGCTGTCGTTAATTTAAAATAAAAAGTCCTTGACCAATAAAAAATTGTATTAAGAAGTTTTTTTTATTTATAATTTAATATGCATTAAGATATGAATTCCCAAAATAAATCTAAATTTATTATCGATATTTTTTTAATTCAAATCGATAATGTTAAAAAAAAAAATTTGTTGTAATAAAAATTTTGCGAGAATAAATATTAATTCGTATGATTACGATTAATTGTGTTTTTAATTGCTGCCTTAAATACGTTACGTTAATTCTGCGCAATAAACGTAATGTTAGTGTTTCGGAAAATTCGTATCGTTAATATTGCACTAAATTCGTATCGTTAATGTTGCACTAAATTCGTTACGTTAATATAATGCTAAAGTGGACCGTTTGCGAACTACTAACACAAAGACAACTCCTCGCAAAAAGTCTAATTATCATAGGATGGGAACGACATAATTGCTTCGTGTTTGCAACACCAAAGTGTTTCGTTTACGAAGAACTGTATGAACAAAAACCTTCGCTAATGTTACGTAAACGAAACACCTTGTTTGACGGGTACTTACTACATTCACGATATTTTTTTTTTGTTCGTTTCGACCCACCAAGCCGTCCATAAGGAAAACATTTTTTAGAACTAACAATTTTTTCAAATCGTGGGGACGTACCCATCAATCCCTGAGACAGTCTCAACAGCCGAGCAATGATAATTTATTTATTTTGTGCGAATATCGCGAACGTGATACAGGCCCTTATCTTTGCCGTTTTTATCAAAAATTCTATAAGCTACTTTACCAACCTTTTCGCCTACAACACCTTCCACATATTTAGGTACAAGCTTGGCTGAGAATCGTTTTAGAGCCTGGCTCTGAGAAAGGTTTTTCACCAATACGGTTTCCCCTGATTTAATATCTCTAATTCGACTACGTAGATTACAGCGAAAAGAATTACGAGTGTATGCCTGTTTTAAATGAATCAACACCAATTTTTGACACATAGTTAAACGGTCTGATTTTTTCCGAAACTTGAAGATCACGTTCACACAACATTTGCAGTTGTTTTAACAATCGATATTCATCAGCATATCGAATATAATGTTGCCCCTACATCAAATAGTGGGGAGAAAATTGTGTACTGCTGTGAACCGTGTTGCGTAAAACGTTGGTAATTTCTGGAATGTTTCGGTCCCACAAACGGTGATCATCGTCGATATACATGCGAATAGCTTGAACCAGGCTCATATTAACCTTATAATTCATATTAACCCTCTCGGCGGCGTTTGGAGTGTACTTTGGTTGAGGAGTGTACTTAGGTGTAAACAAATGGATGACACCATATTTTTGCAATAGATTACCGAACATATGCGATACAAATTGACAACCATTGTCTGAAACGATGGTTTGTGGCACTGAATGAACTAAGAATATTTCATTCTCCAAATATTCACAAATGGTGGTGGTTAGAGCGTTTCTCAAATGTTTTAGAAATACATATTTAGAAAATTTATCAAGAATTACCAACAAGTAAATATTTCCGTTACCTGATCTTGGCAATGGCCCCAACACATCGACGTATAATATTTGCATAGTACGCTCACTGATTACTTGATCCCCCATTGGTGGTTGAGTTTGATAATTTACTGCTTTATTCATTTTGCAGGTTTGACACATTTGGATGAAAGTTTTTACGTCAGCTGCCATGTTAGGCCAAAAGTAAAAACGCCGAATCAATTCTAATATTTTTACTACATCTGAATGAGCCGATATGAGTGATTCATGATCCTGCCTGATGATTCCTGGACGTAATGCTACTGAGACTAATAATTTGCAAAGAGGTAAATCACTTATGGATTCATTTGGATAATGAATTCTAACATACAATTTATCATCGTGAATAGAATAACGATCACTTTGATCAACCGACTTCCTAACTGTATCCAATACCCTGACGTATTCTTCTGACAAAAATTCTGGCGAAGTCACATCAATGATATGATCATGACGATGGTGAAAGAGTAACCCTCTATGTAAGCTCTGAATTTTTTGACACTCAGCACAGCCGCAAAACACTCGAGTTCAGTAACTGAATAATTACGCTGTGCTGAGTTCAATTTTTGCGACATGTACGCAATAGGATGCTCTTCACCATCATCACCCACCTGACCCAAAACACTACCAACACCGGTAGTAAGCATCGCAATGTATGATAAATGGTCTGTCAAACTTAGGATGTGCTAATACTGGCGAGTCACATAACATATGGTTAATTAATGTGAACGCTTGTTCAGCTTCAGAAGTCCATCTAAATTTGACTTTCTTTTTTAAAAGATCTGTTAACGGTGTCGTAAGTGATGCATAACTGTTAATGATCCTCCGGTACCATCCGGACATTCACAGGAATCGACGTAACTTTCGTAGGGTACCAGGAAATCAAAAATGCCAATCAATAATGATGGTTATTTGATCAGGCTCCACCTTAAGATTACCATCCCCAACAACATATCCCAAATATTTGATATTTTTAAGCAAAAACTTGCTTTATTAACATTTATCGTTAATCCCGCGTCCTTCAAAAATTTAGCCAACTTCCTTAGTAGATCCAGATGATAGGCAAAGGTTCCTGCAGTAACCAATAGATCGTCTAAATAGATGAAAATACGATCGTGAAACTGTGCTGGAACCACCCGGAGGCGCGTTACAAAGTCCAAACGGCATTACCGTAAACTGATATAAGGGACGACCAGGAACGGTAAACGCTGTCTTATCTCGGGAATCCGGAGTCAGCGGAATCTGCCAAAAGGCATCCTTCAAGTCTATGCTAGATATAAATTTCGTTTGGTCCAGCCGACTCAAGAGTCCGTCGATAATAGGCAAAGGGTACGCGTCCCTGATCGTCACCTCATTCAATTTACGTGCATCTAAACACAAACGACGCTTACCGTTGTACTTTGATACTAATGTCACCGGGGAGCTCCAAGCACTATGAGATTCCTCAATAACCCCCAATTCAATCATTCGATCTAATTCCTTATACATTTCTGACTGTATAATCGGGGATACTGGGTAATGCCTTTGTTTAATTGGTGGAGGTTGGTGGTACCATCAATATGATGACTGAGCAACGTTGTTTTTCCTAGCCCGAGGGTAGCGCTAAACTGAAATGCCGCTATGACTTGATCGAGTTCTTTGCGCTGTTGCTGGGAAAGGTAATGTTGATATCCTGAATGTCTAATGAAACAACTTCAGGGAAATCACAATTGTCCTTGATGTCCGATATCACATTTGGTGCAATTTTAAACTGCCTCCAAAAGTCAACACCAAGTATCACTTGTTGTTTAATATTTGGGATTAAATGAATGCGTAGTGATTTCAAAGTATCTTTGTATCGAACTTTTGCCCAAATATACCCAAAAGATCGCTGATTAACATCATCTGCAGTTTCGACTGTTCCGGGTAAATGGAATACCTTATATTGTAGATCGGACAAAATCCAATCACAACCATGTCCCATTATGGTAATCGAAGCACCACTATCGAGTAGCCCATGATACGGAACATCATTTATAAAAACATTTATATACGGTCGGGTATCTAATTGGTTTGAAATATAAGTTTCGGATATTAAAGCCCTCAGTTGGCGCCTATGAGCCCAATAAATCCGAACTCGATTCTTACAGGATTTGGAGGTGCGACGTCTGCGTCTTGGTTTATAATATGAACGATTTTCATGAACAGTGTTCACTCCATTAGAATTAATCATATTAGTTGAATCGAAGTAATTGGTATTATCAAGGATATTTTTAGAGTCATTGGAAGATAATTTTAAGTCATAATTAGGTGTGTAATTACAAATGTTTGTAATTAGTGGTTCTTGGAATAGGAATTGATAGTTGCTGCACTCTCGTTTATTTTTGGAATGATCCTCTGAGGTTTCGATCTTGCAGCTACTTGAAAACTCGCTGACGCGTTTCCCGACCTACAGCGGAAACACTGATCTATGACAATTCCGCTACGACCGCACCCGTAGCAAAATTTATTTCGTGGTTTAGCACATTGATGAAACGTATGACCTATATCATGACAGTTCCAACATAAATCTAAACTGTTGGAAGAATGTAACTGATTACTCCCATATGTAGTAGATGGAAATTTTTGTGTGAGACCCGGGTTATTAACGTGTATATTTGGTTGAGTAGCACTGGGCCTACCCTCATATGCGGTTAGTGCACTTACTCGCCCATCATTCCTGTTATCCTCTAAACTATCAATGGTTTGACCCGCTAAAGCTATTTGTAACTTAAAACGAATATTCTCTCTTATTATTCTTAAAAATTCTGGACGCATAGGTAATTTGAAACGGCTAGCAATGGACTTCTAGTCTGAGATGAATTTGGCAAATGGTTCATTCAGCTGCTGCTTACGAGCTTCTAAAACACGTCTCACGTGTAGATCACCTTTTCGATTTTATAATTCGTTTTCGAATGCCGCACGCAATTGTTCCCAGGTGGAATGCCGATTTTGAGACATATAACACCAATACCATTCTGCCGCCCGTCCCTTTAAGATATAGTGAAAACCTGCTCTGATCTCAGTTTCACTAGTCTGATTTAAATTTGCTAAAAATTCGAGTTGAAAAAGAAAAACAGATACCGGCGACCCACTTGGTGTACCGTCAAAATTAATCTTCCAATGATACAAGGGTTTTGGAAAAATGGAGAAGAAATGAAATTGTGTGCATTTGGATTGTTCAAGGTTATTGATGGATCGTCATGCACAATATTGTTAGTACCCAAAACTTTGGTAACTCCTCCAGTAGATGCCACGTGACCGTCACCGGCATTACCGTTTTGAATTAACCCAGAAGAAGAAAGAACAATAGGGTCCTTCACAACTACTTCCGTTCGTTGAGGCTTTCTAGTTTTGTCTTCCTTTAACAAATCTTCATCTTCAGAAGAAGATAATTCCAGTTCATCCAATTTAATATTCTTATTAACTTCCTCGATTGTTTCATTCAGATTGGGTTCCCCCTTAGTAATCTGTTCGAAAGATTTTAACAAGGTATCACATGATTTGATCAACTCAACACATTGGTTTTTATATTTTTGACTGGTTTGGTACAAACGCGTAAGACGATCGACCACATGAGTAATTCTACCAATCCTAACCAAAATCTCGTTCTTTGCAACTACATTCGTATCAATTTCTGTCAACCATACCTTATGCGCAACTAGTTTGTTACGGCACTTGTTGACATCTCCCGCGGAATTTTTACGAGCCGCAAGATGCGCTTTGAAAGGCTTAAGAACAGGGTTTTCGACTTCATGCTTCAAATTTTCTTTAAGTGCTTGTAACTTAGTAAGTGGATCCCCGGCTAACTTCCGGACAGCGCATTCTACTTCAAACTCTTCCGGTGTCAGGTGATCCGCAAGCATTTTAGAAATTGAAAATTGTCAACACAACAAACAAAAAAAAAATCATACTAAAGAAAAGTTAACCTCAATTCGTAATAAAATTATAAATTATATTGATAGACCGAAACCGTTCCCCAAAAAAATTAAGAAAAAAAAAATTATAAGAAAAGTAAAGTGTATTTATTTATTGCTAAATAAATTGATAGTATATAATAAGAATTACGAGAAAAAAAAAATATATATATGTATATATAGATATACTATATATACATATAAACACATACACAGATATGCCTTAAATTCTACATACATATAATCGATTCAAAATTTATAAATCAATTCAATAATTATTATATATAAAAAAATGTGCTATAATTAAATATAATTTGAAATTATTCCTTAATAAATTTGATGATAATTAATAAAAAAATTGATAATTTTATATATTCTTTTAGACAATATAAATTGAATAATCAAAAAAAAATTTTACATATATTTTATGATTGGTATACTTCAAATATATTTTGAATTTAGCTTAAAAAAAATGTTGTTTATGATTATGGTTAATTTAATAATTATTATAAAAATACAAATCTAATTTGGAACTGGCTTATAACAAATTTGATGATTATTAAAAAAAATTTTTTTATGATTTTAACCATTTGATAATTATTAGAAAAAAAAATTCAAATTCTACAATAATATGCATATAACTTGAAATTATACTATTATAAATTTGAAAAAAAAAATTTTACGACGCTGTGATGCAACCCAAGAATGAACAAGTGACATAATAAAATAAAATAATTAAAACGAAAATTTTAGAAGCTAATAAAAGAAATAGACTACAAACCATATTTGAGAAATCCTCAACCCAAAACACTAATCAACTCGCATGTTGAAATAGAGGTAGTGTTTCCCGTTGAGCCATCCCAAACACAGCAAAAAAAAAAATTACAAGTATCACCATAATTCACCAAACAGATTCCTGAAACAATCCACGACAGGTGGAGCAAAAATTGCTGACCTAATCACGACAATATCTTGTAATAATAATAATTAAGAAAAGGTTAGAATAAATTTGATATAATTTGAAAAATAAAAATAAATTACAAACATTTGCATAACTCATCAAAAAAAATTATGAATTCCACATCAGTGGAGCAAAATTTATTGAATGCATCATGACAAAGCCGATTGCTGCTTAGATATACCTACTCCGCCAATGCATACTCTGCGACAACACATTAGATGTACACTGAAATATCCGTCATCACTTAATAGTCAATCTACGTTTATGGAGTAGTAGTGACTGAAGTTTCCAGATCAACTGTCTCGTCCAAGTTACTATTATTGGGAATTCAGCTACTACACTAAATTCTAAATTTTGTTATCACAGATATCCGAAACTACAATAACTTATCTTATTCTAAGCAAGCAACTTAATAGAAAAACTGAGTGAGAAAAAAAAACGAACTGTCACAAGATTTTGGTTTAGCGACCAAGGTGCACGATTAAAACAAATTGAATTAATTCATGGACGCAACGAGGCATTTGCCAAGCTCAGGGTGGAGGAACTATGGTCGTGGGGAGAAAAAAAAACATCGCAGCTCCATCTTACACAATTAAGTAATTAAGTTAACAAGAAAAAAAAACAAACTCTCATACTGTCACGTGAATCACTCCGGGATCACATCTCAAGCTACATAGAGGCCCATGGATATATACACATAATGTCTATCTGTATACACACACGGTATGTAAGTCACTCAAACAAAAAAAAACTACACGTATATATATATATATATATATATATATATATATATATATATATATATATATATAATATATATATATATATATATATATATATATATATATATATATATATAATATATATATATATATATATATATATATATATATATATATATATATATATATATATATATATATATATATATATATAAAGAAAAAAAATTGTTACCAGTCACGTTAGAACCTCCTACCTCCTACACTCAAGCAGGAACAACATCACACCACAAGAGAATGCCTCCAACCGATCCTCCGGAACAACCGCCGCCACGTGTGATAATATATTTTACTTACAGGAACAACTGCCGCCACGTGTCATAATATATTTATTTTTTTACAGGAACAAACCGCCGACACGTGTGAATTTACAACATAAACCGCCGCCACATGTGATAATATATTTGTTTTTTTACAGGAACAAAACCGCCGCCAGGAACAACGATAATCACTTCTTCGTTTGAGATGAATCTTTGTCCTGCGAGCCATTTTTTCAAGTTTGGAAACAGGAAAAAGTCACTAGGAGCTAAATCTGGACTATAAGGTGGATGATCAACCAATTCGAAGTGTATTTCACGTAATTTTAGCATCGTATCTAATGCTGTGTGAACCGGTGCGTTGTCTTGAAGAAAGAGCACTTTTTTCTTCTTTAAATGTGGTCGTTTTTCCTTGATTGCATCAACCAATTGATCCAATAATGCACGATAATACTTTCCTGTGATTGTGGATCCTTTTTCAAGATAATCGATGAGCAATATTCCGTGTGCATCCCAAAATATAGTGGCCATAACCTTGCCAACCGATTTCACTGCCTTTGCCTTCTTCAGAGCACTTCCACCAGCTTCCACCCATTGTTTCGATTGATTTTGGTTTCAGGTGTGTAGTGGTGGACCCACGTTTCATCAACAGTAATTAATCGACGCCAAAAATCAACAGGATTACGCTTTATCATGTCCAAACACCGCTGTGAAGTGGTCTGTCGAACTCGTTTTTGTTCGACACTGAGCAAACGCGGCACCCATCTTGCCGATAGCTTTTTCATATGCAAATGTTCATGCAAAATGTTGAACACACGTTCATATGATATGTTAACCATTTCAACAATCTCACGCAACTTGACTCGGCGATCATTCATAACGATATCGAGGATTTTCTTGATATTTTCTTCAGTAACCACCTCTTTTGGCCTTCCTGTTGATGGTATTGTTGCAGTGCTTCTTCGGCCGCGTTTAAATTCAGCAATCCAATATTTTACCATGTAATCTGACGGAGCAGACTCACCGTAATGTTTATCGAGCTTTTCTTTTGTCTCTTTCGCCGTTTTCCCTTTCAAATAATAGTGTTTAATCACAGCACGAAATTCGTTTTTTCCATTTTTCAAGAAACCCAAAAGTTGCTTACTTCAAACGACTATAACAAATAAACTAATCGATAAATTTGGGTGAAATTTTAACAGCTGACGTTTGACAGATTGCAATTTCTAAATAACAAAAAATTGTGTGTTTGTGCTGCCATCTAGCGCTAGGTAGCTTCATTTTCAATCCGCCCTCGTAGTTATATATATACTCGTATATATGTATATATATCTATATCAACAAAAAAAAAATTTCGACGCCACTAAAACTCTGTATATACCATATATACATATATATATATATATACCCGGTAAACCATTAAGTCGAAAATATTGAAAATGTTGGTTACATAACTGCTATTGGTGCTGAAGTTATTAATATGACTTCACTGCCTTTTCTTTGTCCATCCATAAGCAACGCAAACGTAAAATATCTGTTTTATTCCTTAATGCTAGAAATATAATTAGAATTAACGTCATTTGATGAAATTCTGACTTAAAGGTTGATCTTACCATTAGCTTAAATAACTTTTTAGGAATTTCAGCTATTAATTCAATCATTCGACATTCAAAGACGCTAGTAACTGAACTTTGGTTTAGGCGTTCATTATAAGTCGATATTAAGAAGTGCATTACAGAACACCGACATAATCGACCAATTATTCGATGGACTCCCAGGTCAATTTCAGAAATTTGGCTTTGTAGTTAGTAGTATGATTGAATATTGAATAAAAATACAGGCAACCACAAAAAAAACTAAACTTTGACTTTGGGGTCGGTTATGTGACAAAAACTAATATTAATTACAGAACGTGGGCTTAACATGTCTATCATTCGATCGGCTTAAAAGCTAGTTACACAAAATAGACCATGAGGCCAGTAGTATTTCTGAATATTAAAGTCAAATATAAAAATTCAAACGTGAAAGTCGGACTTTAGTAAACAATTAAATGACTTTAATTTCTTCTACCAAGTTAAATCAATCACTTGTAAATAGGCGCATAAAGGTTCATCTTGCAGTAGTTAAACAAGTAAGTAAAGAGTGCATTTTTTTAACTAAGTGTCTTTGATTTGTGAGTGTGGTTTATGCGTACGGTAGAAAATCGGTTACCGAAAAATGAGTTTTTTGATAAAAAATAATAAAATTAGGGTTAAAGCAATAAATAATTTAAAATATAAAATTAAAAAATCAAATAGAGAACAGTTAAAAACAATTTTAGAAGAGAAAAGAAAAAAATATCTAATTAACAAAACACGTGGTGAATCAAGTGATAATATATCTAATAATTGTGTATCTGATGATGATAATAATAATGTGTTTATTAGAGATATTTCTTGTGACAAACAAATTTCAAATAACAACGGCCTTACGTGTGGTTTAGCATCAGGCGCTGGACAGGAAAATATTTTATCGGAATCAAACGATAGTAATGGCGGGTCTAATCAATGTGTGCTCAATTTTGAGTTAAGTGAAATTGATGTATGCGATGTACCTAACAAATTAAATACTAATGATTATACAAATATTGCTGAAAATGATAATGTAAGACATTTTATTGAACCATATAACGATCCAGCAATTACATCTTATTGCAAGTGTTTCTTACAAAAATGGTCTATTAAATACAATATAAACAAAAATTCTCTATCCGAATTATTAAATTTTTTCAAAACGTTTTTTCCGGATTTACCAATGGACCACAGAACCTTACTACAAACGCCTCGAAAATTAGAAAAAATAACAGTTTGCCCAGGAGAATATGTGCATATTGGTCTAGAAAATAATTTAAAGCGAATTTTAAATCAAACAAATTTAAAATTGGGATCATTACCACAAATACTTTATCTTGATATAAACGTAGATGGATTGCCTGTATTTAGTGATAACACTGAACATTCGTTTTGGCTAGTTCTAGGCCGAGTTATTAACATCGACATATATAATGTTTTTGTCATTGGAATATATCATGGTTCAAAAAAGCCTGATAATTTTGAACAATTTCTAAACCCGTTTGTTTCCGAAATGAAAGAAATTAGTAACAACTTTCATCATAACGGTCAAAATAGTTTAATTAAAATTCGAGCAATAATTTGTGACGCTCCGGCTAGAGCAAGTGTCTGCGGCGTTAAGCAATATAATGCATTTGCAGGTTACCCAAAATGTGTAATACGTGGTAAATTTGATAAAAAATATCATAAGATGTGTTTCAACGGTCCCCAAGCACCTCCTCGTACAGACTCTGAATTTGCACAAAGAATCGATGAGGAATTTCATATCAAAAATTCTTCATTTGAACAACTTGGTATAGGAATGGTGTCACAAGTAGCTTCGGATTATTTGCATGTTGTATTGCTGGGAGTGATGAAAAAATTACTTAAAATTTGGTTTGGAAAAAAACCACTGTTTCCAAAACATGTGAAAAGTGTAATTTCAAATAAAATGATATTTTTAAACCAATTTTTACCAAATAATTTCCAAAGGAAACTTAGGTCGTTGGAATATTTGGCAGTTTTTAAAGGAAATGAACTCAGAAACTTCTTGCTTTTCTATGGACCATTTGTATTGCAAAACTCTTTGCCAATGTATCTGCTGAAATATCTTAACCACTTTCTAAAATTGCATGTCGCTATAAAAATCTTATGTTGCCCAGATTGGTGCATTAAATATAACTTAGTCGCAGAAAAAATGTTGATGGATTTTGTGACCGAATATGCTATTATTTATGGATCGCATATGGTTAACCATAATGTACATATGCTAACACATCTTGCACAAGAAGTATTGCTTTTCAAGGGATCTTTAGACACCTTTTCAGGATTTTCTTTCGAGTCATATATGCACCCTTTTAAAAAACTATTGGCCGCTCATAAACACCCATTAATTGAGTTTGCCAATAGAATGTATGAAAGCAATAATGCGTCCTGTCTAACCACTATTAGGAAAATACACGACACATCAAAATGACAAAACAATTTATTGGATCGGATAACGTATATTCTGAGATGCAATACTATGGATATAAACTAAGTAATGACGAAAAAAACAAATACGTCCTCAGTAAGGAAAATAAAATTTACGAAATTATAAATTTCGTAGATGAAGGAGGCGAAATATTCGTATTTGGTAAACAATATATGGAAAAAAATGACATTTACACATACCCAATACTTTCCTCAAAACTCAGCATATATACGTGTCAAAACATTACTTTAAGTACTGAAAAACTACATGTTTCACAATTGGAGAGGAAATTATTTTCAATGGTAGACCAGGAGAGTCCATCTCTAAAATCATTTTTTCCGTTAAACCGGTTTTGTAATTCTACAAAAATAAATGAACAACATTTTTAAAGAACATATCATACAACTAAACATAATAAATAAATATAATATTTAATACAATTAATATAATATTACAATAATGTATAGTATAATATAACAAAAATGTCTATATTTGATATAATATGACTATATCCTTTGCAGTAAACAGGTTAACGAGATTGATTATGAAACGACAATTCTATAGGCAAAACCTACACTAATGTTACCACAACCACTACAGTTATCGAGTATTATTTTTTAATTGTGGTTGTGTAAAATGCTAAAGAAATTTCTTAATTGATTTTTTGTTTTCGATCTTCTTTTTTACGTTCGTAAATACCTAAACACGAAAATTAGTATTCGATCAATATTTCATATTTATTTCAACTTTACGGCATACAATATAGTGTAGGTTTTGATATAGGAAACAAAATAATACGAAATCTGGAGTTTAAAATCAAAAATATATTGCCGTCTCATCTGATGGAACCAAACGTTTTATATAAAAAATATTATTTTGTTTCATATTTCTGTTTTCGTAATATTTTGTTTCGTATTATTGTACAATTTATTTACTAGTGTTTTTATGTATTCTTAGATATTAAATTAATATAATTAATATAGTTAAATTATTATCCCGCTAAAAAGGCTTATTCTTTCAATTCAGTAAACAAACAAATAAAAATTAAATTTGTTATTTTATTTACTGGAGACTGAAAAAATTAACATTTTCAGCGAGATATTAATTTAACTATACAAATCTATTTAGTTACCATTTTAACTGTTTAATTTAAACATTTATTTTAACAGTGCATGCTACTCTTGTATGGTATCCAAACGTAAAAGTTGCTTAATACATATTTACAGGCTTTGAAATTGTAGAATTTAACAGTAAACTATGTCGAAAAAATATGAAAATGATAATTTTGCTATCGTGGAATTTAAAGCGGATGAAAACCAACCACATAAAAGACTAGTGGAAGTAATTAACTATGCATGGTTGACCGATGAAGGCGACAAATGTTTTTGTCCTAACCCAAAATACTGGAGCTATGAATTAAAGAATCACGGACTACCCAGAGAAGACTGGGTTAAGTATCCCTGCCGGGTTTTAAAATGCAACATTGGTAAGCATTTTTATTATTAAAAAACTATTACATTTTCATATATTTTGTTGTAATCGAGTTTTACTTTTTTGATGCGATTACAACGGAAGCATTATGAACATAAGTATCTGGACTATTTATGTATTACATATTTTATATTATTTTTGTATTATTCTTAAAGCTACAATCAAGGCAGCAAATATTGAATGCATAAAAAGAATGAATTACACCACATCCGAATTTTCGGACGATGAAGTGGCACAAACCTTAAAAGTGAGCGAGAATATACCTGATACGTCGGCTATTTCAAATTATAATGACCTGTTTGACAAAATACAAGATGAATCTATTATAAGCTCGCCACCTGAGATGATTTCAATTGACAAAGACGACACAAATATTACCGAAACAAATCCAGTTAATAACGTAATATACGCATTGCAATATGACGCTTTACAAACAGCATTGCAAGAGTTATCTGAGCTGAGAAATTCAAACCAAACCTTATTATCACAAGTTGCTGAGCTGAAAAATTCAAACCAGACGTTATTATTAAAAATTGATCATGTGCAGTCAAATATGGAGAAAGTGATGGCACAAAACGAGACAATGATGAAAATACAAATGGAGTCGTGTAAGAAATTTCCAAACTCATCTTCGTTTACGCCAGTAGCAAACATAAATTCGAAAGAAAAATTAGATGAATTGGAAATACAACTAGAAAACGAAGAGTTCTTTCAAAACATGGTATGCATTTTTTATTCATAGGTATACTTCAATTTTTATCTCTAAAAATTAATTTTTGTTGTTGAATTACTAGAGAATGAAAGAATAAGTGTTTTCATAGAGATACAAATTGAAGTGTACTAACATTAATAACAGTGAATATTTCTGGGCGGTGCCACTTTAACTCATCCCTCATTCAAATAAGTTTAAAGTTACATTGTTCTATCAATAATACATCGTAGTTCCTCATTATTCCTGCCGTTCTCCAGAACGTGGATTTCGGTCGCAAAATTACTCATAAGTCATGAGACATTTGTATACTAAACGTATACAAATATCTCTCGACTCCTGAGTATTTTTGCGACCAAAATTCACGTTCTGGACTCAAAATTTATAAATGTTATATGGTTTTTTATTATTTTTAGGCCTACGCATACACACAATATGCATTCAAAGGAGATGCCAAAAAGGAAGTGAATGGGTTCACCAAATCCATACTAATAAAGCTTCTTGACGCTAAATTCAGCCAACAACTGAAATGGGATAGAGTAAAGAAACTGGAAGAATCAGCCGACACATTAGCTAACGTAGATGGTGAGAATATAATTATAGCTCTTCATTGATTAAAGATAAAAATAATAATTATGTTTTAGTTTCGAACAAAATTTTTTTTAAAAAATACACGAAAATATTGGATTTTGTAACAGAGGTATGCAATAAAAACCGAAAAGATCTTCGAGGATTGTATAATAAAGATAATATTTCGCAAGCAACACAAGACTACTTTAAACGACAAAACTATATGAAGAAAAACAAATTTTGAAATAAGAGTTTTCAAATATTTTATTTTATATTAGCTTTATTGAAATGTTATGTACATTTTGTTGAATTTATTTTATAATTTATTGAAGTTATATTTTTTATATATTATATAATGTTATATTTTATTAATATAAGAAAGTCGTGTGGAGCGAAATTTAAATAATTTATAAACAAAGAATGTTTTTTTAAATATATAATTTATTTGTTAATTAAATAACAATGTGATTCTTGGTTTTATAAATATTATTATAATGGAATTAACTGTTTTTAAACGTTTTAAATATGTGAATTATTTTTTGTAATCTGTATGGTAAATTGCTATATATATAATACTCGTATATATTTATATATATATATATATATATATATATATATATATATATATATATATATATATGTATATATATATATATATATATATATATATATATATATATACATCTTTAACCGTTGTCGTCTATTTTATAAATGACGTCCTAGCCTTACCATTTGACGTTGGTTCTTGGTACACTATGCAGTTGATCGAGAGTCAGACATTAGCATGTGAATGTATTTATAGCACCACCGTCTTGTTTGTAAGTCACGTTAAAGTCCGACATTTGGTATTGGTAGTCACTTGGTGTAAAGTCAGACATTTAAGTCGGATGTATAACACACTTTAGCGTTCAAAGATAGTTCATCAATTTAGTGACATCAACGTGACTTCTTGCACTGCCAAAAGTCATTTATACGAATGGAGCTGTCCTGCTTTTGATATATCCTTATAACTAGCGTGCCTATATTATTTTCCGACTTGATTCGTCGACGATTGATATTTTTAATTTTCGAATTTCTCGGCGAATAATTGACTTGTGGTTTACCGGGATATATATATATATATATATATATATATATATATATATATATATATATATATATATATATATATATATACGAAAAAGATATATATATATATATATATATATATATATATATATATATATATATATATATATATATATATATATATATATATATATCTTTTTTGTATTTAAATTCAACTTTTATTAAGCAAATAAATGAAATAAATTGGTATTTTTTTTTTTTTATCAAACAAGTGTGCAAAATTGGTAACTACCACGATATATGTATATGTATATACTATATATGGTGAAAAATACGTCAAATCAGAAATTTTTGGAAGTCATATTTTAATTTTATGATTTTTATGTTTTGAATTTGTAGTCTTGATTAAATAAAAAATGTTGTAGGACGCGATTTTTTGTTGTTGTTGTTGTTTAAAATATAGGGTGTCAAATTTTGAGAAAAATGATGAACGTATGTTGTGTTTATGGCTATAAAAGGAAAAATAAATATCCGATATTTATGATATAGGGCTCGCTTTAAAGATAAGTTAATACGGATTAATAATAAAATATAAAAATGTTAGGTTCTTTAATTTCTTCATTTACAAATTTCCCGCCAAAATTTTATTTTTAAATTTTCCCAATGATCATCCAATTTTTTTTTTCCGGCCTACCTACCCCTTCTTCTATAATACAATTTTTAAATATGCGTCATTTTGTTCCAAAAGATTACGTTACGGTTTATGTACCTGAACGTAATAATTTACAAAAATTATTTTTTTACTAATAGCTTTATGGGCTATCCCTAAACTACGTTACGCCTTTGTTTGGGGAAGGAGTATTGATTGTCGTCACGTTTAGGCTGGGGCAGGGAGAATTTCATAAAAGATGACGTCATGTAATTATAAGAAGTTACTGTTATGGGATATTACATATGACATAATACAATAATTTGCAGGTATATCATTAGAGGCGTATTTCTTTAAAATACCATTTACTTCATGTTCTTAAATGATTACATCATTGCTCACATATTCAGTTTTGTGACGACTTGTGATGAAGGAGTGAGAGAGACGGAGTTAGGAATGGCCCAAAATAACTTGACATAGTTTATGAACGGACTGTTACAAATTTATTCCTCTTTGTTTTTTTTTAATTTTCTATTAGAAGTAAGAATATACTAAAGATCGACGAAATAATTTTAAACAATTACATTATCAGGTCGAGCGTAAATTAGTTAAAAATTGAAAATAACATGAAACAATTTGATTTTGTATTCCAAAAACGGGTAAATCGTCATACTTAAACGTATTTTGCATGAAACCGAAAAATTTTACTAGCGCAAGTTTTTAGTATGTTCAATAGAATTAAAGGACGTAAAATTAAAAAAAAAAAAAAAAAAAATTGGATGATCATTGGGAAAATTCAAAAATAAAATTTTGGCGGGAAATTTGAAAATGAAGAAATTAAAGAACGTACCATTTTGATATTTTTTTATTAATCCGTATTAACTTACCTTTAAAACGAGCTCTATATCATAATTATCGGATATTTATTTTGTCTTTTACAGCCATAAACACAACGTCATGTTTATCTTTTTTCTTAAAATTTGAAACCTTGTATTTTAAACATCAACAACAACAAAAAAAAAATTTCGACGCCACTAAAACTTATTAATTTAATTTTTTTTTTTTTTTTGAATAAACTTCGTTCGTAACATCGTAACTCACAACCGACTGCCTAAAAAAAAAATTTCTCGAACACGGCCAGCAAAACCAAATAAAAAAAAAAAGATTTTTGACCCACGTAGTACTACTACATTCACCATATTTTTTTTTTTTTTTTTTTTTTTCGTTCGTTTCGACCCACCAAGCCGTCCATAAGGAAAACATTTTTTTGAACTAAAAATTGTTTCAAGGCTTACAAAAACAGTTGTTATTACTTACTATTACTAAAAAATTTGAAATTATGAATAATTTTTCTGATAGCTTCAACTTTGTAATTGTAATTGTAAATTGTTAAATTTTAATTTAGTTTAACAATCTATGTATTGGATCACCAATTTTTTTTTTATATGCAATCATAAATTTTATTGACAAAATCGATTTTTTTATTTAAATAAATAAATAAATCGTATTTTTGACCCTCAACTCATTTTTCTTAGAGAAAATCATTGAATACCGGTTTATTAAGTTTTCATTATTTGGCCGTTTTTATACTTCTAGCACCGCTATTTGCTGGTAATTTAATGATCAGATACTGATGAGTGTGAAGTTTATGCTAAAAAAAAAATAACAAAAAATTACACTGTTAAATTATTTATTTTCCAATTGGAATTTAAATGATATGAAATTTAAATTTTTTGTAATTTTGGATTTTTAGTACCACCAAACAGATTCTTTTCATCAGAAAACAGGTTCTTTTCATCCTTTTCAGATAGCTGGACCATCTGTTTATATCGTTAACCAAAAGCATCCAATTGCGTTAAACATTACTATATTTCAGACAATTTAAAAGTTGACTAAATTTTGATGGTATAAAGAATTATTTAGCGCCGATCCTGGAAATGTCCCGAAGGCCCGGCACATTTCTTAGAATAGCTAAGCCATATAGCGGTCAAGTCAATGTCTCCAAGCCGATCCAATTATGATGAACTATAATATATTTCACAGTTTTTGGAATTTCAAATAATTTTTTTATTATTTTAACAGTTTTATATCGCCGACCGCAGAGATGTCCACAAGATCTTGCCCATATTGTCGGATAACTTGGCCATATGCCAGCTTACTTGGTCAATCTTATTCAATTGTGATGAACTATACTATACTTCACAGAATTTAGAATTTTTAATAATTTTATTAGTTTTATAAATTGTTATATCTCCGATCACAGAGATGTCCACAAGGTCTGTCCTATATTTTCGGATAACTTGACCATATGCCAGTCTACGTGGTCAATCTTATTTAATTGTGATGAACTATACTATACTTCCAAGAATTTAGAATTTTTAATAATTTTATTAGTTTTATAAATTGTTGTATCTCTGATCACAGAGATGTCCACAAGGTCTGGCCTATATTTTTAGATAACTTGACCATATGCCAGTCTACTTGGTCAATCTTATTCAATTGTGATGAACTATACTATACTTCACAGAATTTAGAATTTTTAATAATTTTATTAGTTTTATAAATTGTTGTATCTCCGATCACAGAGATGTCCACAAGGTCTGGCCTATATTTTTGGATAACTTGACCATATGCCAGTCTACGTGGTCAATCTTATTCAATTGTGATGAACTATACTATACTTCACAGAATTTAGAATTTTTAATAATTTTATTAGTTTTATAAATTGTTGTATCTCCGATCACAGAGATGTCCACAAGGTCTGGCCTATATTTTTGGATAACTTGACCATATGCCAGTCTACGTGATCAATATTATTTAATTGTGATGAACTATACTATACTTCACAGAATTTAGAATTTTTAATAATTTTATTAGTTTTATAAATTGTTGTATCTCTGATCACAGAGATGTCCACAAGGTCTGGCCTATATTTTTGGATAACTTGACCATATGCTACTCTACGTGATCAATCTTATTCAATTGTGATGAACTATACTATACTTCACAGAATTTAGAATTTTTAATAATTTTATTAGTTTTATAAATTGTTGTATCTCCGATCACAGAGATGTCCACAAGGTCTGGCCTATATTTTTGGATAACTTGACCATATGCCAGTCTTCGTGGTCAATATTATTCAATTGTGATGAACTATACTATACTTCACAGAATTTAGAATTTTTAATAATTTTAATAGTTTTATAAATTGTTGTATCTCCGATCACAGAGATGTCCACAAGGTCTAGCCTATATTTTTGGATAACTTGACCATATGCCAGTCTACGTGGTCAATCTTATTCAATTGTGATGAACTATACTATACTTCACAGAATTTCGAATTTTTAATAATTTTATTAGTTTTATAAATTGTTGTATCTCCGATCACAGAGATGTCCACAAGGTCTGGCCTATATTTTTAGATAACTTGACCATATGTTAGTTTACTTGGTTAATCTTATTTAATTGTGATGAACTATACTATACTTTACAGAATTTAGAATTTTTAATAATTTTATTAGTTTTATAAATTGTTGTATCTCCGATCACAGAGATGTCCACAAGGTCTGGCCTATATTTTTGGATAACTTGACCATATGCCAGTCTACGTGGTCAATCTTATTTATTTGTGATGAACTATACTATACTTCACAGAATTTAGAATTTTTAATAATTTTATTAGTTTTATAAATTGTGGTATCTCCGATCACAGAGATGTCCACAAGGTCTGGCCTATATTTTTGGATAACTAGACCATATGCCAGTCTACGTGGTCAATATTATTCAATTGTGATGAACTATACTATACTTCACAGAATTTCGAATTTTTAATAATTTTATTAGTTTTATAAATTGTTGTATCTCTGATCACAGAGATGTCCACAAGGTCTGGCCTATATTTTTAGATAACTTGACCATATGCTAGTCTACGTGGCCAATCTTATTCAATTGTGATGAACTATACTATACTTCACAGAATTTCGAATTTTTAATAATTTTATTAGTTTTATAAATTGTTGTATCTCCGATCACAGAGATGTCCACAAGGTCTGGCCTATATTTTTGGATAACTTGACCATATGTCAGTCTTCGTGGTCAATATTATTCAATTGTGATGAACTATACTATACTTCACAGAATTTAGAATTTTTAATAATTTTAATAGTTTTATAAATTGTTGTATCTCCGATCACAGAGATGTCCACAAGGTCTAGCCTATATTTTTGGATAACTTGACCATATGCCAGTCTACGTGGTCAATCTTATTCAATTGTGATGAACTATACTATACTTCACAGAATTTCGAATTTTTAATAATTTTATTAGTTTTATAAATTGTTGTATCTCCGATCACAGAGATGTCCACAAGGTCTGGCCTATATTTTTGGATAACTTGACCATATGTTAGTTTACTAGGTTAATCTTATTTAATTGTGATGAACTATACTATACTTCACAGAATTTCGAATTTTTAATAATTTTATTAGTTTTATAAATTGTTGTATCTCCGATCACAGAGATGTCCACAAGGTCTGGCCTATATTTTTAGATAACTTGACCATATGCCAGTCTACGTGGTCAATCTTATTTATTTGTGATGAACTATACTATACTTCACAGAATTTAGAATTTTTAATAATTTTATTAGTTTTATAAATTGTGGTATCTCCGATCACAGAGATGTCCACAAGGTCTGGCCTATATTTTTGGATAACTAGACCATATGCCAGTCTACGTGGTCAATATTATTCAATTGTGATGAACTATACTATACTTCACAGAATTTTGAATTTTTAATAATTTTATTAGTTTTATAAATTTTTGTATCTCTGATCACAGAGATGTCCACAAGGTCTGGCCTATATTTTTGGATAACTTGACCATAAGCCAGTATACGTGGTCAATCTTATTCAATTGTGATGAACTATACTATACTTCACAGAATTTCGAATTTTCAATAATTTTATTAGTTTTATAAATTTTTGTACCTCTGATCACAGAGATGTCCACAAGGTCTGGCCTATATTTTTAGATAACTTGACCATATGCTAGTCTACGTGGCCAATCTTATTCAGTTGTGATGAACTATACTATACTTCACAGAATTTAGAATTTTTAATAATTTTATTAGTTTTATAAATTGTTGTATCTTCGATCACAGAGATGTCCACAAGGTCTGGCCTATATTTTTGGATAACTTGACCATATGCTAGTCTACGTGGCCAATCTTATTCAATTGTGATGAACTATACTATACTTCACAGAATTTAGAATTTTTAATAATTTTATTAGTTTTATAAATTGTTGTATCTCCGATCACAGAGATGTCCACAAGGTCTGGCCTATATTTTTGGATAACTTGACCATATGCCAGTCCACGTGATCAATATTATTCAATTGTGATGAACTATACTATACTTCACAGAATTTAGAATTTTTAATAATTTTATTAGTTTTATAAATTGTTGTATCTCTGATCACAGAGATGTCCACAAGGTCTGGCCTATATTTTTGGATAACTTGACCATATGCTACTCTACGTGGTCAATCTTATTCAATTGTGATGAACTATACTATACTTCACAGAATTTAGAATTTTTAATAATTTTATTAGTTTTATAAATTGTTGTATCTCCGATCACAGAGATGTCCACAAGGTCTGGCCTATATTTTTGGATAACTGGACCATAAGCCAGTATACGTGGTCAATCTTATTCAATTGTGATGAACTATACTATACTTCACAGAATTTCGAATTTTTAATAATTTTATTAGTTTTATAAATTGTTGTATCTCCGATCACAGAGATGTCCACAAGGTCTGGCCTATATTTTTAGATAACTTGACCATATGCCAGTCTACTTGGTCAATCTTATTTAATTGTGATGAACTATACTATACTTCACAGAATTTAGAATTTTTAATAATTTTATTAGTTTTATAAATTGTTGTATCTCCGATCACAGAGATGTCCACAAGGTCTGGCCTATATTTTTGGATAACTTGACCATATGCCAGTCTACGTGGTTAATCTTATTCAATTGTGATGAACTATACTATACTTCACAGAATTTAGAATTTTTAATAATTTTATTAGTTTTATAAATTGTTGTATCTCCGATCACAGAGATGTCCACAAGGTCTGGCCTATATTTTTGGATAACTTGACCATATGCCAGCCTACGTGGTCAATATTATTCAATTGTGATGAACTATACTATACTTCACAGAATTTAGAATTTTTAATAATTTTATTAGTTTTATAAATTGTTGTATCTCTGATCACAGAGATGTCCACAAGGTCTGGCCTATATTTTTGGATAACTTGACCATATGCTACTCTACGTGGTCAATATTATTCAATTGTGATGAACTATACTATACTTCACAGAATTTAGAATTTTTAATAATTTTATTAGTTTTATAAATTGTTGTATCTCCGATCACAGAGATATCCACAAGGTCTGGCCTATATTTTTGGATAACTTGACCATATGCCAGTCTTCGTGGTCAATATTATTCAATTGTGATGAACTATACTATACTTCACAGAATTTAGAATTTTTAATAATTTTAATAGTTTTATAAATTGTTGTATCTCCGATCACAGAAATGTCCACAAGGTCTAGCCTATATTTTTGGATAACTTGACCATATGCCAGTCTACGTGGTCAATCTTATTCAATTGTGATGAACTATACTACACTTCACAGAATTTCGAATTTTTAATAATTTTATTAGTTTTATAAATTGTTTTATCTCCGATCACAGAGATGTCCACAAGGTCTGGCCTATATTTTTGGATAACTTGACCATATGCCAGTTTACTTGGTTAATCTTATTCAATTGTGATGAACTATACTATACTTCACAGAATTTAGAATTTTTAATAATTTTATTAGTTTTATAAACTGTTGTATCTCCGATCACAGAGATGTCCACAAGGTCTGGCCTATATTTTTAAATAACTTAACCATATGCCAGTCTACGTGGTCAATCTTATTTATTTGTGATGAACTATACTATACTTCACAGAATTTAGAATTTTTAATAATTTTATTAGTTTTATAAATTGTGGTATCTCCGATCACAGAGATGTCCACAAGGTCTGGCCTATATTTTTGGATAACTAGACCATATGTAAGTCTACGTGGTCAATATTATTCAATTGTGATGAACTATACTATACTTCACAGAATTTAGAATTTTTAATAATTTTATTAGTTTTATAAATTGTTGTATCTCTGATCACAGAGATGTCCACAAGGTCTGGCCTATATTTTCGGATAACTTGACCATATGCCAGTCTACGTGGTCAATCTTATTCAATTGTGATGAACTATACTATACTTCACAGAATTTAGAATTTTTAATAATTTTATTAGTTTTATAAATTTTTGTATCTCTGATCACAGAGATGTCCACAAGGTCTGGCCTATATTTTTGGATAATTGAACCATAAGCCAGTATACTTGGTCAATCTTATTCAATTGTGATGAACTAGACTATACTTCACAGAATTTAGAATTTTTAATAATTTTATTAGTTTTATAAATTGTTGTATCTCTGATCACAGAGATGTCCACAAGGTCTGGCCTATATTTTTAGATAACTTGACCATATGCTAGTCTACGTTGCCAATCTTATTCAATTGTGATGAACTATACTATACTTCATTAAAAATTCTAAATTCTGTGAAGTATAGTATAGTTCATCACAATTGAATAAGATTGACCACGTAGACTAGCATATGGTCAAGTTATCCAAAAATATAGGCCGGACCTTGTGGACATCTCTGTGATCAGAGATACAACAATTTATAAAACTAATAAAATTATTAATAATTCTAAATTCTGTGAAGTATAGTATAGTTCATCACAATTGAATAAGATTGACCACGTAGACTGGCATATGGTCAAGTTATCCGAAAATATAGGCCAGACCTTGTGGACATCTCTGTGATCAGAGATACAACAATTTATAAAACTAATAAAATTATTAAAAATTCTAAATTCTGTGAAGTATAGTATAGTTCATCACAATTGAATAACATTGACTACGAAGACTGGCATATGGTCAAGTTATCCGACAATATGGGCCAGACCTTGTGGACATCTCTGTGATCGGAGATACAACAATTTATAAAACTAATAAAATTATTAAAAATTCTAAATTCTGTGAAGTATAGTATAGTTCATCACAATTGAATAAGATTGACCACGTAGAGTAGCATATGGTCAAGTTATCCAAAAATATAGGCCAGACCTTGTGGACATCTCTGTGATCAGAGATACAACAATTTATAAAACTAATAAAATTATTAAAAATTCTAAATTCTGTGAAGTATAGTATAGTTCATCACAATTGAATAATATTGATCACGTGGACTGGCATATGGTCAAGTTATCCAAAAATATAGGCCAGACCTTGTGGACATCTCTGTGATCGGAGATACAACAATTTATAAAACTAATAAAATTATTTAAAATTCTAAATTCTGTGAAGTATAGTATAGTTCATCACAATTGAATAAGATTGGCCACGTAGACTAGCATATGGTCAAGTTATCCAAAAATATAGGCCAGACCTTGTGGACATCTCTGTGATCGGAGATACAACAATTTATAAAACTAATAAAATTATTAAAAATTCTAAATTCTGTGAAGTATAGTATAGTTCATCACAATTGAATAAGATTGGCCACGTAGACTAGCATATGGTCAAGTTATCTAAAAATATAGGCCAGACCTTGTGAACATCTCTGTGATCAGAGATACAACAATTTATAAAACTAATAAAATTATTAAAAATTCGAAATTCTGTGAAGTATAGTATAGTTCATCACAATTGAATAAGATTGACCACGTATACTGGCTTATGGTCCAGTTATCCAAAAATATAGGCCAGACCTTGTGGACATCTCTGTGATCAGAGATACAACAATTTATAAAACTAATAAAATTATTAAAAATTCTAAATTCTGTGAAGTATAGTATAGTTCATCACAATTAAATAAGATTGACCACGTAGACTAGCATATGGTCAAATTATCCAAAAATATAGGCCAGACCTTGTGGACATCTCTGTGATCAGAGATACAACAATTTATAAAACTAATAAAATTATTAAAAATTCTAAATTCTGTGAAGTATAGTATAGTTCATCACAATTGAATAAGATTAACCACGTAGACTGGCATATGGTCAAGTTATCCAAAAATATAGGCCAGACCTTGTGGACATCTCTGTGATCGGAGATACAACAATTTATAAAACTAATAAAATTATTAAAAATTCTAAATTCTGTGAAGTATAGTATAGTTCATCACAATTGAATAATATTGACCACGTAGAGTAGCATATGGTCAAGTTATCCAAAAATATAGGCCAGACCTTGTGGACATCTCTGTGATCAGAGATACAACAATTTATAAAACTAATAAAATTATTAAAAATTCTAAATTCTGTGAAGTATAGTATAGTTCATCACAATTGAATAATATTGATCACGTGGACTGGCATATGGTCAAGTTATCCAAAAATATAGGCCAGACCTTGTGGACATCTCTGTGATCGGAGATACAACAATTTATAAAACTAATAAAATTATTAAAAATTCTAAATTCTGTGAAGTATAGTATAGTTCATCACAATTGAATAAGATTGGCCACGTAGACTAGCATATGGTCAAGTTATCCAAAAATATAGGCCAGACCTTGTGGACATCTCTGTGATCGGAGATACAACAATTTATAAAACTAATAAAATTATTAAAAATTCTAAATTCTGTGAAGTATAGTATAGTTCATCACAATTGAATAAGATTGGCCACGTAGACTAGCATATGGTCAAGTTATCTAAAAATATAGGCCAGACCTTGTGGACATCTCTGTGATCAGAGATACAACAATTTATAAAACTAATAAAATTATTAAAAATTCGAAATTCTGTGAAGTATAGTATAGTTCATCACAATTGAATAAGATTGACCACGTATACTGGCTTATGGTCCAGTTATCCAAAAATATAGGCCAGACCTTGTGGACATCTCTGTGATCAGAGATACAAAAATTTATAAAACTAATAAAATTATTAAAAATTCTAAATTCTGTGAAGTATAGTATAGTTCATCACAATTGAATAAGATTGACCAAGTAGACTAGCATATGGTCAAATTATCCAAAAATATAGGCCAGACCTTGTGGACATCTCTGTGATCAGAGATACAACAATTTATAAAACTAATAAAATTATTAAAAATTCTAAATTCTGTGAAGTATAGTATAGTTCATCACAATTGAATAAGATTAACCACGTAGACTGGCATATGGTCAAGTTATCCAAAAATATAGGCCAGACCTTGTGGACATCTCTGTGATCGGAGATACAACAATTTATAAAACTATTAAAATTATTAAAAATTCTAAATTCTGTGAAGTATAGTATAGTTCATCACAATTGAATAAGATTGACCACGTAGACTAGCATATGGTCAAGTTATCCAAAAATATAGGCCAGACCTTGTGGACATCTCTGTGATCAGAGATACAAAAATTTATAAAACTAATAAAATTATTAAAAATTCTAAATTCTGTGAAGTATAGTATAGTTCATCACAATTGAATAAGATTGACCACGTAGACTAGCATATGGTCAAATTATCCAAAAATATAGGCCAGACCTTGTGGACATCTCTGTGATCAGAGATACAAAAATTTATAAAACTAATAAAATTATTAAAAATTCGAAATTCTGTGAAGTATAGTATAGTTCATCACAATTGAATAAGATTGACCACGTAGACTGGCATATGGTCAAGTTATCCAAAAATATAGGCTAGACCTTGTGGACATCTCTGTGATCGGAGATACAACAATTTATAAAACTATTAAAATTATTAAAAATTCTAAATTCTGTGAAGTATAGTATAGTTCATCACAATTGAATAATATTGACGACGTAGACTGGCATATGGTCAAGTTATCCAAAAATATAGGCCAGACCTTGTGGACATCTCTGTGATCGGAGATACAACAATTTATAAAACTAATAAAATTATTAAAAATTCTAAATTCTGTGAAGTATAGTATAGTTCATCACAGTTGAATAAGATTGACCACGTAGACTAGCATATGGTCAAGTTATCCAAAAATATAGGCCAGACCTTGTGGACATCTCTGTGATCGGAGATACAATTTTTAAAACAATAAAATTATTAAAAATTCTAAATTCTGCGAAGTATAGTATATATATAGTTATATAGTTCATCACAATTGAATAAGATTGACCAAGTAGGCTGGCATATGGCCAAGTTATCCGACAATATGGGCAAGATCTTGTGGACATCTCTGCGGTCGGCGATATAAAACTGTTAAAATAATAAAAAAATTATTTGAAATTCCAAAAACTGTGAAATATATTATAGTTCATCATAATTGGATCGGCTTGGAGACATTGACCGGACCGCTATATGGCTTAGCTATTCTAAGAAATGTGCCGGGCCTTCGGACATTTCCAGGATCGGCGCTAAATAATTCTTTAAACCATCAAAATTTAGTCAACTTTTAAATTGTCTGAAATACATATAGTAATGTTTAATGCAATTGGATGCTTTTGGTTAACGATATAAACAGATGGTCCAGCTATCTGAAAAGGATGAAAAGAACCTGTTTTCTGATGAAAAGAATCTGTTTGGTGGTACTAAAAATCCAAAATTACAAAAAATTTAAATTTTCATATCATTTAAATTCCAATTGGAAAATAGTTAATTTAACAGTGTAATTTTTGTTATTTTTTTTTTAGCATAAACTTCACACTCATAGATACTGGCAGTCTTACGCCTAAAGAGTGAACAAACTTTCATTTTTCTGCAAACTAATAAGTTTTATCTGTTCTTACTTTGTTTGTGAGGAACTGGTAATTTAAATTATCGCGAAAATTAGTTAAGAGTTATATCTTAAAACTAAAATTCTTTTTTAAGCTCCTTTTGAAATATGCGTGTAGCTTCATTACAGGTAAAATATTTTAACCTTCCTCGCGGGGCGGAACAATTACAAATAATGACAAACAGATTTCACTTGCAGTTATATAAACCCTTTATATTCATGCACAGCTCTTGATCTATTAAATGAAAGGTATATTTAGCTAGTAGGGAGGTAGTTCCATTAGCGAACGTTAAAAATTGATTGTAAATGGAAATTTCGAAAGTTTCATAAGAGATATTTATGACTTTCTCATAAAAGGAAATTATTCAAACCTTATACTACGCCAGAGATTTCTCCACATTCGTTCATTTACACCTACTAAGGCGCGCCTTAGGGCAGCGGTAAAACGCTGGGAGTCATGCAAAAGTACTCATATTGGCGCAGAATTCCATCCCAACGACTGGCGAAACAATTTATATCACATTCATCAACCAGGGTAAAGGAGTGCCTTGAACATAGGAAACCTGAGCTGAGGCAACTAATCGGCCTCCTCACAGGTCACTTCCCCTTAAGATATCACCTTAAGAATATGGTTTTAAGTACGACTAACGGGTGTCG
Source organism: Tipula vernalis (assembly GCA_958295665.1). Taxonomy (NCBI): domain Eukaryota; kingdom Metazoa; phylum Arthropoda; class Insecta; order Diptera; family Tipulidae; genus Tipula; species Tipula vernalis. The sequence goes on from OY282558.1 coordinate 250,533,827, forward strand.
CTTCTGCGAAATGGGAGCAATTTCCCGCCAAAGATTGCAACATCTAGCAGGGAGAATAATAAACCCAGATAGTATATTTCACGTACCGGGTAATAGTATTATCAGGTTCGTTAAGACCCCGAACATCGACTGGACGGTTAATTAAGAAGGGTTCAAGCATAAAAGTTCTTTTAGGACGCAGTGCGAAGTGGCTTGAGTGCCACGTGACCATACAGCAATAATAATACACTTACGCCTCAGACATCAAGAGTCAACAATAAATGTCTTTGACTTAAATTACTCACATTATAACTATGCTGATATCTATAACTTGGTTCATGATCATCCACCTGTACCTTGGCAAATCAAGAGTCACAACCTGATTGAGAGAATGAAGAATGTCCGAATAATACGATCTTGTTCACTTATATCAACTTAAATGCGTCTATAAAACAAAATCTCCGGAAGACGATTCCACCTCTAACACTCTTATCTCTTCCGACAGGTTATCAAACAGAACTCCAGCCAATCGTGTTGATACTTTTTGTACAAACCTTAAACGTTCATAAATACCGGCAGTACAAAAAACTACGCAATATTTTTGGTTACTGTGCGAATGGGACATGCAACTTATGGATTCGCAATTTAAAAAGTTCACTAGTTTAAAAGTGCACAAACTGATTAGTGAAAACGAAAAGATCATTTTTCGAATCCATATACGAGTAGGCTTATTAAAAACAGAGCGAAGCATTTTTTATCGCTTCTTCTATTCCATTTCTATTTTTTTTAGCACCTTATTAAGTAGTAAATCTTATTTCTTTTTGATTTTCCTTTGATGCGTTAATATTTTAATTTTATTATATTATATTCTTATATATTAATAAATAAATGTAATATACATAAATTATAGTTTTGTTTTAATTTATTTAAATATTATATAATCTTAGTTGTTTTTGTACTTCGTATATGCCATGTTAAGATTGTTCATCGGGTTGTGTAGGCTTTTTGGTAAAATATTTTGTTAATTTCAATTTGTAAACCATAAATCACTAGAATGTTTCTTCCCGTTTCAAATAATTTTTCAAACTGCTCAAAAACACTGACAATTAATGTGTTAATTAATTCAATTTATTATGTGACTATCTGTTGTTGTTGAAGATATTCGTAGTAGTGTGACTTTTTGTTGCATCTATCTGCTTTGATTAATTTTAATAGGTGCATTTTAATTGTTTAATCTTTGTTTGAAATAATTTATTATAAAGGAAATGAAATATTTTCTGATGTACATCGTGTGGTTGACCTCTTTGCCCACCCGCATTATATTATAACAAAACAAAATATTTGTGTATACATTTAATATAACAGAGAATTTACAATGAAAAAACTTTTTACTTTTGACATACAGGTTTGTAAGAATTTCCAACATAACGAGCAAACATTTTTCTTTGTTATGTTGGAAATTCATACAAATCTGTAAGTAAAAGCTAAAAAGTTTTTGCATTTTGAATGCTCTGTAAGATAATCGTTATTTATGGTTGATATTATGGCAATAGTAAATCAGCATCATAAATTAAGGTAACACATTTGTAAGAAAAATTCCAAAAATATTTGATTTATGGAAGCATTGTCAATTTGTATTGCATATCAAAACTAGATGATGAAAATTGCTAACGAATACATGAAATAACTTCTGGAGAAATCACGTATTTTTATGCCGTCAAATTTAGTCAAAATGACAGCTTACTACATAAATTCTCACTATTACTGCCGATGTAAATATTTTTCATTGCTATGTAATTATGGCTAGCAAATTATAGAAAATTGCAATGAAAATTTCTTTTATAATTTAAACAGAAAGATATTTAATTTTTTAATAGGCACAGAATAAAGTTGGAATTTTTAAATAGCCTATCTACTCGTATAATAATAACAATTTTGCGCTAAAGACATATGTAGCGATGACTATAGGAAACAAATGTACGTTTCTTTTTTAACTGCAAAATGCTACAGATATTTAACGTCACATGTTTAATCTAAAATTTATTCAAACAAAATGTTTAAAGAATCTTTTTAGATTAATTTAACATTTTGTCACCGTGTTGTATAATTGATTTTTCTCATTAATTAGAGGGTGTCCGCTTTATACGGTTATATAGTTATATCTCTGGTATTTTTCGATATTTTTTGGTATTAGTTAAATTTTATTTTTATGGTGTAATTCATTAAGCTAAATAAACAATTAATATGATAATATACATTCGGAAGGTGTTTTTGAAAACGATTTAAATCAGACCTCATAATTTGTATTTATTCCTTGAATAAATTAATTTAAATTACCCATTTATAAAAAAAATGTTAGCTAATGTTAAATACAGGTCCGTTCTTAATAGGACACGTATGTAGCCAATTTATTTATGGTCAATGCGGTGACCTAATGACTGTGAAGAAATGTTCCACCCCCACATACATATATCAATAAACAAGAGTTACTCTCCTAACAACAAAAAGAATGCGTTTATTGAAGCGGATCTGATTCTTAAATACCATCATCCTTAACATTAAGAATAACATGCGCTAAAGCTACTAACAAAAACTCAGTTTTGTTTCAAAGAATGTCACCCGCACCATTTACAAAAACAATAAGCGCTTGGCTTAACCACCTCCGCACACTCGATATATAAATAACATTATACAAGACAAAATTTTTTGTAATTCTTCTTCGCTTTTTATCTATAATCAAATTCAATCTAATTTCCATATCAATAACGAAACGCGTTAAATATTTTCTGTTATAACAAAAAAAAAGAAGATATTTTATAAATAAATAAAAAAACTATTTTCTTTCATTCATTAATAAAAAATTTTAGTTTTGTATAACCTGAAATTTAAGATGAACCAAAATTTTTTTACAATAATCCTAACACCCTCTCAAAATTTATTACTTCTTAATAACTATTTTTATCTTTTTTATTAGGTTTCATCTTTTTCTCTTTTGTGACTACAACAATAAAAATGTATTCTAATATAGCATCGAAGTTAATGTTAGTACGTTCCAAAAATATTTTATATGTGCATGTTTTTTTAGATAGTTTCAAGCGAGCTAATGTGTGCAATGGGCTAAAACATCTGTGGCGCAATATAAACGCTAAAGATTGACAATATCTATTTGTAATTCTTATTTCAGGGGAAAATCTAAAACCATGCTGAGCAAAGTGCAATATCGCAATGATATTTAAAGAGTTTAGTAGGAAAAGAAGGATCTTATAGTTCTATTGAATACCGAAATCTTAACCATAGTATGAAAATAATTTGTTTTTTATTTATATTGAGCCAATTGAGCTATATTGAGCAAAAAATGACTATAATGGCATCATAGCATGCACAAAATTAATTTGGCGTGCAACTGAAAGTAGAATATCAAAATAAATTAAAGAAGCCAGTACTGACAGTAGTACGATTTTCATGAAATTTAGTCTAAAGTAAGCTAATGTTACCCTCATTTTAAAGTTATACAGTTTTAATTCCAGTCTTATTTAGTTTCGGCAAAACAGAAGAATAGTCCTAGCAATTTTTAAATTTGTTTTATACTTTAACAAAAACTTTACAAAAATTTGTTGACACACTGTCTAGGACTTCATCAATATCAGCAATGTACCGCTGTTTTCGTAAGATTTATATTTTAATTGCAGCATTTGCGTATTGTGACGATGATGAACATCATAATAGGTATCTAATTCCATCTCATCGTTTGTTAAATACACAAGGTGCATGGCAGATAGCTTAAACAGTTTACCATGCTTGTGCATCATCAACAGCGATGTATTTTTTACGAAAAATATTTGTATAGATTAACGAACGAAGTTGAGAGATCGATCCAGGTAGAATATTTCAAAAAGAAGCGTATGTAAAATGCATAAGGCAATTCCTTAGAGCAGAGAGCCCATCCGGAAGCAAACGAAAACAAAATATGTATATGAATCTCTGCCGAAACGCACAAAGTAAGCTCGCATGATTTGGCCTTTTGGGACTTCACAGCCGCAGCGTTAATTTGTATTTATTAAGATTGAAAATATAATGGGATTCTAAAATTTCTAAAATGATTTCAAAATCATCACCTTAAAACAATGCCGATGCCGATGGATCAGTCAACCGGAATTACAACAATGTTAATCATTGGCATGGCACCAATATGGCTTTTGGTTTGAGTTCTTTCTTGTTTACATTTTCTTATTTGTTTATAATTAATGTCTATGACATAGAACACTGTTAACATTCTGACTAGTTCACAATGTTCTGTTTTTTTGGTTTCCTCCCGAACCTTGAATTTGTTAATTTTCTTGATACTTGGAAATTAAAAACCATACAAATTCAGAAATTGCGTCTAGTCGGGATCACACTCATTTTTTTGTTTATTATTCGTACAGTGCTATTCATTAAATTATTTTTTTCTCAACTTTTTTAATACTTTATGATTTTAATTATGAATGTACTTTTGGTATTATTTTTTTAAATTTTTTATGATTTTATGAATTATTGTTTATATAATATTGGCATCATACGAGTATTGTATTTTATTTTAATCGCCAAAAAATTGGCTAGTTTTTTTATAACGCATTACAGCTCTGAATTTATTTTAATTTTTAATTTGTGTACTATATACAACCAACACCAGTAAGAATAACTTTATTTTTCTATAAAATTTTTTCATTGTGCTGCTTATTTCGGTGCTATTTTTATTACATTGTATAAATTTCGTTTAGCTCACGCACAAACCATACACAAAGTTTATCTAACCTATGTATGTGTTATCATACCTATGCAGTTTTGGCTCATGAATTATTTCAGTTTATTTTTAATACTTTTTTTTATATTTAAATGTATAGTTTTTTACAATTTATTTCTGACCACTATTTTAAATATTTTGGTCTTGTATAACTTATTTTTTATTAGTTTTATGCATATTAATGTTACATTGATTATAATGTCAATAATCAGTTATCTTTTAGCTATATTATTCATAAAGTTTCTTCTATGGATTCGGATATCGTAAATTCTGATATTTTGATTATTCATCAGAATATTTGTAGCCTTCGAAGGAATTTTGATGTTTTGGTAGCCAATGTTAATGAGTATAAGAATAAACCATCATTTATATTTTTGAGTAAAATTTGAGTCAATAGTGATGAATTATCTTCTTATAATCTAAACGGTTACACGTTATTTGGTGCTTGTAATGATTATTATAGGTCAAGTGGGGTTTGTGTTTACTTTGATACTAATTTGTGTTGTTCTCTATTTGCTTTTAACTTATCTTCGTCTGATATCGTTATGGTTGATTAGAGTTTAGGAAATGATATTTATGTGATTTTGTGTATTGATAGGTTACATGATACTCTAATATTAAGTCTCAAAATCTCTTTATTGTCGGTGACATTAACATTTATATCTTGGATTTTTCGTCGCACTGTGATGATTATATGTTTCTTATGTCATCCTTTGGTCTTGCATCACTGGTTAATTTTCCAACTCGAGTGACAACTTCATCATCCATTTGCATCGATCACTTCTTTGCTCGTCTGCGATCAAATGATCTTTCATGCCTCAAGCCATCTGCGACTTATCTTAAGATTTCAGATCATCACTTCACCAAGATGTGCAGACAAATAAATGTTGATGTTAAGAGTGAGAAAGAAACGTATTATTTGAATCGTTTCTTAATTAATGGAGGTGATGCTAAAAAGAATTGGAGCCTTGTTAATAAAATTTTAAGAAAAAAGGCTAAATCATCATCGATTAGAAATATTTTATCCGATAGCGATACGAGTTGAACTGTTATTTTACTAGCGTGACTGACAAGTTAAGGACTACATTTTTCGCGAATATCATACCAATAGATCACGATTCTTTATGACTCCGGCGTCTAATAGTGAAATTTCAGCTATTATCGAATCATTGGAGCCGAGATTTTTTTTATATAATGAAGGTATTAGTAACAATATTTTGAAAACTATTTCTAAATATATTAGCCCTGTTTATGCAATATTTCGGAGTACTGGTCTGCTATGTTGGATTTTTTGGATATTATTTATAATGGTCTTAACAATGGTAAGATCTGTGCTGGTTTGTTTACTGATGCTTCTAAGGCATGAAGGGTGGATCACAAACTCCTGTTGTCTATTTTGTTTGATGTTGATTTTAGAGAAGTGTTACACAAGTGGTTTGCTTCTAGATGATAAAGCAGTGAGGGTCCGTGTTAATGTCACCTTAGTGATTTTAGAGCTGTGAATGTGGCGGTGCCGCAAGGATCAATTGCTGTTTCTAATTTAAATGAGTTCTATTTTTAAACTTAATTTGAATGGTCATAGTACTGGATTTGCTGATGATTTAGCTTTAGCTTACTCTGCGGAATCTGCCAATGACGTTATTTCTATGGCTAATTCTGATCTAAATGTTTTACATAAATGGTTTGTTAAGCATTTCCTGATACTAACTGAAAAAACAAAGTTTAATTGGCTTACAATTTCTGGCATTCCAGCTGCTTCTAGTCATCCCAAAGTAACATATCATAGTACTTGAATATTGGACTAGTCAACTCTTTTAAATACATTGGAATTCATTTGGACACTAACCTTAATTGGAAAATTCATATTTCAAAGTTAAAAAGTTACATGGCATCTACATATGTACCTCTCGTATAATTTACCTCCTCCGTGATTTATGCCCTGTTTCTGTGTTGAAAATTTCGTTTCATGCTTTGGTAATGGCTTAATTGGAATACGGTTTGTCGTGCTGGGGTGGTTGTTATCCAACTACTTTATAATTTTTGTACTTATAACAGAAAATGATTTTGCGAACAATTTTGAGGAAAAACAGATTGAAATCATCTTGGCCTTTATTCAAGTCGACCAATATTCTACATTTACAACATTTGTATGATTATAAGGTTTCAATAGGTCAGCATGTAATAAGAGGTCATGCTCGATATAACTTTCGCGCTAATCATGGTCTTCTTTATAATGTTACCAAATTTAATAATGAGCACTTTCGCCGCTATATTGTTGTTACTGCTCCGACGTTTTTAATTGCACTACCCGAACATATTAGACGTTACATTTATTCTATACAGTTTTTATCCTACATTAGAGATTGGCTATTTGAAACACCAGACGTCTCACATTTATTTTGCGTCATTATTTGATTTTTTTTTGTTCTGTTTATTCAAATTTTCTCAAGAGCTACGTATTATTTATTCAATTTATATTAAAAACGTTTTTTCTTTGGATAACTGATTGGTATTTGAATATAAATATTTATATTTTTTAATTTTGTTAATATGTAGTTGTCCACAAGGCATGTTATTATTTTTTATATTGCAAATAATTAATAAAATATGTATAAGAAAAAAAAAATATATGACTCTAAAAAATACTAAAATTTTTAGATGGAGTGTTATTAGGGCCAATGAAGATGAAACTTTGGGCTATCTCTTATTTCATGGGGAATGGTATTCTTAACTTGGCTTGTTAGTGGTGATGTTAGTGAATGTAAATCAAAAGTGCGCACCCAACATGAGATGCATTAATATGCATTAACAGAATTGTAATAAGTGGAAATGTGTGTCTTATGTTTTGTGTAGTGCTTAGTGATAATATTGGTATTTGGTGATGGTACAATATTAATCATATCCAAAATGATGATAATGGCACTGCTCAAGTATCTGTTACGCAGGTAATCTAACACCACATGCGTTGTTTTGTCTATAGTCGTGAAAACAGTTATTATATTAAAATTATATATTGATTTTTAGTTATTTGAATTTCATTATATTCTGATTCTCTAAGAGAATCTGAATATAATGAAATTCAAATAACTACTTCTCTGATTCTCTAGCACACTACACATTACTAAATAGGAAAAACTTAAAATTACGGTAAACTCTAATGAGATTGCAATATTTCGATATTATTTTAATAATAGTCAAATCCAAAAATTGCAAACTCATTAAAATAAGGTTGGCTTTTAAGTTTTCAGGTTTACGCGTGGGGTGGAGTGAGCAAGTAAGTGGTATAACATCTGATTTACAAATATGTATATACATATGTGGTTCAAATCCTGCAGGTGAATAAAATTTAAGTATTTACTTGATCGAGTAGTTTATAAGCAAAAATACATAAAAATTGCCCAATACGCGCATAAAAATTTGGGAATAAAAAAGTAAACTCTTTTACCTCTTCCTCATTTACTTGATAATTTACAAGATTGTGTACAAGGAGACTGATTATGATTGATTGATTATGAGTCTACGGCTAAGCATTATAGCAGGATATCCCAGACTCCGGGGCCACCACCGTACACCCGTACATATATAACAAAACCGAAGGATAGGACAGGATTATTAGTTGGGAAAGACTCGACCCGGTTACAGACACCAATGCAATCGATAGTTAGTAAATTATTAGTACAATATATAATAAATAGGTTAGCACAAGACAGCATAATCTAACTACTTTATTAGGTGATCATTTCTCTGGAATCCAGGGCCGGATACTCAGCACTCCCTAAATCTAAAACAGGACTTAAAAATTATTAATGTTGTAATTTCACCCCTGCCCGCTTTTCATTAATATACCTGATAAAATATTTAAGAAAAATTTAAAATAACAACACTTATTTCCTTATTCCTGGTGTTTTTATATCTAATCAATTAATTATTACGTACTGTAACAAGAATTAACATAAACCTTAAAACCATTTAAATATCTAATTCAACTTAAAACTAATCATCAACTTCATACCGATCCAGAAAAAAAATACATATTTATAGTTTCAATTATTTAATAAAATTTATATAAAATGATTTAAAGGATAATGTTACAGTACCCTAACACCTAGACTTATCAATAATTCAATTAGGTACTATAAGTATATCAAGAATCAACAAATAAAATTTATATAAAAAGTCCCAGGCAACTCTGAAAACTAAATTTAATTAATACAACACCATATTACCAAATTTTATTACTAAACTGAATAATTATTATAATAGGCTCTTCAGTATTCCCGGGTACACATCGAACAACCATTTATACATCCCCAAACCTATGATATGATTATTAGTTGGGACATATTCAACCCGTTTGCAGTCTCATGATTAGAGGCTCGTTCCTCTGGAATCCAATGCCAGAACTCAGGATTCTTTGAATCTAAATCAGGACATCAAGAAATATTATTATTATTAATGATTTGATTAAACTAATCTTGTTGACATAATTAACAAACAAAAATCAATATCTACGAAATTTATTACTTATATACTACATAAAATTTCAACTCCTTTTATAGACATATTACCCTGCAAAATCAAGCATGCAAAGTAAGTATTACTATTATTATTGGAGGGGCATGCGGGCGATCAGCCACCTCGCACCGACCTAAAAGATCTATTGTGCTTGACTCTGCTTAATTATCCGCCCAGTCAATATTCAGGTTCTTAATGAACCTGACAATACTGCCTCCCGGTATGTGATACATACTATCTGTGCTTATTGCTATCCCTCCTAAATGTTTACTACAGCATGTAGTCCCGCTAGAAAGACGGTAGTATTGGAGCCCATACTGAAAGAAATGATTGCTCATATTGATTATAATAGGTATGAAATTGAGCAAAAAAGCTGCTTAAATATGTGCTAAGCAAAAGTTGTCTCATTTAGAGAATAATTTAAAAAAAACTTTGATAATTCATGGTTTACAAAAATGCTAAAATTGAGAAGTAAATGTATAATCGAAGTAAAGTACGATTCTTTATTTAAATCTAATAATCTTAATATCAAAACTTTGTAGTTTATAAATTGTAAATGTGTTCAAAAAAGTAATCTCAATTCATGAAAGTGTAGCTTGTTTTTAAGAATAAAAAAATTAATTTAGGAATAATATGTTTGCAAATCATCAATAGTTTTTATTACGTTTGCTCAAAATATGAATAATTTTGTAATAATTGAGACTAAAGTGATCAAGATTATATTTTTTTTCTGCTTGATTGATGAAAAATTATATTCATGTTGATGTTAATATTCATAAATGATAAGAAAATTCTTTTGATAAGAAATCATTTGAGAACAACATTCATGTCATTTGAGCTTACTGTACATGACTTGAGACTAAAATTCACAAAATTTGAGCGAGTGAGTTTTCATTTGAGACGAAAAGCAGTAATATTAAGAAAAGTTTCCTCAAGTTGAGACTAAAAATCATAAAAATTTGACAGGATGTGATATCATTTGAGATGAAGGGCGATGTTATTGAAACTACTATTCTCAATTTGACATGTTGGGTAAGGTTTGTTTTGAGAATACAATTCTCAATTTGAGATGTTGGTTGATTTTAGAATACAGTAGAAATTATTTGAGACTCCACTTCACATTTTGAAACTATGATTTCCATTCTCATATTCTTGTATCAGAAATATTGACGATTATTATACGGTTAGTAATTCTCCATTTAAGAATAAAATATTTCCATAGTGAGTATTTAAATGTTAATAAAAATAAATAAAATACTTGATTTAATTAATTTGTTTACTATTTATTTATTAAAATAAAATAAATTATTTATTATTATAATCAAGCATAACGTTATGTTCTTATTCTAATTTATTATTAAATAATAATAAGTTTATAATTTTTACATAAATTTTTGTATATTTTATGTAAATTTTGTGTATTACAATAAATTATATTTTGCATATGGTTTTCCATTCTTAGTTTTCCTCAATTTTTAACGATGGCGAACTTAATCTGTGTAGTTCCTCTCGTTTTCCCACAAATGTTGACTGCCACTACAACTCGACGGCTTCCCATGGTTCGTGAAAGCAACTTAGCCACTTCTTGTTCGCTAAATGCGTTTCGCTTACCTTAACTTCACTTGTAAATTTTGATGACTCGTCTGCCAAATAAATTCATTTTAATTAATTTTCATAAATTTTAAAATTTTTTAATTAGGTATTCAATATTCACCTGATGATTTAGAACTTCGGCGTTTACGGCTGGTAAATATACCTCACTTTAGATAGTTTTTTTGAGGTTAGAATATTTTTTCTTTTCTAGACCCCTAACAATATCAAAAACTCTCAATTTAAGGATAAGGCAAGAAAAACCTGCATGAATGTACGTATTTAGTTTTATATTGAGATTAGTATATATCACTGGAGTACATATTGTATTTATATATTTCATTTCATTGGATATGTATCATCTTAAATTGAGACTACTACAGTCAAATTTAGTAGTTTAAAAAAAAAAAAAACCTTCAATTCATTTCAGTAACCATACATCATACTACTTTTCAAATCAATCTGACAGTGGTTAATAAAGAGTAAATGCCTATACGGTGCTGCAGTATAAAGTATATACGCTATTTGGAACTTTATAATTTATTAAGAAGGAAAATATTGTTACTGCGTGGTATTTAATTAACAAAAATTCTAAATGAACCCTTATACACTCACTATACAGTATCAACAAAAACCCGTGATTATAGACTCAAATTTCTGGTCATTGTTTTGTTGAAGTAATAAATTGTCAAAGCGTATACTGAGAAACTTATGATTATTAAGGAAAACTAAATAAATTAGGCCAGAAATGCCATATTATTCATTTGTGGCTAAACTGATGATGATTTAATCATAAAATAGAAATACGTTTTTAGGAAACCGTTCACAGTTGTGCTATGTAGCAATGCTGTAAACATGATTCGCCAAATATTGAAAAACATTAGTTTTCTTAACTTGATTCTAACAGTTTAGCAAAAACAAGAATAATGTTGCATGATTTCTAAAATTCGTGACGTTTTTTTTTAAATTATTAATTGTCAATGGAATTTATTTGAGAATAAATGATTCAAACCAAAACTATATTAAAATGGCCAATCAAGAAAACCAATTTTCTCAATTTAATATCAAATTTTTTACTTCAATCGTGACTAAATGCTGCATAATTTTATAAAATTGATAAAATTATCATTTGAAGCATACAAGTCTCCAATTCAAATTGATAATACTCTACTACGGCGTACTAGTCTTCAATTATGTATTTTTGCATCCTGTAAAATGGAGAATATAATAATCAATTTGTAAAAGCACGATTGTGCAGAAAAATTTGAATTTTGTCTTCATTTGTGCTTACAGATCTTGATATGATGCATTTTAGACTTGAAAATTGTTAAATTTTTATTTTGTGCATTTGAGTATTAGATATTCTTAATAATAGAATACGATTTCTCTCAGTGCAAGGACTTCGAGAGGGTTGTCCCACTCCCGTATATTCCTACTCCTGCCCCGTATTCCGTTTGATTTTACTCTTACGAGTTGCTGGGAATTGCAAATCGCCTGTAGGTCACCCAGCTTTACTATAGGAAGGCTAAATAAAACTGGAGGATGCCTGGAATCCAGAGTCCGCATATTTTGGACTGATTAACCTATCAGCCATTCATCCATCGGCATATTCTGTTCCACCTTAGATTAGGGTTTTTGTCAAGGTTTTCTCCTTTAGCGCCGTACTTTAGCCTGTGCCAAATGGCCAAAAATGTGCCAAATGGCCTTAGTTACCAGTGGTTGCCGCGAGCAGGCAGCACGTACACTTGGAAATTGTGAACAGGTTACACCTTACACAATTGTACCCATCACGCAGCTGCCTAATGACATGACCAGAACAGCTCTCGTGATGCGCACCCTACTGTAAAGTTACGGAGCTGGTATATTAATTTATTCAACTTTGGTCCCACCCTCCAATAGACGCCAAACTAATGCAAAGTAAGTAAAATAATAAAACAATGAAAGAAAACTGAAACAATATTTACTTAAAAATTTTATCTGTGTACAATATCAGTAAAATTGACTTTTGTATGTAAAAACTGTAACCTAAACTTCAATAAATCCATTAAGTTAATTATTTAAGTTCAATCCATTTAGCATTACGATTTTCCTTTACATAATTCTCCGTTGTTCACATTCTTGTAATCAAAATTTGGCATGCATAAATAAATACGTCATTATGTGATTATGTATTGCAAACCAAATCTCAACTCAACTCAAAATTAATATTTCAAAACTAATATTTATTTATATAATTTAGTTAATTTATAAACATATAATATTAAAAAATTAATTAAATATAATTAAAATATTTTATAATACTCTTCAAAAAAAATAAACCATATCTAAATATGCTACTTCACGTGTATTATATATGACGGTTTCCGATACGACGCAAATTTACTCTTTTATACAACGTATAAGAATCCTATTTAAGTCGAATCCACTTAAACTTTTGTTGCGTTTGCATAGATCATGTTTAATCAAGAATACTATGAATGTCTCATGAATACAAAAAAACAAAAATAAAAATTTAAAAAAAAAATTTTATAAAAAAATTTTCTATCATCTATCAAGTGCGTATCAGGATACATATCATGATTCATTATAATATAATAAACTATACTATACACACACAAATAGAACACACACAGCGAACATAAAACAATCCTGTTCCAACATATAAATAAATACATCATTATGTGTTAAAAATCAAATCTTAACTTAACTCAAACCAACATTTCCAAATTAGCATTTCATTTATATAGTTAGTCAATTTATAATTTATAATATTAATTAAATTAATTTAAAATCAATTTGATGCAGTTTGTAATACCCTGTAAAAAAAATTATTATTCATACCTAAATAAACCCTTCTAAATGAATTGTATCAGGAGGCTTCCAATTCCAATTCGACTCAAACCCATTCGATTATACAAAGTATAAGAATCCTATTTGAGTCGAATATACAAAATCTCATTGTGGTTGTATAGTTCATGTTTTCAAGAATACCATTGTTGCTTCATGAATACAGAGAAATACAAAGAGATAAAACATCACCAGCATAAAAATAACATAATCTTATATACTAAAACCACCAACACACATTGACGGTAACAATTTTCTACCATCTTTCATGTGCGTAGCAGGAGACCTTATAGCGCACATACAAACATACCTGATCTTTGTATCAAGATACAGGAAAATATTTGTGACAACTATACCAAAACCAATGAAAAGTCTCTCTTTTTTTGTTGTTGTTTGTATATTACAATACAAAAACCAACAAAACATTGTACATTTCCTTAATAGAATCTGTGTAAAGAGCCAATGAGACAGCTGTATAAACATATTGTTGGCCCTGTTATATATCATGTTTCGAGCATATTTGTGTCGATTGTACATAAAATCAAACATAAAAAGATATATGTCTGCGTAAAAATAAAATCTTATATGAAATTAACTACGACGTATGTATATTTAAGTTAAAATCTATTTCAATACTGTTACGTTTTTGCCTTCTCAATCAAGGTTCTTATCACTGGATTGTGAATAAAACAAAATCATTTCAATTTATCACCAACGAATTTATTTATGTCACACAAAAATTATAACAACACTATTTACTAACGATAATTCACAAAATCACTTTGAATAATGTTCACTCAAATTTACTGTACACTTGTAAATTTTATTTCGCACTACAACACTTTTTAAATCACTTTTTAAACCACTTTTTAATTCCCTTTCATCTTACACTATCGCTTCCTAAATACTACTAATTTACAACTTTACACTGTCGCGTTCCAAATTCTAATAATCCAATTCGATCTTGTTCGCCTTTTTATATGCACAAACCAAACTTCTCGAAAGTTCATGACTTTCCAGTTAGAATAGTGTAGAAACATTTACAACTGTTTTATCATAGAAAATTCCATTTTAGTACAGTAAAACATTGAGCTATTAGTTTAACTTATTCTATCACAAACTAGGTGTCACCGTCACACTACCCCTCACCTAAGCCTGTTCATCCCGAACAGGACCCAAATTACCTCCTCTGCACCAAACCTGTCTAAAAGCACCACCTTCGATTTACCTCCTTGTCCTTTTCTTGTCCTGTAGGGTGCCGTCCATGTAGGCTGCACTTTCAACGACAAATCCTTCTTCCATTGTGGAACGCGGTTCCGTTTCAGCCGCTTTTCGTCAAATATTCCACCGTTGGCTTTTTTGACATACCGATCTCTCATCCAGTCATCGGACACTAGCACTCCTCTTCGCATAACCCGACACTTCTTACCCACTATCAGTTTAACCTGATGCTTATTGATTTCCTCAACAATTGTTTCAGATTCCGATGGCAGCTCCTCGCAATGGCTAATTGTTACACGCCTTGCGCCTCGTGCTACACTCGAATCAGGGATGGATGTTATGGGGCAACCAGATGGCGAAGCCAGCTTCGGTTCAATCAAACTGACTTCTAACCTTTCCACTTTACCGACTGTTGCCATCCGTTCACCCGATACCTGCTCTCTTCTTAGTGCTGTTTCCACAGAAGTTGGTGATCCGTGCCGTTTTTTTCTTGCTTCCAAACAATCTCCCGAGATGTGGCCAATCCTGTTACATATCCAACATCTTAGCTTGCTACTTCTAGAGCTTTGTCTCGACCGTTCGGCGTTTGTTCGCATAAAAGATCTTCTCTCTCCCTGTATTACACTACGACAGTCCATTGAGATGTGACGCAACTTGTCACAATTCCAACACATAAGCCTGCCACTTCTAAATTTTGGTACTGTCCGCTCGATGTACCCTTTAGCCTCTAAATTCATTTGGCGCCTAAATAATGATGGTCTATAGAAGTTCTGCACAGCCTCGATCGTTAACGCAAACGCAACGGTTTCCGCGAACGTTGCTTTAGGTGACAACATCACCGCCTTGCGGGTCTCTGGATCTCGAATGCCGTCAATGAATGCGTCAATTTTTACCCTTTCCATATAATCGGCCGATTTACTGGTATGTGCTAGATGTACTAATTCCTCGATTGTCGATGAAAATTGCTGTAGCGATTCTCCTCCCTTTTGATAGCGGCTTTTCAATTCCATACGATAGATTTCCCGCTTGTGGTCACTGCGGTACTTCCTATCCAGCGCCTTCATAATTTCGAGATAACTGTTGCGCTCTTGTTCCGGGATGGATTGTAAAGCATCTGCTGCTTCTCCTTTGAGGGTCACTATTAATGTCGCGACACTATGTTTGTCGTTCCAATTATATTGACAACATGACGAAAGATGTTGTTCCATCGAATGTTGGTGGCTTTAACTTGATTGATTGGATTGTTTGTACCATTTGTGTCGTTGTTCCAATTGCCTTGACGTCAATCAGCACTTTCTCGAGACGTTTAACCTCCGTTTGAAATTCAGCTTGTAATTTATGTTCCACATCTTGAATCTCGATTTTAAATTCCGGTTTAGCGTGTTTAATTTCAGTTTGCAATTCCGTCTGCAATTTTTCTACTTCGTCACGTAGCGAAGTGAATAACTCGATAAGTTTCTCGTCCATTCTCTTTTGCCCATCTGCAATTTCCTGGATTGGTTGTTCAATTTTCTCCATTTGTTGTTCCATCTGGCATTTTATTTCTTGGTTTATTGTCTCCTACTGTCGCTCATTTAACTGCTCAATTTTCTCCATTTGTTGTTTCATTTCGTGTTTAAATTCTTGGTTAGACTGATTTTGTTGATCCATCTGTCGTTCATTTTGTTGTCTCATTACACTCATTGGTTCCATCATCTGGTTCATCGCAGCGATTAACTGCGACAAATCGAAACTTCCATTATTATCTCCTTCTTTCTGCTCTACGGTTGCCGCACCCGTGAATTTCTCTCCAAAATCATGATGCTCTGCATCCAGCCCTTCGATCTCAATGGCCTCACGTAGCCGCGCTTGTAAAGCTGCTTTACCACCATCAGCGACCAAACCCCGTTTCTCAAGTTCCCTCTTTAATTCTGGAACTTTTAATTCATTGAGAATCATTTTCTTTGTCTTATTATTCACAATCCCACCCTTGTCACCAATTGTTACGTTTGTGCCTTGTGAATCAAGGTTCGTATCACTGGATTGTGAATAAAACAAAATCAATTCAATTTATCACCAACGAATTTCTTTATGTCACCCAAAAATTATAACAACACTATTTATTAACGATAATTCACAAAATCACTTTGAATAATTTTCACACAATTTTACTGTACACTTATAAATTTTATTTAGCATTACAACACTTTTTAAATTACTTTTTAATTCCTTTTTAATCTTTACACTGTCGCTTCCCAAATATTACTAATTTACAACTTTACACTATCGCGTTCCAAATTCTAATAATCCAATTCGATCTTGTTCGCTTTTTTATATACACAAACCAAACTTCTCGAAAGTTCATAACTTTTCCAGTTAGAATAGTGTAAAAACATTAACAACTGTTTTACCATGGAAAATTCCATTTTAGTACAGTAAAACATTGAGTTTAACTTATTCTATCACACACTAGGTGTCACCGTCACAATACTATCCAATTATTAGACTTTAGTAGACGAGTTATTAGACTTTAGTTACGAGTTGCTAGGAATTGCAAATCGCCTGTAGGTCACCTAGCTTTACTATAGGAAGGCTAAATAAAACTGGAGGGTGCCTGGAATCCAGAGTCCGCATATTTTGGTCTGATTAACCTATCACCCATTCATCCATCGGCATATGCTGTTCCACCTTAGATTAGGGTTTTTTGTCAAGGTTTTTTCCTTTAGCGCCGTACTTTAGTCTGTGCCAAATGGCCAAAAATGTGCCAAATGGCCTTAGTTACCAGTGGTTGCCACGAGCTTGTGAGACCCATCTTCTGGGGTGAGTCGTCGCCACGATTTGAAACGAATTGCTCGTTCCAATTTTAGGTTAGCGTCCCCTGCATTTGTTTTTATTTCTATTTGTTGGAAAGTTATCATTGGTGCACTTATTTATTGTTCCAAATTGTAGATTTTCCCCTAACATAACGGGTTGGACAAATCATTTAAATAATCGAGATTATGAACACGCGAGGGAGTCTTGTTGATATAATTTAACTTGCCACATTGGCTTAAGCAAAATTATATGAAAATAAATAATTAAAGTTTATAAGTTTTTGGTGTGCTTAAATAAGCTTTCTGGGTTTAGTAGTGACTATTATTATTTAAGATGATATTATTTAAGATAATTCATAGTAAAAAAATAATAAATAAACATTAAACCTAGATTAAATTATAATAAAACAAATAAACGGGAAAAAATTAATCATAATACTAATAAATATTAAAAAATGTTAGTGCTAAATGAAAATACACCAAAATAAAAATAAAAAAATGGAAAAATATTATTAAAAATATTGTTTAGTGAAAAATATAAAAGCTCCGTTAAGGGCGTATAAGAAAACCAAAAATCTTATAAAAACGGACATAGTGAGTGTGTGAAAAAAAAGGAAAGAACGCTAATACGAAATTTATTAGAATATATTTAATCTCAAAATGTGTGATAAAATAACATAGTTTCCACATTATTACGTGGAAAAAAAAATAGTTTAGTGAAGCAATGTACAAAAAAAAACATTAAAAGCATAAAACAAAAACAAACAAGTGATTTGTACAGTTGCTTCAACAAGTACGAAATGCATTGCAGGTACAGTTGCTAATCATAATACTAAACGAGAAAAAAACACAGTTTGTCAATTGAATTTTGGTGGAACAAACCAATAAAAATAAAACAAACAAAAAAATATAAAATATAAGATGGCGTAGGTGAGAATGCCAATATTTTAAAAAAAAAACTATAAGTAGAAAAAAGTGAGTGTGAATGTGAACTAATGAACATTGGCCGAATAAAAAAATAAAAACAATCAAGAAAAAAATTAAATCAGTAAATCATAAGTTATGTGTATTAAAATAATAAATTAAATATATTTATGTATATACATAAAACTGGAATAAAAAAAGAACATGTACACGACGACAATCAACATGCATCTGGTACTGTTTAGTAAATATTAAGTTAAGTTTTTTGATTATATTATTGTTTAAATTGATCATATATTATAAATTTGTATATACAATTTTTTTGCATAAATTAGGTTAGAATTGTCTGACAATTAGTATTTATAGTTCGGTGTCGGTAGATTTTAGGACTAATAATGACTAACAAATATCTTTAGTATTTTCTAAATTGTTTATTTTCAACATATTTTTTTTGGTTATTTTGGTTTTTTTATAATAAATTAAGTTCTCGCATTTGATTTAAATAAATTTAAGTGTACTTATTTCGGTGTTCGCTTGCGGGAAAATGGTTTCGGTTCCGATCGTTTTGTGAAATAGTGATTATCTCATGATGAAATAAAAATAGTGCTTGAGAGTGAGACATGTAGGTAAGTTCGAACAGGTTAAAGGTGGTTATTACCGGTCTGATCCTGTCTCCACCCCATTTTCCTTTCTAATACCATACGTGGTCAAGCAAGCTTCCATTCTTCTTCGGGAACACCCACCCTAATCCCTGAGCCTTAGCCGGCAATAAAAGACCACACCGAAAAATGGTTGAAAGAAAAAACAATTCAGTGACGAATGGCATTTTAGTTATTTAGGGAATGAGTCGCATCGTTATACCGTCATGCCCTCCAAATTCGTTACAATCTCACAAAACTTTGCTGTAAAATGGATGATGATAAAATTGTTCAATTTTATAGTGAACCTAATAAAAATGATGACGGATGTTGCGTTCCATGTCCGATAGTTACTCCAAGTGCTACTAAATACAAAATAATCCAAGTGAAAATTCAACTACGTCTGTAACTATTGAAAATATTTACAATAAACTGTTAGATATTGAAGATAAAAATAAACAAGTACGTGCAAGCCTTGAAAAAATAATCAGGTTATAGTTCTTTCTTAAAACGTGTTGAAATACTAGAAGATAATTTAAAAAGTCTGAAAGGAGACTACGAAATAAAAGTTAAAGAGTTAACAAACATACAAAGTCAATTTGATAATTTCTCATTATATGTTACAAAAGATGCTGATTATAAGCACCAATACAAGGATAATATCGAGCAACAGTTACGCCCAAATGATGTTATAATTTCTGATTGCCTATGATTGAAAGAGATAACAGCTATGAAAGAGATAACAGCTATGACGTTGAGTTGAAAATTATAAATCGAGTATTTAACTTAAATGTTATTAAAATATTGATTGCTGTAAATTGTTTACATCCAATAACAATAACACTGATAAACGGATATCTATAATTGCATTGAAGTTGATTTCATATAAATTGAAACAGCAAATCATGGATATAAAATACAATGAGAAGCCAAAAATTTTAAGTCAACGTTTCTTTCCAGGAAGTAGTGGATTTATTTATGTGAATCACAGCCTAAGCCAGCAGAGACAAGAAATTCTACGATATGCAAAAAAGTTCAAAGAACAATATAAATTTAAATATCTGCGGTGCCGTGATGGAAAAGTAATGCTACGTCGGTAACAAAACGGAAAAATTTTCTATATACATAAATTAGCCGATCTTAACGAAATCGAAAAAATTTTAAGTTACATGAATAGTATTAATAATATCTCTAATACCATTACTATTTATCACCAAAACATTCGAAGTATTCGGAAAAATTTTGATTTGTACAACTAATATTTCTTATCTTCTAGTCAAGTCCGATGTGATAATATTGACCGAGACTCATATATTTGATTATGAAGTTAATGGTTATAGTATTCAAAACTACAACCATTGGCCGAATTGTAATAACAACTATAAATGTGAAGGGGTTTCAGTTTTTATAAAAAATAATATCAAAAGTAATTTGACGTGCTTTAATACTGTTACGTTTTTGCCTTGTCAATCAAGGTTCGTATCACTGGATTGTGAATAATACAAAATCAATTTAATTTATCTCCAACGAAATTATTTATTTCACACAAGATTTATTACAACACAGTTTATCAATAAAAATTCACAAAATCACTTTAAATAATTTTTACACAATTTTACTATTCATTTATAATTTTTATTTCGCACTACAACACTTTTTAAATCACTTTTTAATTACTTTTTAATCTTCACACTGTCGCTTTCCAAATACTACTAAATCCAATTCGACTTCATTCGCCTTTTTATATACACTAACCAAACTTCTAGAAAGCTCATGATTTTTCTAGATTGTCGGGTTTGTTGAGGATTTATCGAGCATTTTATGTAATTTAAAGAAGAGCGGATTAAAAATACCATTATCCTGAGCGACAATTATATAATTATCTTAGACTACACTTCAGAAAGTTATGATTATTGACTCTGTTATCCTCATTTGGGTTTGAATCTGGGGTATACGAAGCTACACGTCAATTATCTGGCTCTTGTATTGACCATGTTTTTTATAATTTTTGAACAGGCTTCGTAATAAATTGCAGTATATTTGACTTTGGTATTACTGACCACTATATGACCACATGCACTATTGCCGTTATGGAAAAATCACTTAAATTAGAGTCATGTATAGTGCACAAATAATTGATTATAATAAATTAAATTCTTACCTAAATTCTGAAACTTGGAGAAATGTTTTATCCATAGATAATCCAAATCAGGAATACCTCAATTTTGCGAGTAGTAACCGCGAAGAATTTACTAAAAATAAGGCATTACGACCCTACTAAAAAACATCCTAATAATAAAAGGCTGAATGAGAGATTTAAAAAACTGTCGAGTACCTTTGAAGGTCGAAATAGAAAACAAGAAACATGCTTACTATAACACTAAATTTCATAATGTACATGGCGATACCAAGAAACAATGGGCTCTTGTAAATAATATATTGGAAAGAATTATAACAATAATTTAGATAAATATTGAGCCAATAATTGTATATGATTCAAAAAAATTTTATTGTTTTTAGCACAGAATACAACCAGAAGCGACATAACGCTGTTTTTGTATGGACAAATTTGAACTCATTTTTTTTACCTTGATTTGCCGAAGGTAAGAGAAAGTTGGGTTATGTATTCTTTGGTTTACTGGTTTTGATTTGACATAATAAAAATTGAGAATCCTTAACAGTGTAGTTAGTGAAATTATTTGACAAGTTTTGGTTTGACAGCATAATTTGTATTAACTACAATAATGTTCAAAAATAATTATATTGTACTTCAATGTCCAAAACAGAAGGTAAGGTGAAAAAAAATTTGGCCCACGCAATGTCTATTCTGGTTAATCTTTCTTCTGTGGTTTTAGGCTCGATTTTTTTTTTTTATTTTTTGCTTGAACTTGACTCAATTCAAGTCCATTTTCAAAAGCGTTTCACAATTGGAATTTTCTTTTTATATACAAAAACGAAAGCAAACAAACTATAAAAAGAAATCCCGTAGAAACCATAAGTCCTATGTTTAGACTGAGATTTATCGTTAAAGTCTTTGACAAAAACTTGTAGCAAACTTTACGAAAAAAATTTTTTTTACAAAATATAAGTGAATATGTATTAAACCATGTTTTTGAAAAATTTATATAAGAATCAAATTTAATAATTATATAACAATATGTGTATATGACAAAAAACCAATTTTAGATAAATAAATCATACGTATTACCAATATAAGTATCATCTCCAAATATTTTATTGAATTAGCACTGGACTTTGTGTGTAGCATTTCTAAAATCGATCTTTTCCTAAAATTTTTTTGTTGTTCTAAAATTTATTTTTACATTATCCAAAGTTATTTTATGATTTGTACCTTTTATAAGTTGAGTGAGAGTACTATTTTTAATAAATTGTTTTTCGTTTTTTAATAAATTGTTTTGTTTGCCCAGACTATACTCGTAGTTATAGATTTCACGAGAAAATAAATTAAAAAAAAACTTATTTTCTTAACTTTATACTCTTTACATGTTTCTTTAACAGAGTTCGACTAAAAACTAAACTTAATAATTATATTTTTATTTATTGTCTTAATACAAAATTAATTGTTTGATCAGCATAACGTGCATTCTTTATTATTTTCTATGATCGTTCTTGTTGTGCGTTATCATCTATTTTATTGCTCATTTTTCATACATGCTCATTCTTTAGAATTATTTTATTTTGCTGACTTTACGTATCCTACGATATGGTTATTCTTGTATATCAGCGATGTTGTTCAATTATGCTGATTCTGTGGATTCCAGGAATATAACTCCTTCCGGGGTGGAGAAAAGGCGTCCGCGTTCTTTAACTTAATGCCTGTCAGTAGATCCGAATATGATGCCAGTTGATCTGTTTTTTGTTCTTTCAGATTTGATGTATTGAATTTCTGTATTTTTACTGTGGTAGCACACCTGTTGATAATAATATGACCAATTAATGCTAATATAGCCACTGTTGATAAAGATACTCCTCCTGATAGTCTCCTCATCCCAAACCAATATTCGATTTGTTTCAGGTACAAGTTTTTGATCTCGTTTCTATTCTGGTTGTTGTGTCGGTTAATATTCTGAATGTTGTGCAGTGCTCCTTGTATTTCTTGTATTTCACTTGTAATGTCGTAAGACTGGAATTTTTTCATGTTGAAATCTAAAGTACAGTTCCAGAATGTTATCAAGAAATTCCCTGATAGTATTCGATCGTTGGGTCCACAGTTTGAGGCTAGTGTTTCATTTTTTGCATTATTTATTAGCAGTTTACCTTCCGAAATGAATTGTATCTTTATTTCTGTTTTAGCTGTTACATTACACCAACTTTTAGTTCCCATGATTAATGGTTTAATACATTTGTCGTTAAACTCTTGAATATCGGGCTGATTGAACGAAGTTCTTGTGATTTGAGCTTGTAAACAGTTTTTCTTGGCGTTTGATGAGGTGTTGCGGGTGGTTTGTAATGATCGTGTTGTTTGTTATCAGTGGTAGTACCATCATGGATGTTGAATTGTCCTCTTCTAATTCTGATATTTGTAAAATGTATAATAGTGTTTCTTCGTGCACAGCTATTTTTGGGGTAACGAATTCCAGTGCTTCGTCTGGTAAAGTAATGTTGATATCTTGGTTAACAATTAAATCATTTATCATGATTATTTCTTTTAAAGAAAGTACTTTACTACTCGGTAGTGCCCCTTTTGTTCCGATTATGGCGTCTTGTATGGCTTCTAAGACCTTATTAATAGTCTATATTAACTATCGTCGCCAACATCTCAATTTCTGTTAATACCACTCTGTTTGATATCGTATTGTTCTTTATTGTAATGTTCACTGCGTCCGTGATAGTTGGAATTCTCCCGTTGACTTGTTCGTTTATCTGGAACTGTTGGCTATTTGAATCTATGAGCTTGTTCATTGTAGTATTGATTATTCGTAGGTCATCGGCGTCTGGATTTCCTGCGATCCATTTCCACGATGATCTTAACTTACCCCAACGTTTGTGTCTGTTGTTTCGTACTGGTTTTATTTGTCGAAGGTTATCGTTTAATTTTTTGGTTTTATACCTTATTATGCTGTAAAGTTCTAACTTACTATATAACTTATCGGTAATGATTTTATTAATTAATTCTACCACTATTTCTATGCTAGTTAAATTAATTAGATGTATGATTTTTATATTTCCAATTTGTATCTTACATTGAATGGTTTTTACCAGTAGTATGAGGCCAGTATGCAAATTTTTAATTTCTAATTTTTGGGCTTTACCAAAATAAAATAAAATCGTTAAAAAATTAATTTTAGTTTTAGTTTTACATACAAACATTATTCATTTAGTTTTACAAACATTATACAACTATTTTTAAGTTAATGTTTAAATTTTTCCTTATTTCCCTTAGAACTTTTGAATTTAACTTCTTTTTGCATTTTTTCTACATAGATTTAAATGTGTTTTTATTTAACGACCCTCTTAACTAGTTTAATTTTATAATATTAAATATATATAATATATAATATTGGGTGCGCGTTGGTTCGTCAAAGAGGATAGACATGTTTTTTCTAACCTCTTCAAAAATTTAATTTTATTTTATTTTTATGTTTTATTTATATAGTAATATGTATATACTTTATATACATATGTATGGTATATACCTACATTTTAATTTTAAATTTTTAAATGTGAAATTTATTTCTAATTAAATTCAATTTTAGTGTTAAAATAATTAAAGTGTAATCTTGGAAAATGCAATACACCGGGATGTATTTGTCAGGCAATGTTTTTATATTTGTAGATAGAGAAATTAAAACCATTGATTTCTTGCTTTAGGGCATGATTTGGTTTTTGTGGGATTGTACATAAAATCCAATTTCAATTTTTAATTACTAAAGTCTAATAATTGGATAGTACAGAAATAAATTTTAACTTAAATAGAAATACGTCGTAGTAAATTTTGTATTAGATTTTATTTTTATGCCCACTTATTTGTATTCTTATGTTTGTTTTTGTGTACAACCGACATTAATACATGCCTTAAATATGGTAAATAACAGGGCAAACAATATGTTTATGCAGCTGTCTGGTTCGCTCTTTACACAGATTCTATTAGGAAAATGTACTGTGTTTAATCTACAAGCATAATCAATCAATCTTCTAATCAATTTGTAATTCATAACTTTAAAATTATCCAATTCAGCTCTGTTAATTTAGCCATAAAATCTTTTATTTTGTCACAGTAAAATTCGTTAAATTTAATCTTTAAATCAATAAACCCGCGTTGTATCGTAATTCGTAATAAAACCGAAATTGTATCATACGATGTGAATTATCATAAAATAATTAACTATAGAAAATTGTATTTTTGTACTTGCCTTAAAAAATATCATTCTACATTCTACATTGTGCTCTCAGATCAAAAACATAAAAATGTATAAATAAAATTCAAAATTAAAATTAATAAAAATATTGAGTTTTAATAAAGACTAAAGTCTGAACTGCATCAAGTGAAGTGCATCGGTGACGTTATAGTGTCTTCAGTGGTACATCCATTTTATCCTGCCGTATCCAAAAACGCTTGGAACGTTTAAATATACTGTGTTTTGTTGGTTTTGGTATTATAATGTACAAACAACAATAAAAAAGAGAATCTTTTGCGTGGGCTTTGATATAGTTGTCACAAATATTTTGCTGTATCTTGATACAAAGATCAGGTATGTTTGTATGTGCTATAAGGTCTCCTGCTACGCACATGAAAGATGTTAGAAAATATTTACCGTCAATGTGTGTTGGTGGTTTTAGTATATAAGATTTTGTTACTTATATGCTGGTGTTGTTTATCTCTTTGTGTTTCTCTGTACATATTCATGAAATAACTATGGTATTATTATAACATGAAATATATGAGCACAATGAGATTTTGTATATTCGACTCAAATAGGATTCTTATACTTTGTATAATCGAATGGGTTTGAGTTGAATTGCAATGGAATATAATTCATTTAGAATGGTTTATTTATTTAGGTAGGATTAATAATTTTTTTTTACAGGGTATTACTAACTGCATCAAATTGATTTCAAATTAATTTAATTAATATTATAAATTATAAATTGACTAAATATATAAATAAAATGCGAATTTGGGTATGTTGGTTTGAGTTAAGTTAAGATTTAATTTTTAACAAAATGATGTGTTCATTTATGTGAACAAAGTGGAACTACGTAAAAACATTTTGGAAGGCTAAATGTTTTTGAATTTAATTATTGACTTAATGGATTTATTGAAATTTAGATTGCGGGTTTCACACACAATCGTCATGATTACGTATATGGCACATCGATAAATTTTTATGAAAGTAATTATTATTATTGTTATTATTTTATTTACTTTGAATGCGTCTATTCGGCAGGGTAATAAGTCCGCGAACTGAGTCAAAATTTTATGGATATATTTATATTTATTTATTAATAAAGAAATCAAATTTGTGAATTATTGATTAAGTGCAGGATTTTATTTTTGTGCGGTTGTACATGGAATTGTAATTACTAAATTCTAATAATTGGATTGTACTAAAATTGGTTAACTTAATTTGATATATGTCAAATTAATTTTTGTAATACTCGTATGTAATATATTGTGTTATGTTCATTAATATATATTAATTAATTTATTTTAAAGAATATTTAAAAGTTTCTCTTCCTTAATTTGCTAATAAATAATTCAATTTTCAGAATATAACATAGTTCCAGAATTAATCATTATTATGGGATTAAAATTAATCCTGAATTTCAGAATTAAATTTTAGTTTGGTATTATGGTGATTTATTAATTAAAATTAGTTTTCAGAGTTGTCTGGGAATTTGTATATTAATTTTATTTGTTGATTCTTGCTATACTTATAGTACCTAACTGAATTTAGGTAACATTATCATTTTTAAATTATTTACTATAAATTTTATAAAATAATTGAATTTCTTATTATTTATTTTCTTTTTCTTGATCGGTAGGAAATTTATGATTTATTACTTTATTATACTTTATTCTTTTAATTTTGTTTTTATTTCTCTTAATGTTTTACGAGTTTGGAATGTTTTGGAGGTTACATTTTTAATTTAAGGATTTTATCTCTCATGCCTGAGCTTTTGCTCTAATATTAGGCTTTATGAACACTGAATTCCCTTCCACTAAATGAGGTGGTTCCTCTTTTTCATGGTTTTGCTTTTGCATTTTACTTGTCGCTATTTGTAAGTTGTTGCTTACGTTCTGGAATATGTTTGCAGCTTGTGCATGAATCTTCTGAGAGTTTACTATGTTATTTTGATTAAATATTACCTCGTTCGGCGTGAAGCCGGTGGCTGAATGTACCGTATTGTTGTACAACGCGACAAATAATTCTATAGCCGTTAAGGTGTTTGGGATTTTGTGTTTGTTTGTATTGAAAATTTCAATAATACTTGAATGGGTTTTCTCTACTTGACCGTTAGATTCAGAAGATGAAGTGTATTTCAACCTAACATTTAGGTTATTTAGATACTCTTTGAATTGTGCCGATTGAAACGTGGTTTCATGGTCTGAGATAATGGAATTTGGAATTCCGCAAAGTGTGAAATATTTTGTTAGAGCATTTGTCACATGTACGAGGATTTTGTTGTTAATACTATATTTATTATCTGTAAATACCTTGAAAAAGCATCAATTATTGATAGGAAGTTTACTTTATTGATGGAGGATATGTCAATGTGTACCCTCTCCAGTGGTTTTGTTGTAATCGGCCTTGGAGATATTTTGATATTATATGGTTTTCGGTCGTATTTATGCATATTACAGGTGTTACATGCATTTATGTGGCTCTTGATCTTACCGTTTTGTGAAGAAGTATGACCTTTTTATTTGATTTTCCACTTCTTTGATTCCCTTATGGGCTCTTTCATGTTCCCTCATTATTATCGCATTCGGACGATCCTCATTGGTAACATCTTCGACCATTTTAGTGGTAAAAACCATGACCGTTTTGGGAAAAGTTTCTTCTGAAAGAATCTTGAATTTTTTGGTATAGGCATTCTGGAGAAAGGATGGCAATTTGTCTACCATTGTGATAATTTCTGATTGCCTGGGTAATATCATCTAGTTTGAATGATCGCTTTGAGATGATTATTCTGTTAAACTTTGAAAAATCAGAAATAACCACATTTATGAAAGAAACTTTAAACTTTCACTTGAAATAACCATATTTATGTTAGAAACTTTAAAGATTAGTTGGTTTCTGTAGAAGTTTATTGGTCTCTCTGCAAAATGCAGAGTGGGCAGTTTCTATATCACTAGTGACGCTTCCGGATTCACATGTAGTGTTATTCGTACTTTCATTAGCGTTAAGCTCTTCTATTGGTCGCCTGCTTAATGCATCCGCCACAACATTTGTTTTTCCTTCCCTATATATGACATCATAGTCATAATTTTGTAGTTCGAGTCTCCATCATAGGATTTTCGAATTTTTTTTTGAGGATTTTATGAATGTTAGGGGCTTGTGATCAGTTACCAACGTGAATTTACTACCATGCAGGTACGGTTGGTACTTTTTAACGGCCCATATTATGGCCAATGCCTCCTTCTCATTCGTGGCGTAATTATTTTCCGTAGTATTAAGTGTTCGCGAGGCGAATGCAATGGGTCTTTCTACATTATCCTGGATTTGAGAGAGGACCGCATCTAGAGCGATATCTGATGCATCTGTCGTCAAAATAAATGGTTTTGTGAAATCTGGGTAAGCTAGTATTTGCTCTGTAGCTAGAATGTTTTGAAGGTTCCCAAAGGCCTTTATATAGTTTATATCTTTTATGTTAAAAATCTTATCTTTTCTTAGATACTTGGTCATAGGTTTAGTGATCTTCGAATAATCTTTTATGAACCTTCTGTAGTATCCTGATAATATCCGAAATTGTTTAATCTCCTTCGGATTCTTTGGTAACGGCCAATCCATAATCTTTTGAATTTTGTCCGCATTATGTTTGACACCTTCTTGCGTGATTATATGGCCGAGAAATCCAGTCTCCTTTTTCAGGAATTCACACTTATCTAATTGAATTTTAAGATTAAAGTGTGATAACCCCTTGAGTACTGAGTACTGTAATACATTATTCATAGCACGTTGAAACGTGGCAGGACCATTCTTTAAACTAAAAGGCATTCTGAAGAATTCAAACTGACCTTTGCCAGTTGAAAACTCAGTTGTCTCCCTAGATTTTTCTCCCATGGTATCTGGTGGAAACCAGATTTTAAATCAAATGTTGTTAAATATTCAGATTTTCCCAAACTGTCTAATATTTCCTCTATTTGTGGGATTGGAAATTTGTCGTCTATCGTTTTATCATTTAATTTACGATAGTCTATTACGATTCTAATTTTCTTTTTTCCCGAGGCGTGTGTTTTTTTTTTTCGACGGCCCAAATCGGAGAAGAGTAGGGACTCTTAGAGTTACGAATTATTCCGCTATCTAGTAATTCTTGTATTTGTTCTTCGACATCATTTTTAAAATGATGTAGATACCTGTATGTTTTCGGAAAAACAGGGTTTTCGTCTTTAGTAGCAATTTGCGCTTGATAATTGTTGTTGATGACAGTTTTGCATTCTGTCTTAACAGCACTGTTTGGTTTTTGAAAATTGTTTCGGTCACATTATTTTTCTCTTTTTCAGTTAAGTGTTCTAACCGCAATAAACTTCTGAGAGTTTTTCTATCGATTACTTCACTTTCGTAAACCGGGATTGGTTTTATAGTTTCGAAGTTATTTACTTGTAATTTTAATTTTGGGAGTTTTGCTGGTGGATCCGAACTATCCGTCAACACCCTCACAGTTGTTTTAAAATTATCTGCTTTGTAAAGACCAGGTTGAATGGTCATATTGCTGTTTAATTTACTGAACTCTGGTACCAGCCATTCACCGTTTTCTGATGTATGTACTGTAACTGTATGGTTGTAGAAATTCTTTTTCGGATAATACGAAAATCGGTCGGTTTGGTTATTTAACAATATTACGTTCGACCTATAATCAATCTTGGCATTCAATAGAGCCATTGATTCTGATCCCAATATTCCATCGAAGAATCTATTAAATTGTAATTCATAATATGTTTGCACGGGTATGACTTTATCTAGTAAATTGATTTTGAACTTTTTGTCAATACCATGTGTGCCTAGAATATTTGTAACTATTATATTTCGTTGAGTATGTTTTGAAGTGATTTTAAGAAAAACGTTTCATATGATACCTGGCCTAATTATATTTTTATTGGCGCCAGTAGCGATGATCGCTGTAACACCGTAGGAACGGAAGAAAATTTAATTTTAATCTTTCGTGTCGGAGTTCAGATCTATCTGAAAATTCTCCGCATTTGACTCGGGAGTCTCTTGTGAGTAGTCTTGTGAGTCCAGTGGCACTTGGGAAGGGTTTCATATCTCCTGTGTAACATCATGATTATTGATAATATTTTTGTTAAACGTATTTCTGGATCTCATCTACAGATCTACGTCCATTGGGATGGGGTTATCTTTTACTGGGTAACCCCTTCTTTCACCCTGTGAGTTAAATTGGTTGTTTCGATTTTGAAACACATTTGCCTTTTGTTGGCCAGTATTAGTAAATCGTCATACTTAAACGTATTTTGCACGAAAACGAAAAATTTTACTAGCGCAAGTTTTTAGTATGTTCAATAGAATTAAAGGACGTAAAATTTAAAATAAAAAAATTGGACGATCATTGAGAAAATTCAAAAATAAAATTTTGGCGGGAAATTTGAAAATGAAGAAATTAAAGAACTAACCATTTTTATATTTTTTATTAATCCGTATTAACTTACCTTTAAAACGAGCTCTATATCAAAAATATCGGATATTTATTTTTCCTTTTATAGCCATAAACACAACATTACCAAACGTTGGAAGCCGAGATAATAACTGAACAAGCTGTGCAAGAAAGTAAAAAAATCCTACCGACAACACCAAAAGAAGTCATGTGTGAGATAAAAGCTAATATGAATACGAAAAAAGCTCCTGGGTACGATCTTATTACTGCAGAAATCTTAAAAGAACTGCCAAGGAAAGCTCTGGTGAAACTCACCAATCTTATAAATCCAGCATTTAGAATCAAATGTGTACCAAGCTTATGGAAAATTGCAGAAGTAATTATGATCCCAAAACCTGGGAAACCACCGCACATAACATCGTCTTATAGGCCAATTTCGCTATTGCCAGTCATGTCCAAACTCTTTGAGAAGCTTCTGGTAAAAAGATTAAATCCGATAATCGAGAGTAAAAAATTGATCCCAAATCATCAGTTCGGTTTTCGCAACCAACACTCAACAATTGATCAAGTACACAGAATAACCAGTATAATTGAGAAAGCATTAGAAGAGAAAAAAGTCTGTTCAACAGTATTTCTAGACGTTGCACAAGCGTTTGATAGAGTGTGGCATGAAGGACTTAACCACAAGTTAAGGAATCTTCTACCAATGCAATTTGCTAAGATACTGGAATCATACTTGAAAGAGAGGTTCTTCAGGATTAAGTTAGATGATACATTTTCTAAATTGAAAGAAATCAATGCAGGAGTTCCACAGGGCAGTGTATTAGGGCCGGTTTTATACCTACTATACACTTATGATCTTCCTACATTAGAAAACAACACGGTGGCAACTTTTGCAGATGATACGGCGATCTTAGCTGTTGGAAAAAGCAACGAAGAATCAACACAGAAGTTACAATCAGCTATAACTCAAATATATAAATGGACAAAAAGATGGAGAATAAAACTAAATGAAGCTAAATCAGTTCACATCAACTTTACAAAAAGACGATTCGAACATATTCCGATTACCATAAATCGGGACATAATACCGCATGCGAACACAGCTAAGTATCTCGGCATGACCCTGGATGCTAAACTACGATGGAAAGCACACGTCAAGAAGAAAAGTGAAGAATTAAGACTTAAATACAGAAAAATGTATTGGCTGATGGGAAGGAACTCTTCTTTATCAACATACAACAAGCTTCTACTTTATAAGCAAATATTGAAACCGATTTGGACTTATGGTATTCAGCTTTGGGGTTGTACCAAACAGAGCAACGTAAATATCATCCAAAGGTTTCAGAATATGGTATTAAGGAACATCGTTGATGCACCTTGGTATGTCAGGAACAATGACGTTCATAGGGACCTTAAAATGAACCTCATCTTAAATGAAATCCAGGAAAAAGCACGGAGACATAAAATAAATAAATAAAATTTATTTTAAATATAAAAATAAACACAACATCATGTTTATCATTTTTCTCAAAATTTGACACCCTGTATTTTAAACAACAACAACAACAAAAAATCCTGTTCCACAAAATGTTTTTTTTTAACTAGTACTACCAATTGAAAACATAAAAAATAAAAAATTTAACACGACTTCCGGTCCCATATACCAAATTTGTGATTTGACGTATTTTTCACCCTATATATTATGCCACACGTTGATAAAAGCCTTTTTCAATAAATTGTTTTGTTTGCCCTGTATATGTTACTTCACACTCGCATTGAACTTGATAGATAACATTTGATTGTTTCTTTAGAGGAATTGGTTCCTTAAGTTTATCAAACAGAGTTGCATTCGAATTAGATGCTGGTTTTCCAACAATTTTGAAATTATAATTTTTTAATAGATATTTAATTTTCTCAAAAAGTGTTTTTTAGATAAGGGATCGACAAATAATTTTGGCTTGCGTTTTCAACTCTACCTTCAGAATTTCTATGAAAATTTCCTTGCTTCCAAATAATAACATTTACTACTTTATCGGGATAATGATTTTTAGCCAAAGTGTTTTTTTTAATAAAACCAAATTTTTATATTGGAACTTTGTATCCGAAAGTTTTAAAATTTTTTGGGTAAGAATTTTGTTGTTGTTGTTTGTTCTTGATTTATTTTTTACCGTCCTACTTTACGCCTGGAGTAGCCAAATCAAGGACGGGCGGCTACAGATCCGTCTTTGAAAAACCACCTGCACATTGCATTGCTCCATGCCAACCTGTAGTGCTGGCATGAAAGGTGGGTCGGCCCATGGATTCTGTACTCTCAACAGGGGGTCATAGATGTGTTCATCTTCATCACCGATCGTAATCAGATGATGAAAAATCCCTTTTGCATCCCGCCCCTATAGGGATTCGAACTCGGTACCTCCCGATCCACCCGCCGCAGCTTTAACCACTGCGCCGTTTGCTCGGTGGGTAAGAATTTTGATTGTGTTAATTTTATAAGAAAACGCGAGCCAAGAGTGAAAATTTAAATACCTTCCAGATCACGTATCTTTATGAAACCAATCTACCAAAATTAGTCCATTGGGTTCATGCCTCAAAAGAGTATCCAAAAATGAAATTTTGTTGTTAGATTTTTTTTCGATTGTGAATTTGATTATAGATTCTATTGAATTGAACACCTCTAAAAAAACATCAACTTTGTCATTTGGGATAGCCGTTAAAATGTCGTCTACACAACAACAATAAAATATCAGTTGAAAATCTAATAAATTTAACACCAAATTTTCCACATTTTCCATCAATAGATTTGCTGTTATGGTACTAATAGGAGAACCCATCGGTGAGCCAAAAATTTGTTCATAAATTTTGTTATTGAAACAGAATTCCGAATTATTTAATTCGATACCTAAAGCTGTTAAAAATAGAATTTTCGTCAATTTTGTTTTAGAATTTTGTTTTATACTCTTCCAATTGTTGCTTATAATATACTACGTAATTCATTTACACATTTCTATGACACATCTAATGACAATAAGAGGAAATATTTCGAAACATAGTATAGGAAAAACCAGCTCGTTTAAAATTAATTCAGAAGATTTCAAAAACAAAATAGTAATATTACTATCCCCC
Source organism: Tipula vernalis (assembly GCA_958295665.1). NCBI lineage: Eukaryota > Metazoa > Arthropoda > Insecta > Diptera > Tipulidae > Tipula > Tipula vernalis. Next base: position 250,568,038 of record OY282558.1, read on the forward strand.
AAAATTTCGTCTTATTGTCGGTAGATGTGTCATCATTATTTACTAATGTGGATTGTAAACGAATTAAAAATATCATAAGCAACAATTGAAGGAGTATATAACAAAATTGACGAAAGTTCAATTTTTAACAGCTTTAGATTTCGTTTTAAATAATTCGGAATTCTCACCAACGGTTGGTTGCACGTAAAATAGTTTAAAATATTCTAGTTTATTTCATTAGAAGAAAAAAGTTTGGTGGTAATCAAATGTTGATAAATAATGCAATCGTTTCACTAAAATTCTTAAGTTTATTATTTTTTGCTGGGTGGAACGTAAAAAAAACAATTAAGAAAAATTATGGTCGTTAAAATTTTTAAGTTTATAATTTTATCCACTTTTGATATATAATAGCCCGATAACTATGCTGATTTCAAATAAAGAAAATGTAAAATAACCCATTTTTATTGTATAACCCACGCTGCTAGGGGCAACGTGAGTTATATTTGGTATAACAAAATGTCGAGTAGTCATTGGAAAATTATTCGTAGTCAAATTGAATGAAAAACTATATTCCAAAAATTAATTAAATTAAAGTGCACCATGACAATTTAAAGAATGGTCACTATGATAAAATGTATTTGATAATTCAACTTGTGTAAAAAAATTCATAGTAAAATGTATCAAAGTAGCTGTTTGCTAGCGGATATTTTCGAAAAAGGAAGGAAGGTGTGATGCAAGTGGATATTTTTTTCGGATATTTTTTTATTTACCTTTTTCAATTATTTTATAAGTTTAAATAATAAATTTCTATATAACATCAAAAACCCATGAGATTTCTGTCACTTATTAAAGAAAAGTTTATTATTTTGGTTGCTTTAAAATAATAAAATTTCCAAAAATATGCCGTCGAAAACGCGTTTTGGAAAAATCTCGAATGAAAATATTGTAAAGGAAATCGATAAAACTACGCCTGAAAATACTAAGAGAAGTAAATCATCGATTTGGAATCAATTTGATGCATTTTGTAAAGAAAGAAGTTTCGATTTAAAGACAGAACAAAAAATTCCTGATGTCGCTATGATTTTAATGGATTGGGGGTTTAACATGAAAAAGCAAAACGGAGAAGACTATAAAGAGTATGTAATTAAGACGATGTGGAATACAACTGCTAAAATGATTCAGGCTGATTATTTTATTAAATATAAAGTAACTTTCGATCCATTTTCCGATATACAATTTAATGAAGCACGTAAAGCCAGAGATTCGAAACGAAAGTAGCTGCAAAGTATAGTTGAAAAACGAAAAGAAAGTGCGATATCATTTACGAAGGAAGAAATAAATAAAATGGCCGACGCGTGGGATGAAAATACACCGATGGGACGGCATACGAGTTAGCTTGGAGAGGGGGAGAAGCTGCCAATTGTAAAATAAATTTCTTCAAAACAACAGCATTAAGTGATGGAAGTTTTTCAGGGAGGATTGAATATAATTGTATTTTTTCGAAAACTTGCCAAGGAGGGGCAAAAAAGTGCAGTGACAGTAAATGGCTCATTGAAAACATAGAAAATCCAAACTTGTGTCCAGTTAGATTATATCAAAAGATATTAAGCAAACGCTCTCCAGAGATTACGAACGAAAAATTTTTTCTTACCCCTTCTGGGAAAAACCAAATTCCAAAGGATGGTACAAAAATATGCCGATAGGAATTAATGAGCTTCTGAAATGGACTAAAGTATCCGCAGAAAAAATAGGACTAAATATAAAAAATAAAAAAATTACAAATCATTCACATCGTTCAAGCGCAGTTTCCAATTTGATTAAAGGCGGTATAAATGAACAAGAATTAATTAAAGTAACAGGACACTCTTCTGCAAGCTCAATAAAACCTTACCTACAAATAGATGAAAGCCACCATTCCAACATTATAAAAAATATGCGCCAACCAACTATTCAGAAGACGTCCACTTCTTTAGACACTATTCAGTCCACATCAACAGGGCAAATAATTTATAATAATTGTGTTTTCGAAAATTGTTCCTTTAAATAAATTTTCCTTATATATTGCTCAATAATAAAGTTCCAAAATAAAATTTTTAATCAAAAAAATGTCTAATTTATTAGCTTTTTTCTCTTTTCTCGTTGAATTATCTCAACAAATACAACTCGAGCTTTGAGTTAGCCGGGGATTTTTTTATTTTTGCACTCGTAATTAGTATGCGTAGCAATTTAACTCGACCAAACTTTTGTCCAGGCAAAAACACTCGAGCTGCGCTCTCGTGTTTTTTCCGTACAAGTTTTGTCTCGTTAAATTGCTACGCATACTAATTGTTCGTAAAAATAAAAAAATATCCGGCTAAATCGAAGCTCTTGTTGTATTGCTGTTGAAAATTCAATGCTCCAGTGTGAAAACACAAAATGGAACTATTTCTTATTAATTTTCGAAATTTATTTCAACAAAAGTGGATAAAACGTTGTATGGCACTCGTGAGCAAAGAGATATTATCCACTCAGGATAATGTCCCACTCGGCTATCGCCTCGTGGGACAAACTTATCCCTCATGGATTATATCTCGTTTTGCTCACTAGTACCATAAATAACTATTTCGCTGGTCGAGCCTTTATGGTTTCTACGGAAACCATTTTTTATAGTTTGTTTGCTTTCGTTTTTGTAAATAAAAAGAAAATTCCAATTGTGAAACGCTTTTGAGAAAGGATTTGAATTGAGTCCGAAAGCTCAAGCAGAAAATACAAAAAAGAAATAAATCGAGCCTAACACCAATAAAACATTTTTTAATCATTTACAATTATGCTATTTCCAGCATCTTTGACACTAATAACAAAAAAAGTTACAAATCCAGCTCAAATATCTGAGGTGTTTAATAACTTTTTTGCTATTATTGCCTCAAATTTGATCGAATCACAGTTTGAACCATATGATCTTACTGAAAATGCTGTTTTCTATTAAAAATATCTTGTTCATCAATGGTCTTTGAATCCATCTTACCAGATGAAGTGGCAACCGCAATAAATGGTGTTAGTAACTTTACCTTAAAAATGGTTAGTACCAACATTTGTGATATTTTGGTTCATATTTTTAACATTAGCTTACAAACTGGCATTTTTCCAAGTCACTTTAAACTTGGTATACTTATTCCAATTTTTAAGAAAGGTAGTAAAACAGAGTTAAATAGGCGCATTTAGATGCGTTATAAATTATGTTATGGAATAACTTTCTGGGGTAGTACATATGATGCAATTACGGCTCATATTGCTAAATTACAAAAACAGATACTTAGGATAATGGAATTTAAGAAATCAAATCAGTCATCGTAGCCCATTTTTATGGGAAAGGGGATTTTACCATTACAGCATTTATTCGTATTTAGGGTATTGAGGCTGTTCTTTGAAATGAGTGGTAATAGGTTAACTATTGTTCATGTTCGGAACTTATTGTTAATGTTCGGAAAAATAATTTATGCAATATTGGACTGCCTCATACCACTCATTTTAAAAAATATTTTCTTGTAACTGCTCCTATTTTGTTTGACAATTGAAGAGCTACAATGTTCGGAAAAATAATTTATGCAATATTGGACTGCCTCATACCACTCAATTTAAAAAATATTTTCTTGTAACTGCTCCTATTTTGTTTGACAATTTGCCATCAAATTTGAGAACTGAAGTTCGTCCTAAACAGTTTTACAAGAACTTAAATATTTGTTTAATGAACTGTAAATATGTTACGTTTTTGTTCAATATTTTCCTACTGGAGCCAACGAATTAATTCCAAAGTAAAGAAAAGTGCAGCGGAAACTATTTGATTGCTTGTGGAAATTTATGGTGAGTATGCTCCATCGAATACAACGTGCAAAGAATGGTTTCGACGATTTAAAAATGATGATTTTGGCATTGAAGATAAAGAGCATGGAAAACCACCCAAAAAATATGAAGATGCTGAATTGGAAACGTTATTGGCTGAAGATTCTTCTCAAACACAATCAGAATTAGCTGTAGCACACCGGTCTAAGTGTGCGTAAGCAGCCACTCCAACCTAGCTGTAGCATTACATGTTGATCGATCAACTGTTGCAAAACGTTTACAAACAATCGGAATGGTTCAAAAAGCTGACAACTGGGTTCCACATGAATTAAAAGAAAGAGACCTCGAACGTCGAAAAACCATTTGTGAAATACTGATTCAAAGACAACAGAGAAAAGGTTTTCTGCATCGGATAGTTACTGGAGATGAAAAATGGATTTATATGAGAATCCCAAACGCCAAAAATCTTGGGTGAAGCGTGGTGAAGCTGGTCCATCGCAACCAAAGCGAGATATCCATTGCAATAAGGTTATGCTCTGTATCTGGTGGGATTAGAAAGGTGTGGTATATTATGAACTGCTGGAATCAGGTGAAACTATCAATGGCGATGTGTACCGACGACAACTAATACGTTTGAAGCGAGCTTTAGAGGAAAAACGACCAGAATTGGTGAATAGACACAACAAATTAATTTTTCGTGTTGCAAACGTTGTGAAAAATTATTTACAAGGACAGGACTGGGAAGTTCTACCCCACCCGCCGTATTCACCAGACATAGCTCCTTCAGATTACTACTTGTTCCGGTCGAAGCAGTCGTCTCTTCTGAACAGCGGTTCAGTTCTCGCGCAGAGATCAAAAATTGGCTTAATGATTGGATCGCCTCCAAAGACCAAGATTTTTTCAGAGAGAGAATCCGTAAACTGCCTGAAAGATGGGGGAAAGTATAAATAAATAATTCTTTCATTTTCTAAATAAGCAAATGTGTTTTATTTTAACAAAAAAGGGCGGAGTCATGTTCACACACCCATATAATATTGTAATTTTTGCATTTAAGAAATCATGATAGATTAAATAAATAAATAAAAAAAATAAAAATTCAGAATTTCATTCAAAAATTATTTTAGAATCCCATTTCCAATGTACAAGCCGAATTTCATCATAATTGGTTGAGAAATAGGCAAGTTCCATCAAACTTAGCCATATTCCAGAACTTCATCAAAAAACCAATTTAAAATACAATTTCCAATGCACAGAAGTTCATCCAAAAATGGATATAAAATCCCATTTCCAACGCACAAACCGAATTTCATCATAATTGGTTGAGAAATAGGCAAGTTCCATCAAATTTGGCTATATTCCAGAACTTCATCCAAAAAACAATTTAGCATCCCATTTCCAACGCACATGTCAAATTTCATCATAATCGCTTGAGAAATAGGCAAGTTCCATCATACTAGGCCATATTCCAGAAATTCGTCCAAAAATCATTTTAGAATCCCGTTTCCAACGCACAATTCAAATTACATCATAATCGATTCAGAATTAGGCAAGTTCCACCATACTTGGCCATATAATAGGTAAGAAGAAGAACTTCATCCAAAAATCATTTTAGAATCCCATTTCCACACATGTCAATTTTGATCACAATCAGTTGAGAAATAGGCAAATTCCATCATACTTGAGAATATTCCAGAACTTCTTCTAAACATAATTTTAAAATCCCCTTTCCAATGCATAAATTTCATCATAATCAGTTGAGAAATAGGCAAGTTCCATTATACTTGACCATATTCCAGAACTTCATCCAAAAATCATTTTAGAATTCTATTTCCAAAGCACAAATCAAATTCGATTATAATCGGTTGAGAAATAGACAAGTTCCATCATATTTGGTGGTATTCCAGAACTTCTCCTAAAAATCATTTTAAAATCCTATTTCCTTTTGGATGAGAATTGGGCAAATTCCATCAAACTTGGCTATATTCCAGAACTTCACTGCACAAGTCGCATTTCATGATAATTGGTTGAGAAATAGGCAAGTTCCATCATACACGGCCATATTCCAGAACTACATCCAAAATTCATTTTAGAATGTTATTTCCAACGCACAATTCAAATTTCATCATAATCGGTTGAGAAATAGGGAAGTTCCATCATACTTGGCCATATTCCAGAACTTCATCCAAAAATCATTTTAGAATCCCATTTACAACGCACATGTCAAATTTCATCGTAATCAGTTGGGGAAATAGGCAAGTTCCATTATACTTAGCCTTAGAATCCGATTTCCAACGCACAAGTCAAATTTGATCATAATCGGTTGAGAAAAGACAAGTTCCATCATATTTGATCGTCTTTAAGAACTTCTTCTTAAAATCATTTTAAAATCCTATTTCCAATGCACAAGCCGAAGATCATCATAATTGGATGAGAAATAGGCAATTTCCATCCTACTTGGCCATATTCCAGAATTTCACCTAAATATCATTTTAGAATCGCATTTCCAACGCACAAGTCATGTTTCATGATAATTGGTTGAGAAAGAGGCAAGTTCCATCATACCTCGCCATATTCCAGAATTTCATCCAAAATTCATTTTAGAATCCTATTTCCAACGCACAATTCAAATTTCATCATAATCGGTTGAGAAATAGGCAAGTTCCACCATACTTGGCCATATTCCAGAGCTTCATCAAAAAATCTTTTTAGAATCCCATTTCCAACGCACATGTCAAAGTCAATGTTGATCATAATCGGTTGAGAAGTATGCCAGTTCCTTCATACTTGGCTATATTCCAGAACTTCATACATAAATCATTGTAGAATCCCATTTCCAACGCACTTGTAAAATTTCATTATAATCGGTTGCAAAATAGACAAGTTCCATCATATTTGGCCGTATTTCAGAACTTCTTCTAAAAATCATTTTAAAAGCCTCTTTTTAATGCCAAAAATCATTTTAGAATTCTTCTTCTTCTCTTATAAACTAATTTTGGAGGCTCAAAAGCGTAAGGTTGGAATCATCCTGGCGAGTTATGCAAATTCTCATCACACCATCTGGGGAAGAACGAATACAAATGAGAGGTGAGTTACTCCGTGATTTCATTTTAAGTACTAACCTTCATATACATAACAAAGGCAATAAGCCGACTTTTATAACTAGAAATAGACAGGAGGTATTAGATATTACACTTGTCTCAAACTTTTTGACGATTAGTCTATTAAACTGGAAAGTGTCGGAAGATCACTCATTTTCTGATCACAGTTATCTTCAATTCGAAATTAACTTGGCTTCTCCAAGGAGTCTTCCGATCGAAGTTCTTTCGATCTACAGGAACAGGAGGAAAACCGACTGGGATACCTTTAGAACAATTCTGGGTAATTCACTACCAGTGCCGGTGCCAAAACCTCCACATACTACGGAAGAACTCGATGGCTTAGAGGACGAGCTTCCAGCGCTTTTAATGAAGCGATACTGGGCTCTAGTCCTCTAAGTAGGCCTAGAGGTAAATCTCGACCACCCTGGTCCAAGGAGATTCGACAAACACGCCGCTGTAGACTGTCTAAATGTCAACATGCCTATTGCTAGGAGAGATCTGTAGCGACTGCTCTTCATTCTCATGTATTCTCATATATTTCATTGAGAAATCAATCAAGTGTAAAGACTTCGCAATGGTAACTTTTTTGGATATTGAGGGGGCCTTTAACAACGTGCTTTCAGGGGCTATAATCTGGGCACTTTGAAATCTCGTTTGGATGAATCACTCAAGAACTGGATAGATCAAATGCTAAGAGGCAGGATCCAGTTTGGGGGAATCCTCTGCCAGAAGTTTTGCAAGCAGAGATGCGCCGTAGGGTGGCGTACTGCCCCCCTACTTTGGAACTTGGTCATAAATGATCTGTTACTAAGACTGGAGGATAGTGGCTTCAAGGTCCGCCTATGCGGATCATTTTTCTATTGGTGTCCGTGGCAAATATCCCGACACCCTTAGTGAGCTTATACAAAATTCCCTGGGCATTCTTTCATTATGGGCCAATGGCTATGGGTTGAATGTGAACCCACACAAAACCGAATTGGTTCTCTTCTCTAGGGAATATAAACTTCCTCATATCGATCCTCTCACTTTAAATGGGTTTAGCTCGACTTTTACAGATGAAGCAAAGTTTCCGGGTCTCGTTTTGGATAGCAAATTAAATAGGAAACCTACAATTCTGGAAGCTGTAAAGAAGTCTACGGTAGTGCTATACTCTTGGAAAAATGTCATTGGGAAAGGATGGGGCTGCAGACCCTCATCATGCGTTAGCTTTATACCGCAGTAGCCAGACCCACACTGTTGTATGGGGTAAAAATCTGGTGTCTTGATTTCTGACGACTTGTGTGTTTGGCCGGACATTTTTGAAACATGTCCTTGGGAAGCTGGCTCGGAATGTCGAGTTTCGTCTGGGAGCATAAATTATAAAACACAAAAGCAGATACTCATAATCTACTTTACCATAAATAATGTCACGGACGAAAATAACACTTACACACTTATGCCTAGAGGTTGGAGTCTGAAAACCTAAAAGATGGCATCGGTCAAGATTTGCCAATTTATTATGAATGAATGATAAAAACTGTTCTTGAATGCTCTCAAATCTGAGACCAAATAACGCTAGCGTACTCGATCTGTGACCGCATAAATGAGGTGTACAGTGATTTAGAAGTTAACGTATCGTTAACTCTAAAGAGTTCCGAGTTGCGTTTAATAAAATTTAACATTGAATATGCTTTGTTAATAACAGTGTCAATGTGATAGTTAGACGTTAAGTCGGAGATAAAAAAACCCAACTAAATCGTTTACCACATTCACTCTTTTCAATGTGTGGTCTTTGAGAGAATAATCAAAAACCAAATGAATCCTAGACCCACAATAAGCGATCACTTGACATTTATCCACATTTAAAAGCATAAGGTTTGTATTACACCAGTCCCGAAATTTATTATAGTCATGTTGAAATAGGTCCCTGTTCCATTCCCCTGTAATATTAGCAAATATTTTCATATCATCAGCAAATAAAATACAATCAACAAATGACATCTATCTATCGTCAATCTATCAACGACATCATACAAACATCGTATAAACAATAGTGGACCTGTGGACCCAAGTGGCTACTTTGAGGCACTCCAGATAATGCCATGAAATTCTCAGAAAATATAGTGTCAAGTTTGAAACGCATATTAAGATTCGTTAAGTACGATATTAATCAGCCTACCGGAATAATGTCAAAGTCAAGTTTACTAAGCTTGTACAATAATAGCCGGTGATTAATTTTGTTGAATGCTTTCGCAAAGTCAGTTTAAACTACATTAACTTGAACTTTCGAGACAACGTAATTTAAAATATTCATGGCAGATTATTTCCGGGTCAATTGAACTACGGCCATTCAATTCCATAACTCACGGTTTCACAAATTTCCAGAACAGGAACCGGTTCAGACAAGCAAACTGTTTGCGTCGAAGCTCAAACTGAGCATAATCATGAACCGAACCGTGAGATTTATTACTCATGGCCTCAAGTTGCTTGGGTTGTTTTGTGAACCACGGGTCGTTACGGAAGTACGACTTCTTAATTTTCGATTTGGGAACAAATCTATTATTAGATTCATTCAACAATTCGTTATAGATATCTATCGAACCATTGATATCCGTATCCAACGGTGTAATTGTCCAGTTCACATCAACTAAAAACTTATTTATTGAAGTGTGGTCAGCCTGTGAAAAATCACAAACAGTACAATTTTTCTTTTCATTTTATTTACTTATTTAATAATTTCTGGTCACAATCCAAATGAATAAAACTAAAAATTTAAACAATATACAGAACAATATTGTGATAATACCATAAACCATTCACACTTGAGTCACTAAATAAAAATATTTTTAAGTCAGATGAAAAATTATTAAGTTTCCGACAATCTCTCAATCCAACCGGAAGGGTATTGAACACTTTCGGAGTAAAAATTAAAAATAAATTTTGAAAATTGGTCTATGTAAATCTCTGAAGACGAATAAACTGAACATTTCTCAAACTCCAACTAGTAGTGATATTTGATTGATTGACATTAATAATGAAAAAAGCTTTCATAATTTTGAACACAAATAAATACTTAAAAGGAATAATCTCTAAAGACTGAAATAAAGGCAACGAAGCAGATAAGAATAATTCTTATAAAATGTTTTTGTATTATAATAAGTAAACCGAAACCCACTAACCCACACGACAACTTCGACGATTGGACACACTTATCGTAATATATACATTTTCCTAATCAATGATGCCAGATAAAAATGAAAAGTGTCAATATTGTTTTCGCAATGCACCGAATTATCAATGGTTAGAAGACCGAGATATTTGAAAGATTGAACGAGAGATTAAAACAACCGTCAATACAAGGTGCTTATAGAAAAACACTAGGTGGTCAGCAGAAGCTATCAGAATTAAAATCAATATAAAAATAGAATTTAAGAAGATTAAAAAAATCAAAGGGCCTAATACTGCACCTTGCGGAACGACATCATTAATGGTTATCTCTTAACTCAAAGCATCATTTATTTTATCAACCTGAGACCGTTCAGATAAATAGGATCGAAACCAATGCAAAGTAACACCATGAAAACCAGCATAGGAAAGTTATTTTAGTAAGACATTATGATTCACCACATCGGATGCTTTTGTCAAGTCTACTAAAATATAGAGCCAACCGATTCCCTCTGATCCAAACCTTTGTATAAAAAATTAGTAATTTCTTATAAAGCGTTTTCGGTACTTCTAAATTTCCAAAACCTTACTGGTTATTATGTAAAAAACTAGGGCTCATCAAAAATTTAGTAACTCCTAAATGGACCAGCTTTTCAATATTTTTTCCATATACAGAAAGCAATAAAATTGGCCTTTAATTAATAATATTTTTTTATCGTATTTTTTGAATATTGGAATAACAACAGCTCCTTTTAGTCGGGAAGGAAAAATACCTGAAGTAAAACTACAATTTACAATGTATGAAAAAATATCTACAATATTTTTTTTTTTTTTATTTAAAATAAATTTTATTTATTTATTTTATGTAATTACAATCTAGTCTCCTGGACTAATGAGCAATTTGTTTTTGACTTAATTTACTAACTTAAATTAATCTATGGCTTCTTCCCATTGGCGTTCCATAGTGTTTGGTAAATTGAAGTAAACCACATCCTTGTAGTGGATTTTAGATCAGCACAATGCTGTTGAAACTGACAACCACACCAGCTCAAAAGGTTTGGTTCTTTTAAGTCTGTGTACTAAATTCGTGATGCTTAGGAGCTGAGTTGCCTCAATGTTCACATGTTGACGGAGCCTTTCTTCATGTTTCCGTGCTTTTTCCTGGATTTCGTTTAAGTTGAGGTTCATTTTAAGGTCGCTATGAAGGTCATTGTTCCTGACATACCAAGGTGCATCAACGATGTTCCTTAATACCATATTCTGAAATCTTTGGATAATATTTATGTTGCTCTGTTTGGTACAACCCCAAAGCTGAATACCATAAGTCCAAATCGGTTTCAATATTTGCTTATAAAGTAGAAGCTTGTTGTATGTTGATAAAGAAGAGTTCCTTCCCATCAGTCAATACATTTTTCTGTATTTAAGTTTTAATTCTTCACTTTTCTTCTTGACGTGTGCTTTCCATCGTAGTTTAGCATCCAGGGTCATGCTGAGATACTTAGCTGTGTTCGCATGCGATATTATTTCCCGATTTATGGTAATAGGAATTTGTTCGAATCGTCTTTTTGTAAAGTTGATGTGAACTGATTCAGCTTCATTTAGTTTTATTCTTCATCTTTTTGTCCATTTATATATTTGAGTTATAGCTGATTGTAACTTCTGTGTTGATTCTTCGTTGCTTTTTCCAACATCTAAGATCGCCGTATCATCTGCAAAAGTTGTCACTGTGTTGTTTTCTAATGTAGGAAGATCATAAGTGTATAGTAGGTATAAAACCGGCCCTAATACACTGCCCTGCGGAACTCCTGCATTGATTTCTTTCAATTCAGAAAATGTATCATCTAACTTAATCTAAAGAAGAACCTATCTTTCAAGTAAGATTCCAGTATCTTAGCAAATTGCATTGGTAGCAGATTTCTTAACTTGTGGTTAAGTCCTTCAAGTCACACTCCATCAAATGCTTGTGCAACGTCTAGAAATACTGTTGAACAGCCTTTTTTCTCTTCTAATGCTTTCTCAATATACTGGTTATTCTGTGTACTTGATCAATTGTTGAGTGTTGGTTGCGAAAACCGAACTGATGATTTGGGATCAAGTTTTGACTCTCGATTATCGGATTTAATCTTTTTACCAGAAGCTTCAAAGAGTTTGGACATGACTGGCAATAGCGAAATTGGCCTATAAGACGATGTTATGTGTGGTGGTTTCCCAGGTTTTGGGATCATAATTACTTCTGCAATTTTCCATAAGCTTGGTACACATTTGATTCTAAATGCTGCATTTATAAGATTGGTGAGTTTCACCAGAGCTTTCCTTGGCAGTTCTTTTAAGATTTCTGCAGTAATAAGATCGTACCCAGGAGCCTTTCATATTCATATTAGCTTTTATCTCACGCATGACTTCTTTTGGTGTTGTGGGTAGGATTTCTTTACTTTCTTGCACAGCTTGTTCAGTTATTATCTCGGCTTCCAAAGTTTGGTCTTCATGTGGCGGGAATATTTTTTCGAGGTGTTCAGCAAATTATCGAGCTTCGTCTTCATTATTTCTAGCCCATTTCTCACCTGCTATTTTTATTGGGGGAATCTGCATTATTGGTCTTTTGATTCTTTTGGTTGCTTTCCAAAGAGAATAATCAGTACTGTTATCATTAGTTAGTTTTCTTAAATACTGATTGATTTATCTTTCAATTCTTTGATCTCTCTTCTTAATTGTGGACTGAGATTGTTCAAATGAGTTTTATCTTGGGGGGCCCTTGTTTGTTGCCATACCCTTCTCACTCTTCTTTTTCTGCGAGGAGTTCCGTAATTTCTATAGGGTATAGTTGTTTCCCTTGATTTTCGTTTTAATTTCAGGAGTATTTTCCCAAGCTGATTGCTGCATATCGTTTAAAAATTTATGAACTTCTGTGTCTAATTGTTCTTCAGTCTTCTAATGGGACCATTAAGATTATTTTTTCTTCTAGCGATAGTCTAAAGCTTACCCAATTAGTGTGATTATTTACTAGGAATGGGTGTCTTTCTTTCTGAATGATTTTTTCACTTAACGTTAGAAGTATTGGTGAATGATCAGAGTATAAGCCATTGCTTTCATCTACTTGTACATAATTTACAGATATGTTCTTTATTATGAAGAAATCAATCAGATCTGGTACTTTGTTTGGATCAGTTGGCCAGTAGGTTGGTTTTCCAGTTGAGAGGGCTTCACAACTGTATTTTCTGATAGCTTTTAGGAGTTCTTTACCCTTTTAGTCGTTGTTAATCTGTATCCCCAGTGGACATTTTTCTCATTAAAGTCTCCTCCAAGTACAAATCGTTTTCCTAATTTACTGCGAAACTGGAGATAATCTTTTTCTTTCATTGAGTGCTTCGGTGGGCAGTAAATACTAGCAGTACAAATAGAACTATTTTTGTTACGAAGGGAGAAATGATCGAGAAATTTTGCCAGTTTCAGTTTCGATCTGCGTGAGAATAACGAAAAATTTAATAATTTTTTTTACCAGTCAATCTCATTAGGCTATAGCGACTGAAAATGCTAATTACACTTTAGATTACTTTCTATATATAGAAAACAAACGTGTAGTTAAGTTTTAGCGAATTATACGCAAACACACATATTAAACTCTTAATAAATTTCAATTTAACTTTATTTAACGCATAAATTGTTTTGAAATTTTAAGTTTTGTCGGTACTTAAACCAAATAATTATTCTTTTTTACGAAGGGAGAAATTATCGAGAAATTTTGTCAGTTTCAGTTTCGATCTGAGTGAGAATAACGAAAAATTTAATAATTTTTTTTACCAGTCAATCTCATTAGGCTACAGAGACTATTATATAGAAAGTAATCTAAAGTATAATTAGCATTTTCAGTCGCTTGGTCTGGTTTGTTTGTCTTTAAACGTGTGCCAAGCACGTTTTTCATCATTTAACATTTTTGTCATTTTTCTGTATGTTTCAGCATCTTCTAAGTTTATTTTGATGGTGTTTCCATTTGTCACTTTTGCATTAAACTTATCAGAAGTATTTATTGTTTTTACTTTCTCATAGAGTACATCGAAGTCTTTGACTTCATCTGGTACTATTGGTGGTGGTGGAGGTATATTTTTTGGTTGTTTCTGGATAATATTTGGAACATCATCCTTTAATTGAGGTGGGGAGGGCGTATTATTCCGTCTCCTCTTTTTTCTCCCACCTTTAACTCTAATCCACTTAGTTTCTCGAGCTAGTTATTCTTCATCCGTATGATACTCTTGTGGAGTTGTATTCTGGTTAGGAGTAGAATCGGTGTCCTCCTTTGGCTTAAGAGATTTAACTTCGTTGTCAAGCGTCTTCATACGCTTCTGCATCCATGTAATTGTAACATTCAGTCGCTTGTTTATTTTGTTGGCTTCAACTAATTCATTATTAGCTTTACACAATTCATTATGCAGCTTTTCTTCGTTTGTAGAACGGCTGGCCCCAATGGCGGGACTACCGCCTCTTATCGGAGAATAAGACACTTTGTTACTCCTCTGGAAGGGATGTAAATTATCCTTTTCTGTTCACTCAATTGAGCTCAATTCACCAACATGTCTTGGGATTGGTTAAAATAATTTTAGTATAGCAATGGCTGTTCTCCCCCAGAATCCATGAGACCGACCTCGAGGGTGGTTTACCTGAGCAACAGGTGTACCACCTGGAGTATTAGTTTCCATATTTGTTCCGCTCATTGCTCATTTATAGTGTACTGCACTCGCCTCTAGTATTTCGCCGATGCTTCACATCGTTGCCCGGGTGTTACCACTTGGAGGTATACTAGACACATTTGGTGGTTTCTACATAGTTGCAGCGTTGGAATATAGACCACGAGATATATGGCTATAGACGATCAACCCCTACCCTATTGAGACGCACCCAACACCCATCTACAATATAAATTGTTGTAATTATTAACATTATCATTGCCCGATAGGATTGAGTTGCGATATGATGTTTAGAATTTCAAGCGAATCAGTTTCCCAGAAAACGAAAGACTTTAATTCCGAATTATTATAAATAAAAGCCGAACCTAATTGTACATAAGGATTAACAGTTTCTTTCAAATTAAGGAAAGAGTAACCGAAATGATTGTTAAAAACGTGGCTATTTAAAGTTGATTCGTTACCGGTAAGTTATCAATATCATCATTCATTATTTCCGCAATCGTACCTTTCTTGCTTCAATTTGGCAAAATAAATATGGATAATGTTTTACTTAAGTAATTTTTCAATATAATTTGTTTAAATTAAGCTCACTTAATAATAATATCCTTAGCGTTCACTAAACGTCTTGAAGTAGTACCATCAGTGCATTATTTAAAGCGTGTAATGAAACAATCAAAAGCTTTGGATACATTCGTTTGGGAATATACATCGAGCCAGCATTCTCCGTTTAACTTATCAGATAGATTTGAATAATTAATGATTTCAACATAACATTAATGGTACTAACATAATAAATGTCATACAATGGTCAATAATGTGCAACCTATGAACATCCGAAATAAAACTAAAATCAAATTTCAAAGAATGTCTAAAAATAAGTGATCTATACACGTCGCACAGTGGGCAAAAAATGACTTTTTGTCGACAAAAATCTTCCGGCAGAAAGGTTACAAAACGTCACTGCTACTTTTCGTTAACCTGTAACCTAACCTCAAAAAATACAAATGATTACTTTATGGAAATTATTAATGATAAAAATGTAAATAAAAACATAGATTTTTGTTCTTTATGATTTCGATGATCTATTCGAAATATTTAAACAAACGATCATACATAGAAAAAATTTTAAGAAAGATAGCCTTGATCATTTTCCTCAGAATTTTAAAGCCAAAAATTTATATTTATTGGTTTAAGGTATAACTCAGACTATAGTAGTTTCGACCTACTTTTGTGTGCTGAATCCGCATATAATGACAGAATTTCTCCATCACGTGGTGAGTCTCACTCACCACGATATTCTTTGCAGCAACTCCTACGGTGAGTCTCACTCACCATCGCAATATTTATTACAATTTACATTAATTTCAGCCTTGGTTTAATCTCAATAATATGTAACTGTTCTATTGTTTTTTAATTAATTAATAAATTTTGTTAAAAAAAAAACAAGTGGAGTAAAATTTTAAATAGCTAAATATTTATAAGATTTTTTTTTTAAAATATAGTATTACGGAGTTGGTGGTAGCCCTGTAGCAAAAATGCTTGGAGCGCAAAGGGATAAATATTTCTAATGGATCTTTAAAATAATAGCGGATAAAAATCTATGTTTTTATTTACATTTCTATCATTAATAATTTTCATACGGAAAAGTAGCAGTGTTGTGTTGTAGCCCACGCTTTCATGAGTGATTTAAAAAAACTATTCAGGGGGTCAATTCTCGTTCTATGAAAAGTACAATGAAAAGTTTTTTCAGTGAGAAATACACATTTCCGATTCATGTTCCATGAGAAGGAGAAAAATGACGTCAAAATCTTTTCATATGAATAAAACTTTCTCACCGACCATTTTGGCGGTGAGAACATCATAAATATGGAAATATAATTCTATAAAAACTAAATTTGTATTTTTTGCATTAAATGTGCATTGAAACTATAATATGATTCACTTTAAACTTAACTAATAAGTAAATCTATTAAAAGCTATTCCGTTTATTTAAGAAAAGCCTCCAAATAATTAATTTAGTTAAGTTTTAAAAATAATTTGGTCATTTTTATAATTTATTTTATATTTTGACAGGTAATGACGAAAACTGATTAACTAAATCTACTTTATCATTTATTTAGCTAAT
Source organism: Tipula vernalis (assembly GCA_958295665.1). Lineage (NCBI taxonomy): Eukaryota > Metazoa > Arthropoda > Insecta > Diptera > Tipulidae > Tipula > Tipula vernalis. The sequence goes on from OY282558.1 coordinate 250,584,882, forward strand.
ATTTAAACCAATTGTTGTATCAGCTAGCGGAAATATACATGAAACTCGAAAAAATATGTGTTTACAGTGTAGCTTACTATGGAAATAACTTATTCAGCGTTTTTCTCACGATTCTTTTTCATTTGGACATCGAGAATCGCTTATTGTCGTTGTGTGAAATGTTATAAATGAAAAAGACTTGATGGAATCAAAATGAAAACTTTTTTTTCATTAGGTTTTTTCATAGAACGAGAATTGACCCCCAGATCCCTTAAAAATTGAAGTGGAGGAAGATTTTTGTCCACAAAAAGTCATTTTTTACCCACTGTGCTGCGTGTAGACGACACAGCCCATCCTGAATTATTGTTGGGATAATCTTCGAACATCCCTTCTTGATTTTCTTGGGTTATCTTTATATGTATCCTAATTGCTATTTCACTAACAATCCCCAGCCTCTGCTATTCGTGTTAAATTTTTCTATTATCCGACAACTGAGAGGGTATACTAATCCATTTTAGTGTTAAATAACAAAGTCGGTTCCTGCTAGCATAGTGATGCAACGTCAAACAAAAATTCAAAATGAAATTTTTCAAATATGGAAAAACATACAAAAAAAAATTTGATACCAAATTTTACAAATTTTGTGTTTTACTACTTTATGTTGCATAAAATAACTAAATTTTAAAATATTTTAAACTCTAGAAACATCATTAATACAAGTAAACATATTGGTCATAGATAACGAAACAACATACATCTAAAATAAGTAAAATAATAAGAAGAATTAACTGATATTAACAATTTTCATGCCAACGTTGTTAATCAAATTTCTAATACCTTGAAGTTTTCTAATTAATTTTATATTAATTTCTAATGATTATATTACCGAATGCAAACAATTCTACTTTCACAAATCTATCTCAATAAACAATAAATATGTAACATTTGTAATATAACCGCTATGCATTAAAATATATAACACGAAACAGAGCTACAATAAAGAAAACGAACCTACTTCTCATGCGTCGTTAAGACAACTAAAGTTTATTATATTCAAAACCAAATCATACTGGACTTATACAAACCAAAACGTCACTTCGCGATTAAAACGGTTAACGCGGTCGATGGTATATCCCTTCCAATTACATTTTTTATCGTTTTATAAAATCTCCGCTCTATCTCTATCTTCTCACCTCACATATGTGATAAAACAAATGAAAGAAAAACTAAAAGAATAAACGATTGTGTCTTAACATTTTGAGATATCTGTTTATTTTTTTTTTATTATGTCCACTCTTCAAGCGGCTACTCATCACCAAGATCATCATCATCGTGACGATCGCGCGCGGTGTATTATCATCATAATAAAAAATTGTGATTAATTAATGTACATATTTTGTTTTTACTTTTTACTCTTTTTCGTGTTGTTGTTGGTGTGTTGAATTTCATTCAATTTGCGCTTCATCTCATCAACTTTGCAGTGACCATTTTTCGTTAAGATGTGACAGTGATAGTTTCGGAGCATTTTATTTAAAAAAAAAGTGTTTAGATTTTTGTATTAAATTACGCTATTTAATTTTTGTATGTGTATATGTCTGTTTAAAGTAGATTTTAAAAATGAAAAAAATCGATAATAATCATCTAAATAACGACCATATGATGGTTAGAAAAATAACCGATTTTAGTATTGATAATATTTTGGGAAATAACAATACTAACAGTGACAGTGATAATAGAAATTTTGTTCAAAAAAATTCGACGTCGGCAACAATTGTTCGACCCTTAAATAAAATAATCGCTGGCCCATGGATATCGTCGGGACCACTTTTATACAATCCGGAGTATTACGCTAATATTCTAAACCAGCAGAAAGGATGTTTTCTACAACAAAATTTAATTTATGTTAATAAACAAAAATTTCTAAACAATAATTGTAGCAATAATAATAATAATAGTTTTACAATTGATACCCTTATCAATAGTACTGGTAGTGGCGGTAGTTTAAAAAACAAAAAAAGTCAATATTTAGTTTATGAAAATTACAAATCAATTTCAACAAATTTTAATGTTAATAACTATTCTAGTAATTTAATTACGAAACATAGTTATAGTGATTTAGGTGAAAGCATTTTTTGCTGTAAAATATGTAATAAAGTGTTTGAGTGTTCGGTTACTTTAGCGGTAAGTGTTTGTCTATTTGTTTTGCCTAAATTTATACTTACGGAAGGAGTAACACACTTAAGGCATTGCCACAGCTATTTTTCGCGCGACGCGATTTTGTTTCTATTTTCAAATTTTACTGGAATTGAAACAAATTTTGAAAATGTTTTAATTGTGTTTAATTTTGAATTGATTCTAAATGATTGAAGAAACTATCAAATTAAATTGCATTCTATAAAACGCCTTATTAATTTTTTATAAAATAATTGATAAATTATAAATTTTAAATTTTGTCGCGCGAATATTAAAATTTCGCGCGCGGATTTTGAATAATTATTATTTTTCAATAAAAATTATTATTTTCCAAAAAATTTATTAAAAGATGTTATTGAAATTAGATTGAAATTGAATTTAATAGTTTCTTCGAACATTTACAATCAAATTTGTTTCAATTCCAGTAAAATTTGAAAATAGAAAAAAATCGGGTCGCACGAAAAATAGCTATAGCAATGACTTTATATCATCAACATTTTCTTTCAAAGTTACTTTTACTTTAATCATCCAAAAGGTGAATACTTAAGGAGAGATCTTCCTTATAAATTGTCTTAATTGTTTTTAAAAACTTTCACAATATATTTTATCAAACTGTCGATTAATAAAAGATTTTATTAAATCGCAAGGCTGAATTTTCAGATGGAAAACCAAAAAAAAACAAACTTAACCGAAACTTGGGGATTTAGGTCGCATGCCTCTTAATCTTCAAGAAGAATTAAAAATACGAGTACTATTTACTGTTCTAAATCAAATTTTAAATTAATTTCATGAAACCAATTTTCAATAATTTGAAGGAATTTTGAGTGAAGTTTACTTGAGTGTGCTTTGTCTTTACATAATATTAAGTCTCTTAGTAGGGTGTCTAAATTATACATACTATATATCCTAACAGCCGGACAAATCATTGTAAATGTCAATTTTTTCTCTAGTAAACAAATATTTGTAAAAGTCCCAAATTTGCACTGTGTTATGCACAGCCCAGGAGTATTTTATTTATTATAAACGAAATTCATGATTCCGGTATTTGTGGATATTTCACATTAAATTAATAAAATACAATCAATACAATTTTAAATATTTATTCAATTTAAATATTTATTTTATTATTATATTTTGCGAATAAGTGCTCCTTATTGTGAAATAGTTTCTTATTTTTCTTCAATATCGATTTCGATGCTATAGCATCATCGTCAGTTGACTTACTTATTAAATTATTTTCCATTTTTCAATCCTTTTTATACTAAACTTTTTTGGAATTTCAATGGTTGCGCCGCACAATTTTTCGATTCAGGAACGATTTTCTGGTTACGTTGATTGCATGTTGATTATTAAATCGTATAGTTTATTTGTTGCAGTGTTTATTCTGTTGTTCAACATACATTGGTTGTCTTTATTTCTATATATTTCGAATTCTTCGGTTCGACTAAGCACATCCCCTTTCTTCATTCTATGTAGTACTTGTAAATTCGCTTCATAACTTGTATAATTATGCTGTGTAGAATTAATATGCTGCGCGAATTTTGATTCAGGGTTGATTTTTCCGATTGATTTTACATGCTCCCTAAATCTTTCTTTAAAGGATCGGCCCGTTTGTCCTAAATAAAATGCCTGACAATCTGAGCATGTTAATTTGTACACCCCCGTATCCAAAGTTTCGTTACTCCTGTTCTTGATTAATTTGCCTAATTTATTATTGGTTTTGTGCGCCAGAGTATAACCAAAATGCTTAAAGACTTTTGAATTTTTATGCTAGTATGACTCCAATCCATACTTATATATTTTGCATCATCACCATCACAATTTAGACTGGTATACCCCCGATATTCCATTTTGCTCTTGCATCCAAAATTCATCCTCTCTATATCTGCAGCTTGGTACCCATTTTGGTGAGCGATGTATTTAATGTTCCCCAGCTCTACATTGTAGTTTTCATCAGACATTGGAATACTGTTTAGCCTGTGGATCATATGGCGGTATGCTGCTATCTTTTGTTGATATGGGTGATGTGACTTTTGATGAATCGTTTGGCATGTTTGCGTAGGTTTTCTGAAAATTTGGAATTTATGTTTTTGATTTAAATTTTTAATTGTTAGGTCCAAAAAATTCCAATTTTTTGGACCTAACAATTAAAAATTTAAATCAAAAACATAAATTCCAAATTTTCAGAAAACCTACGCAAACATGCCAAACGATTCATCAAAAGTCACATCACCCATATCAACAAAAGATAGCAGCATACCGCCATATGATCCACAGGCTAAACAGTATTCCAATGTCTGATGAAAACTACAATGTAGAGCTGGGGAACATTAAATACATCGCTCACCAAAATGGGTACCAAGCTGCAGATATAGAGAGGATGAATTTTGGATGCAAGAGCAAAATGGAATATCGGGGGTATACCAGTCTAAATTGTGATGGTGATGATGCAAAATATATAAGTATGGATTGGAGTCATACTAGCATAAAAATTCAAAAAGTCTTTAAGCATTTTGGTTATACTCTGGCGCACAAAACCAATAATAAATTAGGCAAATTAATCAAGAACAGGAGTAACGAAACTTTGGATACGGGGGTGTACAAATTAACATGCTCAGATTGTCAGGCATTTTATTTAGGACAAACGGGCCGATCCTTTAAAGAAAGATTTAGGGAGCATGTAAAATCAATCGGAAAAATCAACCCTGAATCAAAATTCGCGCAGCATATTAATTCTACACAGCATAATTATACAAGTTATGAAGCGAATTTACAAGTACTACATAGAATGAAGAAAGGGGATGTGCTTAGTCGAACCGAAGAATTCGAAATATATAGAAATAAAGACAACCAATGTATGTTGAACAACAGAATAAACACTGCAACAAATAAACTATACGATTTAATAATCAACATGCAATCAACGTAACCAGAAAATCGTTCCTGAATCGAAAAATTGTGCGGCGCAACCATTGAAATTCCAAAAAAGTTTAGTATAAAAAGGATTGAAAAATGGAAAATAATTTAATAAGTAAGTCAACTGACGATGATGCTATAGCATCGAAATCGATATTGAAGAAAAATAAGAAACTATTTCACAATAAGGAGCACTTATTCGCAAAATATAATAATAAAATAAATATTTAAATTGAATAAATATTTAAAATTGTATTGATTGTATTTTATTAATTTATTTTATTTAATCAAATTCTATTTATGTTTTACTGAAGTCAAATTAATTTTATTTTCGAACTATAAATAAGAAAATAAGATTTGTTGTAAACAAAAATGAAGTTACAGCCATGCTAATACATACTTACACAACCGCCCCTCTCTACGATATATTAAAATCAACGGTGGTAGTTTTGTTTGAATGATATTGGGATGCAATTGTTTCTGCCGGTACTCCTCTCTACTCTTCTACTCTGCAAGCGGTTGGATTTCGTTGAAAAATTCACAAAATTACACCTAAGAAATTTTTAAAATTTATGAGTACCCTTAGCCTGGCCCACTTTTTCGAATCACATTAATTTAGTCGATCTCGACTTCCTCGTTTTCTAGACTCCTCTAACATCCGCATCGGCTGAGATTTCACAGAGTTTTTATACTATAAAAGCAACGCTGGAATGCGTAATAATCGGTTGAGATCAGATGACAATCAAACAATCAAAAAATTCATCAACTTATTACGAAAGATACGCTACGAACTTTATAATAAGTATTCTCTAATTACGTCAAGGACGGCATAGTATACATCATCGAAATATTGTGAACATAATTCCGTGCGTTAACCAAATCAAGTTTTCATCAAACAAGCATATAGAAACACATGAAACTACATAATTATAAATGACATGCATGCGAGACCTTAAATCATGAACCGACGAGAAATTCCCCATATAATAAATATTATGAGTTTACAAAAAATTTAATCGCGCGTTGTTGTTTCACTCAACACCATCATACGCACACTAAAGATTTGTGGCCAACGAACATACTATAGATTATAGATAAATGAAATCATATAAAATTTGTACTGATACTTCACATTTAGGATGCTCAAATACCAAATACACATTTTTCCTTAGGAATTAAGCAAGTTGCATTTAAGGTTTCCTTATTTTATCGTTTTATTTCCAGTAGCCCGCAATTATGTACTAGCCCGTAATTTGGTACATCTACCTTTATTTATTTATTTACCAGTACTAAGATATAGCATAGGTTACAATACTTATAGATTTTGTATATAAAACAAGTGTTACAAATTTTTATTATTTCGAATAAGGCTCTTAAAAAGATCTCTTAAAATGTTAAAATCGGAAAGTTCTGAATATTGGTTAAATTGGATAAAGTTGTTAGTTAATCTAGAACGAATGGAATTATTGATCTAATTAATCTTTGATATGCATGAAAAACAAAAAAAATTACGATTATTCGAAGGCCACAATCTTACATACATCACTCTCTCTCTCTCTCTCTCTCTCTCTATCGTAGATATTTTCATATTCACAGCACTGGTTATGTGGTGGTGGCTCCACTTTTGCATTCTCTAATAAACAGTTGAATTTCGAGGCTATTTTTAAAAGTTTATAAATTAATAATTTTTAATTTTTTTTTATTATTAATTTTTACGTTTTCATTTTAAATTTGTACTTTCCCTTACTCTGGGGCACTTTATACTGACATTTTGAGCGTCGTCCACATTGAGCTACATATGGATAAATTTATATTAAACGTTAAATTTCTTTTTTTTTTATAGTAAGTATCGAAAAGTTTATGGTTTGAAGAGAGTGATTTTATGAAACAGAAAATCAAAGATTAACTATAGATAGCATGGCGCTCGAATCCAATAATTCATATAAAAGTGTTCATCAAGATTAATTTTTTTGTTTTTTAAATATTCCTAACTTTTTATTAATATTTTTGTTCATATATGTAAGTTGATCATCACTATCAGTACCATCACATAATGTTAATTGAATTTTAAAATAAATTATGTACGTTTTATTTTAAGAAAGGCCTAAGAATAACACATACATAAATGAAACTGTTTGAGGGAAATTACAAAAAAAATATTTTATCCCCATGATAAGAAAGTGAGGTGCTCAGGTTATTTTGGTACTAGTACGTCCTAACTGGCCGCATACGCCGCAACTTAGCTTTATCTCTACTTAGTATTGGCCCTATAAATTTCAAAACTTTACCATAACACGCACATGAATGAAACTGTCTGAGATAAATTACAAACAATTTATTTTGCTTTTTCTTAAAAGATACCTTGCATATCATATCATGGGGATAAAACACTTTTTTATAATTTCTCTTAGATAGTTTCATTCATGAATATGTTAGAGACCAATCTAAGTGGTGAGATATGCGGCCAGTTAGGCCATACTATTACCAAGATACCCTCAGCACCTCATTTTCATATCATGGGAATAAAATACTTTTTTTGTCAATCATCTTCCTTATGAATGTTGCCGCAGTAATGGCATTTTCTAGTCATGTGACAGTTTGCTTCACCATGACCATAACGGAAACAACGTCTGCATTGGGTGACCCTACCCGCCGTCTGTTTTGCAACATCCCATCGTATGAGCAACGTATTTGTGGTTCCTCAATTGGTTAAGGTTGTATTCCCCTTTTTTAAATAATACAAAGTATACCGTGGCACCTTGTTTTGAAATTGTTTTATGTATTTTAGTGGGTTTGAGATTTATATCCGATAAACATTTCAAAAATTCGTTGTCTTCCATAGTGTGAAGGCCATATAATATGAATGTACTCAATTTAAGGTTGTCCATCGTAAATGAATAAAATTCTGTTTTATTTTCGGCAAGCCATTGTTTAATATTATTGAAGTCAACGAGTTTTTCAACAGTAATTTTCCTACCGGTCTATAAATTTTTGATGAGATATTGTTTAATCCCGTTACTTTTCATATATTTATGGATTAACCCTTGTGTTTACAACCGAATTTTTATTTTTTTTTAACCATACTAAAAACAAGTTACAATCGAGCTTTGGAAAAACTTTTCTTGAAATTCCATTCAGAACATATAATTGTTAAGCTACTGAAGGATTCATGCCGATAAGTTACCTAAATCAATAAAATTTTGGTCATTAAAATTGAAAAACATACCCGGGTATGCGGTTGTAAACATAAAGGTTAAAGCTAAATTCGCAGGCGTCATTAAAGGTGGTAGCTTAGTTGGTTTTGGCTTAGAAACCTTTGTTTTTATTTGAGATTCACTCATTGTGTTAAATAACTCAAAACGTTGACTAGTAGGAACGTTATATACACTTTTTATAATAAGGTGCACCAATAGGTTCAGATTGTCTATCCGCAGACCCATCCCTATTTAGCCCCATAATGGGGGACCGATCACGCACTTCACTAATTTTCACATATATAGTTTATTCAACTTCCCGTTAGACAAATATTAAATGTAATTTGTAGAACAAAACAAATAATAAATTTTGTATCACAATAGGATTTAATTTTTATTAGACTTCACTGTTCGAGAGGCAAACATAAACTGACATGCATATGTGCATAATTTAAAATTAATAAACATTTCAGTTCGGTGGCTTCCTTGTTGCCTGTTCGCCAAAACATACATTTTATTGCTGTTGTATTCTCAAACAGACTTGTGTCCTATTAAAATCGTTGTCAAATGGCATAATTTGACAGACTATTTTTTTCTGTTTTCCAGTATTCTAGGAATTTGACAAAAAAAAACGTTTACGTTAAGGAACATCACGTTATCCATCACGTTATTTTTACTTTTTTCAGAATACAGCTGCTGGCCTTTTCAGGAGTGCTTTTATGAATTTTACATTGTAATAATGGAATGAGAGTACTTTTCAAGATATCGGCGTCGGTATATCAATGATGTGGTTTTCGTCACAATGGAATATTTGAATCCCTCTTGTCCTAATCCAAAAACCACTCCGGACTTGTTAAAACAAAATTACTTATTCCCAGCGATTTTCAATCGAAATTAATCCGAAACTTAGTTTAAATATCAGTCAAACTAAATTCTTGAATAGGGGATGAAAAATAAAATAACTGTGTAAAAATAATAAATAAACCTCATATTTTAACCGAAGCCTGTGCCAATTGCAACTGAAAGGTGAAAATAATTAAGTTAACGATAAACATTCTGATTCTGGACATTTCTCAATCCGGTTTCATTTTTTGTGAAGTGCAGACTCGTACAATTTGTTATGGAGCAATTTACGCAAAAAAAGCGAGCAGAAACGCTTAAATTGTTTTATGAAAATAAATTTTTTGAGCATCTCGATTTTTAGCACAAAAAGTAGGTCTTGGTCTGGAAGGCCTTCTCTTTCAATAGGATGGCGACACAAGCCACACAGCTGGACAAACCATAACCATTTTGCGTCAAATGTCTCATGGATTATATGGCCACCTAGAGGCAAGATAAAAATACTTATTGCAATTACTTCGGTCTGAAAAGACCAAAGTATTGAAATTCTATCAAAAATGATCAAAAATTTGGTGGGTCCAAAACCGTCCACTTTTCTCGACGTTTTGAAAGTCCCTGAGTCTAAAAAAGCAAAAAAAAATGTCCGTCCGTATGTCTGGATGTCTGTATACCCATGGTATCTCGAGAACGGGTTGTTCGATTTAGAATTTTTTTGCCAGTCTGTTTCTATCGTTAAGGCCAAGATTTGAAAAGCTTTTGGAACCTGTGCGTCAAGAGGGTCGGGTACCTACCAAACGAATTGACCTAAAATACCTGGTCATAAAAATATTAACCTATCTTTTATATATGATGGTTTGAATATTGAGTTGGGTATTGAGTCTGGGGTTTAGTTGAAGGTTAAATTAGGGGTCAATTTGCGGGTTGAGTTCAAGTTGAGTTGGAGTTGGGTTAAGATATAGTGAGCAGTTGACCAGTTTTTTATTATGCTGGTTTGAGAGAGGATTGAGTCAGGGGTCGTTTGCTGGTTGAATTGGGTGTTGGACCAGGGTTTAGTGAGCAATCTATAAAATATAGTGAGTGTTTGTATATATGTACAGCAAATGTGTATGATATTTAAACAAATCCACACGACTTGACCGATTTGAACCAAACCTTACACAAATATTGTTTAAGACTTAAGCAAGGTCACTGTTAATATCTCAAACCTCAAATTAAACCTTTTACATTTCAAATCAAACCTTAAGCAAATTAAATGAATGGCCAATTAGGATGTAACTTATCTATTTCTTAACTGATTTTAGTGAAATTTGACTTCCGCGATGGAAATGCGATTCTAAAATGAGTTTTGAATGAAATTCTGGAATATGGCCAAGTATGTTGGAACTTGCCTATTTCTCAACCGATTATGATGAAATTTGACGAATGCGTTGGAAATGGGATTCTACTCTTCCTTGATATGGAACTTGCCTAGTTTCTTTATGATAAAATTTGGCTTGCACATTGGAATTGGGATTTTTGTCTATTTATCAACCGATTATGAGGAAATTTGATATGTGCGTTGGAAATGGGATTCTAAAATGATATTTGGATGATGTTCTGGAATATGGCCAAGGATGATAGAACTTGCCTATTTCACAAATAATTATGATGAAATTCTAAAAGGATTTTTGGATGAAGTTCTGAAATATGACCAATATGAGGGAACATGTATATTTCTCAACTGATTACGTTGAAATTTGACATGTGCGTTGGAAATGGGATTCTAAAATGATTTTTTGAAGAAATTCTGCAATACGGCCAAGTATGATGGAACTTGCATATTTATCAACCGATTATGATGAAATTCGACATATGCGTTTAAGATGTGATTCTAAAATGATTTTTGGATGAAGTTCTGGAATATTGCCTATTTCTCAACCGATTATGTTGGAATTTGACATATGCGTTGGAAATGGGATTCTACTTTTCCATTCTATGGAACTTGACTATTTTTTAATCAATTATGATGAAATTCGGCTTGCACATTGGAAATGGGATTCTAAAATGATTTTTGGATGAAGTTCTGGAATATGGAAAGTATGAGGGAACTTGTCTATTTATCGACCTATTAAGATGAAATTTGATATGTGCGTTGGAAATGGGATTCTAAAATGATATTTGGATGAAGTTCTGGAATATGGCCTAATTTGATGGAACTTGCCTATTTCTCATCCAATTATGATGAATTTCGGTTTGTGCATTGGAAAAAGAATTTTAAAATGATTTTTAGAAGAAGTTCTGCAATATGATCAATGATGAAACTTGTCTATTAATCAACCGATTATGATGGAATTTGACATGTGCATTGGAAATGGGATTCTAAAATGATGAATGACGAGTTGGATGAAGTTCTGGAATATGGCCTAATATGATGGAACTTGCCTATTTCTCATCCAATTATGATGAATTTCGGCTTGCGCATTAAAAATGGATTTTAAAATGATTTTTAGAAGTAGTTATGGAAAATGACCAAGTAATTGAAAATAAATTTTACATGTGCGATGGTAATGGGATTTTATAATGATTTTTGTATAAAGTTCTGGAAATATGGCCCAGTAGAACGGAACTTTTCTGTCTCTTAACCGAGTTTAATGAAATTCGAGATTGCGAATGAGGATTTAAAATAATATTTCTAATTCCGAAACTCTGCACTACCGTTATTTGTTTCGATACTGAGATGCGTGTCCGCTATACACTATACTTTTCTTAACAAGGCCAAACTTAACGCTCTGATATCAAATACTTAGATAACATAAAGCAAAGTTTAAAGCGATGGATTTGCAAGTAAAGTTTCCAATGGAACTTGAATATTATTACGGAGATAATCTTGATCGGTTTGAAATGAAATAGTATGAGGAAACTTGTTAGGCTGTTTAGGCTGTCTTAAAGAAACCTCAACAGCTGCATGATTCAAATAAACAACATTATAAAAGCCATATTGACATATTTCTCATCATCATAATCGGTTAATAGCTAAGTTATAAGCATATTGACCATATTGACATAATTGACCGTTCATATAATTTGTTAAGGGTTCAATTTGAAATGTAATAGGTTCAATTTTAAATGTAAAAGGTTGAATTTGAAATGTAGAAAGTTCAGTTTGAAGTGTTAAAGGATTAATTGAAGTGTAAAACTTGTATGACGATATATGTCGATTTCGATTCACCTTTTGCCAAATCTTTAAAAGATCACTTTCTAGGCTGTGTCAATCAAACAGTTGCTCCGTAATATATATGTGTGTGTGTTTTTGAAGTTTATATAAACATAACCTATAATTTTTATAAAAGATCGATACTCTATAAAAAAACAACTTAACTTATTCTAATGTTATATACATAACAACATAACAATAACAAGTTAATTCTTTTATATAAAATATAGTATTTACAACAAAATAAACAGAAACACAAAATATAACACAAAACACAAATGACGCTTTCAAAATGACAGTTATATTTGTGTTTATGTTAGTAAATCTGCCAAAAAATCGAGATTCGTATATCAACAACAATTTTGCTCGACCAAGCGACTTTTCTTGACCAAGCGACTTTTCTTGACGAATCGAACAGTTTGACAGCAGAAAGAGCAAGCCAGCTTGCTCTTTTTTGGAGAATCGAAAACCACAATAATGGTATGATGGTACAATGGTATAATGGTATGATAACATGACAGTACGATGGTATGATTATAGCGTGGTAAGATGTTTTATATGATAGTATGATTGTGTGATGTTATGATGATATGTATAGTAGTATGATGGATTGATATTATTGTATGATGGTCTGATGGTATGATTCTATATATGTATGATACATCGGACTATGGTATGACGGTATTTATTCTAGAATGATGATGGTATGAGGGTAAGATGGAATGACGGGATAATATTATGACGGTTGGATAGTATGATGATATCCTAGCCTGACAGTACGATGGTATGATTATATGATGGTATGATTATAGGGACGGTATGATAGTACGATGGTAAAGTAGTATGATGGTATATTGGTATGATTATCTGATTGTATGATGGTACGATGGCATGATTTTATGATGATATGGTGTTATGATGGTATGAAGGTGTGGTGGATTGGTGGTAAGATATACATCATGGAGTGATGGTGGGATAGTTCGACGCCACTATGGTACAATGGTACGATTGTATGACGGTTTAATGGTATTGTTTCATGATGGTATGATTGTGATGATTGTTTAAGGTAATGGTACGACGGTAAGTATGCCGCTATGATGGTGAGTAGTGTTTGAGTTGAAATTGAGATGGATTTGAAAGAGAAGTCCGGTTAGGGATTAATTTGAGGTCGAGTTTAGGGTTTAGTGGGAGGTTAGATTGAAAATAAGTGTAGAGTTGAGCAGGGGGATGAGATATGGGTCGAGCTAAGTTGAGTTGACGTAGAATTAGGATTTGGTTAGCTTGCATTGGGATGTGAGTTGTTCGGTTGGGGAATTATTTAAGGGTTGATTTGGAGTTAGGTTAAGGGTTAATTTGAAAGTGGATTATTGGTTGATTTGGTGATTTAATTGATGGCTGGGCTGACCGTTAATTTGGTGATTGCGTTTAGGATTATGTTGCTATTGAGATAGAGGTTGAGTTGCAAATTGAGTTGGAGGTTAAGCAGAAGATTGACGTAAGATTTTCATTTTGGGATTGATTTGGAAGTTGAATTAATCAATACCGAAGTCCTTGTCACCTTAAGAGGTTTCAGCCCTTTATAAATGCGCTGAATCGAATGATGCGGAGTATTACATTTGTGAAGTAGTTAAGACAACAAATAATTTTTTTTTTCTGTATTTAAAATGTTTTTAATAAAGGAATATTTTATTTATTTTGTTTAAAATATTTTTCGATTACTATCCAAAAAAATATCGCTATAGGAGATGCAATATGCGATAATCGCTTTTCTTAATATCTCTACATTTACAGCGAATCGCAAATCCCCAAAATCCGAGATATTTCATAAAAAGATCCCAGAGCGCCCGATTTGACCCACCAGACTTTTTTGGTGGGGCTATCTGAAAAGCAAGCTTTTAATAGTCCACAGTCTCATACCGATCTGAAAGCCAGCATTCGACAAAAAACTGCGAACATTTCGGCCGAAACACTGCGTCACATCATGCAAATTTGATTGCGATGTACGATCAAACATTAAGCAAGTCTCCCGCATTATAAATGCGAATACCACAACATCACTATATCCATGTTACACAACACGACACCATTCTTCATGAAGCCCAAACATAGCAATATTCACCCCGTAAAGAAAGGCGCCACATCGATAACCACATAAGTCTAATAGTTGTGATATCCGCCCCTGGCCAGGCCGCCGTCGTACACCTTTTTACATATAACAAGATCGAGGGATGGGAAAGGAATGTTAGCAACAAAGACTCAACCCGGTTCCAGACACCTAAGTAGTTGATAGTAAATTTGTTAGTAATATATTTTTAGTAATTTATTTAGCACAAGACAATACAATTTAAAATTCATCTACTGCTCCAACCTGTAAGAAGACACAATGACAACACAAATTTCCTGGTGCCGCAAACTCTTTTTTCTGAAAAGCTGTAAACAACTATTATTATTCCCTCCACCATTTTTTCCATCGGTGGTTGTGAGATGGTGAGGCGAGATTTCGTTGCATCATCATGTTGCCATGCGGTCACCCAAATTTGTACTAACTGTAGGTAGTGTTGCTTGACGTTGTTGTTCAAACTGTTGCGTCTCTGCTGTCCCTGCTACTCGCCCCCGCAACTGCGTCACATCATGCAAAGTGCTCAAAAAAGAGCCGAAGCCTGAGGTGGCCATTTACCAGACAAAATTTTTGATACCAAAGCAAAATGAATTGTAATGATATCAATCATTTATTATCAATCGTAGTTTTGAAGAATTTTGTTTTAGTTATTAAGTTATTCAACAAACAAATCGTTCATTTAATATAGCCAAATTTTGACCTTTGCTAGTTTTTACTTTTGGAAACAAACATGATTAATTAATAAATAAATTAGAATATTTAAACTGGATATTATAATTTTGTTTTAATATTTGCCTATATTGAAGGTATCTAACTATTAACTCAAATTCATATCATTTAGGGACTACTTAAATTAAATATTTTAGTACCCAGATGAGGTTAGAGATATCCACCACAAATGTCAAAATTACTTCAAGACAAAAATTGTAACTAGTCTACAACCACTTAAAATTTGTCTGGTGCATATAATGCAAAAATTTAACTTTTGATACAGTATATTTTTCGTTTGGCACACAACCTAGCCCAGTGTTTTAATTTTGTCACTCTTTCTTTTGATAAAGCTCAATAAAGCTCGAAGGCGCAGCTAATTCCTATGCCATATGTAGGTAGTAAATATTTTATAAAAAAACATAAGAATTTGACTGCCCTGTATTTGAAAAAATGGTCATAACTACTTCCACATAATAAATTAATTCCGAAACCCATAAATAAAAGCCAAAAACCTAAAAATATATTTGTTGTATTGTACAAACAAACAATCAGCGTGAGGTGTTCATAAAATTAGCTTATTAATATTGAGTTGACGACTTATATATATTCTTAGTAGAGATTCTTAATGAAAAAAAAAAAAACAATAAAATTTAAATTTACGATCCCCATATGAAATGAAGCGAGACCACCCAGAATATTTTCGAAAATTCATAATGTTACAATCAATTTATAGATTATTTTGATTATTTAATTTTGAATAAAAATATTTTTATTTTGTTTATATGGCTTTATGGCAAAACCGATCTCATGAATATATATTGAAAGTCACTAGAGTTACCATTCAGCCGCATATTGAAATGATCTAATTTACATTTATGTGTGTGATATCTAATCTTTTATCATACAAATTTCCATTCTCTGGTAAATTGCCACATCTAAAGATATCCATAAATATGATGTTAAAAGAAGTGTTATTGTTTTAACACTTAACTTAAAGTATTAAAAACAGAAACACTTATCTTAAATGGAAACAAGTTGACAATAACAACAGAAACATAAACAAATCTTGTAATTTATTTACATTTATGGTACATATGTGTACGAGTATAAGAGACAAAATACAGATATAGATTATACTCTTAAAAAATTATTATATGTACATATTTATATAGTTTTTGGATCAAGTTTTATTCTATAATATAATAAAAACTTTAAATCAGAAAATATTTATTGTGTAGGTGGTACAAAAGATCGCGCACGCCTTTAAAAATAGGCGGATTCTTATAATACTGAATATTTCTTCAATTATGTCTTACCTATAGTTGGTAACGATCGGTTACTTTTTTAATTGGTTGGTTTAAAAAGTAGAAAATATAATGGTCAAAAATTACAGTGGATGATATATGTGTAATTTTGTTGTGTGCAGTTTTGTTCATAATGAAGAAAGTATTAAATGAAATGAGGGATCGCAGTAGAAGAGTTAATAATGTTAAGGACTTTTAAGGAATAACAAGCAAATAATGATTCTAATTTATTATAGTTCTTAAAAATAGTCACTTTGAAAAGCAAACTAAAGAATATTCTTGGAATAAAACCTTCCTCGTTCCTCGAAATAAAATTATGTTAGTGTAACGTCGACTGGTATGAAATTTAGGTTAACAGGATCAACATCATTATTCCCGAAAATATATATTGAAGGCGCAATGCTTGGAGGTGTTGAAAGTTAAGATACTCAATACGCTGTGCTTTATATTGAATAAATAAGGTAGGTCTACATCTACTAACTTGGTTGGATTTACCAGCCAAGTAATAAGGGAGATAGAAAAACATCATCAAGTAGACGTAGCTTGTACGGATTTCAGTAAGGCATTTAATTATATAGGTCATCATAAAGCACTCCAAAGTCTATTTGAGTTATTTTCATTAGAATACATTAATTGGCTCAAGTCATACTTAACAAACCGTCTACAATATGTAATAATTGGCAATAAAAAATCCAACGTTATCAAAGTGACATCGGGTGTTCCTCAATTTTCACATATTGGACCATGGATTTTTATTGTATTCATTGATTGGATAACCATCCCAAGTAACAATTTGGTGTTGTCAAAACGTTGTGCCATCTAAAATTCACAGCAATTTAGTTATAATAACTTCTTCAAAAATAACTAAAAACGTCAGTTTGTTGGTTTGTCGGCGTAATAGCAGCAAAAATGGTAACCGTAGTTTGCTTGCCGATATGTTATAGCAACGTCAAACAGAAAACTCGTGTTAAATGGTAAATTACTTTTGAGACAGCAGTTTGATTTATTTAAAAATATAGATTCCCAAATAGCAAAAAAATTATATTTGCAGTTTCGCTGTGCTTCACGCAAAATAGTCACATAAGAAAAATTAATGTTATAGCAGCAAACATGTAGTTAAGGGAATCGGTTTCAAAATAGCAAAACAGTCAGAAATAACTAAAGAGCTATTATTTTGAAAATTATTGTAACAATAACAATTTGTTGCTAAATGATTGGTAAAGACCCATTTCTATAATTGCATCTACAATTTTAATGATGTAATAATAAATGTCACAAATATTTTATGAAATATTGACAGGGAAAATATGACTTTGCTTGTGAAATTCATTCGTAAAAATACACGGGAAACAAATTTCATCGACCAGTGTGAAAAAGTAGGTCAGAAAAAAAACGCGACTTAAAAATATTTGATATTAATAATAAAATTAAAATAAAATTTTTTCGAAAAATTTATTTTTCCTGAAAAATAAATCCAAATCTGTTAAAAAGCGTCTGGTACTCAACCAAAAGCTGAAGATTGGCATTTTTTTTAATATTTGCATGTGATAAAGTTATTTTTGTCGAACTTTTTTAACCAGATAAATGATGCAGCCATTTATATGAGAAGAAAAACTAAATTAAAAGATGGCTTTAATATATGTAACAGCTAAATAGCATAATAGATAACCATTTTAACTATTTGTCCTAAATTAAATATTATTACAGCTAAAGTGTCTTACGAACTTAAGAAAAAGAAACAAAAATATATTAAATGTTTTAAGTAACTAATTAGCTTTTGAATAAGAAAATCACTGATCATAAAACATTATTGTTTTGTGTTAAGCGTTTTAGTTGTTGGACTTTGCATGGAATATTATTTACTTTAACCCTCTAGCGGGCAATTTTTTCTGACTAGGAAAATTATGGTAGGGTAATTTTAATGTGAAAAAATCGAAAATTAGGTCTAAAATTGTCTCAGGTTAAAATTACTAACATATTACTACATTAACAAAGATTATATAATGCAAACACACCACTAATTGAAATTCTAATTCCCGGTTGAACTCTGTAAAAGCACCAAGGGCACACAAGGGGCCGTTGCGCCTTTCAGCAAAGCTAAGCTATTCGATGTGAGATAATTTTGTTTATACATATCTCTCAATTGCAAACGAAGCCTTTTAAAACTTACTAGGACTCTTGCGTTAAATCAAGCGAGATACGTTTTCCTGTTTTGAGCAATGCAAACTATTTTACTATTACCTCGCTATGTCAGCTATCGTCGCTCACACGGCGTATCGATGTTTTCTACATTTCATATTCTTAGCTCTTTGCACTCGAAGTACTCTTCCCAGTTACTGTTAACATTTAGCGTTATACTCGAAGAGTGCCTTTCAAGCACACCAAGAATATACTGCACTGTAGATCAGAATATTATGAATGTTCTATCTTTCTACTCTCTGATTTCTACGACAAGAAAAACAAGACACTAATAATATTTCTTGTACAATTAGACATTGTGACGCGACAATTAAATATTTGTCTGCCCAATTTTGTTCACATAAATATTTAACACATCACTTAAATATTTTTTTATTTCTGCCCAATTTTGTTCACATAATTTTTAACTGAAGTGTTTGAATTACGCAAAAATAACCGTTAACGCACATATACCTATAATATTTTTAACAGCAAATAATAATTTTCTATTTATTATTCATGTTTTCTGCGCTCCGTCTAAAAGCGGAAATACCTGCTAGAGGGTTAACAACGTTGTTTTAGTTATAAATTTATACATAGTACACATTTCGATTCTGCGATGTGTTAAGCAGTTTTGCTGTATGTTAAACAATTTTGCTTTGAGTTAAGCAGTTTTCCTTTTTTATCCACGTTTAGTTTGCTCATATAAATTTCGCTGTGTGTTAAGCAGTTTCGTTGTTAGATAAGTAATTTTGCTTTGAGTTAAGCAGTTTTTCTTTTTCCAAACCAATTGGCATATCAAGTTGGATGTCTGTAGTTTTTTATTCAACTAATCAGGGTTTAGTTGGGTTCATCTCATCGGTAATTACTGAAACAGTACATTTTATCTATAATAAGTAAGTGTTTGCTATGAAATCTTTTGTTCTAGTGATTTTAGGTTTATTTAATATTATAAGAGTTTTTTTTAATAGGTTTTTTATGATTATTAAGTTTTCTGTGTTCTCGAAACTGTAAGCAAGAAGGAATTGTTTGTGTGTCCGGCGTGCTGGTTTGAAGGAGACGAAAATAATGAATGGTATGGTTCATTATCCACCGGACACCAAAGAGTTCCTCAAATATTAAGGGTTACAGAGCAAAAAGCCGATAATTTACGGTGCTCAGAACCGGCACGCTTGCTCGCCAAATATTCGGAGTATCAGCTGGCAGTACAGGGTATGCAAAGGTTAGAAGAACGAGCCACTTCCGAAGAGCAAGTAAAGCAAATTATTTTGTTAATTTTTTAATGAATTTTTTTTAAATTAAGATATATCAAATATTTCTTCGGTGCAAGATGTAATCGATAGTCCCAAAAAAAACAATGGAAAACCCACAGATCTTACTGTTACGTTACACCCATCCGCATCAACTGGTACTAGCCAATTGCAAGATGCCTCTCAAACAGTGCATTTGGCAAGACTCATCACTATTTACAATTATTTTTAATAATAAATTAATAAATATATAAAATTATAAATAATTATAAAACGTTTGTTCGCCATTATATTCGACTTATTTGATTTTATGTCATAAAGCGCAAAACTAGTGCGGTCTAGTAGCATATTGTATTTTAGTATCCGTAAATACTCATAGCCGAAAAAACCCTTTTACATCTCCAAAATCACTTATAAGTTTCTTTTAGACTTGTTTTCTAACTATTTTGTTATTTTAACAGTAATTTTGATTAAATGCAAATATGTTTGAAAATTACACAAAAAAGTAAATAAAGTATTATAGCAGTCATATTTGTTTAGTTGACTACCACAACAAAATTGCTTTTCTCCCGACTGTTTTGCTTTATGGCGTATAACCAAATCCCTGCTGGAATGTCTTATATACCTACTTAAGCTTATTAGCTTTTTTCTTCACTGCCACAATGTTTTAAAAACTTATTGAATATCTATTTAACATTTATAACTAATTTCTGTAATTTTTCTGATTTGATGACGTTGGAACAGCTTTGTTTTTGCTGTCTAGGACAATATACCTATCAAATTGTTACTTGGGGCAAGATCATAAAAAACTCCAATCTTCTCATATTTGCTGATGACGTAAAAATTTATCGTACGATTGAACAAATTTGTGATGCTGACAAACTGCCAGATGACCTCAATAGGCTTAGTGAGTGGTACGACAAAAACTCACTACACTTAAACATCCAGAAGTGCAAAATTATGTATTTTCATCGAAAAAGGAATCCGATAATAACGACATACAACATCAATATGTTTATGTTATCGACATACTATACAAATAAACAATGCTATAATTTATTAAAATGCTCCTGCCAATGTTCGCTTCAGGTGATATTTAATTGGTTTTACCGCAGCCTCATACAATCCTCCAATTGCGAGTTGAATTCCCAATTAATCTGTTTTTGAGAGAGAAAATTAGCAATTTTAGTATCATTGACAATATTGAACAGTTCTTTGAGGTCATTTTTGACGGCGTGATATAAATCGATGGAAAACCGCAATAAACGAATATGTCGACAAATCTCCAGCTAATTCCAAGTGAATTGTCTTGGTGCTTAGGCATACAAAACTGCAATATAGGCCTTATCTGGTTTGAGACCTATACGTTTGGATGGTCGAACATAGATCGGCCCAGCATAATCTACCCCTGTTGACATGAAGGCCCTGACCAAGGTGACATGGTTGATTGGTAAATCGCCCATTAATGGTTGAGTAGGTTTTGACGTATATCTGAAGTATTTGATACATTTTTTTTATTACTCGCCGTATAACTATCTTGCAGCTAATTATCCAATAATTTCTCTTTAATGTTGCGAGCAATAAGCTATGATTGCCGCAAAGTAATTCTTCATGAGTTGTACGAATCAGAATCTCGGTAACGTCATCTTCAGCTGGTAGTATTATTGAATGCTTTACAACAAACGGAATAGTTGCAGGTGTTATACGCCTGCCAACTCTAACAATGACATTTCTATCTAGGAAAAGATTCAGATTGATTAGTTTGTGGTTTTCTCTAATTCAGTACGAAAATTCTTTTCTTGCTCATATTTTATCAATAGGTCTTTAGATTCCCGTAATTCACTGCACTTTAAGCATGTTTTAAGTCTATCATCAGGCTTTAATTTACAATTATTAACATACCGTAGCACATGAATTATTTTATTCAAATTCGAATTTCTAGTTACAATCAATCCAATATGTGTTGGATATGTCGTTAAACTGCAATGGACTATGGGCTGCGAATTGATTTGCCATTCAGATTCAGGATATTTAAACCATTGTGGTCCTGTCCACCAAAGCTTATGGTGCACTAATTCTGACGGCAGTATGCCTCGAGAGGCGCAATCGGCTGGATTCTCCTTTGTGGTTATATGGTGCCAAAATTGATTTGTGAAACACGGTTCCACTCCACATATAAATATTGTGTTTTCGGTCATTCAGTGCTACCAGCACACTATCCGTTAACCTGGAGAGAAGAAATGCTGCGCAGAGTTCCAGCTTCGGTATCGTTATCTGCTTCTGGACTGGTGCGACTCTGGTTTTAGCTGAAACAATTGTTACCTCTATTTCACAATTCTCGTTAGAACATACGGCAAACATGACAGCAGCAAAAGGATTTTGTGAAGCGTCTGAAAACCCGTTTAAGGTTATTTGATCGGAGCCAAATTTGAGTCATCTTTGTATGGTAATTGATTCGATTAATTTTAGCTCACTACGTAATTTGCACCAATCATCCAATATATCTTGTGGTAGGTAGTCGTCCCAATCTAAACCTTTCATCCATATTCTCTGAAATATTAATTTTACATAGATCGTTATCGGAGCTAACCAAGCGAGTGTTTAGCCAATATTGTTGGAAGTACACAAGTTTGTCAGATGTGACGGTTGCCGGTCATTCAATGTTCCTGATATTATCCAGCCCGATAGATCGGATAAGATTGGTTTTGGTGCTTTGGATGTGACCTGCTAAAATTAATGACAGGTAATGGTAACAACCAACCAAAATGGTGATGTCGCCAGGCTGGTTGAACGTCGGATTTGCTTGGTCCAGGTGGTTGAATTCTTGCCATTGGTGGTATAGTCTATAGTTGTCTGTGGTTGTTGCGACGTGATTTTTGGTAGAATAAGACCTTCTATATTGAACGATAGTTCTGGTCGAGTTGGCGAAAATACCTCCAAACTCGAAAATGAGCTATTATGAAATTATTCGACGCGCTTTTTTGCGATCATATCGAAAATTTTCCTATTATGAAACTAAAAAAGTTGGCGACCGCGCTTTGTTTTCGATGAAGTCGAACAATATACGACTGCTCTTGAGGTGACGAATGCATACGCTTGTTCAACAATAAGTCGTGAGATGATAAAATTTCAGCTCGTAACGTATATTTTAATTTTGGATATTTTTTTTTAATTTTCCGCCTTATTAATAAATTAATCTTATTTTTTTTTTTAAATTTTTGTTTGTAGTTTATTTTCGATATTGTCGAATAATTCATAATAGTTATTTTCGACGTTGTTGAATTCGAAAATTTCATAATAGACCCCCTGTATTAAAAGTTTTCGCTTGGTTTGATTGCAATGTTTCACCGGACGGAGTGACTAAAATATTCGTCGTCGTAGCTTTATCATCCGGAGCTTTTACAGCGTTTTCTTCGGCTTTATCACATCACGTTGAGTTGAAGCAAGGTGGGGTGACGTTTAAGACGTTTCAGACATCTTTTAGAGCTGCATATGGACACTAAATGCGAATCACATAGGCAATTGTAACACCGATTTGCTCACGTTGCAATTACCTTTCACATTGGACATTCCTATAAGTTATGAGTTGTATTACATAAGGAGCAAATCTTAATCGCAACGGTATGACTATGAATGTTAGTAGACCGTGATTGTGGTAGTTTTGGTGTTGGTTGACAATGTTCTAATGCATCAGCACTTTTATTCAAGAAGTCGTTGAAAGATTACCAGGTAGGAAGGTCGATTGCGGGAGTCTCATTCGCCCAACGCTCTCTGGTGTCATCATCCAATTTAGCAAGCACCACCAGTCACGACTTTCTGCGGCATTTTCTGGAGCCCTTATCCCCCGAATGACTTCATCAAAGATGTCGCACACTTGTCGAAGGTGTTTGGCTGACGCGTTTGGTGTCCTTGGCTGATTAACGAAAGCTTTGATATATGCATTTATGGTAAGTTTTTTTTGCTATATCTTTTACCAACTTTTGATAAACCTCAATATAAATATTTTCTGTGGCTGCAAGATGTCGCAGAGACGCACTAGCCTCTCCGCTTAGTGCTCCTTTGAGGTATTGAAACTTTTGAACACCTGATAAACTTGTGTTGCCGTGTACAGTCGCCAGAAACATATCATTGGACGACTGCCATTCTTGATAGTTTCCATCAAACGTTGGCAGCGTTAGTCTCGGTAATCTAATTTCACGTTGCGATTGGTTCAAGTTACCAGAGACGTTCGTTATTAATCGCCATTGAAATATTTTGACTCAGGCCTTTCTGATGGTGTTCATGTATCCATCGATTTGATTTTGCGATCGCGATGTAATACATCTCGTCACATTCAAGCACCTGCGACTAAGTTTCTCCGTCCTTCGCGAACAATTCATCTTCTGTTTCCGAGAACCTTTTCATCAATTCTTGAGGATTTTCGAGCCATGCCTTGACACTCGTAACATCCATGGTATCGGTTAGTAGATTGGCGTAGGTTTCAATCGTCCTGATTTGTTCTAAGGTGATTTCACAGCGGCGTAGGTATTGGTCTATTCTCAGAGGTATTTTATACTGGGTATTTATTTTTCTTTATTATTTTATTATGTAAATAATTTCATTTCACATTCAAAATATGAGATACGAACAATCTTACAACAAGTGAAAAAATTTAAAAAAAATTAAAAGATAAATGTTTTGAATACTGATATTTTATTAAAATGATTAAGGTACTAATGGGGTGCGTTCACTGCGCAACAAATTGTTACAAAAAGTTACATTTTTTAACAACTTGTCGTTCACTGAGCACCAAGGTGTAACAGTATATTATGACAACTTAGTGTTCACTGCCTATGTTGTCGTCGACACAAATCGACATTTTTTGACTGTAGTAGCGAGTGTTGTCAGTTAATGTTCAAAAGCGATTGTTCCTAGTGTTCAGTCGTATAAAAATAAAATATATTTTTTTTATTTTTATCACTCATTACACACGTTATTCTCTAATAAAACACAAAATATAATATAAACAAAATAACCAAATGTAGTTTACTCTACTCCAAAAATTTACGATTGACAGAAATTAACAACATGGCATTCACTGGGTTTTAAAGTTACATCGACTGACACCGATGTTTATTTGATATTTCAAACATCACACCACACCGACAACAATTTTTGCAGTGAACGCAACCATGAATAAGAAGGAAAATATAATAAATGAAACGGTAATAATAAAGTGAAATAGTATACTTTAGGTTTGTGAGTGGCTTTCCATAGTGGCGTCTATACCTATATATGGAATTTGCACGTGGTGATGGTTTCTTCTGTTTTGTGAATAACCCAACGATCCGGCTCGAAGAACCATAAAGATATATAAATCTGGATATGATTTATACCGCTGGTAATGAGGTTCGTTGCAACAAATGGAAATCGTAGAAGAAACAATTCCGGTATCATTATGCGAATAAAATGGTTGAAGAAACTCTCCGTTTTGAAAACCCAATTTAATTAACTCGACACTGGCAATAGTTTATATTTATTTTAATTTTGTTTGTTACATTATAATTTCATTTTAATTGAAATTGGTGATCGCATTCCAAGTTGCAGTAGCGCAAGACTCACCAAAAAATTCTATATATTTTTCTATTGTACAAAAATTTTGTACAAAATTTATTGTACAAATTATTACGCCATCCAATGTATGTTAGCGCAAATGCAGAATTAATATAAAGGCGCTTTATCAATTTAAATTTAAATGCACTGAACTGAACTTAAATATACAGATACACACTAAAAAATCGTCTTACGTAAGACTTTTACCTAATTTTAGTACTAGAGTCTTAGCTAAGACTATTTTGTATTCTGCAGGGTCTTACGTAGCATCGACACATTTGGTGTTTTTCACCAAAATAAAACATTAAAAACTAAATAAAAAAACTACAAATATTTTGCAAAATTATTGCTAGAATATTTCTATAAGGAACAAAACTTGGTTTGAAACTATACATTCCGACTCATACATTCTCATACCTTCATTAAGACTACATGTAATTTCACATTATCGGACATAAACATGCCTATTCTGATGCACAGTCACAGATTAAAAAATCGTCTTATGTAAGACTTTTATTTTATTTTAGTACTCGCGCCTTAGCTAAGACCTATTTCGTATTCTGCACGAAGTGCAGATGGTCTTAAGCATAGGAAATGGGTAGGTAGGCTGGTATAGAAAAGATCAAAGAAATGTTGGATGGGTTTAATTTTTAATATGTACATATATGGTATATTAAAATTATTATTTATTATTATTAAATTCCTTATTTAAATTTCTTTATTTAAATTTAAATTATACTTATTTAAATTTTTTTGAAAATTTAATAAGTATAATTTAAATTTATTGGAATTATTAATAATAAAAAATATTTTGTATATCAAAGAAAATTGCAGTGTACAAACAAAATACATACACATACAACCAAAATGGATGGATTACAAAATAGAATGAAAATGGAATTAAAATGTTATTAAATGGTAAAGAAAAGCAAAATCAAACACAAATATATCTCAAAAATATCAGAAAATTTTAGGAAAAGAGAACAAATACCTTCTGACAGCTCTACAGAATCTTTGGAGTATTTTTAGTACATAATATTAAGACTATCACCGCCAGAATACCGATTAACAATCCAATTCTGATGATAAGACTCTTATACCCTAGACACACTGCGATTTAATAAAACTGATTTAGTGAAATTTTCGAGATTAGTGGCAGTGTGTCAACCTCGATTTAGCTAATCCCTTGGTTTTTGCATAGAAAACTTAAACTACACAGTCTATTTAGGGTATTAAGACTATCTTAGCTAAGACCCAGTTTGCACATGTTTTTCTTAAGACGAAAGTCTTAATCGATATTCTGGCCGTGATAATCTTAATATTATGTACTAAAAACTCTCCAAAGATTGTGTAGAGCTGTCAAATGGTAAATAAAATATGACACTTAAGACCACCAAATGTGTCGATGGTACGTAAGACCGTGTTATAAGGCTAATGACAGCCATAGTGCAGAATACGAAATAGTCTTAGCTAGGACTCGAGTACTAAAATAAAGCAAAAGTCTTACATAAGACGATTTTTTAGTCTGTGACTGTACGCTAGAATAGGCCTGAAAGACTTTCATCTTAAAAAAATAATTTACAAACTGGGTCTTAGCTAAGAGAGTCTTAAGAGTCTTATCGTCAGAATTGGACTGTAAGACTTTCGTCTTAAAAAAATAATTTAAAAACTGGGTCTTAGCTAAGAGACTCTTAAGAGTAGATAGTGTTGACAGACTGCGGTTTAATAAATCCGATTTAGCTAAACTGGATCAGGTACTGTATGAAACAAAACGCGATTAGCCAAAATTAGTGTTGAGACTTTACGGCTAAACTCGAAAAATTCACTAAATCCGATTTATTAAATCGCAGTGTGTCAATGGTATTAACGTCAGAATTGGACTGATATTTCCTTACTAAATCAACACCAATAGAAAGTCATCCTGTATTTCTTGTAAATAGTAGTTAACTATTTTTGTCAATTTAGTACTATACGGTTAGACACTAATACTACAATAAAGGAGTATAAACAAAACTTTTATGCTGCTTAATAATGGGATTTGCAGAAATAACGTGTTTGTAGGTTGAATATAATTAAAAAATATACATAGATACAAACCAAGCCATTTTCATTCATTCATACGTAAAGACCGAAATGAAAATTTCACCGCTAAATTTCACTTTGCGGTAATGCAGTTTAGCTAGCGAAATGGGAGTTTTCGTATTAGAATACAGATGTATATACAATTTTCAATTCATTTTTATCTTCCCGGATGATAAACGTGAAGATACATTTTGACGTTTCATCATTTGAGAGTCTTATTTTTCAACCGCCTATTGCATTCAATTTTAATTTTGATTTTAGATTTTAAAATTTAGATTATAAAATTTTACGAGAATCGACAAACAAAATTTTCATGTCAGATTTAGCTTCCTATTTTTGGAGACCAGTGAAAATTTAATTTCACTTGAACAGCGTACTAGGCTTAAAATAAAATTTTGAAAGTATTATTCTATTTCTTTTATTGTTTTTGCTTTCCACGTGTATGTATTATGAAGGAAATTTTTACGCGTCTATAACTTTGAAATCCGACAACCTAGAGATCTAGGCCATACCCATGTTTTCCTTATCTGGTGAAGGTCTATTGGTGTGTAGTACTTTTCGAACTACTATTTGTTAACCGACATAAACAGTGGGGATACAAGGCACCTCTTTCGCTCTAGCGCTTTGCTTGAGTTGAGATGCCTAAAAATCTAAAATAAAACATTTACTGTTTTTTTATTTAGTTAACCTTCCTTTAGAGTAAGGTAAGCGCATTATCGAATTTAGTGTATTTACCCTGAGTTAAGCTCAGCCCACAGCTTTAGTAAACTAAACACATAGCCCCATCCAAAACAGAAAATTGGTATTTTAAACCGTCACACCCAATTTTTGGCTAAGTTGCTTCACTTTGCAATATGAAAAATCTAAAGGGCTAAAACCTCATAAGGTGATCAGAACTTCGGTCTTGATTAATTCAACTCCCAAATCAATCCCGAAATGAACCTCTTAAGTCAATCTTCTGCTTAACCTCCAACTCAATTTACAACTCAACCTCTATCTCAATAGCAACATAATCCTAAACGCAATCACCAAATTAACGGTCACCCTAGCCATTAATTAAATCACCAAATCAACCCTTAATCCACTTCCAAATCAACCCTTAACCTACCTCCAAATTAACCCTTAAATACTTCCCCAACCGAACAACTCACACCCCAATGCAAGCTAACTAAATCCTAATTTTACGTCAACTCAACTTAGCTCAACGTCGAAAATAGCTATTATGAATTATTCGACAATATCGAAAATAAATTACAAAAAAATTTAAAAAAAAATTTTAAAAAAAAATTTAGAGTATCGGATTAAAAACTTATATAAATAATTCATACGAGTTGCCAACATAAGCATAATCTTCCATAATATTAATCGAATTTGTACTTGATTTAACATGTAACATTTCCAAAATCGATCTTTTCCTAAAATTGGTTTGTTTATCGAGAATTTTAACGTTTTCTTCATTGATTGAATAATTTAAATTTATCAGATGCCGTGTAAGTGCGCTAATATTTGAATTTAGATCTTCGTTGGTGTCATATCTGTGTTGATAAATTTTTTTTCCAGAAATTGTTTTGTATTTTAAATAAAACTCAATATTAATATTATTTTTATAATTATTTTCCAGTATACGTAGCGTTGCAACTACAACGGACGTGGTAGACCACATTTGATTGTTATTTTAAAGGTACCTTGCCTTTAATTTTGGAAAAAATATTTCCATTTAGGCTTGTGGCTACACATCCCACAATTTAGAAATTATAATTCTGGAACAGACATTTTATTTTTTCATAAAGGTTTTTATATATGGAATGGCCAAAAAGTTTGTGATTTCATTTCATATTATGGAAGATTATGCCTATATTGGCAACTAACGTGCGCTTCCTTGAAAAATCGGTTTTTAGTAACAAATGTTTGATTATTTTATGTGGA
The DNA here is from genome assembly GCA_958295665.1 of Tipula vernalis. Taxonomy (NCBI): domain Eukaryota; kingdom Metazoa; phylum Arthropoda; class Insecta; order Diptera; family Tipulidae; genus Tipula; species Tipula vernalis. The sequence goes on from OY282558.1 coordinate 250,614,359, forward strand.
ATTTTAATATAAAAAGGAACTCATTTTGGAAATAACTTTCATTAATCTTTTGACAATGATCCCGAATTGGGATTGAAAGCTCAAGCTTAAATATGTAAAAATAAGGAACCCTATACCAATAAAATAATTTATTTAAAACAAAATTAGTGGTTAAACAAATTTTAACCAAATTTTTAGTTTTAATATCTTCTACAAGAGTTAAAGTAACAAGAAACTACACGAAAAAAATGTTATACCAAATTTTGTTCAACTTTTACTGTAGCTTTGGCCAGCCGTTAACCAAAAAAAATACCTAACTCATTTGGGTTGAAAGCATTACACTTAAATTTGGTAAATTTGGTTATTTGTCTCTTGTTTTAAGTGCGACCTTGCTGTTTAAAGCATTTTACTGAATAGTATAGCTCCGCACGACAACGTTATAGCGCAGACTTTGAGATGTTGTATAATTCGCTTAGCGAAGATATATCTATCCTATGTTTAAACAATTGCAAATTTTATTTAGCATTGAAAATTAGTGATAGAAATTAAGCATTTTAAACAAAATGTCTTTATTGTCCATTCGCGTATAAAGGATGAAGTGGACTTTACAAATAAAATTTCCTGCAATTCATCCTTACAGACAGTAAAGAGGGATTACAGGCAACGGAATATAGCTGGGGCGGTTTGTCCTTCAGATCTAAAACTATTTCTCTATTGACGATTGTAAAAGTAGTGTATTCATATTCCACTTTTTATTCACCAATGAATGATTAAAGGTGAATTCACTAATTGTTCACTTATTTTTCACTCATTATTCACAAATAATTCACTCATTATTCTCTTATTATTTATTCATAAATCACTCATTATTCACTGATGAATATTCATTATTAACATTAGTCATCATTCATCTTTCAGTGAATAATCGGTGAATATTGAGAGAATACTGTGCGAATAAAGTAAATAATGAGTGAATATTGGATTATGTGAATGATGAATTAATATGAATAATCAGTAAAAAAGATAAGAGAGTAAATAATAAGAGAATACCAAATACGAATATTCGGTGATTAATAAATGAAATCATCATTCATCAGTGATTAATGAGGACTATTAAATGAATAATGATTAAATAACATATGAATAATGAGTGAATAGTTAGTGAATTAGATGAGCCAATAATCAGCGAATGATCAGTGAATAATGCGTGAATTATGAATAAGTAATGACTGAATATTTAGCTGTATTACTTTCATAAAAATAGAATAGAAATGAGTTTTCGATTTAATATTCCCACAGCAACAGAGGTCACGATTGATTTGGATTTAATTTTTGTTTGGTGTATTTCTTATGAATTCTTCTACTATACATATTTTCCTAACGGCTGAATCTTAATATTTCTTGTGGTCTTCGGGTTAAAAGCAGCCAATAAAACTAATCCTTATGACGTCGTCATAAATATTAAGGATTAGTTTTATTGGCTGTTAAACCCGAAGACTACAAGAGATAGGTCATTCACTCATTATTATAGCTAAAAATTGGATTCGATTTACGTTAATCTATCGGTAAAAAATAAAAATAGAAAAATCGCGGTAAAAAATAAAAACAGAATTAAATGTACGAAAATGTAAGATTAAGAATTGATTAAGAACTAACAAAATTTCAATCTGCTCAATTTCTTTCCTGTTAAACCAACAACATGTATCGTCATTTCTACTCGATTATAAGGCTGTACTAGAAAGTCAGTGTTTAAAGTCACACATTTACAAGTTTTTAATTATAATACATTTGGAAATTGTTAAGGATCTTATCGTGCGCTAGCACATTTCGTATTAAATTGCTAAATGGAATGTATCGTGAAAAATGTATATAAGATGCGTTAGTAAGAATTAAGTGTGGTATCTTTTACCCTACCAAGTTAAATTTACTGGCTGTTAATCAGTCTCAAGGTTTTCGCTAAGATCACACTCACAATCATGAATCATTTTTGACCAAAAGGGTTGTCACTGCATATTTCCACATTTGTCTAAAGTTTGTTGGTGCTAAAACGGACTATATATTAAGTTATCCGTGCATGCCTAACAGATCAACTATAAGTTGGATTATAGTTTAACCATCATAAGCCTACATTCCTCAAGAATTTTCCCCAGAACACAATCACAGGTAGCCTAATGGAATGATACTTTGCATAAATCGGGCGCCCTATAGCTGAATACGAATATGAACAATACATTTACGAATTCGTGCAATTGGTATAGACCTTCCTTGGTATGGATCCTTAAAATGACAGTTTTACACTGTCATTTTAATGATGTTTCACGTAAAACAAAATTTCCCTTTCCCTACACTATAAAAATTAAAATATACATGCTGTATGTTCGTATTCAGAAATACCAAAGTATTTACGGGTCGAATTGAATTTTCGTTTCGTACACAGATTTTAGAATTATCCAATTTTAGAATTGTTTAGAATTCAGATTTAGAATTGTTAATTTACTGGCCGTTATATGTACTACTCATAATACCGTTTCTTAATATTAAAACGATTTGAGAGGCTATGTGCTTAGGCCATAGTGGCAAACGTTTAAGTCAATCTTAGTCTATCTCGATATGCTGCTTCTGTCCAGCAGCAGTTTCACTAGTTTTAAATAACAGTTGAGTAGAAACACGACAACACGACCCTTCTTACATTCTTCATAGAATTTCCTGCTCAAAAATTCGACATCTGAATCAATCAACTTTAAATAAGTACTTTTACATCGACTTTCGGCTTTTTCAGCGGTATATAAAATTAATATGTAACCTTCTTACTTTCAAATCTATTGAGATTCTTCGAAAGGCTACTTTTTTTATTTTGACCTATTTCGTTTTATGACCCGATGGTCCGATTTTAAATCTGTTCTCCGTTTTTAAATCTGCACAAATTATTTTAACATTTGGACTTTTCTTGGTCAACTCATCTCGTTCATTTCGATATCTTAAAATTGAGAAAATTAGAAAAGTATATGCGAAGCATGATTGCCAAAACTTCATATACCCATATATGCAAGGAAAATTCTTCGCTTAAAAAGCTTACAAACAAAAACAAAAAATGTAAAAAAACACAATGTATTTCATTTCAACTACGATAAATATTATATTCGTATAACCATCTTATGATGAAGGAAGTTAATGATAAATTTTAACATAACTACTTTGTGGTCTTATCATCACAGATTCCCACAAAAATAATAACATAATAATTAAAAAAAAAATTGAATTCAATAAACGTATAACCGGTCATTTTGACCAGTCAGTAGTTCTAGTTGTTTTTTCGAAACGGAGGATTTGGAATCTAGTTAATGACGGATTTGCACTTAAGATATTGAGTATTTTCGAATAACGGCCCATTAACAAGCACATCCAGAGATTTGGGCAAGGTTCGGCTACATAGGTCATATAAGCCAAGGTACGGGGCACATTATACAAACGAAGTTTTATCGAAATGGAGTATTTGGAATCCTGTTATTAACCATTTTATAATTAATATTTTGAGTATTTTCTAAACGGAGGATTTGGAATCCTGTTAATGACCGTTTTATAATTAAAATTTTGAGTATTTTCTATTGCGGGCCCATTAACCAGCACTGCCAGAGATTTGGGCAAGGTTCAGCTGTAAAGGTCATAAAAGACAAGGTATGGGGCACATTATCCAAAAGAAGTTTTCTCGAAATGGAGGATTCGGAATCCTGTTAATGACCGTTTTACAATTAAAATTTTGAGTATTTTCTATTGGAGGCCCATTAATAAGCACTGCCAGAGATTTGGGCAAGGTTCGGCTATATAGATCATATAAGCCAAGGTATGGGGCACATTATCCAAATGAAGTTTTTTCGAAAAGGAGGATTTGGAAACCTGTTAATGGCCATTTTACAATTAAAACATTGAGTACTTTCTATTAGGGGCCCATTAACAAGCACTGCCAGAGATTTGGGTAGGGTTTGACTATATAGGTCATAAAATCCAAAGTATGGGGCACATTATCCAAATGAAGTTTTTTCGAAACGGAGGATTTGAAAACCTGTTAATGGCCATTTCACAATTAAAACATTGAGTATTTTCTATTGGGGGCCAATTAACAAGCACTGCCAGAGGTTTGGGCAAGGTTCGACTATATAGGTCATAAAAGCCGAGGTATGGGGCACATTATCCAAACAAAATTTTTTCGAAACGGAGGATTTGGAAACCTGTTAATGGCAATTTTACACTTAAAACATTGAGTATTTTCTATTGGGGGCCCATTAACAAGCACTGCCAGAGATTTGGGCAAGGTTTGGCTATATAGGTCATATAGGCCAAGGTATTGGGCCCATTATAAAAAAGAAGTTTTTTTGAAACAGAGGATTTGGAAACCTGTTAATGGCCATTTTACACTTAAAACATTGAGTATTTGCTATTGGGGGCCCATTAACAAGCACTGCCAGAAATTTGGGCAAGGTTCTGCTATATAGGTCATAAAAGCCAAGGTATGGGGCACTTTATCCAAACGAAGTTTTTTTGAAACGGAGGATTTGGAATCCTGTTAATGACCGTTTTGCAATTAATATTTTCAATATTTTCTATTGGAAGCCCATTAACAAACACTGCCAGATGACCGTTTTACAATTAATATTTTGAGTATTTTCTATTAGGGATGGGGTCGGATTTAGACAAGAAGGGGGTTACAACAACGTCGAGCAGCATTTGCTACAGTAAGTACAAATTTGGATTACCGCATGGGAACATGATGGTGTTAGTTAAGTAGTGTTGTCCTGTGCTAACTAATTTATCATATAAATTGTATTAACAATTTTACTAACTATCGGCTACATAGGTGTCTGTAACAGTCTATAAAATTAACATTCCTTTCATATCCTTCGGTATTGTTAATGTGGGCCGGCGTCATCCGGGAGACAGGTGTAGGCTTGGTCGTACACTCCAATCAATCAATCAATCAACGATGTTAATGCCGTGTGACGTATATTATATGATAGTAGAGAACAATTCTGTTACTTAAAATAAATTGTGTAAAGATGACAAACGGTATATTTTTTCTTTTGATTGTACGAATGGATAATTGATTGGACGTTAAATTTTACTGCATAATAATGTCTGCGAACGAAATCTTGCGATTTCGTTTCACTGCAAGCCTAACCTTGCCCAAATTTCACGAAGTGCTTGTTAATGGGCCATCAAAAGAAAATACTAAACATTGTAAGTGGAACACTCCCATTAAGACAGTTCCAAATCCTCCATTTCGAAAAAACTTCTTCTGGATAATGTACCACCCTACACCTTGGCTTATATGACCTATATGGCCAAACCTTGCCTAAATCTCTGACAGTGCTTGTTAATTTGCTCCCAATAGAAAATACTCAATTTTTAAGTGTAAACTGGCCATTAACAGGATTACAAACCCTTCGTTTAGAAAAAACTTCTTCTGGATAATGTGCCCCACACTTTGGCTTATATGACCTATACAGCCGAACCTTTCCCAAATCTCTGGCAGTAGTTCTTCATGGGCCCCCAATAGAAAACATTCAATGATTTAAGTATAAAATGGCCATTAACAGGTTTCCAAATCCTCCGTTTCGAAAAAACTTCGTTTGGATAAAATGCCCCATACCTTGGCTTATATGATCTATATAGCCAAACCTTGCCCAAGTCTCTGGCAGTGCTTGTTAATGGGCCTGCAATAGAAAATACTCAATGTTTTAAGTGTATAATGGCCATTAACAGGTTTCCAAATCCGCCGTTTCGAAACAACTTCATTTGGATAATGTGGCCCATACCTTCGCTTTTATGACCTATATAGCCGAACCTTGCCCAAATCTCTGACAGTGCCTCTGAAAATACTCAATATTTTAAGTGTAAAATGACCATTAACAGGTTTACAAATCCCCCGCTTCGAAAAATCTTCTTCTGGATAATGTGCCCCATACCTTGGCTTAAATGACCTGTATAGCCAAATCTTACCCAAATCTCTGGCAGTGCTTGTTACTTGGCCCCCAATAGAAAATACTGAAAATATTAATTGTAATACGGTCATTAACAGGTTTCCAAATCCTCCGTTTCGAAACAACTTCTTCTGGATAATGTGGCCCATACCTTCGCTTTTATGACCTATATGGCCAAATCTTGCCTAAATCTCTGGCAGTGCTTGTTAATTGGCACCCAATAGAAAATACTCAATGTTTTAATTGTATAATGGCCATTTACGTGTTTCCAAATCATCCATTTCGAAAAAACTTCTTCTGGATAATATGCCCCCTACCTTGGCTTATATGACCTATTTAGCCGAACCTTGCCCAAATCTCTGGCAGTGCTTGTTAATGGGCCCCCAATACAAAATACTGAAAATATTAACTGTAATACGGTCATTAACAGGATTCCAAATCCTCCGTTTCAAAAAAACTTCTTTTGGATAATGTGCCCTCGGCTTATGTGACCAATATAGTCGAACCTTTCACAAATGTATGGGAGTGATTGTTATTTTGGCCATAATAGAAAATACTCAAAAGGTTTATTGAAAATTACTAATACATTTACATTTTAATTGGAATCCTATAGAGTTTTATTATTCTTATTGGAATCGTATACGTATACGTTTTCATTTTTATTAGAAACTTCACGGGCTCATTTTAATCCAAATTTTCTTTAAAAAATTCAAAATCAAAAATTTTAGATACAATTTAAATTATGAAAAATTAGCATTCCAAACACAAGCTACTAATTCTTGTTGGCACAGAATTAAAAATTAACTAAAATTACGCGCTTATTTATGTAAAAAGGTTTGACACCTAAACAAAATGATATAAAATATACTCGTAAGACCGGTAGTGGTGTGTACGAGACACCCAACCTTGTCAGACAAGATTTACCTACAAAAATGTGTTGTCTATATTAGTGGACTGCCATAATTATTGGTAAAAGTATTGGTGTAAGCATCAAATCGAGATCATTTTGATGAGACAACTACATAAATATTGTGTACGATGAAAATTATTTCTCGCTCCCATAAATAATTTAATAGCATATTTTATATGAAAATAATCGAATTATTGTAATAGAAATACTAATATTAAAATAAAAACTTTAATGTTTTATATTATTATTTTGAATTTTTTATTATTCTTCCTTATTGTGATAATATTATTTTGCTAAGTTTCTTTTATTGAGTTGGTTGTAACGATCGACGTTGATCGATCGCTCCAAGTTGCCCGGTGTGTTATACGGTGCGTATCCCTTATTGATTATTATTATTTTTTTTTATTAATGACCAATACATACGATGAAAAAAAAATTTATTTAATTTATTTAGGGGAATTAACGGGTTGATCCCGTTAAAATTACTTGAGTGGGGCTATCAATTGTTGAGCTTGACTATATAATGGAATAAATTTGGATAGACGGGAAGTTTTTTTGTTTAAAAATTATCTTTTGAGTCGAATGGTATAAAATTAGTTTTGGTGGTCATTTTCTTTTCGTGTTGAGAGTTTTTATTTTATTTAAAATTAAAAACTAAAATAACTAAATAAATAAATTATAATACTAAAATATTTCAATTGATTATACAAAAAAAAAAAAAAATGAAAAGTGCCTAATATTTAGTTGAATATGATCAAATATGAATTAATTATTGTTGATTAATAGTCGATTTAATAACAATTGAGTTTTAATTAAATTATGTAGTTGGTCAAATGTGACCTTTCCCGCTTGACTTGGAAAACGATCAGAAAATATATTTTTAAGTGATAAGCTGTAGTGATTTGATAGAGAAACATTGAGGAAAAAAAAACTATAAAATCATCTCAGTTAAACATTAAGACTATAATACTATGGTTAAACCTAATTAATTATTTTATTATTAACCTAATCTGCACCCTTATTCTGTAAAAAACAAGATACTGTGTAAACGTGAAAACGGGTAAACTTGTGATTTTTTACTAAAATTACATTAAATTGTTTTTCGATTCTCTTTTTGTTCACTGTTTATCACGTGTAAACATTATCTTATTTTTTATAGAATAAGGCTACTATGTGTGTGTATGTGTAAAAACTTTAACAAACCAAAATAAATATTAGAACCAACCAGAAAAACAAAAAAACAATATGTATATTATTAATAAATAGACAATAAAGTGAATTAAATACCTAAAATTAAATGATTGTGAAATATAGACTTTATTATACCACCGATATGTAAATATATTTGCAATTATGTTATATATTTACAAATAAAAAGTCAATTCAATAGTGAAAATTGTGCGCGCAAATTACATACAAAAAAAAGTGTATGTGGTCTCCTAAACGTATTTAGCAGTGTAAAAACAAAATTTATCATAACGCAAATACACTAATAAAAACACGGTGAGAAATACAAATTTAATGTTATAAGAGACCACATTGTTTTCGCGAGAAAATTGTTCGCTTGGCCAATATAATTTATTGGACTAATTTAATAATTAAATTATTTATTAGATTACAACAAAAAAAATTATGTTGGTTAAGTTATATAATTTATTGAATATTTTATTAGGTTAGGTTAGGTTAGGTTGGAGTGGCTGCTTACGCACACTTAGACCGGTGACGGTCCATTGTGATACCACGGGATGTATCCCCTTTTACCCCTATTGGAACCATTTCGAGCTACTTATGTAGCGTAAGACGTCCCGCACTTTAATGTTTTCGAGATCCGAGAGGCAGTCCATCCTGAACTTACCTAAGTGTTTGTGCCTTCTGAGAGCCAATGCTGGACACGAGCAAAGGAAGTGGACCATCGTCTCTTCCTCCTCTTCGTCCAAGCAGCTTCTGCAGAAGTCATTAACCTCCAGACCCAGCCTTCTTGCATGTTCTCCAAAAAGGCAGTGTCCCGTGAGAATTCCTACGACCGTTCTTAATTCACGTCTTCGTAAGGATATTAATGCCCTAGTGCGCCCCAAGTCCAGCTTTGGCCAAACTTGTCTTGCAACTCTACAGGTGAGGGCGTTAGACCACCTTTCCCCCGCTGAGGATAGCGCCTGCTTCCCAAGTGCTTGTCTCAGCGCTGTGATAGGCCTCCCCAGACTTGCCCTTTCCGGTTGCAGCTGGAGAGTCGTACCATGCCTAGCAAGTTCATCTGCCCTGCAGTTCCCCATGACGCCCGAGTGACCTGGGACCCAGACTACCTGGATGTTGAAATGCTCACCCATCTCATTTAGAGATGAGTGACAACTCAACGCCACCCGTGACGCCAAAGACACCGATTCTAACGACCGGATCGCCGCTTGACTGTCCACATAGATTGTGATATCGTCTGAGGATAACACATTATGCTTCAACCACGTCATGACCTCCTCAATCGCTACGACTTCAGCTTGGTACACGCTGCAGTAATCAGGGAGACGAATAGAAATATTTACATTTAATTTGTCACAGAATACTCCAGCTCCTACTTTGCCGTCTAGGTTGGAGCCATCTGTGAAGAATTGCAACGCTTCGGTTTCCGATAACGGTCTATCCCTCCAGGATTCCCTTGAAGGGAAGGAGGTCCGAAATCGCTTCTCGAAGCGTAGAGTAGGTTTAATGTAGTCAATATTCGCCAGCTCATCCTTCAACGATCTGACGATAGTAGAGTGTCCTATACTAAGACACCTCCACTGAGAGACGGCTGCAAGTCGTACAGCCGTATTTGCCGCCATCTGTTTGCCAAAAATGTCGACCGGAAGAAGGTGCAACATAACCTCTAAGGCACTTGTCGGTGTCGACCTCAATGCCCCGCTAACAAGCATGCAGGCCGTTCTTTGCACTCTCTCAATCTTACTTTTGTAAGTTACCTTGTTCGTAAAATATTTGAGAAATGTTATAAGATTTTGTTTATTAAATAAATATTATATATTTTATAATGACTAATAAGATTTTTATTTATTGAAAATGTCGCAAATATGTTTTGTATACTCACAGATGTTTTTCGGTTGATGTTCGATCGGAAAGTGAAAAAAAAATTTGTTTTTATTTTGCAAGCTATGTGCCATAAACAAATTCAACGATACAAATTGAAAATGGGTTTCGCCCTTATTTATGGCACAATGCAGAATGATATTAAATGCATATTACGATAATGCAGGGATTGCGTCATTTTGCTTGACATTTCATTGCTTGCGAATTAAAATTTAAATTATTTTTAAATTAGTTTAGGCAAAAGCATTCTGGCCCGAAAAATAAATTAAATTTTAAAATGTGTATCCGAGACGAAAAACGTAAGTAGATGATATGTACATATTTGCGATAATTTTACAGTGAATTTAATACATTTTTTTTTTTTTTTTAAATTACATGATTCAATTCTTTGATTTGTATGTAAACATAATTTGACCTTGACATTCAGATAAAGTAAGTACATATATAATTCAATAATGTAAATATGTCAAAAGGACTAAAATTAATTTTATTTTTCGGTTGTACATACGAAAAATAAGTGAAATAAATTGTTTTAATTATTTTGTATATACATAAATAAAGTGAACGTATTCTTACAGAATGTACTTTTATTGATGTTGTGTTGGATTCTGGTGTTGTGTTTGTGTTTTATCGTCTTCATCGTCTATTGGTAATGGAATTATTTTCACCAATGGCCTAGTGAATTCTCCTCGTTTTGATTTGACAGTGGCAACACGAACTAAGTTGTCCGATCTCGGATGCAATTGAGTAATACGCGAGTAACCAACAAGATTGTGGAACGTCGTCGTCTCGTATTAGCACTAGTTGACCAACTTTAATGTTTGTGAATCTATGCTGCCATTTTGCTCGTTGGTTTAGTGTGCATAGATAATCTCGTACCCAAGCTTTCCAGAATCCCTGTACTCTATTTTGGACATTTTGCCACTTTGAAAGACGTGATTGATTTATGTGTGACAAATCAGGCTCGGGAATGGCAGTATGTAATTGGTTCTCCAATTAAAAAATGCATAACTCGTGACATCTTCAGAAATTGCGCAGAGTGGCCTTGATTTCAAAATGCCCTCGATTTGAATCAACATGGTTTCAGCTTCTTCGTGGGTTAGAGATGTTGAACCAATGGACCTTTTCATATGCTGCTTTACCAATTTGATATTAGCTTCCCAAAGCCCACCGAAGTGCGGTGCTTGAGCTGGATTGAAAGTGAATTCGATTTTCTGAGGAGATAAGAAAAAGTTTATTAGCTTATTGTGATTTTCGGTTTTGAACAAGTCAAATAATTCGCTAAGCTCTCGTTTACTGCCCACAAAGTTTGACCCGTTGTCGCAATGAATTTTGACTGGACATCCTCTCCGCGATATGAACCTCTTCAAGGCAGATATAAACGCTGGTATTGTCATGTCAGTCACGAGTTCGATGTGAATAGCTTTCACAGACATACAGACAAAGAGGGCTATCCAAGCTTTGGACAACTGCGGCTTTCCTGAACCTTTTCGATTTCGTAGATATAACGGACTTGCGTAATCAACCCCGACGTACAAAAAGGGTCGACCGATGTTCACTCGTTCAGCTGGAAGATTGGCCATCAATTGTTGGTTTTTGAATTTCTTCTGTCTGAAGCATGGATAACATTTGGTTACATAATAGCGACATAAATTACGTCAGCCGATAATCCAAAAGCGCTGACGTAATAGGCTTGTTAGTAGTGTTGGACCGGGATGAAAATTCTTCATATGACAGTCAGCGATCAGCAATCGGACAAACATGTGATGTGTGTTTGGCAGAATTATCGGGTGTTTTGCATCAAAATTGCATGATGATTTCTCAATTCTGCCTCCAACACGTATGAGGTTATCTTCGTCTAAAATTGGTGTCAATGAAGCAAGTTGGCTGCGTCTGTCTAATTCACCATTCTCCTGAATGGCACGTATTTCGCTCTGAAATAATTGTTGAGCCCATTTGATACAAGCCTTTTCTGCATACATGATTTCTTTAACTGCTAGTGGTTGTACAAGTTCGATGTTTGAATTTATCACTTTGGTTTCTTGTGATGTGCGTGAAATCAGCAATTTACAGCGTGTTTTATGAATAAATCTGTAAACGTAACCGATGATTCGATAAATCTTTGACAATGATGAACATTTTTCAAACAGTACAGGACCAAAATGTGTGGTCAGCTGAACTAGCAAATATTTGTTGCGAACTTTAAGCACAGATTCATCCGGCTGTGTTAGAATGTGCTTTTGGCTTGGCCAATGACTAGAATCCATTGCCAACCAATCTGGATCTTTAAACCAAAACTTGTTGTTGATTAGTTTTTCTGGATCAACACCTCGAGACAGCAGATCAGCTGGATTATGTTTACCAGGAACGTGTGACCACATCTGTCTTGGAAGTGTTTCTAGTATGGTCGAAGTCCGGTTTCCGATGAAGCTTTTCCACTTCCTTGGATAGTCTGATAACCAGCAGAGCACGATTACAGAATCCGACCATGCATGCGTTGAATGAATTGCAACCGCGGAGTTGTTTTGGACATAAGACATTAACCGGCTAAGCAGTACAGCAGCACACAATTCTAGACGGGCTACAGTGACTTGTTGAACCGGAGCGACTTTTGATTTTGCTGCTATTAAATGAATATGAATTTGGCCATTATTATCTTCAATTCGCAGGTAAATAACAGCCCCGTATGCTTTCTCCGACGCATCAGCGAAACCGTGAAGCTGGGCGGATTTAGTTTGATCCTGCGATGTGTGCAGGTATCGTGGAATCTCTATAAGTTCCAAATAATGAAGATTGTTTCGTATCTTGGACCATTGCTCTAAGACATCTTGTGCTAGTCTTTCATCCCATTCAACTTTGCGAAGCCACAGTGTTTGGAACAATAGCTTCATTGTGATGATAACTGGAGCCAGCCGACCTAGAGGATCAAAGATACGTGAAACTTCAGATAATAAATTTCTTTTTGGTAAAGTTTCTTTATTTGACGGTGTAACTTTAAATAGAAAGCAATCCTTTTGTGGATTCCAGCTTATCCCCAATGTTTTAATGGTCGATTGCCCGTTTACGTCTAAAATTGCCACCTCTCGATCAATGTTAGGTATTATTCTAAGTAAACGCTGATCATTCGACACCCACTTGCGTATTTTGAATCCGGCTTTACTAAGTAACGAATTCATATTATGATACAATGAAATCGCATCTTCTACGGAGCCACAACCGGTCAGCATATCATCTACATAAAAATTGTCGGTTAGACATTGTGCTGTATCAGGATAGCTTTCGTGATAATCGTTGGCTAGTTGGTGTAAACTTCGAATTGCCAAGAAAGGAGCACTAGATAAGCCGTTTGTGTCGGTAGTCAATTGGAACTCTTGAATTTGTTGATCTCGCGTCTTCGTATGCCAAAAGATCCTCTGATAGCGCCTTTCATCTGGATGTACAATGACTTGTCTGTACATTTTTTCAAAGTCATCACATATAGCGATTGGTTGTTCTCGATAACGAAGCAACAGTGTGGTAAGATCGGTTTGGATAGTTGGTCCCACTTGGAGAACATCATTCAATGATAACCCTGAAGAGCTCTTGCAAGAGCCATCGAATACGACGCGTGATTTTGTTGTGCTGCTTTGTGCCTTAATCACGCAATGATGAGGTAAATGATAATTATTTTCGTCGGTATTTTCTACAGTTCATGTGACCCAATTGTTCGTATTCTTCCATAAACGAAGCATATGAATTTGCTATATTCGGATTTTGAGTGAGCTTACGATCAAGTCATTAATCTTTTTACTGCAGCTTGGTAGGTTGATCCCAATTGATGCACTGTTGTTTTAAATGGAAGTCTGACCACATATCGACCTTCTGGATTTCGTTTGGTATGTTGTATGTAGCGAGCTTCACATTATTGTTCTTCCTCCGTAAAATTTGGCTTTAATGATGGCACTTTTCTATTTGCCAGAATCTTTGGAGCATATGTAGGTCGGCAACATTATTTGTCGTAGTGATGTGGTGGAAATTCTGTGATGGTTTTGTGTCAGAATTAAGACAGCCACCAAGTATCCAACCAAATTGCTTTGATTGAGCAAATAGATGTTCCTCGATTTTGATTTTTTGCTGAAGTAGTACCTCCAGAAATACATCATTACCTAGAATGATGTCGATTGCTGCTGGACGATTATAAGCTGGATCGACTAGGTCTAAAGTATGAATAACAGGCCACTGGTGGTCATCAAACTGGTGTGATGGTAATAGTGGTGTTAGTTTCTTTAGGATTACAGCATTGATTGATAAGTGGTAATCTTGATTGTATCGTGAGGTGATTGTAAGAGCAACTTCTCCTTTTGATAATTCGACTTTGTTGGAACATATTCCGCTGACAGTAATTGATGAATGTTTTCTTCTTAACCCAACTCTTTGAACACAATTATCGGCTATGAGTGTCGATTGCGAGCCGGAGTGCAATCTACCACAACATAAAATGCAACTGTTGATAATAAGATTTTGCTAGGATCGAACTCATACGAATCTGAAATGCTAAAAGAACTGTGAGTATACATATTTTGCGAGTTTTTTGTATTAGTATTATTATTAGATGTGGACGGTTGATGGTTGAGTATAGCAACTTCATCTCTTGTATTGGCCGCTAAAGAATCACACTCAACTTCTGATGTTGCCAAATTGGTAGCATATGATTGAGTATTGTGACCCTTTTTGTTATATGTGTAATTGTCCTTCTGCTTGTTGTCGAACTCATGGATTAACGTATGATACTTTTGGTTACAACGGTAGCACCGATGTTTGTTTAGACAGCTTTGAACATTGTGATTACCAATAAGGCAATTCTCGCAGAGTTTGTTTGTTTCCAAGAATTGCTTTCGAGAACTAATTTTCATCTTCTTGAATTCGAAGCACCTACTCGTATATAAAGGATGTTTAAGATTACATAACGTACATTTGATTGCGGTATTTATTTCTTGTGTCGTGTGAAGCTGAACAGTTTGTTTATTTGATTTTACGTTCGTGTTTCGATTTGTAGACGATGAAATGCATATATCGAAAGCATCACATCTTTCGGTTAAAAATTGAATTAATTTATCAATTGTAGGATTATCGTCATTAACGGTATGTTCTGCCCATGCTTGCTGTGTTTCTGTATCAAGCTTTCGGAGTAGGATATGGATCAGCCATGGATCACGTTCTTCTAACTTTAGCGCCGTTAAACCACGAATACATTCATCCGCATTATCACATATCACTCGTAATTGTTTGATTGAACCTGGTTGCATTGGGGCTTGATTCATAAATAAATCAATGAATGCTTTCACTGTGTATTTTTTCTTGTCGTACCGTTTTGTCAGCTTGTTCCATGCCGTTAAATAATTTGCATCAGTTAATGAAAAATGGCGAATAACAGATGCTGCGTCACCTTTGAGCAGACTCTTCAAATATTGGAATTTATGTATGTCTGGTAATTGATCGTTTTTGTGAATGGTGGTTACAAATTGGTCTTGGAAAGAAGACCATTTAGCGTAATCACCTGAGAAACTTTCTATCACGACACGTGGTAATCTAATTTCAGAAGCTTGATGTGTTGTACGATCATGCGGAAATTCGAATGCGGAACGATTAAACCCAGCGACATTTGCATTATTTTCGGGTTCCAGAACACTAGACGATCGTTTCTTCATCAAGCGTTTCAACATAGATTTTGATTCAAAAAACTGATCTTCAAAATCTTTAGTCACAGAACTATCTGAATCACTTTTGTCGAGAACTTTAATAATATTATCACATTGATGAAATTCAACCCACGCTTGATTTAAAATCTCAATACGCGTTTCAAGTTGTTCTATATAAAATGTGTCGTCTTGATCTTGACTCCATTCAGCGACAGCTTTATCGACATATACTTTCACATTTTTCACTGTGTTGATAACTCCGTTACGTTTTTGAATCGCTTGTTCTAATTCAAAGGTCATTATTAACATTGATTTAATGACTTTGTAAAACAGAAATATTCACTGGGTGTTATTTTCACTTATATAGACGATTATTTAATATAAAATATCACTAAATTAGTTTGTACACTTTATTGAAAAATAAGGCGGGATTTAAAGTTTTCATTCCCGGGTTTCGGCACCAAAAAATGTTTTCGCGAGAAAATTGTTCGCTTGGCCAATAGAATTTATTGGACTAATTTAATAATTAAATTATTTATTAGATTACAACAAAAAAAATTATGTTGGTTAAGTTATATAATTTATTGAATATTTTATTAAATTTCGTAAAATATTTGAAAAATGTTATAAGATTTTATTTATTAAATAAATATTATCTATTTTATAATGATTAATAAGATTTTTATTTATTGAAAATGTCGCAAATATGTTTTGTATACTCACAGATGTTTTTCGGTTGATGTTCGATCGCAAAGTGAAAATAAATTTTGTTTTTATTTTGCAAGCTATGTGCCATAAACAAATTCAACGATACAAACTGAAAATGGGTTTCGCCCTTGTTTATGGCACAATGCAAAGCACACATACATATATGGAAAAAAAATGTTTTGTGAGTGAACGGTATGGTATGATGATTTTTTTTTTGTGATAAACTGTAATAATTTTCATTGAGTCGTGTGATATCATACCTACAGTTGTAGTGAAAAACTGTTAAACTGTTATCAGTGAAAACCAAGTTATAAAAATATAAAAATAAAAAAACTGTTTTATATGACGTTGCAAAAACAAAATTAAACTATACAAATTTTGTGGATCAAATTAAAATGGACGCTATGACATTGATCAAGAAGCTTCGGCAGCATTATCGGTGAAGTCAAAAATTTTTTTTTATTAATTTTACAATTTATAAATTTAATTTTCGTTTCTTTGTTTATATTAATTTCATTATACATCTGATTTTTTTATTACATTTATTATTAACGAATATAAGGCAATTTCATTGTTTAATACCTCATTAGTATAGATTTCTTATAGAAACTAATTATTTTTGATTCAATGTAATCAATAAGTTTCGTTTGGCTTTAATTTTAGCTTTTCTAGTTCTTTGGTTATTGATTCAGAAAAACTAAATGGTCAGTTATTTCTATTTTTTTTTATGACGTCATTCTAGTATTTTAGATAATTATTATGCATTTTTGGTTACTTGTATTGAATGAATAATTTGCTTTCGTATTAAACAAATCGGGCTAAATAATTTCTTTTTATTATTTTTGAAATGTCCACCATTACTCAGCTGATTCGTTCGATTTGGTGTGATTAATTTACAGTGATGAGAAGCTAGTAGCTTTAAATTAGGGATGATGTGAGGTGTGTAGATGTCATGACGAGGTGAGTAAGTAGACTACCTTCCCTTCTTTCCTTCCTTGTTCCTTTTGCGGTCTAGACAGACATTTTCATGCTTTGGAAAACCCACCCCATTTCCCCTGAGTTCTAGTCGGCTTAGCATGACCGTACCAAAGCCTCTGAATCTGTATTTTTTCTGATAACACCCAATATCAAAAATATTGGCAAAGTTACATGATCTATTAATGATGGGTTGTATCCGTTTCTTCTAGCTATGTATTTTATTGTATTAAGTTCTTCTTCGTAATCTATTTTGCTCATTGGTATGTTATTCAGTCTGGTGATCATATGATTGTAACTTGATATTCTATGTTTATAAGGATGATGAGATTGTATATGGATTGTTTGGTCAGTCCGTGTAGGTTTTCTATATATTTTAAATGTATGTTTTGAGTTATTATTTCTAATAGTTAAGTCCAAAAAATTGATGCTATTTTCTTTTTCTATTTCTAACGTGAATTTTATGGTGGGTTGTTGGTTGTTTATGTGTTGGTGTAATTTGTCTAATTGCTTTTTCGTTCCTTTAAATAATAATAGTATGGCATCTACGTATCTATACCAATAAATTATATTATCCCTGTATATGTTATTCCTATTATGTACGTATCTGTCCTCAAAGTTGTTTAAATATATTTCTGCCAAAGTGCCAGATAGTGGGCTTCCCATGGGTAATCCCTCTGTCTGTTTGTAAAATTCTTTGTTATGTGTGAAATAATTTTGTTTTGTTATTTCCGTTAAAATATTAACTATTTCTGAATGAAAGGCGTTGTATATTACGAGCTACTGAAACCTACGGCAATTAAGACGTTTGTAGCGAGCTGTTCAAGATAATCGACCAGGATGGGAGAATAGGCACAATAAACTGATTTCGCAGCATACCAACGCAAAACCACATACTGCAAGAGTCGTTAAAACCTACCTAGAAGGGTAGGACTGGGAACTTCTATCCCACCCGCCATATTCGCCAGACATTGTTCCTTCGGATTTTTATTTATTCCGGTCGATGCTGTCAGCCCTTCAAGACGAACGATTCACACCTTATGAAAGTATCCAAAATTTGCTTAACGAATGAATTGCTTCAAAAGACGACAACTTTTTCAGAAAGGGAATCCGTAAATTGCCTAAAAGATGGACGAAGATTGTGGCTTCTGATGGAGCATACTTTGAATAATGTATACTTGCTAAATAAAGATGTAATTTTAACAAAAAACGGAACTTACTTTTACATATACCCAATACATAATTTGGTTTGATTTGAATTTCTTGAATTTTTGTTGATTTCGGCTTTGGTTTTTCTTTATATATACATACATATATAAGAATTTTATATTATAATTTTTATATCTATAATGGAAAGACGTGAAACAGACCGTCGTTACCGTGAAAACTCCTTACGCATTTAAGAGAACTCCAACGATCAAGAAATTTGGATCCTAATATACATGAACAAAAACGAGCGCGTCTATCAAAAAATTCATTATTTAAAGCAGCAGTATAATGCGAATGCCTTCTGTTCGATGGGCGCTAACAGTAAGCATATATCGTGAAGTGAATATTCTTTTAAAATATCTGTGGATGTGTATCATCGATCTTCCGTTAATATTCCCATTGATTTTTCCTTCAACTCTAATAATTACTCGTATCAAGAGTGTGGTGGAGATGTATGTTCTGCTGAATTATTCTTCTACGATTCTGATACAGCTGTAAATATTCGAATGAACAACCCCGCTAATTCTAAATTCAAACGTGAAATAATGGCAACAATTTCTATGGTTCTTCAACAAGTTCCCCATATGCTATCAGCTATAAAAAAACTTCGAGAGATCCATGAAAATGAGACAGCCGATGCTAATCGAAACTGTCGTCTGGTTAATAGTATCTCACTAATTTTTACACGAAACCTTCTTGACGACCAAAGGCTATATAACGCACCAATAAATTCTGAGGATGTTGCATTAGTTTTTGTGCCTGACCGTGGAGGAAATATTCCAGCTGATATAGATTTCGCTGTTTACCCCAGTAATAGTAGAACATTGAAACGCATAAACTCCCTCTCAAAACATTTGAATCCTATGGTATTTTCTCTTTTCTTTCCCAAGGGTGAATTCGGATGGACCACCGATATGCATCACAACAGCGATTATGCTACTACACTGCATGAAATAAAATTACGACCCTCCAATCGTATTCATATAAAATTGCAGTACGTCGAGCTGTCTTTAGTCCGCTTCATTATGGTGGCAAACTATTTCAACAATATTTGGTGTTTGCCTACGCTTGAGTTGAAGCTAACCGGTTAAATTTTATACGACATAATCAAAAGGCTTAATATTAATATTTATATATAACTATTAATATTTATATATATAACGTAATATTTATATTCTACCATCTTCGTTTATCGGTGGTCAAAGGTTCATGTGAAAATTGTACCAGGACAATATGCCTATTGTTAAAACTTAAAACTTTTCAAAATTATTCAGATCGTCCTGATATCGTAACCCGAGTTTTTAATTAAAATCACAGGAATTCCTTAGTGATATCGTAAAACAGCAAATTTTTGGAAATGTCGTGTCGTACATATATTTGTTATTAAGCATCGCTGTACACTCCCTAAGGAAGACAAATTCAAAACTGGGGACGATATTGATAAAATCATTTCGGCAGAGATTCCTAATTTAAATGATAACGGACAATTTCACGAGATGGTTCTTAAACACAATGTACATGGTCCATGTGGAGGCACAATTTCCAAAAGAATTTTGTTTTGCTACAGATAGGGGAGGGTGGGGCAAGATGACGATAGTAAGCTATTTTACTGTTTTTTCTTTTCATGTGTGTGTGCTAATACCTTGGTTTGTTAATATTGGTATTCGTTGTAGTTTTACTTTCCACTACAAATTTTCTAGGTATCGTAACTTTAACAGTTTACAAGTTTTTTAAGCTTTTGTAACTTGATATCAAATTCGCCATCTTGTCCTCATAAGCGGGTAAGATGACTTCACCAGTTGGGTAAGATGACGACGAATAAGAAATCAAAGAAAACCAAGACAATCAAAATAAAATAATATATTTCAAAGTATTTCTACAAAATTTCACAAATAACTTAAGCTATAAAAATAATGTCTTAACAGAAGTCGCACACGTACGATTTGCATTTTGCCTCTGCCAGAGTAAGTCCACTACATGCGGCATGAGCCCATTTCTGGCATATTGAACACTCGAACCAGGTCTCACGTTTGCCAGAATCATTGCACACCAGACAAAGGTCGTGTTCCACGATAACATCAGTGTCATTGTCATCATCTGATTCGACATAGTTGACTGATATTGAGGAATCTGAGGATTCCTCATTATTGGAAACGTAAATACTCTTATGTCTATGACTTTTATGTACTACACTCCTTTCCGCTTTTTTTTTCTTGTTTTCTGCTTTTTTCTTTTGGTTTTGTATTTTACTTTGTTCTTTGGCTTCATTGTCCGCTTTTCTAACTTCCAAAGCATTTTTGACTGGGGTACCCGTAATGTGCAAAGACGGCAACTTTTTCCACTGCCTTCGTTGTTTAGGAGCTGCACGGGGTAATGGAGGCAGAGCAAAAGGTGATTTATAAGATGGCCCAGCTATACCACGATTTATGTCAGCTGAATTACCGTGGGCTAGCTCATGAGATGACCCAGCTACGTTGAGTTCAGCTGCTGAACTAATTTGGACTAACTCGATATTGTTTGTGAGTAACGATGGTTCTGCCTCGTTGGGGTGGTTGGCATAAATTTCGGCGGCATTGTACAAATTGTATTTTTTAGCCATTGCATTTACTGCAGCACCTTCTTTCACTTGTTTCATAGCAGCGGTCATCGATTCACGAGACCACCCCTGCCTATTTGTTTTCCTTTCATATATTTTACGCATGTCACACTACAAATACAATTTACAAAACCATCAAAATAATTTATGAACAGGTCGGGTAAGATGACGAGTTCGTCATTTTGTCCGCTTAGTGAATTCGTCAACCAAGCCGATCCGCCATTTTTTAAAGATTAAGCTTGAAAATATATTTACTAAAAATATCTTCCAAGTTTAGTTATTAATTTACACATTAGAATAACACACAATTTAAGAAAAAAATTAAATTAAAACAATAGCACTTACCCGATTTAAATGTTTTTATATTTTCTTATCCTTTTGTTTCACAACTAATTTGCACGTAAACACATAGAATGATTTATCACAACTAAAAAATGTCTGTTCTCGGGGATTTTTATTTTATAACGTATGGAACGCATGCGCAATACTATGTAAAAGAATGAAATAGTGCTACCTATGGGAAATTTCAAGAAATTAACGATTCGTCATCTTATCCGATTCGCTATCTTACCCCTCCTTCCCCTACATCTATGGAAAGTTATTCCAAATATAGAAGGAGTACTCCTTCTATTGTAATTCACCAGAACATTTGCCCCGAATGCGATCAAATACTCCTATGAAAAACGTTTTATAGTTCAATACAATGCCTATTTAATCGTGATGTGCTAAATCGATCTTTTTCGTTCTGTTTTGTTTATTTTCTCATATGTTTTTTAACAAAAAAGATCGATTTAGCCCATCACTACTATTTAAGCTTGAAATATAACGCACACATAAATGTCGAACTATGCTCTACTGTCAAAGCAATTAAATAAATCCATAAATATCTAACTAAAGGACATGATTGCGCAACAGTTGGGGTTCAAATCAACTCATTAAATAATAACTCAAGTGAGGTTCAACATTAAAATATTGCAATATCTAAACTTTCGTTATTTAAGCTCACAAGAAGCGGCTTGGAATCTACAAGAATTACCCAATAATGTTATCTGTTCATCTAAAAGATGGACAGTCACCATTTTGACGGCATTTTTTGAACTCCGACGCTAATAAATTTTTTTATAGCGACATCCCGAATCATTATGTATTCTAGAACTCGAAATGGAAAAGCGATCTATAAATTCTCATTTTGGTGGAAAAACTATTGGCAGAATAATAGGAGTTTCACCTAGAGATATAGAGCGTTACCATCTTCGAGTAATTCTTCTTTTTGTTAAAGGTAATGAATCTACATCAATTGAAGCATTGAAAACCTTTAATAATGTAATATACCTAACTTATAAAGAAGCAGCAAGAGCAAGGGGATTAATTAATGATAGTAGTGAGTGGGAGAACTGTTTAACTGTTTATCTGAGGCTCGCGAGCATATGTTACCTAAATCTTTGAGATCCTTATTTGTGACTATCCTGACTCATTGCAATCCTGCTGATCCGTTGGAACTGTTGGTTCAAGTTCAGTTTTAAAACTGTTGTTTTTGGAACAAGGCATGAACCGTAACAGCTTTTAGTAGTCGTATACTAGACTTAAACATTCAATGTGAAAAAGCAGGTTTTGATTTTCTTTCAGTAGTGACAATACCAAACGTCTCTGAAATTTTGAATATTGCTATTATTTTGCCACCTAACAATATTGATGAAAATAATTTTTGGGAAGCTTTAAATACTGATCAACTTTCAGCAGCATCAGCAGTTTTTTCATCAGTATTTTTACTTCGATGGTCTCGACGGTAGTGGAAAAGCATTTTTGGATCTGGCGTTGAAGCAGAAGATCTCTAATAGTAATAAAAAAGTAATGTGTGGTAGCTTGGACTGTGATTGCTGCGAATCTGCTCCCCGATGAAATGAGTGCCATCAGCTTTCTCGCTTCCGCTTAATAAGGATGTCGTTAAATATCCTCAACAAAAAATCTAAGAAATCTTTCTAGAAAAAATGGGCTAAGCAACGATGATTTTAGTCGAAATTGTATTATAGCGGAAATTATTACTGAGGCACATTTCGGGAGTGTTCACTTTATCCCGAGAATTTCACTAAACAAAGCTAATGATTTATCTCTACCATTCAATTTTAAACGTCATCAGTTTCCTGTTCGGCTTTCTTACCCTAAGACTATAAATAAATCACAGGGTCAAACTTTCAAAAAAGTGGGCTTATTTCTTCCTCAGACATATTTTACTCATGGACAACTATATACAGCATTTTCCAGAGTGACACATTCTGATGCAGTCCGAGTTAAAGTTTCGGAAACCCCTAGGGAAGGAAAAACATCGGCGGGAGTAGTTGTGACGGATAATGTTGAATATAGTGAAGTGTTCCAGTAGAATTTGTGTTTGTTGACAATTTTAAAATACCCAAAAAATAAAAAATAAATAAAAAATTAAAAAGAAAAAACAAAATGCAGAAAAAAGAAAAAAAGAAAAATGAAGTTGTATAAATAATTAAAATTACCGACCAAACGAGACAGTAGAACCCGGTACTTGGGAGTACTTCGAGTCACAGATAGATTGCATAGAAATAAATAAACAAACAAATAATAAAATTGTGCAATTACACAGGGGCCTCTAGTATTTAATATTTTACAACTTTACTAGTAGTTGACTACCAAAAGCAACCAAAAAAAACAGTCTCACAACTCTATTAAAAATATAAGATAAAATCCCGATTTAGGCACTTACAACCACTGCTACAAAAAACTGACTTGTTTCCTCGAGAGCACAAATTAGACTGACCCAATCCAAAAAAAAAACGATCGCGAAAATTATTTGCTTTTTACATTTCTATTTTCCCCTATCTCCCTTAGTTCAGTTTCATTTCCAACCGCAACCAAAAAAATTGGAATGATCAAAGGGCCGAATGTCGAAGGGCCGAACTTCAAAGGGCCGAATGTGTCGAAGGGCCGAATGTCGAAGGGCCGAATGTCGAAGGGCAGAATGGGTTGAAGGGCCGAATGTGTCGAAGGCCCGAATGTCGAAGGGCCGAATGTCGAAGGGCCGAATGGGTCGAAGGGCCGAATGTTTTTTTGGGTTTGTTTTTAGAAATATAATTTTTTAAATTTGTTGTTTTAATTTCTTATGAATTTATGTATTTTATTATATTTATTCTTTAGATATTCTATCGACAAAAATATTGAATTAATTGTGGTTGTTTATATTTTGCGTTACTTTTGATATTATCAAGTGAAAACATATTTGTACATAATAGGTATTTCACCAAAAACCAAGTCTTATTATATCAATATAAATGGAATATATACATATGTAGGTACACACACATATATATTACTTTTGTAGTATAAGCGCTCGTACGAGTATATAATAACAAAAGGCGAAGTTAATTTTTATTAAATATGTATACCAAATGTATAAATAGATTTTAAATAAGAAAAAAGAATTTTGTCATAAAATGTCATAAAAATTCAATTTACTCCTGTTTTTTAAACTGATGATAATATTCTTTCATTTACGAACGATGTTATTTTCTAGAACATTATATAGTTTATTACTATTGTTTTGGAAAAAAAGTAAGTGGTAGAATTTGTCTTTTGGAACAAAGAATGCTAATTATCGGTCGGATTTCTTTCAATCTCACTATACGAAAATGTATTATTTTTCTCTACACGACGAACACATAAGAAACAAAGGTATGGAAAGATTTTCCAAGGGTGGATCTACAAAAAAGAGTTTGATAAATAAATTACAACATTAAGACTAAGCGGGGAGAATGGAGCGGAGCGACGTCCCGCGTGCCCGTGAGAGTTACCGAAGCCGTTAGCCTCTACAATTCTAAGTTTAATTAGTCGATGTCATTTTTCTTCAATTTACTTTCCTCAGAATAGAGAAAAGGTGTACGGGAAATTGTTATGCAAGATTTTATATTGCAATATTGGGTGTGTGAATATGACTCCGCCCTTTTTTGTTAAAATAAAATACATTTGCTTGTTTAGAAAATTAAAGAATTATTTATTGAAAGTATGCTCCATTTGCAGCTACAAATTTCCTCCATTTTTTGAGCAGTTTACGGATTCCCTCTCTGAAAAAATTTTGGTCTTTGTAGGCGATCTAATCATTAAGTCAATTTTCGATCTCTGCGCGAGAACTGAACCGCTCTTCAGAAAGAGACGACTGCATCGGCCGGAATAAGTAGTAATCTGAAGGAGCTATGTCTGGTGAATACGGCGGGAGGGGTAGAACTTCCCGGTCCTGTCCTTGTAAATAATTTTTCACAACGTTTGCAACATGTGGTTTTGCATTGTCAAGCTGAAAAATTAATTTGTTGTGTCTATTCACCCATTCTGGTCGTTTTTCCTCTATAGCTCGCTTTAAACGTATTATTTGTCATCGGTACACATCGTCATTGATAGTTTCACCTGATTCCAGCAGTTCATAATATACCACACCTTTCTGATCCCACCATTGCAATGGACCAGCTTCATCACGCTTCACCCAAGATTTTTGGCATTTGGGATTCTCATAATAAATCCATTTTTCATCTCCAGTAACCATCCGATGCAGAAAACCTTTTCTTTGTTGTCTTTGAATCAGTATTTCACAAATGGTTTTTCGACGTTCGAGGTCTCTTTCTTTTAATTCATGTGGAACCCAGTTGTTAGCTTTTTGAACCATTCCGATTGTTTGTAAACGTTTTGCAACAGTTGATCGATCAACATTTAATACTACAGCCAATTCTGATTGTGTTTGAGAAGAATCTTCAGCCAATAACGTTTCCAATTCAGTATCTTCAAATTTTTTTGATGGTTTTCCATGCTCTTTATTTCAATGCCAAAATCATCATTTTTAAATCGTCGAAACCATTCATTGCACGTTGTATTCGATGGAGCATGCTCATCGTAAATTCCGCAAGCAAACGATAAGTTCCCGCTGCACTTTTCTTTGCAATAAAATAATGTAATAAAACTTCCCGCAAATGATGTTTATTTGGAATAAAATTGGACCTTTTAAAAGAATTAAAATTACTGTTTGTTTACACTTCTACCAAATATTGTAGACTGCGTTTGATAGCTGACATCAAGTGCTTATAGTTTACGTAAGCAGCAAAACTAACGACACCAATTGAGAAAGGGTGAAGTCGTATTCACACACCCAATATTTTATAATTGCAGCATTTTGTAATTGGAATATTTTGTAATGCAAAATTTACATACCCAACCCAGTTTTCCTATGTCCCTTATTTCAAGTTGATTTTTACATGAGCCGGCATTTATGTACATCAAGATGGTTCAGATTCAATTGGGGTGAGCGAATGTTCGTCAAAGAGGATAGACGTGTTTTTTCTATCCTCTTCGAAAATTTAATTTAATTTTATTTTTATTTTGTTTTATTTATATAGTTTTTGTAGTATTATGTATATACTCTACTATATATACATATAGTATATAAAGTTTAATTATAATTATAATTTTAATTCTATTTAATTCAGTTTTTAGTGGAATAATAATTAAAGTGGAAGTGAAATAATTTAAAGAGTAATTTTGGAAAATGCAATCCACCGGGATGCATTTTTCAGGCAATGTTTTATATTTATAGATAAAGAAATGAAAATTATTGATTTCTATTGGGTGCATGTTTTTAACGCGTGTGTGATTGTACATGGATTTTATTACTAAAACCGTTGATTGAGTATATTATAGATAGTATCACTGCGGAACACAACAACAACTTAAATTTTTTGTTTCATCTTTCACATGGCCAACGAAGAGCAAATCAATTTTGGTTTTGGTTTAAGAAGAACAAAGCCAGGTTTCAATAAAACAATGCAGCTAGAAAGGAATAAAAACAATTTTTGGTTTTTATTATACTAACACTAAACCAAAAAACATCATGCTTTATAAAAAAATCAAATGTTTTACTCTTTCTTTCACAAGCAATAAAGAAATATAAAATCAAATGTTTTACTCTTTCTTTCACAAGCATTAAAGAAATATAAAATCAAATGTTTTACTCTTTCACATGCATTAAAGAAATATATATTTTTCCTTGAAGTTTTAAAAAAATTAAAAAATAAAATATTAACACGTTGAAGCTCAATTTACAATAGTTTGTTGCATAATATTTCACTAATATCGATATCCTAAGGAAAATGTATAAACCAATGCTTCAAGATGTTAAAAGCAAACGAAAAATAAAAACAATTGCATCACTTGATGTATTGTTTTTTTGTTCGTTTTCAGTAGCATCCTTTTCTTTAAATTGTATGTATTCAGTTGTTTTTTTATCAAACGTGAGTCAGACAATTTAATTATTAATTGTTTTCTTTAATTATTACGAAAATGAAATATTGTTCATATTTCAACTGCAATAATAAGAAAGCCTACGGGACTCCACGGTTTTTAATTCCCCACGACAACCGGCGTGATATTTGGTTTAAAAATTCTGGCAACAAAAAACTATTTTCGCTTCCGAAAAATAAAAAAGTTTATTTATGTGCCGATCATTTTGATCCAAAATTTATAAACCAAAGTGCATTTAAAACCAGACTTAGTATGTTTGCCATTCCAAAACATTATATAAGTGGTAAAAGTGATGTTATGCCCCACAATACAATAATTAACCATAATTTTAATATATGTGATAATAACAAAAATCAAGTCCAAGAACAATATATTGACCATGAAACAGAAAGTGTTGTGCTAAAAGTTAATAAAGAAAATCATCCCAAAACGCAGAGTATAGTTCGAAAGATGACATTAAGCGCGTTTTTTTATTCGCTCCGGATAGCTGCTATCGAGAGCCGTCATTTTTCTACGCCTAAATTTAAATTTGCCGCGCTATTTATTGGTAAACAAAACTTATTTAGCATCAAACTATCATTTTTAATTCAATTGTTTAGCGAAAACTTGATATAAAAAATATTTGGCTCTACCTATTTATACGGAGCGCTATCCGGAGCCACTTTTCATATGACGGCTCTCGATAGCAGCTATCCGGAGCGAATAAAAAAACACTACAATTGTGTACGGTTTTAGTGACCTAGGTGAATTAGGTCGAGAAAGATCATTTTCGGAGTATGCTTTACTGTTTATGTTGAGAGGGCTAAATAAACCTTGGAAACAAGTAAGTTTTTATTTTTTATAACGATACACGTTTTATAAAATTTTTTGTTATTGAATATAGGTAATTGGGTATTATTGTGGCAGCGTTCGAGGAATTCAGCTATCAGAGATATTAAAATCAACGCTTGCTATTTTAATTCACAATGAAATAGACGTACACGCCGTAATTTGCGATCAAGGATCACCAAATAGGACAGCTTACAAGCAGCTAGGTGTAAATATGTCTGAGCCATATGTTACAATAATGAATAGAAAAATATTCTGTTTATACGACGTTGTACACCTATTTAAAAGTTTTCGAAATAACCTTTTGAAATCAAATTTTTTGATAGGACAGGATGAAGTGTCATGGTGTGTTTTAGTAAAGCTTTTTAATAGTGAAAATAATGTAATAAGATCTATGCATAAACTGACTGAGGCCCACATTAAGCCTGATTCATTTCAAAAAATGAGGGTGAAACTGGCAACACAAGTTTTCAGTCATCATGTATCAACAGCTATATATGCTGCAGCACACACAGAGTTGTTTAGCGCAAGCGAAAAACCAATAGCCCTTAGCACCGCAAATTTTTTTTTTCGATTAAATAAATTATTTGACAATTTAACCAGCAAAACAAAATATTCGTCAAATCCAAATAACAATGCTTTATCTGAGGAAACAGAAGACATTTTGGAAAATTTAAAAGAATCAATTCAGTGGTTATCTACATGGAAGAAAACAAACGGCGCAGGTGAATACTGTTTCTCTGGTATGCAACAGAGTATTAATGGAATTTTGCAGCTTTGGGATGTAATTAAAACTACTGATCAAAAATACATTTTAACGGCTAATTTAAATTCCGATTGCTTAGAAAACACTATTTCGGTAATTAGGACTAATAGAGGATCTTACGAACGAAATCCATCAGCCCTTCGCCTGCATACAAATTTAAAAGAAATGTGTTTTTATCACATGATGACCAGCGACACTACTTCTTACAATCAGTCCGATGCACGCGTGTTACTAAATATGGAAGACATTTCTAGTAAGATATAAATATGACTTTATTTGCATTCACTTCTAGTTTTCCAAAACTATTTGTGCATTTTGTATCTATAGAAATTTATGATTATTTAATTTTCCATATTTTAAGGTTTGACAAATCGAAAAAAATTTGATATCATCAACCATTTATAAATAGAAGTGATAATTAATACGAATATTGAATTGAAATTGAAATAAATCTGAATAATTAATAATTAATTTTGTTATAATTTTTCGTGTTTGTTTTATTAACGTTCTGCAAACTTGAAAATTTCAGATCATTCATATAAAATATTAAATAATGAGTATCAATTGAGATTGTAACTAGCCCTGAAGTTGTGATTCCTTATAATCCTAACTTAAGAATTTAAACCAAATTTAATTTCAAAATTATTTAGAATTGATTTTATTATATGGTAAAATAATTAGTAGAAAGTAATTACTTTCAAAATTAAAACTAAAATTAAAAATAAAATTGTCAATATTTTATTAAAAAATTTAGGTTTGTTCAGGTTTTTGTTTATGTCAATGAACTTTTTCCAATATAATTAAATTGTGGAACGAAAGCAAATACAAAACAAACGAAAAAATTAAAACAAAACAATGAAAACCGAAAGATACATCCATTTACACTAATATTAATACAAATATTATAAAGAAAAAACTATTTTGCAGTTTCTAAGCTGCTAGAAGAGCTAAACTAGTTTCAAACAATTTTAGTCGCGTTTTTTTATTCGCTCCGGATAGCTGCTATCGAGAGCCGTCGTATGAAAAGTGGCTCCGGATAGCGCTCCGTATAAATAGGTAGAGCCAAATATTTTTTATATCAAGTTTTCGCTAAACAATTGAATTAAAAATGAAAGTTTGATGTTAAATAAGTTTAGTTTACCAATAAATAGTGCGTCAAATTTAAATTGAGGCGTATAAAAATGACGGCTATCGATAGCAACTATCCGGAGCGAATAAAAAAACGCGCTTTTTGTCTCTATCTATAAGCGACAGTGGAGACGTTACTCGATCGTAGCGGCGAAAATCTCGGTGGTATTATCTTAATGTATTCAATCAACGCTAAAACCTAATAATTGGATCGTATCAAAATAGTTTTTATCGTAAATTAACACATACGTCGTAGTTAATTTCACATTCGATTTTATATTTACGCATAATTGAATGCGTTCTTGCAAGCCAAACAAAGGTGTTTATACATACGTACGTAAAACCAAAATCCCATATAAAATCATAAAAACAACTGAAGCCGCTTTCGTTTGTTTTTTGTCTTTCTTTTTTACCAACGCCATATTGGTTAGAAAAATTGTTAAATTTGATGTTTTAGTTTCTTAAACTTTACAAGGCAAATCTTGAATAAACAAGAAAAGTGTTCTTTCTAAAAATAAATTCATTTGTTAAAAACATGTATAAGTGTTGTGTGTATAAGTCCAAAAATACCCGATATAAAGCAAAAATTGAGAAAAAAGGGATTACATTTCACCGGTAAGTACATTTTTACTTGTTTACAAATATTTACATCACTTGTACACAATGATTTTAAATATTTTCGAATTTTGTACACTTATTTTATACACATCAGTAAATTCGCTATGTTTTATAATGTTCTAAACAGACACAAAAAAAAATTTATTTCATAAAATTGTAATTAAAGTCCAAATTTCAAGTCTCATTCGAACAAAAATCTTATTTTGACAACTCATATGAATCGCCATTGCAACATGACGAAAGCAAAGAAAAAGACCATAGGCGTCTCATTATATTCAATATTATGGAAGTTTAATAAACGAGAAAATCATATGAGAAAATGTTATTACAAGTTTTAAAAGTTTCATTACTTTAGCTACGTTGTAAATTGTTATTTTTATGTTCATTGCAGAAACTGTAAACTATTATGATAAAAATACTTATGTGTGGCATACTTACACAACACACATAAGAATCATTATCATAATTATGTACACTTATAACAATATTTTTTTTATATTAATTATAATCCTTTAAATGTATTACCCTACATCATATATGTATAACTGTTAAAACATTTTTATTTATATTGAGGTAGATATATCTATAATATAAATAGGAAACATTAAAAAAAATATGCAACGCCACTGGAAAAAAGAAAACAAAATAATTTGTCGGCCATCGCATGGTTTTGTCGACCACGATGATTTTGTCGGCCATCTTGGTTTTTAAATTGCTTCACTATTTTAGTTTAGTTTCTGTTCTCTTTGTAATTTTTCTATGGTTTCGGTTCTTGGTTTTTATGTTATGTACAACAAAGTATAATAGACAGAAATACATTCTTGAAAATTGATACATGACAAAACCAACGAAATGTTTTTACGGGCTGCCTCGTTCGCTCTTTATGCGGATCCTATTAGAGAAATGTACTATTTATTATTGGTTTTTGCTATGTTAAGTTAAGCAACAACAACAAAAACAGAGAGACTTTTTGTGGGTGCTAGTATAGTTGTTCCCAATATTTTTCTATATCTTGATATATAGATCAGGATTGTTTTGTATGTGCGCTGTAATGGTATTAGCTGTATATAAAATAATGAAAACATGATAAGTCTTTTGCTACGCACATGGAAGATTGTAGAGATATTTGCTTTTAATGTGTGTTGGTGGTTTAGTATATAAGAATCTGTTGTTTTTATTTTATTTTGTTGTTTCCTCTCTTTTTGTTTTTGTATTCATGTTACAACTATAATGTTCTTAATAAAACATGAACTGTACAAACACAACGAAATTTTAGGGTATTCGACTCAAATAGGTTTTTTATATTTTTGTATAATCAAATAAGTTTTGAGTCGAATTGGAATCCGCCTTATATAATTCATATAGGATGGATTTATTTTAGATATGAGTTATTTTATTTTTTTACAGGGTATTATAAAATGCATTAAATTATTAAATTTATTTAATTAATGTGAAAAGGCTATAAATTAACTAAACCATATAAATAAAATGCTAACTTGGAAGTGTTGATTTGAGTTGAGTTGTGATTTTGGTTTGCATCATATAATGACATATTCATTTATGCATGCTAAATTTCGATTAAAAGATGGTGAACGAGGTGGAATTATGTGGAAACATTTTCGAAAGGCTAAATATATTGAACTTAATTATTAACTTAATAGAATATGATTGAAGTTTTAGGTTGCAGTTTTTCACACGTAAACGTCAATTTTGCTTGTATAGTACACCGATTAATTTTGTAGGAGAATAATGTTTCAATTTTATTTCATGGATTTATTATTTTACTTACTTTGCAGGTTTTATTTTGCAGGGTAATATGTCCATAAACGGAGTAAAAGTTTTATAGATATATTCTTATTTATTTTATAGATAAAAATAAAATAAAAATCTAATTCTTATATAAATAATAAATTTCGTAGTATTTGATTCTTTGTTTTATTTTAATTATGTCAATTAGATTAGTAAATTAAAACATCTATAATAATAATAATTTTTTGATGTCCTAATCTAGATTTATAAAATCCTGAGTTCTGGCATTTAAATTATATTATATACTTTTATAAATAAATAATTAATTTCAACATTATTAATTTCCTTTTTTCTAGATCTGCAGGAAATTGCCAATTAGTTTAAATTTAATAGTATGGTTTAATATATATTTTCAATTTTTTATTTTTAAATCTAGTTGCAGTAGGTAAATAATTAATTAACTATTTACAGGAGAATGGTAACTAATGGAACAAGTGCTGTGAATTTAAATTATAACTTAGTAATTTAAAATTTTTAAACATTCTTTTAGAATTTTAGCTTAGAAGTGGGAGAGTTTACATAGGCAATTTCATAAAATGTTAATTTTTGTAATACTTGTATGTAATATATTGTGTTTTGCTCATTAATATATATTAATTAATTTAGTTTAAAAATATTTAAAGGTTTCTCTTCCTTAATTTGCTAATAAATAATCCAACTTTCAGAATATAACATAGTTCCAGAATCAATCTTTAATATGAGGATTAAATTAATCCTGAATTTCAGAATTAGATTTTACTTTGATATTATGGTGATTTTTTAATTAAAATTAGTTTTCAGAGTTGCCTGGGAAATTATATATTGATTTTATTTGTTGATTATTGATATACTTATACTACCTAACAGAATTATTGATGATTTTAGGCTGTTGTGGTGCTGTAACATTATCATTTTTAAATTTTTTACTATAAATTTTATAAAATAATTGAATTTTAAATTATTTTATTCTCATTTTCTTGATCGGTAGGAAATTTCTGATTAGTTTTAAGTAAAATTTTATGTTTAAAATGGTTTTTAACGTTTATTTTAATGCATGTTGCAGTATGTAATAATTAAATTAGATATAGAAGGAACATGAAAATAAAATAAGCGCTGTTTTTGTAATCTTAGCTTAGTAATTTTACATTTTCTTAAATATTTTATCAGGTAAATTAATGAAAGGCGGACAGGGGGACAATACAACATTAATAATTTTTTAAGTCCTGATTTAGATTTAGGGAGTCCTGAGTATCCGGCCCTGGATTCCAGAGAAATGATCATCTAATAATGTAGTTAGATTGTGCTGTCTTGTGCTAACCTATTTATTATATATAATACTAATAATTTACTAACTATCGGTCGCTTGGTGTCTGTAACCGGGTCAAGTCTGTCCCTACTAATAATCCTATCCAATCTTTCGGTTTTGTTATATGTAAAAAAGGTGTACGATGGCTGCCTGGCCAGGGGCGGATATCACACTATTAGACTTATGTGGTTATCGATGAGGCGCCTTCCTTTACTGGGTGAATATTGTTATGTTTGGCTTCATGAAAAGCTGAGTATGATGGTACATATTTCCTTGGTGAGGGAGAGTTATGGTGTCGTGTTGTAACATGGGTATAGTGGTGTGGTATTCGCATTTATAATTTGGGAGACTTGCTTAATGCTTGATCGTACATTCAAATCAATCAATCAATCCATCAAGATGGTTCAGATTCAATTAATAAAAAACAAATTTTAATACAGGGTGACTGACACGAAGTGTTACCAAAACAAAACGCCACAGAATTTTTATTTTTTGACGAATTTTATTGAATCAAAGTAAAAAATGTTCAAAAATATTTAAATTTTCGAATTACATTAGCAGTTTTCGATTTGGCCATCCTTAGCCGCGATTATGGCCTTCAAACGGCCGATAAAGCTATTGCTTGCAGCACAAAAGTGGCTCTGCGGTATTTTGGCCCATTACCGGCGAAGCTTGAGATGATCGACACTTTGGTATTTTTTTGTCCCAACCTTGCTCTTCAAAATACCCCAAACCGAGAAATCTAGCGGATTTGCATCCGGTGAATTTGGTGGCTATTGGGCAGTGGAAATGAACCACGGAACGTTGTTTCTCAGCCAATCTTGATTGACGCGCGCTTTATGACTCGGCGCCGAGTCCTGTTGAAATGTCCAGGCTCTGCGGCCGAAATGTTTTTGTGCCCAAGGCTTCAACGCTCCCTCCTGCACATGACCCCGATAAATTTGAGCATTTATCTTGATGCCACGGTCCAAAAAAACGAGCGGTGAACGGCTTTCGGCCGTTTCAGCGGCCCAAACCATCACCATCGGCGGCGCTTGGTTTCGAGTGGCAATCCGTTGGTCCAAATTTTCAGTAGAACGGCCGGGCAAGTAAATCCGGTCGTTTTGCTTGTTCACATATTGCTCAATAACGAACGGTGACTCATCGGAAGAAACCAAATTCGGCAAATCGCCACTTTCGTGCAAGCGTAACAACTCCTTTGCTCTCTCCACTCTAACTTTTTTGTGAGCATCGGTGAGACCATGCGTTTTATGGAATTTCAAGACCTTTAATTCAAGATGATCTTTCAATATGTGCTGCATCCGTTCGAGCGAAATGTTCGCCTCACGAGCCATTTTTCTGCCGCTAGGGCGCGGATTCCGAGCCAATTTGGCCTTCACCTTCCGAATGATATACGGCGATATTGCAGTGCGTTTCGGTCCACCACCATGACGTTTTGCAATGCTGCCAGTATCGTTATAACGATTTATGGTGCGATACACAAACATTTTATTCACATGCAGATGTTTTAACTGGTTAACAATCTGCGGCTGTAATTTTCCAGCCAAATATAGAGAAATCACACTATTAGGTACGCTTAAATTCCATTGCGGATAACTTTTTCTCTGAATATTTCCCACTAAAATGCTTCTGTACGCTTGTAAACAATGGAATGAACTGTCATTAGTGTTAATTTGAGCGCTTTGTCATCACTGGTTTGACAGCAATAACAGTCTGAAGTTGGTAACACTTCGTGTCAGTCACCCTGTAATTACACAAATTTTATTTAAAATTATAATTTCAAGTTAGTTTCTCTTCTTGAGATATGTCTGAAAAAATATAATAAAAATTAAACTAAATTTAATGGATTAGTGCTATAAATCAATAAAGAGCTATATTATTTGCAATGCCTTTAAGGAAATGATATGTTTCAGCTTTTCTTCTTTTTCTAGATATTTTTGTTATCTTTCTCTTATCTTTTCTTTTTCTAGATATATTTATCCATGTTATATTATTTATTGATTTATATTTCATTTTTTTTTAAATTTATAGTAATGAATAATTTCTTCGTAGAGAAACCTCGTCTTGATTACGATAATGTTAATGCTACTACTAGTAAAAATAGAAAAATTGTGAAATCAACTCGAAATGTCAATCGTTTGTATGACGAAGAATACTTAAAATTTGGATTTACCTGAACCGGAAATACAAATTGTCCAACTCCCCTCTGCATTGTATGCGGAAAAAAATTAGCCAATAGCGCGACGGCTATAATAATAATAAAGGCTTATAATAAAGGCTTTTAGAAATGCAAGGCAAACAAAGAAAACAATTTGAAAAAACAATGAAAGTGATAAAGTTCAACTTGCGTCGTACAAAATTGCTGAGTTAGTAGCATTAAAATTAAAGCCACACACGATAGCAGAATCTCTCATTTTACCTGCCTGCTGTGAAATAGTGACCATTATGTTTGGGGAAGAAGCAAAGAAGGACATTTTGAAGATTCCGGTATCTGATGATACGATTCGTAGAAGAATTAATGACATGTCCTGCAACGTTGAAAGAACGGTCGCAGGTAAGCTTGTTAATATGCCTTTTGCATTACAAGTAGACGAATCAACTGATATAACTGGCAAGGCGTAGCTCTTAGGCTTTGTACGATTTATTTATGAACAAAAGATAATAAATCAATTTTTATGCTGCAACGAACTTTTGGGTCGTACAACTGGCCAGGACTTGTTTGATGCAATAACATCGTATTTGAATGCTTTAAAATTATCATGGGATCATTGTGCCGGTATTTGTACCGATGGAGCAGCGTCCATGACGGGATCAATCAAAGGATTTGTGGCTTTAGCTAAAACCATAAATTCAAAAATAAAATTTCATCATTGTTTCTTGCACCGAGAAGTACTTGTCATAAAGACAATGCCCAAGAAATTAAACGAAATATTTGACCAAGTAGTTACCATGGTTAATTTTATTAAAATAAGACCGATGAAAAGCCGAATTTTCAAACAACTTTGTTCATCGATTGAAGCAGATTATGTTTGTTTGTTCCTTCATCAGTGAGGTGGTGGTCACGAGGAAAGATTTTAAATCATGTGTTGAAATTAAAAAATGAATTGCTTGTTGTTTTTTTTGGAACAGAAAATCAAAAAACTTTTGTAAATTATCTAATAAATGATGATTGATGCAATAATTTGGCGTATTTGTCTGATATTTTTTGAATACTTTAATACTGTCAATATAAGTATGCAAGGAAAAGATGAAAACATTCTAACATCGACTGACAAATTACGTGCAGTGAAAAAGAGAGTTTTACTATGGAAAAGACACGTAAGAGAGAGAAACACAGAAATGTTCCCCTCTGTGCAAAATACCAACGAGGCAATCGCTTCTTTAATAATGGAACATTTATCAACAATAGAAGAAAAATTTGGAAAATATTTTCCATTGTTAAACACAGAACAATATGATTGGATAAGAAACCCGTTTATTTCTTCCGAATTTTCTAGTTTTACTTTAAATGAAGAAGAAGAATTGACGTCGCTTTCTTCAGATCGTGGATTAAAAATAAAATTACAGTTCCATGAAAACACTCCTGAAAATTTTTGAATCTCTGTTAAATACCCGAGTATAAGCAAAAAATAGTATTATTTTCCATGTCATATCTTTGCGAAGCAGGATTTTCAACTATGGTCCATACAAAGACAAACAAACGCGAGAGACTAGGGAATTTAGAAGAAGAAATGCGTATGGCGGTATCATTTATTCGTCCCAATATCGCTGAGATGAAAGAAGATCGTCAAGCTCATGGATCGCATTAAGTTTGAGATTTTTTTAAAAATATTGTAATTTTAATTGTGTTTTCAATAAATATATTTGCATCAATCAATATCGGTACATATTTTATTTATATACATATTATTTTCTAAAAGTAGCAGTTGGAAGCAGAGGGTTGCCAATCACACGCTGTGACACGATTCCGTTTCTTTTTTGCTCTATAATGATGGAGTGTTTTTACGAACAATGTTATGTTTTTTATTGCTCTTTTGGTTTCAAAAAGTTCCTCGACTTCAAAAAGTTTGAGAACCAAGGCTTTAGGGGCTGATTCTTCCCATTAAAATATTTTATTTTACCTGATAATGGGCATATTTCAAATGAATCGCGGATAAAACAATCGAATTTATACCTAAACCACGTTTAAAAAGACGGAAAATCCTAAAACAAAATCGGAAACATATGATTTAATTTTTTTATGTTACTACCTCAATGGTCATATTTCAAATGAATAGCAAAACAAAAAAAACAAAAATCAACCCAAAAAAATTTTTATTGCTTTTTCAGAGTATTAGTGTGTACCCATCGCTCCGCAATAAAATTTTTTGAGGAAAAAGCGCAACAGAAATATCCCCACTCCAAAATTTAGTTTATAGGCAAAAACAGTGCAAAAAGAGACGAAGATATGCAACAGCGTAAGCGCGACTCGTGTGGAATGGGTGATTAGGATTATTTGTTCCAAAAGACAAATTCTACCACTTAGAAAATAAAATCGTTCATAAATGAAAGAATATTATCATCAGTTTAAAAAACAGGAGTAAATAGAATTTTTATGACAAAATTCTTTTTTCTTATTTAAAATCTATATATACATTTGGTATACATATTTAAAAAAACTTAACTTCGTCTTTTGTTATTATATACAACCGCTTATACCATAGAATAACTACTATAGAAGCATATTTTGTATGAGGGAAATATACCCAAATAAAATAATTTCAAATATTTTAAGTTCGGTTTTTGTGATTTTATGAGACGAGGATAATTTCTATATGCCTCTCCTTCTATCATTCATGTTTTAAATAAACAGAACGAAATGTTTTTAAAATAAATGAAATATTTACGAAATACAAATACTGGAAACCACACCCCTTACCAAAACCAACAAAAATGTTTATACATTTTTACCAGCATTTTTGTTGGTTTTGTCCTAATAATTTTTATCATTTCACCTATATGTATTTTGGTTTTGTATAAGTAAAACAAAAAATAAAAAACAAAATAAAGAGTCGATTCAGCGTGTGTATTTTTTAACCCTTTTGTTAACACGACACATCCTAAATTTGATTTTTTTTAAAACTAGAATGAAGTTTTTTTTTATAATAAATTAAAACGACATTTAAATTATGATATCATATTTATATTATTCGAATTTACCTCCTTTTATGGAAAACTCGTGATAAAATTGTTCCACTTCCCGATTTGTAAGCGTTGACGAGAAGTAGTTTTATAATCGTGCCAAACAAAGGTTAAATAAGCGAAATGAAACATACATA
Source organism: Tipula vernalis (assembly GCA_958295665.1). Classification (NCBI taxonomy): domain Eukaryota; kingdom Metazoa; phylum Arthropoda; class Insecta; order Diptera; family Tipulidae; genus Tipula; species Tipula vernalis. Next base: position 250,653,516 of record OY282558.1, read on the forward strand.
CTGACACAACACTTGTAAATATGTATATAACTTAATTTCGATTTGCATCTTTCGTCCTTTTTTCTTTTATCCGAATCTGTTTGTTTGGGAAAAGTAAGAAATAAATGATCGTAATAAAGTTAGGTTGATAATACAATGCCATGTAGTGGGATTGGTTGATAATACACGTGCACATAAAAATGTAGATGAAAAATTATACTAATGTATTTTATTTTGTGTCACAGAACGGTCATTCACCTTTTGTGTTTTGTTTATTTTACTGCTTATGTTTTTGTTTCCTTTTTTCTCTTCATCTGATGGAGTTTAAATTACGTTTGCGATTTCGAATGCAATAATTATAATTTTTAGATTGGAGGAAAAATCAAATTGATAAACAAATTTGTTAAATAAAAAAAAAGTAATAATTAGGGCAACCAAAAATATGCAATAACATATTTGTTTCCAGAGCACGAATTTTGAAAAAAAGTAAACTGCAATGAATGTAGTCAAAAATTATTAAAACAAAATGACAACATAACATCAACGAGTGAAACATTTATAACAGAAAAAAAATTTAATAAATCGTCAAACTTTGGGTCACTTAAAGCACCGCAGACGGAGTATGGTGAAGTAGCATATGTTTTAGTAGCTGTATTTGAGCAAATGTTTAGAAAAAACTGTCATTTGCCAAATATCGTAGCAAACATTTCGGAAAAATGTATGAGTATTGTGGCTCGGGATTTTCCAGGATTTTTGCCTTTAAAAGATGAAGGGCCTTGTTATGACCATTTTAAAATTATAATACACTTTTTTATTCTTGTGTTGATCAGAAAAAATTCAAAATGGTCTTTAGTAAAAGGTCAATTTCAAAAATTAAAAAATAAACCTAGGCACCAAGCATCTACCCAAACTTCCAAAAAGCTTAGAATTTTAACTGTATAACTAACAATAAAATTTTAACTTTTGTTAAAAGAAAACATATTTAGTTTTATTTGTTATTACTTTCGAAATGAGTGTTGGATTTCTTTTGTGTTAATTTTAATAAAGAATTATTGCAAAAATAAAATGCGTATTTCCCATGATTTTCTGCGAAAAGTGTTGGGTCAAAATAGAACATCACATTAGATAGAAACTATCGTGGTAAAATAATTTTTCTTACAAAGTAATCCTAATATTTCAGTGAAACCGATTTTTTATAATCTTTTTATTACCACGTTAACAGCTAACTTGCCAGCGCAATTTTAAACTAACTTGCACATTACATAAATGGCATTCACTGGGTTAACACAATCCATAGAAAAAATATTAAAACGGAAAAAAATGTTGCCCTCTAATACGGATAAAATCTAAAATAAACAAAAAAGCAGAAGAAATTCATATGTATATACGAGTACGGTTTTTATTCGGTAGTTTTTTAGTTGTTATTTTAGCCGCCTCGAATTTTTTATTTCTTTTTGTTTCTTAATGGTACGAGTAATTAAGATAATTTGGTGTCATCATTGATTGTATTTTTTGGCAGAGAACGAATTTAAATACTATACAGAATGTATTAATAATCCTTATATTCAAAAATGGACGAATATTCGTATAACGAAATTGAAAAAAACACAAAATACAAAAAATTTTATATTATGAATATACCTATTCGCAACGTGACGAATTTTGAATTTCACTATACTAAATGTTCTTATTTGAGCTTCGCGTTTTTATTATTTTTAAATACAGTATTTCGTTTTTTCTATTCTTCTATTTCGATTTGCATTATACATCTATTATGAACAAAGAACAAAATTTAAATACTTTACAAAACGAATTAACAATCCACATATTCAAAAATTTTTGTATTATGATTTTACTTATTCGCAACGTGATGAATTTGGAATATTTAGATTCATGAATTTCATTATTTGACTTGCCTATTCCTTAACCGATTACCATGAAATTCATTATTCTCGGCCATATTTAAAGTTCTGGCAGTAAAGACAAATTAATATGTATTGTACATTAGATTGTTTTGGGAGCGAAGATAAATGAACAGAGTCATTTAACTATCACCATGGCCATTTAACCCACCTTACCCCAAAATATGTACTTACGCACGTAAATATTATAAAAATATAAATGACTAAGATAACGATGGAGTTCGTACTTTCATTTTAGCTTCACTGCATTCTTCGTACGTTTATTATACTGAATATTCGATCTTTGAAATACAGTGCTTAGGATTTTGAAATTCATGAATTGAAAAATTCCAAACTCATCACGTTGCGAATAAGTAAAATCATAATACAAAAATTTTTGAATATGTGGATTGTTAATTCATTCTGTAAAGTATTTAAATTTTGGTCTTCGTTCATAATACATGTACATATAATGCAAAACGAAACACAAAAATAGAAAAAACGAAATACTGTATTTAAAAAAAATGAAAACGCGAAGCTCAAATAAGAACTTCAGTATAATGAAATTCAAAAAATATTCCCGAGTATTTGTAATGTTTTTATGAAAAGTAGAATACAATACGTGAAGTTTTAAAAAAGAAAAAAACGAAAATACATTCACGAAGTTGCAACGGAATGTATATTTTTGATCTGTTTTTTGGTTTGATTTAAATATATGTATCTAACCAACACTAAAACAATACATTGTTGTGAAGTAAATTCACCAAAACCCCAAAATATTATTACAATCAACCTAAACACTAAATTATTACCCAGTTAAAATCCGAAAAGTTAATCATTCACAGAGAAGAATGACCTTAAACGTAAACATAAACAGAAAAATTCCAAACATGAATACACAACACAAGAAATAATTAGCAATGACCTAGAAATACACACATTACAAAATTATACATAAAATACATTTTATCGAAATTAGAAACCTCAAAACAATAAGACAATAACTTTATGAAATAAAATTATGTACATATGAATGACATTTAGTCAATGATAAAGCTTTCTCAATTATATAAATTCAAGCAAATAATTTACATATAATTAGCATGACATTTAGGCGTTAAGAAAACTCCATATGAAAATATTAATGGTATAATTCACATAACTGTAGGAGTTAGAAAACAAATTTATCGAGAAACACAAAATGCTTAGTAATGATAAAAAGTAGTTTAACACAATGTATCAAATAACTTTAAACAACGGAAATTTGCAAATTTATGAAAAGTGCAAACTTCGAAAATTATAATATGCATGCTGAAATAAGAGTAAATGTCTTGAAAAGTGCAAACTTCGGTAATTGTAATCAGCACATTGAAATAAGAATTATAATGACTTTTGTAGTATTACAACAAAAGTTATATGTAGCAATATTGTTGTTAGTGTAAAACATTACACACCTTTTTAGTATATAAGTTAATGGAATTTTAACAAAATCGTGAATTGTATTTTCTTAGCTCGTCAAGCAAACACTGTATATTTTAAGTGAATTGTATTTTCTTAGCTCGTCAAGCAAACACTGTATATTTTAAATGAATTGTATTTTCTAAGCTCGTGAAGCAAACTTATCCAGAAACATTAAAATAATTGTAATTGTAGTCTTCAACTTGTAAACCTAAATAATAAAGAAAAGAATAATAAACTCAAATCAGAAAAAGTAAAACCCAGCGTTTCCACAATATAAATCCAGGGAATAATCCAGCAACAAGATCCAGTCGAATTGTAAGTATTCCAGCTACTAACCATTACGCCCAGGCCTTGATTCAAAGCCGACAAAAGAACATATAAGTGCTACGCACAAGTTTCATTTGTTGGTTATTGTCCAAGGTATCCGATTCGCTCTACTAATAACGTGCCTTATAGGCATTCTCCATCGAAACTAAAAGATTCATAATTCCGGTAATAGCCCCCACCAGTGGTAAGCTCGGGATTGTTGAATCGATTAGTGATTATTCAGTTCAATTCTGCAACTTAATGCAGACAATTCTAAGTTCGAATGATATATTAGGGAAATATTAGGTTAAGAGATATAAATTATAACACTTTTGTTTATAAGATATATAACAATGGCGCTGTAGATAAAGTATTCCGTTCAGGGCAATTCATAGATTGCGATAGTTTAATTCAACGTTTCAATTTTAGCAATGTTATAGGTTATAATACAAAGCATTCCGCTCCGGAACAGTTAGAAAATTAAAGTAATTATTCGTTCGAAGTATTTCATTCCGTTTTTCGAAATATTTCATTTCCGTTCCACCATACGCTATAATTCTTAAAAAGAATAATGTATAATCTGACACAAATCCAAGATTTAGTCGAGGAACGTGTTCCCTTATTTTATGGCCAAGCTGGGGTCGATCCCAGCGAGATTAATTTCTTTGTGGACGCATGCAAATGCGTCGAGAGACAATTTGTGGGAAAGCCACAACAGCTCGCAACCTTATTAGAAGAAGTCCGGTTTCGACTCCGTGGTAGGGCGTATACATTGCTCAGAGGTATCCAACTAAAAGATCTCGAAGACTTGTATCATCAATTAACAGAACAGTTTTTGCCCGCCCACACGGAAGAAACACTGCGATACAGATTTAAGTTCCCCAGACAGGGAAAATCAGAGAGCTGTGCAGATTTTTGTAATCGAGTACAGAATTATGCATTGGATTATGAAGCAGGAGTCCGTACCAAATATGGTGAGGCGAATGCAATCCCGAAACCCCTTGTAGCCACATTAGAACAAGAAGTTTTCATTAGTGGTTTACACAACGAAGCCATCCGAACAAACCTGTCAATGACCACAGGGAAATCCCTGAAAGAACTTGTTGAAATGGCAGATAGAGTAGAGCGTCAGCTTGGTTGGTCCAGAACAATAGAGACTGGCAACCAAGGGGATACACTAACAAAGTGCCAGCTTTGTAACAAAATAGGCCACAGTGCGAAGATATGCGGAACCAATACCTTGAAAAAGGCAAGGAGGGAAACTTTAAGTCCAACGTTGACATGCAGGTATTGCAAAGGTTTCGGACATGTCTTAGAGAACTGTATCGCCAGAAATGCTGCAAATCTAAGGTACAGAAGGTTACAATCCAAAGCGCAACTCTACGAGCCACAATTTGCAATTAAGAACCAATCCATAAATCACCAAACCTTCCAACAAACTAATGAACAACGAAATTTTCAGTCAAATTGGGTACAGCACAATCTCGGGCCACGTAGGAGCACAAGTAACAGTCCAATCAAACAAAATTATTATCAACCTCCAGTAACAACGTCACAATCCACAGTTAAAAAGAGAAAACTGATGACTAACCTGAATAGGAGTCATCAGAGTTACCAGAGAGATCCGAAAAATATACAGTTGTCCAACGATTGGCAGAGAGAAAACATTAACTACGAAGAAGACGTTGACAAACAATCCATCCATCACCAAGAAAACGAAGTTAACACATGTCAAACGAGTCCATTTCAAGAAAATACAATCATCAATATTAATAACATAAATCAACTGAGTTCCGCCTCAGAAATCCAAAATCATGAGACGAGTACCGCCTCGCTAATCCCGCCGAGTTCTACCTCGAGCGATAATATTAATCAACTGAGTTCCACCTCAGTAATCCAAAACAAACAAACGAGTTCCGCCTCGATCAATCCGCCGAGTTCTACCTCGAGCGATAAAACTAATCAACTGAGTTCCGCCTCAGTAATCCAACCCAAACAAACGAGTTCCGCCTCGATAATCCCGCCGAGTTCTACCTCGAGCGATAATATTAATCAACTGAGTTCCGCCTCAGAAGCCAAAATAATCCCGCCGAGTTCTATCTCGAGCGTAAAACCAATCCCGCCGAGTTCCGTCTCGTGCGTCAAACCAATCCCGCCGAGTTCCGTCTCGTGCGTCAAACCAATCCCGCCGAGTACCGTCTCGAGCGTTCAAATAATCCCGCCGAGTTCTATCTCGAGCGTTCAATTAATCCAGCCGAGTACCGTCTCGAGCAATAAAATAATCCCGCCGAGTACCGTCTCGAGCGTCAAAATAATCCCGCCGAGTACCGTCTCGAGCGTCAAAACAATCCCACCGAGTTCCGTCTCGAGTGGAAAAGCAAATCAAGCGAGCTATGTCTCGACAATCCCACCGAGTTCCGTCTCGCGTGGAAAATCCAATCAAACGAGCCACGTCTCGACAATCCCGCCGAGTTCCGTCTCGAGCAATAAAATAATCCCGCCGAGTTCCGTCTCGTGCGTCAAACCAATCCCGCCGAGTACCGCCTCGAGCGTCCAAATAATCCCGCCGAGTTCCGTCTCGAGCGTCAAACCAATCCCGCCGAGTACCGCCTCGAGCGTCCAAATAATCCCGCCGAGTTCTATCTCGAGCGTTCAATCAATCCCGCCGAGTATCGTCTCGAGCGTAAAACCAATCCCGCCGAGTTCCGTCTCGTGCGTCAAACCAATCCCGCCGAGAACCGCCTCGAGCGTCCAAATAATCCCGCCGAGTACCGTCTCGAGCGTAAAACCAATCCCGCCGAGTTCCGTCTCGAGCGTCAAACCAATCCCGCCGAGTACCGCCTCGAGCGTCCAAATAATCCCGCCGAGTTCTATCTCGAGCGTTCAATCAATCCCGCCGAGTATCGTCTCGAGCGTAAAACCAATCCCGCCGAGTTCCGTCTCGTGCGTCAAACCAATCCCGCCGAGTACCGCCTCGAGCGTTCAAATAATCCCGCCGAATTCCTTCTCGAGCACCCAAATAACCCCGCCGAGTACCGTCTCGAGTGTTCAAACAATTCCGCCGAGTACCGTCTCGAGCGCCCAAACAATCCCGCCGAGTCACATCTCGAGCAATAACCATTTAAACGAACCAATGGGTTCAAAAGAAAATAATACAATCTCGGATAATTTATCGCCAAAGAGCAGTGCAGCCCAAAAAGAAATCGATCCATTGAGTACAGTCCGTACAGTCTCAATTAATCAACCGATTACCAAATCGAAAAATCAGATTGTTGTACCAGATTCGCAACTATTAATTAATAAATACTCAAGAAACTCAGTCGCCGCTAAAATACCCGCTCACAAACCTACGCAAATCAGTAATACAGTCCCAGCAAATATACCAGAAAACACGAAAATGTTATCCACAACCGAGACAACCCCGGCAACACGAGATGCCAATTTTCTTTGTAGCGTAGAGCACAAAATAGACCAGTTATCCTGCATTAATATACTAGAAAACCTATTATATCCGATGGCATACCCAGAAGGCACATCGTACACTTCAAAAAGGCCGTATTGCCATGATCAAAACCATATGCCCAACTACAAAACCAGAAAAAAAAGAGGTCAAGCCACAATTCATCCATAATTTTAACCTAAAATCAAATAAATCCATTATTTCAACCCAGTTCCCGGAAATTCTTTATCGGATAACAATCGAAATAAAAAAACAATTTTTTTTTTAAATTAAATTAGCTTCTTCTCATGTCATTTCATGCATATGTTTACCGAATTAATAACCTCAAACTTATCTCAAGTTATAAACAAAACTAAAAGAAGGGAAAATCCAGAAAATAGAATAGTAAACATAGAATAGATAAAACCCTCTTTTTTCCCCATGTCCAAAACTAATAACAAACATGAGGAAACAAGAAGATAAATTTGGCATAAACAATATTCAAAATTTTATTAACAAAAACTAGAATAGAATGTCCACATAGCTAATAAAAAAAAAAAAAAAAAATGATAATTCGTTTCAAGTTCATTCACATTAGTAGTCTAGGGTAAGGCAAATCCCAAAAAAAATTTGAAATAGAAAGGTCCATGACTTTCATAAGAGTATAAAAAAAAATGAAAATAGTAAAATCATAACGAGATCATATTACAGTCAAAAGTGTAAGGAAAACCAATAAAAAATTTTAGAAAACAAAAACGAATAAAATATTACCTTAATTAGTCTAGAATTTAAGTAATTAAAACAAAATTTTTTGGAAGTTAAAATTATAGCAAGGCTATTTAAATTTTTGAACAAAAGTAAGATTAAATAAATTTTTCTTTTAAATTCCTATAGTATAAGAAAAAAATTGTTCATATTATAAAAAAAAAAATATACAATGAATAACAAAATGAATATGTCTATACAAATAGTAAGTCATATCATTCATAAATCAAGAAATTTTTATTTCATATATAAATTCCGTAATAAAAAGTGTCAAATCACAAAAACAAACCTTTATTTGCAAACTCATTCATTGTATGGTATAAAACCTAGGTTAAGATAAAAATAAAAAACATTTTGTCATAATAGATTAGGAATAGTAAATTTAAAACAGATAAACTGAAATATTGTAACTAGAGAAGGAAGATCCAAAAGAAGCAGAAGCTACAACAGTCAACTAAGTGAAAAGATTTCAAATCAAGTTTACAAAGTTTTATTAAACCCATATAACATCCATCATGACGCACCACAAATTTTCTCAACCTCGAAGGACGTTGAAATCAACCCATACAGAATAACACAGTAAATCAGGCACATTACCGCATGTACAAAGTAAACGGCCTCACAAGATATACGTAATTTAGCAAATGACCATTGATTACACAAAAGTATACGCATATTCCAACCTTATCAAAGGGAGATTGTGCATTTGACAAAAAAATAAACTAACATCATCCGGCCACCAAAAGAAACAACGAGAGTTCTCACAAAAAGATGGCAAATGAAGACATCACCACCAGCCTTCAAGTATATTAAAACCACAGGTGAAGAAGCAAGATATGATGTTACGCGGGAAATACTTAGCAGATAATCAACATCGCGAACAAATCTATGTGGCGGAAGACAAATCCAGGAAATCCAAAATGAGAAACTTAAAATGTTATGCAATAAATGAAAAACTTGTAAATAATACGAAATCTGAGTAACGTTAAATGAAGATGACTAACCAGTAACAGTCAAGACGAATGGTGAAGCAGCCACGTGAGCCCCGTTCAGCAAAGAATAAAATAAAATCAATACGTAAATTGTAAACACTTAATATACTAGTCCTAGCATTAGTATATGTAAGAAATTTCACACCTAATTATATGTTCCATACGATTTTTCCTTCAGAAAAATCTCCATATGGAGGGAAGGTATGTTGTGAAGTAAATTCACCAAAACCCCAAAATATCATTACAATCAACCTAAACACTAAATTATTACCCAGTTAAAATCCGAAAAGTTAATCATTCACAGAGAAGAATGACCTTAAACGTAAACATAAACAGAAAAATTCCAAACATGAATACACAACACAAGAAATAATTAGCAATGACCTAGAAATACACACATTACAAAATTATACATAAAATACATTTTATCGAAATTAGAAACCTCAAAACAATAAGACAATAACTTTATGAAATAAAATTATGTACATATGAATGACATTTAGTCAATGATAAAGCTTTCTCAATTATATAAATTCAAGCAAATAATTTACATATAATTAGCATGACATTTAGGCGTTAAGAAAACTCCATATGAAAATATTAATGGTATAATTCACATAACTGTAGGAGTTAGAAAACAAATTTATCGAGAAACACAAAATGCTTAGTAATGATAAAAAGTAGTTTAACACAATGTATCAAATAACTTTAAACAACGGAAATTTGCAAATTTATGAAAAGTGCAAACTTCGAAAATTATAATATGCATGCTGAAATAAGAGTAAATGTCTTGAAAAGTGCAAACTTCGGTAATTGTAATCAGCACATTGAAATAAGAATTATAATGACTTTTGTAGTATTACAACAAAAGTTATATGTAGCAATATTGTTGTTAGTGTAAAACATTACACACCTTTTTAGTATATAAGTTAATGGAATTTTAACAAAATCGTGAATTGTATTTTCTTAGCTCGTCAAGCAAACACTGTATATTTTAAGTGAATTGTATTTTCTTAGCTCGTCAAGCAAACACTGTATATTTTAAATGAATTGTATTTTCTAAGCTCGTGAAGCAAACTTATCCAGAAACATTAAAATAATTGTAATTGTAGTCTTCAACTTGTAAACCTAAATAATAAAGAAAAGAATAATAAACTCAAATCAGAAAAAGTAAAACCCAGCGTTTCCACAATATAAATCCAGGGAATAATCCAGCAACAAGATCCAGTCGAATTGTAAGTATTCCAGCTACTAACCATTACGCCCAGGCCTTGATTCAAAGCCGACAAAAGAACATATAAGTGCTACGCACAAGTTTCATTTGTTGGTTATTGTCCAAGGTATCCGATTCGCTCTACTAATAACGTGCCTTATAGGCATTCTCCATCGAAACTAAAAGATTCATAATTCCGGTAATAGCCCCCACCAGTGGTAAGCTCGGGATTGTTGAATCGATTAGTGATTATTCAGTTCAATTCTGCAACTTAATGCAGACAATTCTAAGTTCGAATGATATATTAGGGAAATATTAGGTTAAGAGATATAAATTATAACACTTTTGTTTATAAGATATATAACAACATATACGATTTATAAACGATGACATTGAAATCAACTGTTTTCCTCTTTCCTTTCTAGTCTAAAAATATCGACATGCTACATATAATAAAAAAAAATACATATTAACCCAAAATCATTGTTTACAAAATATTATTGGGTTTGTTGTTATCTTCCTTTTTTCGAATTTTTTTAAGGCATTAAAATTTTCGTAATGCTTTGAACATTTTTGTTGGTATTGATCTAGCATTTGCGTTCCATTTTTTGTTTGTTACATATACAAAGAAGAAAGAATGAAATATTAAGCACCGCCTTTCAATTTTCCATTGTGTTCATTTATAATAAAATGGGGATAGGAAACATGAGAAATAGAAAGAGGCAATTAAAATTTATATATTCCTTTCATAATATCACAACTAAAATCTCCAAACGAAACAGAAATTATTTTTCCTTGCATAGTTTAGCCATACAAAATCTCTCTCTATTTAAAGTCCTTCCTCAATGCTTATACTACAAAAGGAATACATATGTGTGTATACGTATAGTTGTCGAGTGGTGTTGCATGTAAATATTAAAATGCTATGTACTAAAAAGTTTTTAGCACATCACAGTCAGTTTATTTTGATGCTCCCTGTAGATAATGTTTTTTATTGAAATACCTTGATTTGTACAATTTAGTTAGTTCAGTGCCAATGTATTAAAGGCCGTTTTAGTATATTGCTACCTATGTATGTGTTATAGGATCACAAACAAAAATATTTACATACAAACCGTAAAAAGTTCTATGGAAAAAAAAAATTTTTTTTGATACTTTTTCGTTTCGCATTTAATAACTTTTTAAATAAGGCCAAAAATGAATTTTCATTCCATTGACAATAAACTAAGGTGTTGAATTATAATATTGGGCGAAAACAAAATAATTATTGTTGAATATTTTGCATATTTTCATTCAACGCCGTTTCACTGTTTTCTAAAATTTTTGTCTATAAAACTGCGAGAGAGACTAAAATCAAAACAAAAAAAATTAACAAAACAAAATGTATGAAAATAAAATGATTTTATTTATTTTCTTTAGTATTGCCACAGAAGAAAGATTAACCAGAATAGACATTGCGTGGATCAAATTTTTTTTTCATCTTACCTTCTTTTTTGGAGAAGAGAGAACTTTTTACGGTTTGTATGTAAATATTTTTGTTTGTGATCCTATAACACATACATAGGTAGCAATATACTAAAACGGCCTTTAATACACTGGCACTGGTATAACAAATAATGTAAACTGGCACGAAACTTTATGTATGTAAAATCTCTATCTCTGTGTTGAAATAAACGGTTGATTGGATTATGGTTTGAATAGTAACGATGAGTAGACGCATTTTTATTAAAAAAAAAAAAAAAAAAAAAGATCATTGGATTTTAGTGGAAATACAGTCCATAAAAAACATTGTCAAAGTCGAAGACGATTCATGTCCAGCTCGAGCCAGATATTTATAGTAGCAATCTGGTGGAATTTGTTTGGGAGAAGAAAAGGTTCATCTATAAAAGAAGACGTCCATATTTGGTCATTTTAGAAGAAATAGTTGGAATTTAAAATAGGCATTTTGGATACTTGATCATTTTGTAGTTTGATTCATCAATTTCAATATTTTTTGGCCACAAAAGTAAAGGTATTTAGTTTTGGTATATATAGATATTGAGTTTTTGTGTGTAATAATATAATTTGGCAAAAAATGGCAACAATTGAATCATGGAAAGTTAAAAGAGCAACCGTTAATAGGAAACTCACGTTGCAATTAAAGTTTATAAAAAATCCTTATGAAATAGGAAATTTAAGCAAAGTTAGATATGAAAATTTAAAGCTTTTGTTAAATGAATATTCTAACATTTATTCTGGGCTTTGTTCATCGGTTGACGATCCAGAGTTCGGAAAAAAATGAGGAGGAATTTAATACGGATTTCGAATCATTCGAGCGCGACTTTTATGATGTAAAGGGTAAATTTGAAGTCATTTAAAGTATTAATAAATTATTGAGAAATATAGGTGATAAATTAGGTTTGGGTGATGATGCGGCTTCAGGGAATGGTGACAGTGCAGGTGGTCTTTTTACTAAGGCAAAATCGCCAGAGATTAGAACACCACCCGTATTTGATGGAAAATTAGATGACTGGTTAAGATTTTGTGATTCTTTTGAGAAAATCATTATAGATAGTCATCAAATAAATTCAAAGATACGAAAAATGTGGTATTTAGATATGTTTGTTGTTGGAAAGGCCAAAGAGATTATTGATAAATCGATTTTTCTGATGATGGCTTTGATATCGCCTGGAAGGCTTTGGTAGATAGATTCGATGATACCCATGCTTTGGTAGAGAAACACACATTAGTGAATTATTTAAATTACATTACGTCAATAAATCATCTGGTACAGATATGCAAAATCTGATTAATCGCACTGAGCTCAATTTGCGTGCATTACAAAAACTAAAGCAGAATGTTGATCAGTGGGATATGATGATAGTTCATATTGTTACTTATAGGTTAGATGATGATCTTCGAAAGGCCTGGGAATCCCAACTTGATAAAAAAGGCTCCCTACTTGGAAGGAACTTTCTGAATTTTTGCAATCCCGTTGTAGGGCTTTGAATGTAGTGGAAAATAATCGTCGTTCCAATAGACCTAAACAAAATATGGTGGGTCAAGGACAAATGTCTAAATCTTCTAAAACTTTCGTGTCGGTTTCAAGGCAAAATGAAATAAATACAAAAATGGTTTGTTCGATGTGTAGTGGTAGTCATTCTTTAGAAAATTGTGTTCAGTTTATGAATTTACGTCCTGAGGAAAGGTATGGAAAAATAAGATCTTTAGGTAGATGTTTGAATTGTTTGAGTGACAGTCATTTAGTTAGAAATTGTCAAGCAAAAAAATGTGAAATTTGTGGTTATAAACATCACACATTACTTCATATGAGAATGGATGGTCGAAATCACAAAACTTCAAACGAAACAAATAGAAAACACCCTAGTAGTAGTATGGATAATAATAGAGATGTCGATAGTACAGAGGCTGATTCTGCTCAAAATAGTTCTACATACATATTTGTGCAAAGAAATTGTGCGCAAACTGGTCGTTTTAACCACTGCTATGATTTTGATAAAAGATTCTAATCAGAAGTATATTCAATGTTGAGCTCTCTTGGATTCAGCCTCTCTTAACAATTTTATATCTATGGACTTGATCAAAAAATTGGGAATTATAGTCGAAAAGGATAATAACACTGTATGTGGTATTAATGGTACAAAAACTGATGTTTGTAATAGAGTAGAAGCATTAATTCATTCTCACTTTCAGTAATGGATTGCCCTATCAGTATATCAATATTTCCAGATGGTCCGTTCCATGTAATTTAGTATTAGCCGACCCAGATTTCAATATACCTGGACCTGTAGATATATTATTAGGAAGTGAAGTATTTTGTGAAATTTCGAAAGATGGTCGTTTAGAATTGTAAAAGGAGCTCCCAGTGTGTCGTAATACGAGCTTTGGTTGGGTAATTGGTGGAAAGTTGGAAAGTAGTTCAGACAACCAGAATTTCTTTTTGTTATCAGAACCGAAAACAACGGATACTGGGTTGGATAGTTTGTTAGAAAAGTTTTGGGATATGGAGTCCTGCTGTAATGATAAGAATAAAATTCGTACAGCTGAGGAATTAGCATGTGAGCAGCATTTTGGTGATATTCACAAGAGAGATAATTTATTGTACAGTTACCTTTTAAAATGGATAGTAGCTTGTTGGGTAATTATTCTAATATGGCTTTTCATAGATTCATTGTTTTGGAAAGAAGATTAAATAAAAATTTGGAATTGAAAATGCAGTATATCGAGTTCATGAGAGAATATGAGTCAATGGGACATATGAGGCTTTGTACTGAAGTGGATGATGGTCCGGGTTACTTTATACCTCATTTGGCTGTATTACGTCCTGATAGTTCCACAACTAAGTGTCGAGTTATTTTTGATGCTTCGGCGAGGTCTTGGTCTCAGTACTCGTTGAACGATTTGTTAATGATAGGTACTGTAGTTCAGGAGGATTTATTTTCAAGTGTGATGAGATTCAGAAAGCATGCCATTGCTTTCTCAAGTGATATCGAAAAAATGTACAGGATGGTGAAGTTGGAGCAATCTCATACAAGGTTTCATAGGATTTATTGGCGAGAGAGTTCCAGTGATGAGTTGAGGATTTAAGAGTTGCAGACCGTCAACTCATGCTATCGAACAGTTAGCTGTAGATGAATCAGTAAATTGCCCAATAGCGTGAAATATTTGAACTGTTCAGTTTAGTAGGAAAAATACCAGTATCAAAACTAAAATTTACAATAAAACCAAACTATAATTTACAATACAATGTGAACTTTGTTTGACAAGTATATTGCTGCAGTTCAATTTCAGTAGAATTACTAAGTATCAGACATGAAATGACATTTAGCAGTTCATCTGGACAAGTTTCAAAGAAAACACATGGCTGTACAGCGGATTTTCTATAAAATAGGTCCGAAAGATCATCTCCATTGTTACTTTCAGTAAATTTTAAGTATAGGACCGCATTTACAAAATACCTGTTGAATAATTAAGTAAGTTCATGTCCTGTCAATTACACAGTAACCATCATCAATCTCAATTTTTTTCAATCTGAGTGTTTTGCTAATTTTTATTTAGAATGGCATCAACTAGTTTCCAGCATTCTGAAATGGTGCCATTCACAGATTCAAATTTATTTTTGTAAAAGTTGGCCTTTAACAGAACCACGCCATGTTTAACAACACTATTTATCACTTCAAATCGCCGTTTTAAATAAAAAACATTCAAACTTCGAGCTAACTTTCTACTTCTTCTTCTGTTGCTCTTTATCGCATTTAAAAATTGTATCCTTTTTTAGTAATTTATTTATAGGATTTGATGTTATGCTAAAATTGTTAATCCTATGATGGTTAGGTTAGGTTATCTTTTTCTACAACTTCATTAGTTAAAACATGTTCTAAATAACTAACTTCTTTTCTTAAAATTTCAGATTTATCCAGCTACATTTAAAGATTAGCTTTATTTATTGATTTTCTAATACCTCCATTAATTTTTGATGTGTAAACATCTTACCGCGCGCTATGCACTTTTCGAATATGAGGGTAATTCGATAAAAATGCAACGGAAATGGGTAAGGAGAAATGACGTCGTTCATATTATAATAAAAATAATAAAAAAATCTGGATTGCTTTGATATACATAATAAAAATTTCCATATACTTGTTTGCTTCTTATGTATTGGTGATGAACTTGATCAAACAAGCGCGGTCGCCATATTGATTTAAAATATAACAAAAAATTCAAAAAAGTTCAAAAAAAAATTTTACTCCGTTTTTTATAATATTGTCTTAATTTTGTGAATGCAAATCTTATAAATGCTTTGCAATTCTAAAAAATGCATAGCTGTAAAATTCAGTTTGAAAAATGATCGGGTTTGCAAATTATTGGACTTCAAAAATTCCAAATTACCGGAAATTAATTTGATTTAAAATAATGAATGTGGTTTATAAGTGCCACCTGGTGTCTATTGACTTTACATCATATTATTTGTAGTTTGTTATTGTGTAGTGCAACAGTTGACATTGTTTAATTTCAAAACATTAATAAAATTTCATCAAAAGTGAAATAATTCATTCAGTGAAGATAGTAAGTATTGTTAAATTATTTTATGATTGTTGAAATTAACTATATGGAAACAAAACACCAAAAATTTTTAATTCCCATAGCAAAAATAAAAAATTGAAAACAAAATAGTGTACAGATTCGTTCACTAAAAGTTCCCCGTAAATCACAAAATCGTTTACCGATTTTGTTTATTTTGACATAATATGTATAATATTTATGTAAAATTAGAAAAATAATAATAAAAATGCATAATTATATCATTTGGAATTAATAATAACAAAATAATGTATCCAGATTCCTTTAGTTTCTATTCAGCTAACGTGTGAAAAATCTGTGCAGTTTAATTCGGAACCACCATTATGTAGTTTTGTTTGGTCTTAGTTTTAGTGTAATGCACAGAATTCTTATACTGAAGGTCAAACTTTTATTATTATGTTTTTGGAGTAACAAGAGACATGCAATTTTTGATTGCGTTTTCTAAGGTAACTCGAATGAATTAATTTAAAAAAAAAAATTTATTTTGAAGTTATGTTACAGTAGTTTTATTTGAAACTATGTATGGTGCCTATTTTTGTTGTTTTGATAGCACCACCGAAGGTGAATATTGCAAAAACGTTGTATTGGTGGCTTATGGAGTTATTAATTTACAATTGATCGATTTTAAGAAGAAAAAGCCAAAGAACAAGTTTCTCAAAAATAACGTAAAATAACCAAAAATATTCAGAAGGGTCCAGATCTGAATAGAAAATATCCTAATATCAATAATAATAATAACATTTTTGAGTCAATATGTTAAGATTTAGTTAGTTAACTGTATACAATTAATATGAGTACTTGTTTTAAAGTTTGATAAATAGTGTTAAATTGTAAGACAAAAACAATCCAAATAAAAATTTTATCTAGAAGTTAATAAATGGTGCGTTCTTGGTTGATGTCATTATAATGAAATTTAATTTGATTTAAAAATGTGCATTTAAATACGCATTTCGGACGCACCAAACTTTTAATGGTGTATAAGCAATTCTGTGTATCATTGCATAAGTTAAAAAAATTGTTTAATTAAGAAAATTATTGTTAAATTAATTAAGAAAATCCACATTTTTCAGAAATGGGTAAAACAAATGCAGAATATATGAGAGAATATAAGAAACGGAAACGTGAGGAAAAGCTACAAACTGGAGGACCAGAGCCGAAAAAAATTGCACGTAGCAGTACCGAACGGTCACGAAACCGGAGAGATTGTGTTGTAAACTCGTGTTTAGTTTCAGCGCCATCTACAAGTACATCCAATATAATATCGAACATTGTCGAATTCTCCAAAGCTCACGCTGAGTTTAAAAAAAAATTCTTGAATAACAACTTTGGTGCTATATGTAGTGTGTGCGATCGGTTGTGGTACGAAAGTGATGTCAGAAACCCACCACCATGTTCCACAGGTATTCTCACAGCCGAATTTCCCCAAATTAATCTTGAAACAGCTCTCGTTTGTGGTACTTGCTATTTATCACTCAGCAAAACTAAAATCCCAAATTTATCTAAATCAAATGGCTTCACTTATCCATTGAAGCCAGCCCATCTGCCGGAACTGGATCTAATAACAGAGCGCTTGATCTCACCACGACTACCTTTCATGACCATTAGAAGGCTTCGACATGGTAATGGCCAATATGGAATTTTAGGACAAGTGATTAACGTGCCTGTATCAGTAAATAACATGGTTAATTTACTTCCACGTGAACTCGACGATGATTACGCCATTAACGTACACATAAAACGTAAACAAATTCACAAATCAAATTATCTGATGGGGTTTGTTAAAAAGAGCGTTGTGAAATCTTGGCTCGAATATTTGGTTCAGCAAGAACTATACAAATATTATGATGTTAATATCAACGAATCGTTCTTCTCTGCTGAAGAGTTGCCAGTAGTTCAGATGGACCGTTCTGAATTAAGTGAATTGGTAGATATGGAAGAAAATTTGATAGCTCAGCAGCAGACTTTGCTCTGGAATGAGGAAATGTATCTCCGAATTGCTCCGGGAGAAAATAGCTTGCCTAAATGCATTCTATTTGATGAGCACTGCGAGGAACTGTCGTTCCCTTCCATCTATCTTGGGCAATTCAGAGCATTTAAGGAACAAATCAGGGTAACACCGTTTATGATGGCAACAAGCGAGCTGCGAAGAGCTGATCGACGAGGGGTAAGTCCGACTCACTTGCTATATATGGCAATGAAAATTATGCGTATACGCACGCGCGATTCTCTGCAGGTAGCCTTCAAATTTGTTGGTAGAGACAATACGTTGACAAGAGCGCAAATACAATCTGAAGACTACATTCATGGATGTATCGAGAACAATTTAGCGTTCTTACGTCATATCCCGAACTCAACGTATTACTGGGCAACACGTAAGCGAGATCTGTTTGCGATGATTCGACAACTTGGTAAGCCGACATTCTTCCTTACAATGAGCGCAAACGAAATTGGATGGCCGAAGTTAATTAAACTGCTTTATAAGCTTAAAAATAATGGTGCTGAGATCGACGCTGATGCATTCCATCAACTTCACTACATCACAAAAGCCACACTTGTAAACGAAGATCCAGTCACTTGCGCAATTCATTTTAATAAACTGGTGGACACCATAATAGGAATTCTGCAATCAAAATGTTTTAGTCCATTTGGTGTGAATTACGTATCACATTTTTTCAAACGTATTGAATTTCAGCATCGCGGTAGTCCGCACGCTCATATTCTGCTATGGCTAAAAGATTCTCCTCGAGATGCTCTAGGTTCAGATATGCCTGCGGCAATAAATCTAATCAATCGGCTAATATCTGTCTCACAGGAAAACGCATCCGGACACGTCAAGCTACAGCATCACAAGCATACGTTTACTTGCTATAAAAGGATGAGCAATGCTGCGGGACAAAAATGTCGTTTCGAGGCACCGTTCATGCCAAGCCGATCAACTGTTATCCTCGTTCCTATGGCTACGAGTGATACTCGGCGAAATAATCTCGCAAAGCTATACAATCAACTGTGGAAAGCACTTGAAGAAAATGATTATATAGATATCGACCACTTCTTCAAAGATCACAATATTAATTCAAATGAATTTTATCTCGATGTATTAAGAGCTGGCATCACGAGACCCAAGGTTTTCCTCAAACGGAATACAACTGAAAAATGGATCAATCCGTTTAATCCATTTATTTTGAATTGTCTTGGTTCCAACACCGATATTCAGTTCATAATCGAAGAATACTCATGTGCGGCATATGTAGTTGAGTACGTAAATAAGACAAACCGAGGGATTAGTAATCTGCAACGTAAGATTATCACGACGATGAATGAACATCCTGAGTTCGATTTCGTGGAGATAACTCGGAAACTCAGTATCGATATGCTGAACGCAGTTGAAATAACTAGTCAAGAAGCAGCATGGTATTTGCTGCGACTACCAATGTCATTGAGTTCGGTGGCCGTTCTTTACCTTCCAACTGTTTGGCCAATAGAAAGACAACGCTTAAAGAAAACAATCGATCAAATGGAAAAAGAGGAGATTGACGATGATTCTACTGATGTATGGAAGACAAATTTGTTTGAAAAATACGAAAAGAGGCCGGTAGAGCTAGAGGATTTGAGTCTGGCACGAGCAGCTGCCAATTACACTGTGGTCAATACGACGTGGAAGCGACGCCAAGTAGGTCCTCGAATAATCCGCTATCGTAATTACGATATGGCGGCTGAAGTTGATGAGTATAAACGTGAAATGGTCACACTATATCTACCATTTCGCAATGAAGAATTGGAAATTCTGGCTGAGAAGAAGTTTCTGCGGTTATATGAGGAAAACGAGGCGATTATTCTGCAGCACAGAAAAGAATTTGAGTCAGATCTGGACATAGGAAAGACCATTGAGATCTGCCGGCAAATGTGTATCGCTAACAAAGAATCAGACTTACTATCAACTCGTGTCGCCGAAGCTGATCCATTTTCCGATTTCGATCTTGCTGCAAATGCGGAAATTAATTCAGACATAAGACTAGCCTTACTTAACCGCCTTGGGCCAATTGTGAAGAAACGCCAGAATCTTATGTTAAAAGAGGATTTTAACAATTTAATGCGCTTGTCTAATATTCGGCAAAAGGGACTTATCATGCACGTCATAAGTACTCTTCTCGATAAAACTAACGTTGAGCCGTTGCAAATTTTTTTCACTGGACCCGCAGGCTGTGGAAAAACGTTTGTGATCAAATTGTTAATGGAGATTTACAATCGCTTTAATGAAACCGATGGCTATTGTAACGCTTATCTTACATGCGCGTCGACTGGCAAAGCAGCAGTAGCCATCGATGGGCTCACGGTCCACACTGCATTAAAAATTTCAATCGGAAAGAACTTGCCACTATCCAATGAAGTGGTTCAACAATATCGAACGCTTTTCAAATACGTTCGATGTATTATTATCGACGAAATAAGCATGATGTCAGCGGAACTGTTACATCAGGTCGACGCAAGATTGAAGCAAATTACGGGAGACTTCGTTCACAACTTTGGTGGAAAAGATATTTTTTTGATAGGAGATTTGCGACAACTGCCTCCCGTCCGGGCAACTCCAATTTTCCAGCAGATCAAGGCGAGTGTCGTTGGCCCTACACTATGGCGAGGCTTTAAATTCTATGAGCTGGATCAAGTCATGCGACAGTCGAACGCTCAATTCTCTTGTGTTCTCACTAAAATTGGCAATGGTGAAAAGCTGGAGCCCGTCGAGCAGAATCTGGTCCAATCCCGATTTTTCACAAAGGCACGGGCGGATGAACTTTGTCCTAATGGTGTCAGACTCTTTTTGAGAAATAGGGACGTAAACGCATATAATCAGTATGTGCTCAATGCAGCTCCAGATAAGATCGTTTCCATATCGAACGACGGTTTTACTGGGTATCACAGTACCGAACAGCTGTCATTTGTGCGACAGAAGCTGCATAAAATGGAGTTGATTGATACAGGGGGTTTGCCCTACGAGCTCATACTTGTAATTGGTCAACCTTATTTGATCACAACTAATATCGATGTGGCAGATGGATTGTCGAACGGAACTTACGGCCACTTAAAATTTGTTGAGAGAATTGAAAATATTACCGAAAATGACAACTCGAACATTGGAGACGTCAAACGAATCTGGATAAAATTTTCGGGTAATCCAAGAATTGGCCAAAATGCTAGAAAACTTGCAGCAAAGTATATGCAGAATAAAAACATACCCGGAGAATTAGTTCCAATCGCTCGAAGAACTTCTTCTATTTACCTCAACAATAATCGAACTATTGTTGCAAAGCGCAATCATTTTCCTCTCACGCCCGCCTGTGCCATGACAATTCATAAATCACAAGGTGGCACGTTTGATGTTATTGTATATACGTATGAAAAGGGGCACGCTCAGCAACTCGTATACGTTGCCTTATCAAGAGTCACGAGTATCGAAGGTCTCTTTATAGTATCACCTACGGATGAGCATGTGTTTTACCACGGACTCAAAAATGCAGTTTCTACAATTTCACTTCGAAACGAGTTCCTGCGCCTTACCACAAACTCATTACGTACGTGCCAGGAAAATATATACGATTTTATCAATAATAAAATCTCATTCTTTACTTTTAATTGCCAAAGCCTGAGAGCACATTGCAACGACTTCAGTGACGAGATAACTCAAAATTGCACTCTGCTCATGCTCTCCGAGACATGGCTGGACGACAACGAACAAATTGATATTCCAAATTTTTTTTATTATTGTTGTGTTCAATTTAAACGACCACAGAAGCGGGCTGCTGGCGTAGCCATTTATAAACATCGAACCAGTTCTCAAGTTGTCACTCCAATCATGGACGTAACCTACCGCCAAGCAACTGGATTAGGAGTAGAATTACAAGATATCGGGGATATATGCGCTGCTGTATGTGAACTTCCAAATTCGAGGACATTCCTTTCAGTAGTTGTGTATATCTCACCAAATCAGCCTGTCCCGAAGATTATCGACTTTATTCAATTTGTACTCCTACCATTTACTGAAAGTGGTTCGGCTCTACTAAAAAAGGACTATCACCTTCGGCCGATGATTCTGAGTGGCGATTTTAATATAAATTTTAACATGCCGACGGCCGAACCGCTAATTACGTTTCTAAAGGACACGTTTCAACTTGAAATGAACTCTAAAAGAGACGTCCCTACTACTCCATCCGGCACAGTTATTGATGCAGTATTTCAACGGTTTTTGAGTGATTTGGAATCTCAAATATATATTTCTTATTTTAGTTTTCATAAACCTATTGTATCGATCTTACCATAGAGATATAGTTTTATAAAATATTTTGTTAAAATGAATAAAGCAATTATTAAATATTATTTCAAAATTATTAAAAAAAAATTATTAGTTCCATGTTCCTTAATAGCCAACATATTTCACCAAATATTTCTCATTTAGTACTAGAAAGCATGAAAAAATTATATTTCTGTGTCAAAAAATATTAAATTATATTATATTGGTGTATTTTATACGGCAATGATTTAGGAGTCGTTACGTCAAAACCAACAGAAATGTCTAAAAATAAACATTTGTGTTGGTTTTGGGTGATTACAATTATACACAGTAACGTCGACGAAATTGGAAATATCAGAAAAATATGTTTTTTCCGTTTTCATGAGAGATGGTAAATAATGGTTCCACCTCACTTCCAGAAAACGTCCTGTCTATTTCCCCAAACGCTTTAAGATGTTTACACATATCTTTCCCGAGTACTGACAGACTCGCTCGCGTTTTTCTTTAAGTTTTACTAAATTTTTACCATACACAACAATAACATCTAAATATACGAAACATTTAATTCCCTGCAATCAAACCTTATAATACCGTGTTCATCATCCGTTGTGACCATAGGAGGTACTAAATGCTGTTTTTTTTGTATACTGTTCAGCTAGCGGAATTTTATGAAATCCTGATGTTAAATCTAATGTTGTGAAATATTTCGATTCCCTTAACTGATCTAAAATTTCTGAAATATTTGGTATTGGAACTATTCGATATAGTATTTTCGTTTAATTTTCGGTAATTTTTCCAGATACGTCTTTCTTTTTGCGTATCACTCAAAAAAGTAAATTCCATGAGGATTGACTATCTCTAATAATCCTATCTTCCATAAGTTTTTCTATACTTGTTTATTTGCTTCTTCCTCATGAATTTTAGAATACCTGTATATTTTGGTGAGCTATCACTAGTTCTAATTTTACCCGATCACATTTGTTGTTGATAAACTTTAAATGTGAAAATATAGCAATTTAAAGAAATAATAAAGATGGTTAGGTTAGAACATCTAAATGAAGAAGAGAAGAAAGAATTAATAAAACAAACACCCAAACCTTTCGTATCTGTAGTGGCCGAATATTGTTCAGTTGGTGACATTTTTAGCGAACTACAAGGCGGCCCTGTTCGAAAATGCTCACACAAATATGATATGAAAATTTGTTATATGTAATAATACCCGGTTATAGTATTAGAAGAGTGTTGAAATTGTTAGTATTTTGGAGGTAATGGAGGTTTGCCTTTTCTTTGAAAAGGAAGTATCAATATGGTAACTGCCTTTTAAAAAAACAGGCATACCACACTATCTACAAAATACTAACAATTTCATCACTCTTCTAATATCTTTATCCGGCTATTATATTCAGCACTTTACAGTACGCTGGCGCGGTGCAACATTAAATAATGTTTTTTATTTTATTTATAATTAATAAAATTTAATTATAAACAAAGCTAGTCCAACGAACATATTTTTGTTACGACAGTAAATTCAAATTTTAATCAAATAATTTTACTAAATTGTTGCAAGGAATGCCAAGTATATTATAATGTATGGAAATGTTCGAAAATAAAATATGTACGCGCAAGTTCATAACTGAATAGCTACATCATGAAAATCGTAGCACTTAAAAAATCAAATGTGCCAAAAAGGCACACATTGTCTGGACTAGTGTTTACTTTGCAAAATTATATTTATACTTTTTAATAGGTGTGTTAATAAAATGATAAAATGTGTAAATAAATATACTTAAAAAACATCTAACCCCCAAGAAAAGTGCAGCAACTATTTTGCGTGAGTCAAAGGTTAGGTAAATAAAATAGCGGAAATAAAAAAAACGTAATTTATTGTAAAAAAAACATTTTCCAATTTGTTAAAAATTCCCTTTTGTTGTTCAAATTTAGTGGAATTTTTGATGCGAAAAATTTTGTGGCAACAAACTTTAGCATCAAAAGTAGTAAATTGGCAACACAAATAATATTTTGGAACAAACATTTTTCAATGTCTAACTAAATATTCTGGTGCGACAAACATTTGGCATCAAAATTAATAAATTGGCAACCAATATAATATTTTGAAACAGAAAAAAATAATTTTTAGGAACAAAAAAAAATCGATACGAACCATCAAATTAATCGATACAAATTATTTGCTGGCAATAAACCGGCACACAAGCAATTACTATTTAACACACACAAAATTAATAAATGAGCAAAATTTAATGAGCAACAAACAAAAATTTCTCGGCATTATAAAAAATACTTTTTTGGAGCAAAAAAATAAACTGGCAACATTTAAATGTAATTTGTTGGAACTATTGAAAGGGGCAACGAATTATTTTTGGGCATCGAAATAAACATTTTGAGCGACAAAAATAATAAAATTTGTTGCCACAAATTTATAAATAAATTAAATTAAAAATTAACTTAAATTAAAACTAATTTCAATTAGTTTTAAAATAACGTTTTATTTGATTTATTTTTAAAATAGATTCGTCAACCTTGCAGGCACAGATTAAATATTAAATATTTAACTACAGTAGAGTCTCGATTATCCGAATACTGTTTATCCGAACTCCGCTTTATCCGAACACAAAAAAATATAATTTTTTAAGTAATGTAATGTGAAAAGTATTTGAGAATGCAATTGATGTGACTGCAATTTCATATTACATAATTTTAATTATGTATTATTTATTTATTTTTTAATTATTTTGTTATTTACACATTACACATAATTATGTATGTATGTTTAGTGAAATATGAATGAATAAAACATTGAAATTACTCAAAATAATAATTTAAATTCAAAATATCATGTTTATTTTAACCACCATAAAATGCAAGAGCATTTTACAGTGCATACAGAGCATTTCCGGATTATCCGAAAATCCGCTTATCCGAATTGTCTTCGGTCCCGACCACATCGGATAATCGAGACTCTACTGTATGTACAAATCTACTATCGAAGTGGATTATCAAATACCATTTATAATTCGGTATTTTGTATCCACTGCGGTAGTGAAGTACCGTATGAAAAGAATGATATGTCTCAAAACTGTATAGACGTTTTTTGAATTTTGATTAATTAACATCATAATTAGTATTTTACTTTATTTTACGTAAATAAAATAAAGTATAATAATCATGAAAATTTTGGACCTTGAGATTTTTAGAGATTTACCTGTTTTGTGGTTCCCTGAGTCCAAAAAAGTGGGTTTCGAAATGGTGTCTGTCTGTGTCCTCTCTACAGCCCAAATGGTTTAACCAATCGAACTGAAACTTGAGATTTAAGCTTTTTTGATAAATTGGGAGGTCCCAGTGAATTTTACTCTAAATTGGCTAACCGTAAGTGGCCACTCCCTTGGTCCAGAAAATTTATTTTGCAAATATCTTAAAAAATATAAGGTTTACAAACTGCTTAATACAAAATGTTTCCAAAAAATAAAACAAAATCAAAATTTAAAAATTTAAAAAAAAAAATTCTCAAAATTCTCTGTTCGTAAAATAAAGTCGTGTGTTGGCCACACCTCCATTTTTTTTAGTTGGATTTGATAAGTTTATCGAAAATTATGAAACTGTATAGTGACGCTTCAGTCAAATTAGCAATCTTCGGTAGTGGATTATGGTGCGTAAGAAAGCGACTAATATTTTTAGTGTAACGAAAATAAAATAATGATGAAGGCGCCCTTAATATCAAATTTATGTAAATTTGAACACTATTTTGTGGTACTTTTAATATTAAAATTAAACCAAATCAGTCAAATATAGGAAATCCACACTTTACTTTATGTATTGGTAGCATTTTGTGTTGGATTATTTAAAATTTTAATTAATTAAAATTATTTGGACATAATATGACCACATATTATATTGTATATGCTGCGTGTCGAGTCGAGTTTCATCCTAGTTTAATTCTCACTATACGTATATAGAATCGAGTTATTTTCTAACCAACTCTTATCAGACACACTGCGATTTAATAAAACCGATTTAGTAAATTTTTCGAGATTAGTCCAGTGGGTCAACCTCGATTTTAGATAATCCCTTCAGGATATTCGGATTTATTAAACGACAGTCTGTCTAGAATACTATACCGTAGACAGACACAAACCGAATAATCGTGAATTCTAGATTATTAAAGGATTTTTGCTTCTCTGTCATTACACGATTTTCACAAAACTAGGATTGTTTCGTTTTCAGAAACCGTTGTGTTTAGGTCGAGTTGTGAAAAACGTGCCTGTAAAAAAACTGTAGAGTTTTTTATTCCATTATTTCTTTATTCTTTACAAAAAATCGCACTGGTCACCGAGAAATATTAGGTGAGCAATTTTGACATTACTCTCACTCACGGTGAGAATCATAATACCAAAATTTGATTTGGGTGACTTGAAGTCGCCAAGTGACTCTTAGGTGAGAACCATAATAGGGGCATATATTTTTGTCTTGTGTATTGCCTCTTCACATGGCACAGACAGTAGTTCGTTTGTTGTTTTTTTTGTGTCGCGCGGTTGGTGTAGAAAGGGCGCGTTGTTTTTGTGTGACGGCGAACGCATGTACACATGCGTGAACCGCCACAGGACTCCCCCACGAGTGAATTTCCCCTCTGTACTGTGATGTATGCTTGTCAAAGTGTGTTTGTGATGTTTATGTGTGTGTATGTGATGTTTAGTGTGCGTGTACGTTCGTATGTTTGACGAAGCGTAGATGTGTGCGTTCCCCGTGATGATTTGTCTGTGGGATGTTTGTGCATGTGTGTGCAAGTGTGGGCAGCAGTGTAGGACAGTGACGAGGGACACACCAGGTAGTTGGGAGCAGGGGCTTCGACCATAGACCCGATGTGGACCTCAACACTGTCCCCACTTAGTGCTGCGTGTGTTTGAGTGCGTCAGTGTGTGGTGCTAAAACCCGGACTTGCCAGTGTTTGCCTGGCATTTACTTGTCCAAGTTTTTCGACTGGCCTCAAAACACGCACCAGACCAGAAGGATGTTCTGTAATCTGACGTCGTGTCTTGAGGCCGTCTCGGTCCTCTGTCGTGTCAGTCCGTATGGGGTTTTTGGTCGGGAAGAGTCTGTTTAATGAAACGAAATAAAACTGATATTTATTAATAATAATTAATAAGAAAAAATGAAATGAACCCGGAACGAAATGGTGGTAAGAAAAATAACAAAAAAATTTACAATTATAAAAAAATGATCTGATGCTGTTATTGTTGTTGTTGATGATGATGAACAATGGTGGTGCTGATGTTGTTGGCGGTGTTAATAATGTCGTCGTGCTGGCTGGATGTTGTTGTTGTTGCTGTTGACGATGTTTCTGTTGTCGCTGCTGTTGTTGTTGTTGTTGTTGTTGTTGTTGTTGTTGTTGGTATTGATCATGCTGGTGCTGTTGTTATTGCGACGATGCTGGCGATGGTGATGGCAGTGATGCTGACTACATATATTTTCTAGTTGGCTGGTACGGCTTCATTGTGTTGATATACACATATGTTATATGTACACAACATGGTGGTCGATACAATAAGCTGATGTGGGTTGGTGTACGCATGTGTGTGTAACTCCGTGTAGTTTATCGTTGTTATATTCGTATTTGTTGTGTATTAATGTGGTACCGTACGTGCAGGATCGTACCAGGTATCCACAATTTTAATAAAAAAAATTGTTGGTCTTAATCAAAAAAAATTGTACACCAAAAAAAAATATTTTCAAAATGGTTGCGCCGATTAATTTAGGCGTGGCGTGTTCTTGTCCGTAAAAACGGACGTTCGGTGGTTACCAATATAAAAGTTTTAATATATTAAATGTTAGTTTATTTATTCATTTATGTTAAATTTATTTATGTATTCTTAAAACTGGATGTATTTTAATTTGTTATAATTTATTTATTTAGTAGCTATTTATTTTATCACCATTTTGTTGTATTTTGTTTTTTTGTTATAAACGAGCGCGCATGCGCTCAGCACCAAATCCGAGACGAGAGTGTTTTTTTATTTATTATATTTTTGTGACACATGGAAGAGACAGTAGTTCGTTTGTTGTTTTTTTTGTGTCGCGCGGTTGGTGTAGAAAGGGCCCGTTGTTTTTGTGTGACGGCGAACGCATGTACACATGCGTGAACCGCCACATGTTTTGCAGAAGTTTGACGTGTAAAATCACTTTTTCATTTTGGTTGATTTTGTCGGGCATGACGCATGACATAAAATACAACGAATTGAAGTTAGGGTAGTAAAAAATATCATGATATTTTTGTCCGACTGAATACTACTATTACGACTAAAAAATTGTAATTTTCAATCAAACTCCATGAAAATTTCAGGATATACGAAATAAAAAGCTAAATGGCAAAAAAACTTAGTATTAAAATGAATTAATTAAAATCTTGATAAACAAGATATTTAAAATAAAACAATGAATTTAATTGAAACAATTAAAACGAAAATTCTTTAATATATTTTTTGTAGATCGCTTTTATTCTTCAACATAATCTAAAACAAAAATGGCGAATTGGTGAACGAATTTTTCTTTAATTTTGTTGTTGTTTTTTTTAACTCGGCTCTAATCTGTGCATATAGTGCATTTTTTAGAGTAGAGTTTAACTCGATTATACAAATTATTTAGGTCGAAACGAGTTTAACTCGACTCCGTAGATAGTGAGAGTTAAACTAGGAAAAGTTATAATACCACAATGAGCAAGCCATGGTTATTTAATTATTTTGGTAAGCTCTGTTGTAAATGAGCAAAAGCTCAAAATGGAGTGTAACAAAAATTTGTAAATTGTTAAGTGTATCTAAATAAATAAACTTGACTCGACTTGCAGAATATACAATATACTTAAGTATTATAATTTTTTGTTATAATACCATTAGGGACACCGCTGCCAGAAAACGGCGATAGATGGATTAGCTCTAAAGATGGCACTGCTAGTTTTTTCATCAATTTTTTTTGTATCGAAAGCGAAAATGTAAACAAAAGCAAAAGAGACGAATAAAACTGACAACTAGACATGCATTATAGGAAAAAAATTTAATTAATTTTTTATTTATGTACCAAAAATTAAAAATTCTAAAGCTTATATCTTTAGAAATAATACCGTACTTAGTTTTCACGTATAAAATAATACTGCATTATCGATAAATCTGCCTACATCTTTGATCGCTAGTTCACTCTGAAAAAATATCGCGATGCCTCTCATAGTATGTATTATAATCGTATTATTCTGATTATAAATTATTTGGGAAAAGTATAGCAATGAATTATATTATAGTATTATAATCTATTTGCTGCTAGATGGCTATGGAAAAGTATAGCGATGTCGCTTATCTTCTAATATATAAAAATCTCGTGTCACGGTGTTTGTGGTCGCACTCCTTCGAAACGGCTCGACCGATTTTTATGAAATTTATATATAAATTTTTTTAATTATTTATTTTTTTATATTTGGTAGGTATGAGAATAGGTCGTAAAGTATATTTCATACCGCTAGGTGATTAGGGTGTCCCTATCCAGAAACATTTTTTCTATTCCTATTTTTTTGACAAAATTTTTTTTTTGTTTTGGCATCAAAAAATACCTATAACCCCAAATTTTTAACCTCGTAGCCCCACATACCTATAACCCCAACCTCGTAGCCCCATCCCTCCCCCCATTTTTAATCGCCGTTTTGTATGAACAATATCCAACTAATTTAACCGTCGTTCGTATTTCAAACATAACGAAATTATTTATGTTGTTGAATGACAGATGGCGCTACGTCCATCTCATCGAACTTTCATCCACATATGCGCAAGTCATTCACGAAAAGCGTCGCGTCATTTTGACATTTCATTCTGCATTTGTTATGTATCACAACGCAGTGCGTGCAAAATTTTATACGATTTATTTTAACTTATAAGAAATATATACACGTGTTTTAAGATTGTTAAAAGGTTGGTAAAATACTAAAAGAACAGATACATTATCGGTATACCGTTTTTTATCAGTAAGTACAACAATTTTGTCTATTTCTGTGTGTGTATTACAGTGAACAATGCCAGCAAAACGTAAAGGGGCCCATTTGGGCAGTCGAACGAATGAAGCAACAAACACGCGAAATAGTAGAGCAGAAAGAACAGACGAACAAATCCACAAGATAACGAAAATGTGCGTGTGAGCATGTCGCAATTGCGTGCATCTTAATCACAAGAGGCACAAGCTGAACGAAATCAACAACGACAATTGGAACGGAGACAAGCGCGCCGGTTCGTAGTTAACACATGCAGAGCAAATGACCGAAAACGCCAAGAAGTACATCGAGCATTTACATCCGCTTCGTTCCTTCGTCTCGCATTCGAGTATGAGTCAGATATTGAATATTTCGCTCATCCGAAAGTGCTGATTGGTGCTATAGACAAAGAATGTCCCCATTGTCATGCGCTCAAATTCAAACATGAGTCAGGCGGGATGTGTTGCGCATCAGGAAAAGCGCAACTACCAGAAATTGAGACCCCACCAGAACCATTGAATGGCTTGCTCATCGGCACGGATCCAGATTCAAACCTGTTCCTGAAGTCCATTCGCACATTCAATTTATGCTTCCGAATGACTTCGTTCGGAGCAACGGAAAGCGTTCACAATACTGCGGCAAATGGTCAACAATTCAATTCAATGTTCAAAATCAAAGGACAAGTGTACCACAAAGTAGGATCATTGCTGCCAATGCCAAACGAACCACATAAATTTTTACAAATCTACTTCATGGGCGGTGAGGACATCAATCGTGTGGATGCACGTTGCGGCTACAATAACCTCAATTCGCATAATGCCAGGCGCATCGTCGGTGAACTGGACGCCCTATTGAATGAGCATAATGAATTATTGAAAATCTTCAAATTACACATGCACGAATTGCAAAATGACAATCACGCTATGGTCACCAATCCTGATAAAACACCAGCTGGAGAGCACGTGCGTAGATTCAATGCGCCTGTTGTTGACAATGTTGCTGGAATCATGATTGGCAACCGCACATCGACGCGAGAAATCGTGATTCGAAAAATAAACAATAATCTGGAGTTCATCGCCGACACACACCGTTCATACGACGCTCTCCAATATCCGCTAATTTTCTGGAAGGGACAAAACAGATATTGCATAAACATTAAACGAGATCCCGCCACAGGTAATTCATTCATTATGAACATCATTACTCATTTTGAATTAATATTTATGAATATGTTGTTATAGGAGCCGAAACAAACAAGAAAGTGAGCTCGATAAATGTTTATGCGTATCGTATGATGATCACCGGCCCATTGTCATTTCAAGATATACGCAAAGTGAATGTACAACATTATCCGACATATAAAGATGCATGCCTTGCACACGGCTTGCTCGAAGACGACAATCACTGGACGATATGCTTGCTGAAGCAGCATTGGGCTGTACAGCAACACAAATCGTCTACTATTCGCTATAGTGTTGACTACATGTTTCCCGGGACGAGCAGACACGTTGTGGGATAAGTACAAAGATTCAATGACTGACGATATACTGCATCGAATTCGTACACGGTGCAACGATCTAACGATTACATACATTCAGCGACGCTATGTACAATGAAGCATCGATTGCTATCGAGGATCTTTGCGTTTCCATTGCCAATTTACCACTCAGTCATTTCGGTATGAGTTCGCCAAATCGAAGTGTATCTGATTTAATGTACACCGAAATGGATCGTGAACTGCAGTGCAATACTGCAGAAATGGCACCGATTGTTACTCGCGATGTCCCACCCCCAAAAAATCATTTACGACCGCATTATGCTGGCAATTTCGGAGGGACAAGGTGGATTCTTTTTTTTTTTTTGATGCACCAGGTGGAACTGGCAAAACATTTCTCATTTCGATAATTCTCGCCGAAATACGATCAAATAATGGCATCGCATTGGCCGTTGCATCATCTGGCATTGCAGCAACTTTATTGGATGGAGGCAGAATAGCTCATTCAGCATTTAAGCTGCCACTGAATATTCAAAATAACCCAGACGCAATCTGCAATATAAAAAAACTATCATCCAGGGCCACAGTGCTGAAACAATGCAAAATTATCATCTGCGATGAATGCACTATGTCACACAAACATTCTCTTGAGGCGTTGAACAGAACACTAAAAGATAAAAAAAACAACGACAAACTATTCGGCGGCACTCTGTTACTCCTTTCAGGTGATTTCAGACAAACACTTCCCGTCATTTAACGTTCAACATACGCTGATGAGGTCAACCCTTCCTTGAAGTCATCGCCACTGTGGTGTAATGTTGAAAAAGTCCAGCTAAAAATAAACATGCGCGTCTAAATGCTACAAGATCCATCCGCTGACACATTCTCGAACCAATTGTTAGATATCGGCGATGGAAAAGTTGCTGTTTATGAAAATACTGGATGCATAAAATTGCCCATACAATCGTTGATTCGCAAAATGCTCTCATTGACCGCATATTTCCCGATGTACGCACACAATACATAAATCATGCGTGGCTGGCAGAAAGAGCCATTTTGGCAGCAAAAAATGTGGACGTCGACGATTTAAACAAGATACAGCAGTCGTTGCCAGGCGACTTGCTATCATACAAATCGATCGATACAGTTTGCGATGCCTACGAAGCTGTAAATTATCCAACAGAGTTTTTGAACTCACTGGATTTGCCAGGCATGCCACCATACCTTCTACGAGTGAAAGTTGAATCTCCGGTTATTTTACTTCGGAATTATAACCCACCACGGCTGTGTAATGGCACGCGATTGATCATTAAAAAATTGATGAAAAACATTATCGAAGCATTTTGAATGGCAAATTCCGAGCCGAAAATGTTTTGCTGCCACGAATTCCAATGATTCCCACAGACGTGCCAATTGAAATCAAACGCGTTTAATTTCCTATTAGATTGGCATTCACAATGACAATCAATAAGTCGCAAGGCCAAACGATGTCTGTTTGCGGCTTAGATTTGGGTACACCATGTTTTTCACTCGGACAATTATACGTGGCAAGTTCTCGCGTGGGCAAACCATCGGGCTTATTTGTGTTGGCTAAATACGGACTGATAAAAAATATCGTTCACTCAATCGCTCTTCGAAATTAATATTGATTTTCTTTATTTCATTTTCCTACTTTAGGATAAAAAATATATTACTTTTTTTCACTTTGCATTTAACTTTTAAGAGATCAAACAATGAATATGTCCGTTAAGTTAATGAAATACATTGAATTGAGAAATTGAATGGTTGGTGTTTTTTTGTTTTTATCGGCGGTCATCGTTTACAGCGCACCATTCCTCTTTCTGTCATAGATATCATCCCCAATTCCCCACACACTTACAATACATTCGTTATTGTTTATTTAACAACCAAAATATTCACTAGAAATAATTTATATGGCAGAACGTTTGCCGGGTCAGCTAGTTAACTAGCTGTTTAAACAATAATAATCGCATTTTGTTAGGGCTTTCCATAGTTTATAATTTAGATAATGCAATAGAAAAAAAGTTGAAGTTACGTTACATTTTAACATACGGGACCGAAATGACAAGTTTGCGATTATTTTCAACGATTAAATTTAGATTTTCGAGCGTTTTTTCCAAAATATTTCCCGAATTGCTATGTTTGTCGATAGCTTTTCTAATACCTCTAGTAGTATTATAATTTATTTAATTTTTTATGATGCCGAGAAATTTTAGTTCGTTGCTCATTCGGTGCTCTTTTGTTAATTTTGTGTATCTCAAATATTAATCGTTTGTTTGCCGGTTTATGGCCAGCCATTTTAAATCGAGATTTACTTGTTAGTCTAACCGCTTTAAAAATGAACTCATATAATAAGAAAAACCGATTTTGCAAATCTAGAAATTAATCTCCAGTCTGAATAAAACAAAAACTATCTTGTACAAAATACCTAAAAGATTTAAAAATCTTCAATTTGACCTATCAATAATTTGTTTTTGTTTTTATGTATTTGCAGGCTCACGAGAAAGTTCACAGAACACCAAGATATGAGTGTGAAGAATGCGGCAAAGGATTCTCTCAACTGCGCAACTATAAATATCATCTATCCGTACATCGAGGTACCAAAGAATTTGCCGCAGAATGTCCTGAGTGTGGAAAAATGTTTAACGACAAGGGATACCTGAGCAGCCATTTGAAAATTCATCGAAATCGAAAAGAATATGCTTGTCCGCACTGTCCAAAGTCATTTAATCAGCGTGTTGCGTTCAATATGCATGTAAGAATTCATACAGGTCAGAGAGTACTATTGCCGATCTATAGGTTCAACAAATATAATTGTACTTTTAATTGCAGGTGTTAAGCCACATAAATGTGTCGAATGTGGAAAACGATTTTCTCGTAAAATGCTACTTAAACAACATTCTCGGACGCATAGCGGTGAAAAACCGTACCAGTGTTCGGTTTGTGGTAAAACGTTCGCCGACCGCAGTAATATGACACTACATCATAAACTACACTCCGGCATAAAACCGTTTGCTTGTCCAATCTGCCCTAAAGCCTTCACAAAGAAACATCATTTAAAGACCCACATCAATTATCACACCGGATGCAAACCTTATGTGTGTCCACATCCAAGCTGTGGACAAGCCTTCACACAATCGAGTAATATGCGAACACATGCCAAAAAATGTCAGCTACGACCAATTGTATCATAAAATATACTTCAGTTTGGTTTTGTTAAAATAAATTTATTAATTTAGTTGTTAAATTACATGGGGTTTTTTAATTACCACAATTTGTTACGTACTGTCGAACACACGAGCATATTTGACCTCGTTTCTTTTCATTTTCCAAGCGTAATTTGATCAACTCCAAGTTTCGTTTCTCAATTTCCATTTGGACAGTTTTAACTTCCAAATTACGTTTGTGTAATTCGGTGGCCATAAGTAATTCTTGATCGATTTGTTTAAGGCGTCTTCGTTGAATTAACATGTTTAGACGAGCGAGTCCCGAAAAATTTGGCCTTTTCAGCCGTAGCGACCGTCTTCGCCTTCCGAAAGGAGCGGGGGAAATTTCCAATTCGTGCTCTTCGAAATTGTCATCTATTATTTCACTGAATAGAGTATATTTAGTAAATGTTCAAAAGGGACCAGGTTAATAAAACAACACTTACGCTATTTGAATAATTCGATCTGTATTCGAGTCGCCTGATCCGTTAAGTCGACATTCTGCCACATCACCATCCGTCTCTGATTCATCCTCCGGCTTTATTATATTCGGTGCATTGCCGAGATATTCCAGTTCATCCGAATTTGATTGTTGTGGTGACGAATCCTCACCTTCAACCTTTAGTTTATTTACCTGCATTTCCTTTTGTGCAAGTTTGTAGCGAAAATATTGAGCCTTAAGCTGCTTAACTTCATAGTTATAGCCTAGTGAACTCATCAATTTACGAATCTCTTCCCAAACTTCCAGTTTTTTCTTCACCATAACGCCACTGTTACCTTTATCATCGATCACATTGATTTTCGGTTGAACGAGCCTGTACAATACATTTTTGGCTTGCAACGTCCAAAAGTCACGTTTACGACGAAATTCCTGGCGATTTATAAAAATTAAAATCTGTAATTTACCATATAAATTCCTAAAAATATCTAGCAAAACTATGCACGCATAGTTTAACATTAAATTTTCGAATGTACATAGTCGGTTTCCTTTAGTTAATCCACTTAAATAAGACCCCAAGGTCACCTAGACATGGTTAAAATTGTAGTCTTAAGGACCTATCACATCAAGAGTCGGCGGCGGGCACCAAATTAAATACAGTTTTTTTTTTGCTTATTTAGTGATAGGAACTCATAATTTTTGCAGAAATATAAACTAGCGATATAATAGTTTCAAACCAAGTTTATGTTGGTATAGAGTTATTCGAGCAATAATTTTGTAAAATTTTTTGTTTTTTTTTTTAATTTTCAAAATCAATTTTCAGTAAACAGAAAATTATTTTCTGCTTTTATTTTGAGCATAATTTGTATTTTCATTTTTATACCAATTACTATTCCAGTGACCAAAGTAAAAGCGTAACCAACGAATCAGTTATGGGGGAACCAGCGAGCCAGTGACAACTTTAAGTGAGAACGCGATTTACAGATAGAGCATAAAACTGGGGCGGAATCCTGAAATCCGGACGGTAAAGTTATTTTGAATGAAATTGCAACTAAGTGAAAGTTTATCGATAAATTTTTATGCGACAAATATTTATTATTGATCAGAAATTTGCCGTAAAAACTTCATTTAACTGCGTTTTGTTACAAAATAACTTGGGACTTTGACCATTTTGTGAATTTATTCGAAATTTTTCATAGAACTGTTTACTACCGCTGAAATTTACCATCCGGATTTCATACTTCCATCCCAGCCCAGCGAATCTGTAATAACTTTTCGTTCAGTTCACCTGTCACTTAACAGACCGAAAATTAACGCGCAAACTGAAGTATATGTCAAAATAAAAAAATAACAAATTGCTTGATTGATTGA
The DNA here is from genome assembly GCA_958295665.1 of Tipula vernalis. Taxonomy (NCBI): domain Eukaryota; kingdom Metazoa; phylum Arthropoda; class Insecta; order Diptera; family Tipulidae; genus Tipula; species Tipula vernalis. The sequence continues at coordinate 250,690,485 of OY282558.1, forward strand.
TTGATTGTGAGTGTACGGCCAAGCATTATAGCAAGTCTCCCGGACTCCCGGGCACACACCGTACACTCGTTTACACATAACAAAACCGAAGGATAGGATAGGATTATTAGTTGGGACAGACTCGACCCGGTTACAGACACCAATGCGATCGATAGTTAATAAATAGACGGCACAAAAGACAACACAATCTAACTACATTTTTAGATGATCATTTCTCTGGAATCCAGGGCCGAATACTCAGGACTCCCTAAACCTTAATTAAAAATTATTAATGTTGTAATTTCCCCCTGTTCGCCTTTCATTAATTTACCTGATAAAATAATTAAGATAATCTAAACTTACTAAGCTAAAATTATAATTATAATTACAGTAGAATTCGCTTATAGCGAACACTCAAGGGACACAATTTTGTTCACTATAACCGGCTGTTCATTTTAATCAAATATTCGTTTACGTTTATAAACGTAGTTCTTTGTTTGTAGTGTATAAGAAAAAATAAGTGTTCGTGCAAATTCAAGGCACACAACTATATCACAAAACTATATGATCATTATAAGCTTTTGTTCGTTATATACATACATGGTTTGGTATAAACGGATTCTACTGTATTATAAAAAACATCATTATAACAAAATAAAGATAAAATTAAAAAAATAAAGTTGAAATTAAACTTTCATGATTTATTATGAGTGTACGACCAAGCATCATAGAAGGATCTCCCAGACTCCCGGGCCCATGCCGTATACCCGTACACATATAACAAAACCGAAGGATTGGATAGGATTATTAGTTGGGACAGACTCGACCCGGTTACAGACAACAATGCGATCGATAGTTAGTAAATTATTAGTACAATATATAATAAATAGATAAGCATAAGACAGCACAATCTAACTACATTATTAGATGATCATTTTTCTGGAATCCAGGGCCGGATACTCATGACTCCCTAAATCCTAAATCTAAAACAGGGCTTAAAAAATTATTAATTATTAATGTTGTAATTTCATCCTTGTCCGTCTTTCATTAATTTACCTGATAAAATAATTAATAAAACTTTAAAATAAAAGCGCTTATTTCCTTATTAATGGTCCTTTTATATCCAATTAAAAATTATTACTTACTGCAACAAGAATTAACATAAACATTAAACCGTTTAAACATAAAATTTTACTTAAAACTAATCATCAATTTCCTACCGATTAAGAAAAGAAAATATATAATTATGAATTCAATTATTTTATAAAATTTATATAAAATGATTAACGTGATAATATTACAGCACCACAACACCTAGATTTATTAATAATTCAATAAATCAATTAGGTACTATAAGTATATTAAGAATCAACAAATAAAATTAACATACAAATTCTCAGACGACTCTGAAAACTAAATTTAATTAATAAACATCATAATAACCAATTTTATTACTTAAATGAATAATTATTATAACAGCATCTTCAGTATTCCCGAGCACACATCGTACACCCATTTATCCATCCCCAGCCGAAGGATAAGAGTAAATTGTTAGTAATTATATAGTAAAAATAGTTAGCACAGGACAACACAATTTCTAAACTACAGCTTATTCACTACTTGTTAATCCTGGAGGGTTGATTCAAACTAAAATTAAAATTTGAAATTCGGGATAATTTTGATCCCTATAATAATGATTAATTCTAGAACTATGTTTATTCTGAAAATTGGATTATTTATTAGTAAATTAAAAAAGAGATCCCATTAAGTATTTTAAAACTAAATTAATTAAAATATATTAATGGACAAAACAGAATATATTACACATTACAAAAAATTAACATTTTATTGATTGATTGATTGAGAGTGTACGGCCAAGCATTATAGCAGGATCTCCCGGACTCCCGGGCCCACACAGTACACCCATATACAGAGAATAAATAATTAAAAATTCAATTATTTTATAAAATGTATAATAAATAATTTAAAAATGATAATGTTACAGCACCACAACAGCCTAAAATCATCAATAATTCAGTTAGTACTATAAGTAGTATATCAAGAATGAACAAATAAAATCAATATATAATTTCCCAGGCAATTTTGAAAACTAATTTTAATTAATAAATCACCATAATATCAAAGCTAATTCTGAATTTCAGGATCAATTTAATCTCCATATTAAAGATTGATTCTGGAACTATGTTATATTCTGAAAATTGAATTATTTATTAGCAAATTAAGGAAGAGAAACCTTTAAATATTTTTAATCTAAATTAATTATTATATATTAATGAGCAAAACACAATATATTACATACAAGAATTACAAAAATTAACATTTTATGAAATTGCCTATGTAAACTCTCCCACTTCTAAGCTAAAATTCCAAAAGAATGTTTAAAAATTTTAAATTATTAAGTTATAATTTAAATTCACAGCACTTGTTCCATTATTTATCATTCTCCTGTAAATAGTTAATTAATTATTTACCTACTGCAACTAGATTTAAAAATAAAAAGTAGAAAATATATATTTAACCATACTATTAAATTTAAACTAATCGGCAATTTCCTACAAATCTAGAAAAAGGAAATTAATAATGTTGAAATTAATTATTTATTTATAAAAGTATATAATATAATTTAAACATTGATCATAATAACACGCAAAAAAGTCTAGAATATCAATAATTTAGTTAAGTACTACATGTACCTATATATGATATTTACTAATAAAACACAATTAGAGTTTCCCAGGTATCACTGAAAATTAAATTGCTTTACTACATAATTAATAGAAATTAACTTATATAAATTAGTTAGTGATAAATAAAATAAAATAGATAACACAAGAACAATACATTTTCTACGCTACATAACTGCTGCTTGAAGTTTCTGGATGTTGAGCGAGAATTCACCAATATTTCTGTAGCTTGGAGACGATCTAACCAACGCCACTACATAAAAAGCCATGACACAAAAATGTGTGGTAGTATGTGTTAAGGGGATAAAGATTTTTATTTTCCTATGAAACGTAAACAAAATACTATGGGATTTCAAACACATTTTTTTATATCGTCTCTATTTTCAATTTAAATAAATATTTTTATTTACAAATATAAATAATTTGATATCAAATATATTGAAACGTAAATTGTGAACAGTTTTGATTGAAATTAATAATCATTTATTAAGTAATTTTGCATTTTTATAAAAATATTTGTTTCTCAAAACATCGTCGTGCTTCGTGTTCCTCTAAACATTTCATTTTCATAATAAATTTATTATGATTAGAGGAACACGAAGCATGCCGATGTTTTGAGAAACAAATATTTTTATAAAAATGCAAAATTACTTAATAAATTATTATTAATTTCAATCAAAATTGTTCACAATTTACATTTCAATATATTTGATATCAAATTATTTATATTTGTAAATAAAAATATTTATTTAAATTGAAAATAGAGACGATATAAAAAAATGTGTTTGAAAATCCCATAGTATTTTGTTTACGTTTCATAGGAAAATAAAAATCTTTGTTCCCCTCTTTATATTAGTGATTTGACTTTTTTAGACTGATGTCACGGCTATTTATGTAGTGGCATTGATCTAACAATTATATAAAATTAAATATACTGAATATGTATCAACTAGACCATCAGACAAAAATACCCGAACAAACTATGACACTTTCATATAATTAAACTAAATTAAACTGAGAAAAAGTATCGAAATATTTTCATCAATACCTCAAATAATTTTGCAATGCAATGCAGTTTACAATATCATATAAAAGGGAATTTCCCTTATTCTAGATAACGTACGATGCTATTCATTTAATTAGTATAATATTTCAATATATATACATAAATATTTAACGAAATAGCAACATTAATATAAATTACAATTAAATACCAATAAAGTGATTGATTTTAGCAGAAGATAATTTTTGATAATTGCAACGACAAGAAACTTATCAAAATAAATCCCTACAATATGTAATATCAAACGGTAGCATCAGTTTCATAAAAAGAAATTTATTGAAACCAAATCAACACAAATAAGCGACGTTGTAAACGCCCACGACTTTAACTAAGTCGACTGAGCGGTAATTTGCACGAGTAGCAAAATCAGCTACCCCAAAATCAGCTCCAGTGATTAATCCCGGACGTCATCCAAATATTTATGTCTGATAGTGTACATATTCAAATGATTTGCTTCAATGATTTGCTTCAACTAAATAAAAATCCAATTAGCATCATTCACCAATTGAAGGGATCACCGCCACCAAAAACCTGAACCTAATCAATAATTCAGAAATTTATCTCTTTATTAATAAATAAATACAAATATATCCAAAATTTTAACTCAGTTCACGGACCTCATTCCCTGCCAAATCAAGCATGCAAAGTAAATAAACAATAAATAAATGCAATGAAAATGAACCCTTACTTTCTTAAAAATGTATCGTTGTGTCATATACGTAATTATGACGATTGTGTGTACATCCCACCATCTAAATTTCAATAAATCCATTAAGACAACATTTAAACTCAAAAACATTTAGCCCTCCAAAATGATAACATAATTCCACTTTATTCACATAAATGAACTCATCATTTTGTGTTAAAAATAAATCTTAACTTAATTTAAACCAACATTTCTAAATTCGCATTTCATTTATCTATTTATTTATTTATTTAGACAATTTATAATTTATAATATTAATTAAATTAATTAGAAAACAATTTGATTCAGTATGTAATACCCTGTAAAAAAATTTATTAATCCTACCTAAATAAACCGTTCAAATGAATTGTATAAGACAGCTCCCAATTCCAATTCGACTCAAACCAATTCGATTATACAAAGTATAAAAATCCTATTTGAGTCGAATATACAAAATTTCATTGCGCTTACACAATACATGATTTCAATAATAGCTGTATTTTGTTGAGAAAAAATTAATTCGAATTATTTTGGAGTTATTTTTTTCTCTACAGAATAAGCCGCGAAATATTTTTTCGATTTAATTTTTATATTCTATGTTGGTATTTCTCCTGTTTTCCATTCAAGCAGTTACGTATTTTATTTGTTCGAGCTAGGATTAAATAACACAAATTTTTTGTTCGAATTATTTAATTCCTGTCACGTGCAATTGTTGTTGTAAATTTCTCAACAAAATACAGCTAATATCATAGTTGTTTCGTGAATACCCAAAAACACAAAGAAATTAATAACACCTGCATTCAAGTAACAAAATCCTATATACTAAAACCAAAAACATACTAAAACCACCAACACACATTGACGGTAAATATTCTCTAACATCTTTCATGTGCGTATTAGTAGGCCTTATAGTACATATAAACACACTTAAACTATGTAACGCAAAAAATTCTCTTTTTGTTGTTGTTTGTGCGTTATAATACATAAACCAACAAAATATATTACATTTCCTTAACAGAATCCGTGTAAAGAGACTCCTCAAGACTCCTCTAGATTAATGCACGCGAAAAAAGAAGGTAAGGTTCGGTCGTGCATTCTCATTAAAAATAACATAAGCTGTTTTCTGCTACCAAATTTCAGTAATGGAGATGTAGCAGCGGTCAGTATTGAGGTCGATAAACGAAACCTCTGGCTAGTATCAGCTTACCTAGCTTACGATGAAGTGCATACTCCGCCAATCATTCTAGGTTAGCTAATCTTGGAGGCTCAGAAGCGCAAGATAACAAGGCTCCTTAGCATTGAGAAGTTTAAAAATAAAAAGACAACACGAAATTCGTAAAAAATAGATGAACTACATTCTAAAAGAAGGCTAGAGTAGGCAGAAATATGATCGAACTTCCTAATACCAAAAATAAACCTAGTACAATCATTGAAACATCTTTGGAGAACATTCATATTTTCCTGAAGCATACCGAATAGAACTATGTCACCGTAAATAAAATGAGGAAGAAGATAATACAAAAACAATTGTTTCCTAAACTGACTATCAGAAAATCCTACTACTTCAAATAATTAAGCATGCCAAAGACCTTCTTATTAATACTAACTAAATGGTCACCTCAAGTAAGAGTTTTATTAATAACTAAGCCTAAATCCCTAACAGTATTTGATTGATTGCGATGTACGATCAAGCATTAAGCAAGTCTCCCGTATTATAAATGCGAATACCACACCACTATACCCGTGTTGCAACACGACACCATAACTCTCCCTTGCCAAGGAAATATGTACCATCATACTCCGCTTTTCATGAAGCCAACATAGCAATATTTCACCCCGTAAAGGAAGGCGCCACATCGATAACCACATAAGTCTAATAGTTGTGATATCCGCCCCTGACCAGGCCGCCGTCGTACACCTTTTTACATATAACAAAATCGAGGGATGGGAAAGGAATGTTAGCAACAAAGACTCAACCCGGTTCCAGACACCTAAGTAGTTGATAGTTAGTAAATTTGTTAGTAATATATTTTTAGTAATTTATTTAGCACAAGACAATACAATTTAAAGTTCATCTACTGCTCCAACTCCTGTACGGTTGTTTCAGGTTCTTCAAGACATTCCTAAATTTAAAATATGCATTAATTCTTTATAATAACTATTTTAAAATTAATTAAGTATAAATTTGATTCTCTGAAATAAATTCTAGATCAATCCCTATGTGCCACAAATAAATAAGCATTAATAGTTTGACAATCATTCAACCAACTACCATCTGGCCATCGTGCTGTCATCACAGCCATTGTCATCTTGGTCGAGTTTCTCAGGAGTGTTCTAAACTAAAACCATTTTAACTAACCAATATGCATGTATACTAATACCAAAACTATCATTAACAATTATACCAACAAATATGAACATTAACACCAGTACGAACACCAATACCAACACCCACTTCAATACCAATACCAACCTCAACCATAATATTAAGCCATATGAATAATTCAACATCAACAATAAAATTCTACGGGAATGTTAAAAAATTTTAAATTGTTAAGTTATAATTCAAATTCACAGCACTTGTTTCATTAGCCACCGTTCTCCTGTAGATAGTTAATTAATGGTTTACCTACTGCAACTAGATTCAAAAATAAAAGCTGAAAAAATATATATTTTATAAATTTAACCATACTATTAAAAATTCAACTAATAGGCAATTTCCTAAAAATCTTGCAAAAGGATATTAATAATGCTTAAATTACTTATTTATTTACTCAGTTAATGATGTTTAAATTAATTATTATAAACTATACAAAAGGTTTAGAATATTAATTGTTTAGTTAAGTACCACATGTACCCATACACGATATCCACTAATAAGACTCAAATAGAGTTTCCCAGTTTACTCTGAGAACTAAATTGCTTTACTACTTAACCAATAGCAATTAACTTATATAAATTAGGTAGTAATAAATAAAAAATAAAATAGATATCACAAGCCAACACAACCTCCACGCTACATAGCCGCTGTATGCTTGGCGTTTCTGGGGGTTGAGCGAGAATTCACCAATATTTCTGTAGCTTGGAGACGATCTAACAACTACATACAATTTAGTTTAATTTATAACAACCACACCATCAGGCAAAATACTCGAACAAACTATGACACTTTGATATAATTAAATTCAACAACCAAATGTGCTAAAATGTTTCCATCAATACCTCAAACATTCTTGCAATGCAATGTAGTATACAACACCACATAAAAGGAAACCTCCCCTATCATAGATAACGTGCGATGCCGCTCATTCAACTAGTATAGTGTTTTAATCAATATATATATAAACTACAATTTAACACCAACAAAGTGATTGATTTCAGCAGAAGACATTTTTTTGTCAACTTAGAACAACATTTTTAACTATCTTTATACAGGCATTGTTATGCTTGATTGATTGCTTGATTGCTTGCAATGTACGGTCAAGCATTAAGCCAGTCCCCCGTATCATAAATGCGAATACCACCCCACAATACCCATGTCACAACACGACACCATAACTCTCCTTCACCAAGGAACTTATAAAAATGTATATACTTATATAGACAAAATTGATGGAGACTCTCCCTATGACCAACGGAAATCCTAGAATAAGCAAGACATCCACCGAAACTCTCCATCAATTCAACAATAAATATCCTCACACACATAGTCATGCACTAATCGCAAAATAACTTCAACATCACCACGAGATTCATTATATGTATTTAATATAATGAAATTCACAATAACCAGCATTTACCGTAGACACTAACACTAACATCCCCTAATGCACATTTCTATGCGCCATATAGTTGACATAATGTTGACATTTAAAATTTGGCATGCACAAATAAATAATTTGTTATGTTTTGCGTATTGCTGTTTCGGAATTCGACTCAAATGTACTCGATCATATGAAATATGTATGTATAAGAATCCCATTTGAATCGAACAGACGTACATTTACTCTGCATACAAACAATACACTTATGGCAAATAAACAATTTCCAGTTTTATACTACATATTCAAACACATATTAAGAAGAGTAGAAAGATTAAAACAGAATAATATTATTGCCGTCTTACTTTGGTAAAAGTTACTCCTATTCTAACAGGAATGAAATTCTGCCCAAAGTAAGAGCCAAGAACAATTTTTTTTTTTTTTTTTTACTTTCAACAGTTGGTACCAAGCCAATTTTTATTAAATATAATTATTATTTAGAATTTTAACAAGTACAATATAGTGATAACAAGAGAATTGTTATTTAATACCAACTCATAAAACCAAACAGATTTAATATATTTACTTTTATTTATTTATATTGACTTATTCATTTACATATATTTTGGTACATCCTATTTTGAGCGTATGAGCTCATTCATAATAAAGTATACCAAAAGTGGTGGGTATTTGAAATAATTAAAAAATTGGCTTGTTGGTTCAGCAATTTTCACCATTCACCTGATTCTCTTTCAGAAGCCCAAAATCACCAGAAACATCATTCACACAAAGAAAATTTTCTTAATCGGCTGCAAATTAGCTCGTAAATATAAAAATATTGGAGTACATCCTCGATTTTTGATTAAAATTCCACAAATCAATAAAATGTTGAAAACTCAATATACCTTGAAAATTTTCCGGATACCAATTCTCAAATTTAAATTCTTCAATTAGCCCCTAACAATCAGCCCTCATCCAGAAAAGCTGCATGCCTTTTACTTTTTTTTCCAAGGGTTTTTTCTATCCTTCATTTTATTCGGTTGAGCAGCACCGATCATTGATTGGATCGATTGTAGCATTTCGCCATATAAGTAAAAAAAAAAATTTAAAAAATTTCGGACAAATTATAAAAACAATAATATATACAACCGACTGACTCGAAAGTCAAAGGCTATTACTCCAGTGGTAAACACCACCCAACTACGGTAAGAAGAGAATTTTTCTATACCTATTTCTCAGTGGAATGAAATCATTCATTCCGGAATGAAAATGCACGGCACTGCCGTTGCAAAATTAGCAGACTACATATGCCTTCATACATATATCTACACCCTTACCGAAGCAAAATCATATAATAAAAATAAAAGAAACAAAAAAAATTTGTTTACACAATTCATACCACATATATGTATGTATATATGTATATATGTATATATATATATATATATATATATATATATATATATATATATATATATATATATATATATATATATATATATATATATATACATAGGTATAGGGCAATACATAGATGTGACATGAAAATACCTGTATAACGATCCCGTTAATATTTTATTTTGTACACGTTTCTCCTTGTTCAAATTTAAAACATCAAACGAGAAACCCGTCTTATGCTAAATGAATTCATATTTCACTTCTAAAACACTCAAAATTAATTAAATTATTATTATATATTAATTTAAATTAATTCTGAATCACACACACTGCACTTTTAGTCACAGAATTTATCTTTTCTATATAATCACTACATATGAAATTAATTAAAAACACAAAATCATACGCGAAATTAATCAATTAAGCAAAAAAACTACATTACGTGATTCAAACAAACCTACTATAACACACTTTAAACAAAAACAATCACGCACAATTTTAATTATTAAAATTTAATAAACACAATTACACAAAACTAATAACACAATTTTAAATTTAATATTTAATAAAAATTCCACTTACGGAGACAGACAAAAACACGCCCATCTCCATCAAGCGTTCATCGCACACCCCATAAATCCCTAACAGTATTTGAATATTTAATTAGCGAACCCTGCAGAAAAATACCAGGACAGGATGCGGTATCTAACGGTTTTTACAAATTATAATCGACTGAGATTTATTCGCATTTAAAACGAGCATATTAAAGACCGACCACCTAACGATATTACTTAAATCTTTATTTATCAGAGAAATATTCCTAACAATAGAATCCTGATCTAAGCGACTATTTCTATAAATTTGAACGTCATCAGCGAAAATGTGAAATAAAAAATGTTGAATAGAGCATTCTGTCATTATTGTACATAGGAAATAATAGAGGACAACAATGTCGTTTTCGATTGATTTTTTTCCCCTCTATGGAAAAGTAATTTCAATTTCGTCGTCGATCGAACAAGAACATCTCATTGCTCTTTTATATTTGCGGGTTATCTGTCAAAATATAAGAAACTAGAAAATTGCAAATGTAAAATCTAAAAAACTTGTTTTAATGTAATGTTGAGATTAATTTAATGACACTTCTAAACAAGCAATAACCATAATAAGTTTTCAAACTGAAAACGGCAGCAAATCAGCCAAATCAGAACCAGAATAAACCTATAAACATATTTATATAAAAGAAGGGTAAATCTATCGAAAAATCGAGATTTCTAAAAGGGGCTCTCTAGCAAAAATATTTGGCCCTCAGAACAGCATTTCCTCTTCAATCGAACAAACTTAAAGCAAAAAATGTAAATTTTTTTCCTTCAGAATGCTTTTTTTCAATCGAAACCACATAAGTATGTCTAATACTGGCTTTACACCGTAGATAGTATAATAGCACAATAGTATAATACTATTTTACTATCTCCAATAGTCGGGTTTACACCGCATAAAATATTCATCAAAAACAGAAAATTAAAACAAAATACAGTGAAATCCCGCTATAACAAACTCCCAAGGGAAAACAAAAAAGTTTTTTATAAACGGAGGTTTGTTATAAACATGACTTCGTTTAAAACAAACGCAGTTTGTTAAATCCGAAGTTTGTTTAGAAAAATAAATTTTGATAGATTTTTATAGTAAACTCCAATGCGAAAATTGTCGGCAATTATTCTTATCATTTTATATAAACCAAAACTTAACATGTATACATATTTATATATTTCATTTCAATTATGTAGTTAACTATATTGTTATAACCGAAGTTTGTTATATCCGAAGAATTTTCAAAAAGTTTGTAATAACCGGAGGTTTTTTATAAACGAGGTTTGTTATAGCCGGATTTCACTGTAATGAAAAGTTATAATTTCGGAATACACATAAATATTTCTAAACTAATTTATGAACAGTCACAAATTTTCCTTCTACAATAAAATAAAATAAAATATAATAGGTATTAAAATTTGATAGCTATCAAATTAAAATATTGTATTAAAACATCGGTTTTACACCGGATAGCAAAATAGTATTATACTGTTTTGCTAATATACTATCTACGGTGTAAAATCGGTATAAATAACAAATAAAGTATAACTTTCGGAAAGGGCCACAGAACCGAAATCGCAATATCTCTGTCTATATGACAAAATTCCCATTAAACCCCTGGTGCAGGCATATGTAGTTAAAGCGAACGTCAAGCATCGAAAATTCTGTGCGAAATAGAGAAATACTAAAAGATATAATAGGGCCGTATTTAGAATTTTATTCAATGGCTTAAAATAAAGTGGGTTGCTTAAAATAAAACAGTTAAAGTTTAGAAAACATTTTTAGTTTAGATGCAAATACACTTATAATTATTTTTAAATTCAATATTTTTAATAAAATTAATTTTATTATTAGAAATAACTTTCCTAGAAACGCGGCATTACGTTACACTATTAGTGGGGACTTTTAGTGGAATTGTAAACAAATCATAAGAACCCAACAGCAACATATGTTTTTTTGATAATGTTTGATAATTATGTAACAAATTTAAATTAAAATGGCACTTTTTTATCACAAATTACAATATTTACTTCACAATTTTAATTTCGTTATACATAAACCACAATAAAACTTCGACGATGAAAAGAAATTTGCAGGTAATTTGTTAGGAGTATTGTTACGATATTTTCTGATTATACACTTCATTTTTCATAATTGTTTTTAAATAGTTTATCACAAATAATAATTAATTATATATTTTTTTTAATTGTTTTGTTTTATTTGATAATTTTTAATTTTCACGAAACTACAAACAACCACTTTTTAACAACAATAAAAACTAAATGGTTTGTTTACATAAAGAAACCACAACCATGTATTATTCGTATAGCATAATTTGCAGATATCCGTCCTTCTCCAACTGAACTGTCTACGCTTGAAATAGAAGATATTATATGGGAAAAAACTTTGTTCCAAATCTGTAATATTTTTAGATCTATGGTGCAGGGTACGGATTTTGAACAAAAGGCGAGAAGTACACTTCTCGTCTTTTTTCGAAGTATGTATACATTTTTACTCTATTCATTTCGACCATTTACCTTCGTTGGGTAGTTAATTGTAGTAAGTATGCCAATACCGTCTTACTTTGGTAACTAGAATAGTACATAATTGGTAAAAAATAAAAATGCAAATTATGTTCAAAATAAAAATCCAAAATAATTTTTATTTTAGTTTTATCAGTTGACATTAAAAATTAAATAGAAAAACAAAACATTTTTTCAAAATTATTGATAGAATAATTATTATTTTAGCAATAATTTTGAAATTTTTTTTTGTTTTTTAATTTAATTTTTAATGTCAACTGATAAAAATAAAATTAAAATTATTTTCGGTTTTTATTTTGAGCATAATTTGCATTTCTAATTTTCTACCAATTACTATTCTAGTTACGAGATGGCAAATAACTGTAGTCTTAATTTGGGAACTTTACAACAACAATACCGTGTATTTTCATTCCGGAATGAATAGTTACGAAACCAAATTTTTGTTGGTTGGTATAGAATTATTCTAGCAACAATTTTGAAAAATTTTATTGTTTTTTTAATTTTATTTTTAATGTCAACTGATAAAAGTTAAAAGAAAATTATTTTCGGTTTTTATTTTGAGCATAATTTGTATTTTCATTTTTATACCAATTACTATTCCAGGTACCAAAATAGTGGTTTTCCAATCGACCTCCGCAAGTACTTACTGACGATTGGAGCATCACGGATTTCACCTAGTGGACAATTTTTAAACTGAGCTAGCTGATAATTTGACGTTCGAAGTGGTTGTAAAAAATTCCAATTTTGAACTGTAATAATAATTGTCTAATAATTGTAATAATTGTAAATAATCCCAATTTCGAATTATAAAACCAATTTTTAATTTCCGATTTGCTAAATTTTCTTTCGTCGCATTTTTGACAAGTGTCATTTTGTCGTAGCATCATTTTAACTTTCTTCCTCGAGAGGTGCTTTCTCTACTTTTACAATCGTCAATAAGCGCGAATGGTTCATGTCTTTGCTAGATTTTATATACCTAGTCATTGGGCGCATCTAGCACACGTAGAGTCTACATTTGAGATAGTCTAAAATGTAGACTAATCTTATTTGTAGACTCTACATGTGCTGGATGTAAATATCTACGTATCTATTTTGGTTTTTGTATTGGATAACTTGTTGAAATTTCGTAATAAATTAAATTGACATTTTTCTGTGAGTTGTTTTTAATTTTTACCAAATAATTAAATTGGAGGAAGTTTTACAAAAGTTGAATCCTGTTGATAATCCTCCATGTTTATTTTTGGTTTATAAACATGAACTAGTAATACAAATGTCAAAAAAAAATCCAAGTCTCAAACCAAAATAATGTACATAAAAATGTAGACTAAAATTTTTAGTCTCACTAAAACTCGTAGAGTCTACATATTTTTACTGAGATTTTTTGCATTCAGCACATGTAGACTTGTAGAGTCTACGTATTTTCGGTAGACTCTACGTGTGCTAGATGCGCCCATTGCCTATGTATTAAAGGCCGTGTGAGCACAAAAAAAATGGCGTGTCCTATGTATGTGTTATAGGATAACAAACAAAAATATTTACATACAAATCGTAAAAAGTTCTATCGAAAAAAAAATATTTTTTTGATACTTTTTCGTTTCGCATTTAATAACTTTTTATATGCGGCCAAAAATAAATGTTCACTCCATTGACAATAAACTAGGGTATTGAATTATAATATTGGCAAAAAAAAAAAAAAGATTTATGAATATTTTGCATATTTTCATTCAACGCCGTTTCAAAGTTTTCTAAAATTTTTGTCTATAAAACTACGAGAGAGACTAAACTCAAAACAAACAAAAAATTACAAAACAAAATATATGAAAATAAAATGATTTCATTTATTTTCTTTAGTATTGTGTTGCAACTCATGATAATCGGTCGTTTCTGTACGATGTTATGTCCAAGGGTGGGGAAATTTTTTTATTTCTGTCTATATTGAGTGAAATAAAAAAAAGATCGAGTTGGTTTATTTTAGTACTTTGCTTTTCCTGATTGTGCGATTAAGAAATGCGTAATACCTTTTGCTTTTTTTACATACAATATTTTTTTGTATTCCATCGATTATTAGAAAATTAGAAATTAGGTAATTGAATTATAATATTATTAGTAATTTTTACTGAAATATTTTGCGACTAAATAACTAAAAATGTACAAAACACAAATATGAAACAAAAAAAAATTTGTAAAAATTAATTTTCTAATTTACATATCTACAAAATGCATTACTATGAATTTTTACATTTTTAGAATATATAGTTTTATCAATCTATAATTTTTCAGTCGTAAAAAATTACACTAATAATTACTAATAATATTTTAATTATGTTATCTAATTTCTAGTAATCGATCGTATAAATAAAAGTTGTAGATATATAAGAAAAATATTACGCATTTCTCATGTCGTAATCGCACAATAAGGAAAGTACTAATACAAACCGTCTCGCTTTTTTTATTTTCTCCGTACATACTGAAATAACATTTCCCCATCCTCGGACATAACATCGTACAGGAACGACCTATCATCATGAGTTGCAACGCAATATGTACTAAAGAAAATAAATAAAATCATTTTATTTTCATACATTTTGTTTTATTTTTTTTTTTTTTTTTTTTTTGATTTTAGTTTCTCTCGTGGATAGACAAAAATTTTAGAAAACTGTGAAACGGCGTTGAATGAAAATATGCAAAATATTCATCAATATTTTTTTTTTTGTCCAATATTATAATTCCATACCCTAGTTTATTGTCAATGGAGTGAATATTTATTTTTGGCCGCATATAAAAAGTTATTAAATGCGAAACGAAAAATTATCAAAAAAAAAAAATTTTTTCCATAGAACTTAACTACGTTTTGTATGTAAATATTTTTGTTTGTTACCCTATAACACATACATAGGTAGCAATATACTAAAACGGCCTTTAATACACTGGCAATGACCTAGTGTTCAATCGGGCAAAAATGATAAAAAATATCATGATATTTTTTATCACTTTTGGCATTAAACGCACTCATTTATCACACAAAAAAACCAACTTTTTTCTTGGTTCCAGCTGTCAATTTTTAATTTATTCTCTTTATGATATTTTCGGTATTTAAATTAAATTGAATTTGCTTTTTTAAGATATTCATATGGTATTTACAGTCACCTATTTATTTAAACATAAATAATAATTTATATTTCGAAGTTTTGCCTGAGAACACAAACACATCAAAACTCAAACTAAAATTATTTGTGTCTTCAATATTTGGATAAAAACCAAATAGTTTCAATATCAAAATAATTTATAAACAAAAAATAATTAAAAAATATATACATTTAATTGAAAACCTGACGACAAAAAGAGTTTATTGAATTTTACAAAGCAATTTAAAACAAAATGTAACATTTAAAATCAATTTATCATTTTTTATCAATTTTGGTTGTTCAATCGGGTTTGACGTACAATATTACGAAATGAAGTTAGGGTGGGATAAAATATCTTGATATTTTTTATCATTTTTGCCCGACTGAACACGTCCATAGTTAACCTTTAACAGATGAAAGGCCTCGCTAAGAGTACATAATTGGTATAACAATAAAAGCTCTCGTTCGTTAAGGGGTAGGTGCTTATAAGTACTTGTGGTGGTCGATTGGAAAGACACTAGTAAGACGGCAAATTGCCATGGTGGAACCAGTGATCAGTAACAACTTTAAGTAAGAACGCGATATACAGATAGTGCATATAACTGGCCAGCGAATCTGTAATAATTTTTCGTTCAGTTCAGCTGTCACTTAACAGAGCGAAAATTAACGCGCAAACTGAACGATATGTCAGAATAGATCAAAATTTTCACAGCATACTTTTCTTAAAAATCATAAATTTTGCTGTTCACTGCAATAACGTACAACACATAGAAGAAATAAATAAAATTGTTGTTCTTGCTTAGGATAATTCTAAAACAGCTAAAACAACTTAAACCAAAAACGTTACCAAAACAATACAACAACACATGGTCAAAATAAACAAAATTTTGTAAATTTTATATCACGCTGACAAACCAAACACAACAGCACCCTTATTCTGTAAAAAATAAGATAATGTGTAAACGTGAAAACGGGTAAACTTTGTGATTTTTTACTAAAATTACATTAAATTGTTTTTCGATTCTCTTTTCGTTCATTGTTTATCACGTGTAAACATTATCTTATTTTTTATAGAATAAGGCTACAGAGTTGTACTTCTTCAGAGAGTACAGTGCTTCCGCTCTGGCTCTGACCCTTCAATGTATCTACTTTCTGTAAGTTGTAAAAAAGTTGTATACTTCTATACAAATTACAGAAAACAAGAACACAGCAAAATTGGAACCAGAAAAGAAGCACCGTACTCCCCAAAGAAGTCCAACTGGCAACCCTAGATGTCCACTTGTGGAAAATGGATGGGGAATTCGAGAATAGGGCCCCTGGGGGCCTATTCTCGAATTCCACATTCATTTTCCACATGTGGACATCTGTCAAAGTTCACACAAAAACGTTCGAAAATTGTAATTCGTATTCCACATCCATTTTCCACATGTGGACACCTGTCAAAATGCATAATAATTGAATTTTTTCGGTACTAAGGGAATATTTCCGAATGGGTATAAGCAGGTGGAAAATATTCCCCATATAGGAAAATGTCCATGCCGCATGTGTTTTATATACGAATTACATTTTTCGAACGTTTTTGTGTGAACTTTGACAAATGTCCACATGTAGAAAATTAATGTGGAATTCGAGAATAGGCCCCCTGTACTACGAAATGAAGTTAGGGTGGGATAAAATATAATGATATTTTGTATCATTTTTCCCCGATTGAACACGTCCATTAATTGTTGTATTTTATAATTATCGATAATATTTTATAGTAATTTATTATGGGCCAAATCGATAGACGCAACTACAACTTTTAGTTGTAGTTACAGTTTTTTCGGAATTGAATTCCGAAACTGGTATTTTTAAACGACATTAAAACAGCGAATTCAATTCTTTCTCGAAACTTTATTGTGTGAGCGTCTCTTTTTAGTGAAGTGTTATAAATTTTACAATTTTCTTTTAATTTTAATTAATTTGTATTTCATTTAATTATATCTTAATAGTTTATTTTGATTTGTTTGTTCTTTATCAGTCAAGTCTTATCATAGTCTTTTCTATCCACAAACTAATAAATTCACATAACACAAGCAAGGAGGGACAAAGTACGCAGTACTTTGTACCACCACCATTTACTTCTACTGATTTCTCTGATTTCGAAGATGAAATAAATACAAAAAAAAATCAAAAATTGTTTTTAATAATGAAATAATAGTAAACGGTGAATTTGATAAAAGTCCCAATAAGCTAAATAAAAGGAAAATTAATAATAATAATAATAAAATTCACGTCGCAGATTCGAAAAATACAGTAATAGCTCCAACATCATCTTCAACTTTATCTGTTGATTCATCGAATAACTCAAATATGCCGTCAGTTACTGCAGAAAAAATTAATCTATATAACCGATCAGATAATGGCCCATTTACTGTATTTATCAGTAAAGATAATTTAAATATTGTTCTTTTAGCTAAAGCCCTTAAAATAAATAATTTCAAAAATGTCAAAGATATCTCTAGCGTTAGCAAAAATGTTGCTAAGGTTATCTTTAATAATTTTGAAGACGCAAATAATTGCGTCAAATCAGATATCTTTAAAAAATTTGATAATTATACGACATACATTCCTAAAAATTTCACATCTTCTATTGGCATAATCAGGAACATTCCTATCGGGCTTTCTAATAAAGAAATTCAAGAAAATATTAGATCTAAATACCCTATCTCAAAAGAAGAAAGAATGACTAAATGGAATAATGACACTAAAACAGCTGAGGAACTTGAATTGGTTAAACTTACTTTCGAGTCTGGAACTATTCCATTCAATGTCATTTTATATGATAATCTCTTATTAAAGGTAGAGTATTTTATACCTAATCCATTATTTTGTAAAAAATGTCTAAATTACGGACATACAATTTCTAAATGTAAATCTAAAACTAATAGATGCCTAACGTGTGCTAGAACTATCGAGGACGAACAAGAACACGATTTTGACATGAAAGTTTCTTGTAAATTTTGTGGAATGGGTCATGTTACTAACTTTTTCAGATGTAATGAACGATATAGGCAGAAACAAATTAGGGAACATATGATTTTAAATAAAACTAGTTTCAGAGAATCCAAAAGCCACCTTTATGGTAGCCAACAAAAAGTCCCTAAACAAATAGATTTCGCTAATGATATCTGTGTTGAAAATCAAGCCTGGAACAATAACAACTTAATGAATTCTGATGCTACAAAAATTCAAATCCTAAATAAATTAGTAAACGGATTAAAAAATCAATTAAATGAAAGAGATTCTATTTTTAATGATGTCAAATCACTTTTAAATAATTCCGATGACTTTAATAAAAATCCAGCTAATTTAGACTCACTTAAAATTAAATTAAATAAATTTATTAAAACATAAACTTTTTCTTTTTCCAGTTTTTATTTTCATTTTATTCTTCCATTATGTTACCTTTAAAAATTTTACAAATTAACATTCGTAGTTTAAATAGTAATAAAGATCTATTATACCATTATATACAATCCAATCATATTGATATCGTTATTCTATCTGAAACCTGGACAAATCCAAATAGTAATTTGACTTTTAACAATTATAATCTTGTTACTGATGACAGATCAGATGGTTTTGGCGGTGTAGGTTTTTTAATACATAAAAAAATTTCTTGGAGAATTATTGATTTAAATTTTCATTACATCCGTTTTCAAGCTTTCAAAATTAACCTCAAATTTAAAAACATTAATTTTAATATCTTATCTTTTTATAATAATTCTGTTATTAGACCTCAGGAAATCATTAATGAATTTGAACATCTTATTACTCAGAATATAGATAACTGTTTAATAGCTGGAGACATAAATATTCATAATAGTCTTTGGGATAGTTCATTGACCCCTACTTACGACAGGGTGGGTGACAAGATTGCAGATATAATTACTGCTAATAATGTCTTTTTATTAAATGACGGATCTCACACAAGGCAAGATTTTTTCAGAAATAATTCTGCAGCACTAGACATTACTTTGTGTGCAATCAATCTAATTGAAAAACTATCATGGAAAGTAGATCCCATTAATTTAGGAAGTGACCATCTCCCAATACTTATTGACTTTAAACTAAATTATTATCAAAAAAAAACAAATCACAAACTGGTCAAAAGTATTGAAAGACTTTGATCTAAATTCTATTAATGATAAATGCAATATTGAAGAACACCTAGAAAAATTAATTTCTGAAAATACTTCTATTCTCACAAGTAAAAATACTTTTAAACCTAAACCTTAGTGGAACGATCTTATACAAAGACTATGGAACATAAAAAAACACAAACAACTAATTTATAATTTAAACAAAAACATTTTTACCGCTATTAAACTAAAAAAATCTATACAAAAACTTAAATTAACAATCAGAAGGGAAAAGAAAAAATCTTGGAATATTTTTTTAATAAGTATCAATCACAAAACTAATAATTCTGATCTCTGGAACAACATCAATAAAATTAAAAATAAAAAACAGTCCAACTACAGAATCCTAGAAGATCCCACACTAGCTACTAATTTTCTAAATTACAATTTTCCTTTCTCCTTTGAATCCCCTCATAATCTCTCTAATAACCTCAATCCTACTATTAATCCTGCGGAATTTAATAACATTGAAATTCTTGATATTATTAAAAATTCCACTAATACTGCTCCAGGATATGATAAAGTCTCATATAAAATCATCAAACAATTAGTATCCTCTAATCCTAACCTAATCAATACTATTACAAATTATTTCAACAACATCTGGCAAAATCAAATTTACCCTACAAAATGGAAAACATCATACACAATCGCCATTTTGAAAAAGGGGAGAGATGATAGAAATATTATTAACTACCGTCCTATTTGTCTGTTACCTATTTTTTCAAAAATCTTCAATAAACTCATTTTAAAACGAATTAAGGATCATCTAATCTCCCATAATATTCTTAATTATTACAATTTTGGTTTTAGAAAAAATAAAAGTATTACTGACTATTTTGTAGAAATGTTTAATTTCATCATCTCCCTCAAACAACAACAAAAAAAAAATTGTTTTAGTTAACATTGACATTTCCAAAGCTTTCGATAATGTAGATAAAAATATTTTATTAAACACCTTTAAAAACTTCAATTTCCCTAATAACATTACACATTGGATTTCTCAATTTCTTACAAATAGAATTATATCTATTCAAAATATAAATCAAACTTCCATTCATTACACTAATAAAGGCATTCCTCAGGGTAGCTGTTTGAGTCCTACCCTTTTTAATATCTATACCACTTCTTTACACGACATCAATAACCCCGATACAAAAATTGTCCAATATGCCGATGATATTTGCATTGTAATTTCTGCCGATAATCATAATAACTTACAATTAATAACAGATTCTACTTTACTCTCATTAACTAATAAATTACAATCTTTAAAACTACAAATTAACACTGATAAATCTCATTTTTTAAGACTATTCACTAATAAAAATAATTCCAAATCTCTAAATTTAAAAATTAATAATATCTACATAAAAGAAAGATTAACTACTAAGATACTGGGTACAACTTTAACAAATAGACTTTCATTATCAAATCATTACACAAACTTAAAAGCAAATATTTCCAACTCCATTAATTTACTTAAAACTCTCACCCATTTTAATGGAGGTGTAAATCCTGAAACAATGATCAATATTTTTAAAGCAATAGTTAAATCAAAACTTGAATACACATATGTTTTTACAGACACTAAATATAAAAAAGATATTAATATCTGTCAATCTATTAAAAATGCTTGTCTGAGAGCTTGTCTAGGCTTCTTAAGAAGTACTCCAATTCCGGCTATTTTATCTGAATCCCTAGAAACATCTTCAGATCTAGATTTTATTAAAAAATCACTAATTTATATTTCAAAAAATCTATATAATAATTCCAAAATCGGTAACGACATTAAAAACAATAGATCTCTTCATAAACTTAATGACTTATATTCTAATTATACTTTTCTTTCCAAAATTAAACCTTTTCATATAAAAAAAACTTCTCCCACTAATTTTAGCATCATAACAAATATTGAAGGAATCACAAACAAAAATCTTATAAACCATAATTAATAAATATAATAATTTCGCAAAAATTTACACAGATGGCTCTTTTTGTCGAGGATAAAAATTGGAAATTTGCCATCCAACTAAAAAACCCTACTTATATTAAAAATATTGAAACCATTGCTATTAAAATTGGAATTACTATATCTCTAATCATCAAAAACAATAATATTATCATTATTACTGACTCTCAAAGTTCTTGTATTTCATTAAAAACGGCTCTATTACACTTTACAAATAGACACTATGAAAATCAAATTATTGATACTATCGGCCATAACCAAATTAAAAATTTTGTCATTCATTGGTTCCCGGGTCATTGTGGCTTAAAAGGAAATACTATATCAGATAGTTTAGCAAAAAAAGCAGTTTTTTCTCCTACTCACTTTCTTGATAATGAACCAACTCTCACAGACCTATTTAACGATATCTCCAGATCTATAAATAATAAGTGGAAAGAAACTACACATTAATGTGTAATTCATCCGGCCACTTTTATAAACAAATTTGCCCTTCTCCAAGATCATCTTTCCTATTTAAAGACTCTAATTTTACATCCTGCCAAACCAGGTTAATTTACAGATTAATCTCTGGTCATACAGTTAACAAGAAATGTAAATTCCTTTTGGGACTTGAATCTACATCTAATTGTGAGATTTGCAACACCGTTGAAGATAACGAACATATTATTAACGATTGTGTCATATATAATAGTATAAGAAATAATTTCCCACTTTTATACAGAAAATCCTTATTAGATATCTTAAAGGACCAAAAATGGAAGAATATAAAATTTTGTGTGATTTTGTGGATAGAATAAATTATAAACTATGAATTAAGACAACATTTAATTTTTATTGACTTTTTCACATATGATTTTTCTTTTGGAATCATTTCATTTTATTTTATTTTAAATATTAAGATTTATGAATATTATATAATTTAATTCTAAATTTAAAAAAAAAAAAAAAAAAAATTATGAATTAATGAATTATAAATTTATATTTTAATTTCAAAACTTTTATTTTTATATGTATCCTTCATCTTCTTTCTAATATTCTGTATTTATTAACTTTCATTTAATCTAATTTAATTATCAAACTTTGTTTTATATAATTATGCTTTATTTTATTATTTAATTTATTAATCTAATTTGATTATGTACACTTTATTCAACCCTCCAGAACCTCCCCTGAGTGGTCTCTGGAAATTTTGGGCTGTTCTCAACTCACTGGTCTTATGGATTGAAAGATCTGACGGAAATTTTAAACGTAAATAAAACTATAGTTTTTCTAACATGAGCTGCCAACATGAAAAAAATAATTTTCCTTTGTCCCATAGAACATAGAACGTACAAGCAAATTTATTTTGTGATGGAAACAAAATAATAGTTTTTTCAGATGTAAGATTAGCTGTCAAGAGAAATTTTGGTTATATTAATAATAAGGAATATTTAAAATGGAAACTATGAACTTTTGTGGCTACGTAGTCGTAAAAAATATAAATAATTTTGTAATTTTTATTCTTGAATAGCAAATTACAAATCTGGAGTCTCGTTTGTTGTTGTTATTATTATCACAATTGACATTTTTAATTTTACTGGAAGAGAGGTGGGGTAAATTTATCAAAATATCACGCACAAAATTGCTGTAAATAATTATTTGATTTACAGCAAATTTTTTTGTACCATAGAATTCCACATAATAAACAGCAACAACAAACAATTTATGTTCCGAAAAAAATTCGGTATTATACGTCAGTTGTAAGAACTGTTTTAGTCACCGATATCCATGACTACAATCGTAACCAGTCGTAACAAAACTTCTGTGGTCATCCAGGAAAATATCTTACATTGTCCTGGGTGTTAAAATAATAATTTAACAAAATTTAATTCGAACTTCAGGACGTGATTTAATATGTTTAAGGTTTGGAACTATTTATATAGAATCGGCTTAACATCTCCGAAATAAAATTTCACTAAAATACAACGACAAATGTGTGTGTTCCATTCGGTGCCGGAAGGGTTGGCTGTGTATGGAAAACTAAAATTGGTAAATCTAGTTTTTGATTTATGATATCGATCATAATACCATTAGTACCAGTATTGTTCCAAAATATTTCTTGCCGTTGGCCACGTTTTATTTTAAAAATTTTAATCCCACCTTAAGGCAGAAAATTTTTTCAGGCCATAAAATAATAGGTTTGATAACAGGAACTATTTATAGAATTTACAAAATATCGCAAATATGCTTGTTCCATCTATTTGATGCTGGAGACTAGTCTGAATTAGCTAAGTATACACAAATAAATTAGGTGAATATCATTTTTGATTTAAAGTTTTAACTCAAAAATATCCTGAATTTGAGCCATGGTTTAATTAAGAAGTCCGACTCCAGATGATATGGCCAAACGAATTTTCTAGAGCCGGAATTAATAAATTGTAGATTAGGAACTACTTAAAAAATCGATTTAACATCTCAAATCTCAGATATAAATTCTATTAAGATCCATCCACGGAAACGTGGCAGCTAGTTGAAGCTGGAGACGTAGTACACTACCTGGATTGGTTATTTGGTTTTCTATGTAAAAAGAAAATTGGTTATAAACAATGTTTCTGATAAATGGCAT
This sequence comes from Tipula vernalis, assembly GCA_958295665.1. Taxonomy (NCBI): domain Eukaryota; kingdom Metazoa; phylum Arthropoda; class Insecta; order Diptera; family Tipulidae; genus Tipula; species Tipula vernalis. The sequence continues at coordinate 250,715,093 of OY282558.1, forward strand.
CAACCAAAATATAATTAGTGATGTTCCGCAATATTTATTGAATTTGGTTATTTTATTTAACAAATCCGACCCCAAATAAGGTGACCCAAGAAATTTTCAATAATTCAGTTTTATGTTAGGTTTTATTAAAATTTCACTCAAAACCATTGGCAAAAGTGCTCCATTTGGGGCGGAACCTGGGAATGTTGTAAGGGCCTGTAGTGGTTATGAAAGTAAAAACCAAATTTTTCTTTGGCAAATTTAATTTCCCCAAATTTTTTTCTAAAAGCCATAGGGTCATTATAGTGTCTTGCAATATTTGTTGCATTCTGGCCATCTTTCATTTAAGAAACTCCATCCCTGACCCAAATGGAAATTCCATCGAAATTTATTTTCTGACTTAACCAATATATTTGATGATCCATGAATTAGTTGTAACTCCTCCAAATTATTATGTCAAATTCTTTCGGGTTACTCGAAATAAAGTAACTTTTTTATCTCCTAAAGAATATGAAAATTTTTTGTAGTTGTGTTGGTGTAAAAAGAGCAAAATAAAGTGAGGTTATGTTTTACTGTCAGTCAGATCAGTAAAACTTTTTTTATTTTGATAACAAAAAGATGGAACCAATTAATTTTAGCGCATTAATATTCAATAAACAACAAATGAAATATCAAAATGGAGTTTTATTTTTGTTTCCAATTCACTTTGACATTTCACATTTCTATGTATTTGTGTAAAGAGTAAAGCAAATCTATGAAAAAATCTAGAGTAAAGCAAAATGCTCTAGAGCAAAAAATAAAGTGCTTTATTTTCCCAGAAAGAATTTGTAATGTCAAATTGTTACCCTTCGAGTAAAATTTTTTACCCTCAGGGTGTTTTTTTTCCGAAAGAATTTAACATTAATCAAGTTATCGGGTTTAAAACTTTTCTAGAGTAGATTTCACCACGTGCATGTTTTGTGACCAGTCATCGCCACCATACGAATTTTATAAAGCGATTTTTTTAAAAATCAAATTCAAACATATTTCGAGATTTAATGACTGTCCTGCTTTTTTTAAGGCGATTTTTTTCAGACTTTTTCCAGGTTTAGTCATTTATGACCAAGTCACCCTAGGTACCTAGTGTAGTATTGTCTGGCAAAATATCTTCCAATTACGACAAACATGTTAGCATATTTGACGTATCTGAATTGGGCATACCAAAATTCCGATGTTGAAAGTGAAAATGGGTGAACACAAAACAACTACAAATATTTATGGCTAAGGTCTACCTATTGTATTTCGTATGCACTCCCTTCTGTCTAGAAATACTCCGCTGAAAATTTGAAACGTACTCCGTTTAAAGTTTTCAGAGTGACAGCACTGATCGTAACTAGAAATTAAAATCGACACTTTAATGTGGTTCAAAAATAGCAAAAACAGACACTATAGTCGTAGTTGCGAATTAATTTGCGTTTATCGATTTGGGCCTATGTTTATTATTATTAAAAGCGTTTTCACGTTGCAAAATGGCGCAAATTCATATCGTTACGTTAATGCACGATAAATTATGGATCGCTCAAATAATATCGAGCAGATCCTGAACCTTTTATACAATGTGTTTTTTATAAATGGTAAAAAAGGTGATTCCTTCGTTCTGTGCACGAAATTATGGTCCTTTACGAAACTACGCAGTACCCGGAACCACTTATTACGACTTAACTTATTCACATTTTTAGGTCTACTCCGTAATGCATATAGAACAAGACTCGCAAAGTAACCTTTTCTTATATAATTTAATTTAAAAATCATCATCGAAAGCATAAGTTATTGTACTATCATGGAAAATTACATTTTTGACAACCAATTTGCAACATTCAAAATGAAACAATAGACATAAATGTAGTTCAATCAAATTAGCAATCTTCCATGCATGTGAACTTCGGTAGTGGATTATGTTGCGTGTGAAAGCGACTATCAGCTCTTTCGAATTCGAATCGAAAGTGATGTTACAATATCCTACCGCTGTAAGTCAAAAATGTTTGCATTATGAAATGTGCTGTGATTTGTGAATGTGTTGTTAGTTTGAAGTTGCCTGTTTACTATTTACGAGTTTGCCTATTAAAAACGCTAAATTAGATAACTCCAATTTGATCCAAAATTAACTAAAAGATGACTTAACAGCGAATAAAGACATTCTACCTATGTAATTATAACATAAAAGATTTCAATAAAGGAAGAAATAGAAAACGCCAATTTCAGACAGATCTAATCCGTGTGGAACTAGAAATCGGCATTAATCAACGTTAAACAAACTTGAAGGTGGTGACATTGACAAACAATCCAACAGTAGGTATTTCGTGGGCGTAATATACATATGATTGTAGCATCCATGTATTACGAGTTTACGACTTCCAGGCAAGGCAAGCTCTAAATTTGGTTCCTGTTTCAAGGTAAATTGCAAAGTTCATTTTCAGGCGAATGGTTTGAATATTATGTTGTAGCTACCAATTCCTTGTATGTATTAAACTAATTGAGCGCTCAGTAGCGACCAGTCTGTTGGACTTAAAAACAATGGTTATAAGCAACAAAGTTAAACAAAATTTAGACAATTAAATGGTCTCAGATACTCATTAATAAATTAATTTAATAACTTACATGATTTGAATTAGTACCGCATCTAGTAGTCATTCCGTTTAAATCCCAATTTTAACTCGACCCAAGCAAAAGCAATAAACAAACTTAAAAATACCAATTTGACATTTACTGATTTTACATTGTAGGTAGTATAATAGCAATTGCCGTCTTACTTTGGTCCATGGAATAGTTATTGGTATAAAAATAAAAATTCAAATTGTATTGACGATTGGAGCATCACAGATTCCACCTAGTGGAAAAATTTTAACTGAGGTAGCTGCTAATTTGACATTCGAAATTGTTGTAAACAATTCCAATTTTGAACTGTAAACACAATTTTTACCTACCAGATTGATAATAATTGTAAATAATTCCAATTTTGGATTATAAAAACAATTTTTAATTACAGGATTCAAAAATTTCTGCCGTCGCATTTATGAGAAATGTCATTTTGATGGTTGCCTCATTTTAACTTTTTTCCTCGAGAGGCGCTTTCTCTACTTTTACAATCGTCAATTGACGATTGGAGCATCACAGATTCCACCTAGAGGAAAATTTTTAAACTGAGGTAGCTGCTAATTTGACGTTCGAAATTGTTGTAAACAATTCCAATTTTGAACTGTAAACACAATTTTTACCTACCATGGCCCGTATTCTTGAAATTCACCAAAAAAATTCACCGGTGACTTTGGTATGAAACAATTTAAATTTTCGACTGAAATGATGTATTTCACTAGAAAATAATGGGCGACTTTTTTTGATCGAATTTCAAGAATACGGGCCCAGATTGATAATAATTGTAAATAATTTCAATTTTGGATTATAAAAACCATTTTTAATTACCGGATTGCAAAAATTTCTTTCGTCGCATTTATGAGAAATGTCATTTTGGCTGTTGCCTCATTTTAACTTTTTTCCTCGAGAGGCGCTTTCTCTACTTTTACAATCGTCAATTGACGATTGGAGCATCACAGATTCCACCTAGTGGAAAATTTTTAAACTGAGGTAGCTGCTAATTTGACGTTCGAAATTGTTGTAAAGAATTCCAATTTTGAACTGTAAACACAATTTTTACTTACCAGATTGCTAATAATTGTAAATAATTCATATTTTGGATTATAAAAACAATTTTTAACTACCGGATTGCAAAATTTCTTTCGTCGCATTTATGAGAATGTCATTTTGGCGGTTGCCTCATTTGAACGTTTTTCCTCGAGGGGCGCTTTCTTTACTTTTACAATCGTCAATTATTGACGATTGTAAAAGTAGAGAAAGCGCCTCTCGAGGAAAAAAGTTAAAATGAGGCAACCGGCAAAAAGACATTTCTCCTAAATGCGACGAGAGAAATTTTTGCAATCCGGTAATTAAAAATTGTTTTTATAATCCAAAATTAGACTTATTTAAAATTATTATCAATCTGGTAGGTAAAAATTGTGTTTATAGTTCAAAATTCCAATCAATTGACGATTGGAGCATCACAGATTCCACCTAGTAGAAAATTTTTAAACTGAGGTAGCTGCTAATTTGACGTTCGAAATTATTGTAAACAATTCCAATTTTGAACTGTAAACACAATTTTTGATAATAATTGTATATAATAGATTGATAATAATTGTAAATAATTCCAATTTTGGATTATAAAAATAATTTTTAATTACCGGATTGCAAAAATTTCTTTCGACGCATTTATGAGAAATGTCATTTTGGCGATTGCCTCATTTCAACTTTTATACTCGAGAGGCGCTTTCTCTACTTTTACAATCGTCAATTGACGATTTTTAAAGTAGAGAAAGCGCCTCTCGAGGAAAAAGTTCAAATGAGGCAACTGCCAAAATGACATTTCTCATAAATGCGACGAAAGGAAATTTTGCAATCCGGTAGTTAAAAATTATTTTTATAATCCAAAATTGGAATTATTTACAAATATTAGCAATCTGGTAAGTAAAAATAGTGTTTACAGTTCAAAATTGGAATTGTTTACAATAATTTCGAACGTCAAATTAGCAGCTACCTCAGTTTAAAAATTTGCCACTAGGTGAAATCTGTGATGTTCCAATCGTCAATTGACGATTGGAGCACCACAGATTCCACCTAATGGAAAAATTTTAAACTGAGGTAGCTGCTAATTTGACGTTCGAAATGGTTGTAAAGAATTCCAATTTTGAACTGTAAACACAATTTTTACTTACCAGATTGATAATAATTGTAAATAATAACAATTTTGGATTATAAAAACAATTTTTAATTACCGGATTGCAAAAATTTCTCTCGTCGCATTTAGGAGAAATGTCTTTTTGCCGGTGCCTCATTTTAACTTTTTTCCTCGAGAGGCGCTTTCTCTACTTTTACAATCGTCAATAGCTGTATTTTGTTTTGTCCAATCGTCAATTGACGATTGGAGCATCACAGATTCCACCTAGTGGCAAATTTTTAAACTGAGGTAGCTGCTAATTTGACGTTCGAAATTATTGTAAACAATTCCAATTTTGAACTGTAAACACTATTTTTACTTACCAGATTGATAATAATTGTAAATAATAACAATTTTGGATTATAAAAACAATTTTTAATTACCGGATTGCAAAAATTTCTCTCGTCGCATTTAGGAGAAATGTCTTTTTGCCGGTTGCCTCATTTTAACTTTTTTCCTCGAGAGGCGCTTTCTCTACTTTTACAATCGTCAATAGCTGTATTTTGTTGAGCAATTTACAACAACAATCGCACGTGACAGGAATTAAATAATTCGAACAAAAAATTTGAATTATTTAATTCGAGCTGAAACAAATAAAATACGTAACTGGTTGAATTAAAAACAGAAGAAATACCAACATAGAATTTAAAAATTAAATCGAAAAAATATTTCGCGGCTTATTCTGTTAAGAAAAAAATAACTCCAAAATAATTCGAATTAATTTTTTCTCAACAAAATACAGCTTATATTGACGATTGTAAAAGTAGAGAAACCGCCTCTCGAGGAAAAAAGTTAAAATGAGGCAACTGGATAAATGACATTTCTCATAAATGCGACGAAAGAAATTTTTGCAATCCGGTAATTAAAAATTATTTTTATAATCCAAAATTGGAATTATTTACAACTATTAGCAATCTAGTTGTAAAAATTGTGTTTACAGTTCAAAATTGGAATTCTTTACAACAATTTCGAACTTCAAATTATCAGCTAGCTCAGTTTAAAAAATTTCCACAAAATGGAATCTGTGATGCTCCAATCGTCAATAAAATAAAGCACGAAGATAATTTTCTTTTACTTTTATAAATTGACATTAAAAGTTTATTAAAAACACAAAAAATTTAAAATTATTACTAGGGACGTGTTCGAAGTTTGTAATAATTTTGTTTTTGTAATAATTTTGACGAATGAAATAATTTTATCTTTCATATTATGTAAAAAAGTTTTATTTGACATTTTAATTATGACATTATTTTGTATGTAACCAAATTATCACATCGCTACGTGTTGTAAATTTGACACTTCCGTAACAATATTCACAAACAAAAGAGCGCAATAACAATAACTAAGCCGTATTACGCTAATTTATTCCTTATTTAAATAAGTATGTTCTTACAAAAAAAATCAACGAAAACCAAAATTCTGTTAATTTCATGCATACATATTGTGATTTTATTTAGTAATTAAGTTTTATAAAAAATTTAATTAAAAATTATTTTATAGTTACAAAATAGTCAAAATAAAAAATGAATCTATGTGAAATCAATTCGGATGATTTTACATACTTATTTAAGATGGCAGCAAATTAGTATGTCTAAATAAATAACCAGAACTTTCGGAAAGGGGCCTTGCCCTTTCCGAAAGTTATACATAGGCGGGTATTACATTATCACATTTATATAATTATATAAATATAATTATATTTTTTTGCAAAGAAAATACTGTTATATTTAGCTTCTTGAAGCTAAATATAACAATATTTTCTTTGTAAAAAAATATAGTTATATTTAAATAATTATATAAATGTGATAATGCAATACCCGCCATATTTATTTATTTAGGACATGTCCGATTTCTGTGCGAAATAATTTTTTTTTGTGATAAATTTGACATTAGTGAAATAATTTTCTCTTCCATATTTGAAATAAGTTCGTTTGCTGTCCGAATACTGAAATAATTTTGACATAATTAAATTGACATTTGGAAATATAACAAACGAAAAATTGTACGTAGAGAGTTATTTAAAAGTGTATGTAAAAAATGATAGAGGCAAAATTTGTTCCAAATATGGTATTATTTCTATTAATTTCGGGTTACATGTGTTTAATAATAAGAACACGGAACTTTGCGCGACCTTTAATAATGCTGCCGTGCTAAACATGTTTTACTGATCTGCAAAAATCGCATTTCGAGAAAATTGATGTTAAAGTTTTTCGAAATATTTGGGGAATAACTTGCTTAAAAGCGGATTTAATTTACTTTCAAAGCCTTCAAATTATGCATTAGATCATAAATAATATGTTTCTCAAGAAAATATCAATAATTTATACATAATTAATTAATAATTTGCAGAATTAGTCTTTTACTTTAAATAGGCTTTATAAATAATCGATTGGTACTAAACAAAAATAACTTAAGTGCAATTAATACCACGTTTACATTAGTAGAATAAAAGTATGTAGCAAGAAAGTATCGTCTTGTGAACTCAAATTTAAATATTTAAATATTTTATCACATACTTTTTTGATATTTCGGTAAAGTATGTATCAAAAAAGTATTAGTATATTACGTTGTAATGTGAACCCTAACTAATAACTACATGTTAATGTCATTCGTATATTTGTTGTCAAAACCAAAATTGATTACGTTTTTTTGTTTCTAATTGCAATTTCGGGTGTTAATCAAATAATTTGCCGACAAATCTAATAGAGTTTGAGAAGAAATTCACAACACATAAACTGAATTGAATACAGAAGCCTATCTGTCAAAACAACAAACTTTTATAGTATGCGTTCACACTACAAATCGCAACACTAGTGTGAACTGCAGCGGAAAAATAATTAAATAGCAAAAAAGTACATACTTATTAGGTACGTATAATGTAAACGTGGTATAAGTCATTTATATCACAAAAGAAAAACTAAAATCCTGTGTTAATAAGAAGAATATATACCTTATCTGCCATTTAAGGTATTTATGTTTAGTTTATCGTTACATTTATTTTCAAAATAAACTGTAGAATACAACCTTAAATGCTATCAAAGTCGTGTTTACTACAAAGAGAACTTGAAATCGTTTATTCATACTTTATCTAAACTTTATGATGTAAGACCTTAAACACCCTAGTTTCTCGGATTTTATGAAATACGATTTGCAAATAGGATTTGGTAAAACTTTTGTAACAAAAGACTAGTTTAATTGCTATGTTATATTTATTTATAACAAAATAACAAACAACAACTATTGAAATCATAAAATTATTTATAAGATCGTTTTTTAAATAGCTTAAAAATCTAGTATGTAGTTTAAATTAATTCATAACATTTCTTTTATGAAAGATATGAAAGATAAAATTATTTCATTCGTCAAAATTATTACAAAAACAAAATTATTACAAACTTCGAACACGTCCCTAGTAATAATTTTGAAATTTTTTGTGTTTTTAATAAACTTTTAATGTCAATTTATAAAAATAAAAGAAAATTATCTTCGTGCTTTATTTTATTGACGATTGGAGCATCACAGATTCCATTTTGTGGAAATTTTTTAAACTGAGCTAGCTGATAATTTGAAGTTCGAAATTGTTGTAAAGAATTCCAATTTTGAACTGTAAACAGAATTTTTACAACTAGATTGCTAATAGTTGTAAATAATTCCAATTTTGGATTATAAAAATAATTTTTAATTACCGGATTGCAAAAATTTCTTTCGTCGCATTTATGAGAAATGTCATTTATCCAGTTGCCTCATTTTAACTTTTTTCCTCGAGAGGCGGTTTCTCTACTTTTACAATCGTCAATATAAGCTGTATTTTGTTGAGAAAAAATTAATTCGAATTATTTAAAAACTAAACTTAAACACCCTAGTTTCTCGGATTTTATGAAATACGATTTGCAAATAGGATTTGGTAAAACTTTTGTAACAAAAGACTAGTTTAATTGCTATGTTATATTTATTTATAACAAAATAAAAAACAACAACTATTGAAATCATAAAATTATTTATAAGATCGTTTTTTAAATAGCTTAAAAATCTAGTATGTAGTTTAAATTAATTCATAACATTTCTTTTTTATAAAAATAAATTCAAAACATGTCAGTCAACTGAAAAATTACAAAAATTCAATCAAATTGAATTAAAAATTAATATTTTTTATCACAAGAATAAAATTCAAGACTTATAATAATTGACGATTAAAACAATTCAATCTATACCGATTGCCGGAGGATTCGAAATTGGTAAATTCATTAAGTGGTTCATTTGTAGTACAGAATAACATTACATGAAGATAAGTTAAAAGTCCTTATTTATAAGTTATTATTGATTCAATTCACGTATAGAAAATTTCAAATAAGTCAATTTTGCTATTGAAAATGAAAATTCTTAAATTGCCTTAAATGCAATTTCAATTATGAAAATAAGAAAAAGTAACTCAACTTACATATTTGAAAGAAAATGACCTTATTTGTGCCATAGATAAGGCGTTCATGTTTAATATCAAGTAGTTAAGTCGGTGTTACTTCAAATTTGCTACTTTTTTCGATTAGAACAAAATTTATTTTGTTTAATAATGCATTTATTAAAGTAGATTTAATTATATTTATTTATATAAAATATAAAGGATATTAATACCTTTTAATTGGCATCAATAACTCAATTTCGCCAAAAATGTAGATCAGTAAAACTTGTTTAGCACGGCAGAATGGATCTCCTAAACTCGCAGGTATGTATGTTAGATATTACTCTCTGGGTATTTATAAATATTAATAAAATTCATTCTTTGCAGCGACTAATAATGTACACAATTCTCTCAACAAACAAAATGATAAAAAATATCATGATATTTTTTATCACTTTTGGCATTAAACGCACTCATTTATCACAAAAAAAACCAACTTTTTTCTTGGTTCCAGCTGTCAATTTTGAATTTATTTTCTTTTTGATATTTTCGGTACTTAAATTAAATTAGCTTTTTTAAGATATTTATATGGTATTTACACGGTCACCTATTTATTTAAACATAAATAATAATTTATATTTCGACATTTTGTCTGAGAACATAAACACAACTAAACTCAAACTAGAATTATTTGTGTCTCCAATATTTGGATAAAAACCAAATAGTTTCAATATCAAAATAATTTATAAAAAAAAAAAAATTAAAAAATATATACATTTAATTAAAAATCTGACGACAAAACGAGTTTATTGAATTTTACAAAGCGATTTAAAATCAAATGTAACATTTAAAATCAATTTATCATTTTTTTTTTCAATTTTGGTTGTTCAATCGGGTTTGACGTACAGTATTACGAAATGAAGTTAGGGTGCGATAAAATATCATGATATTTTATATCATTTTTGCCCGATTGAACACGTCCAATAATATTTTTGTTGTGGCTGGCAAGTGGGACTAGTTATAGAATTGTAGGTGCAGCAATGAACATGTCAAGATCCGCAGTTTGTGATATTGTTCACAAAATGCTGGACACTAGAAAATGCTAGAACTTATTATATTATATAAATAAAATAAAATTAAATTATATAAAATTTATTTTGTTTACTTCACCGGCACAGAAACAAGAATTATTACGGACATGTCAAAATTATAACACACCGGTGCTGTGATAATTTGGTTGCATACAGTTTAACATTAATTTATCACAAAAAAATTATTTCGCACAGAAATCGGACGCGTCCTAACCCGTGTCCAATTTCTGTGCGAAATAATTTTTTTGTGATAAATTTGACATTAGTGAAATAATTTTCTCTTCCATATTTGAAATAAGTTCATTTGCTGTCCGAATACTCAAATAATTTTGACATAATAAAATTGACTTTTGGAAATATAACATACGCCAAATTGTGCGTAGAGAGTTATTTAAAAGTGTATGAAATCCAGAATTTGATCCAAATATGGTATTATTTCTATTAATTTCGAGTTACATGTGTTTAATGAGAAGAACACCTAACTTTGCGTGACCTTTAATAATGGATCTCCTAAACTCCCAGGTATGATACATTTAAACTTATAAATATGTATGTTAGATATTGCTCTCTAGTATTTATAAATATCTACAAAATTCATTCTTTGCAGCAACCAATAATGTACTCAATTCCCTCAACAAACAGTATTGTTAATTAAAAATAATGTTTTAATGATCCCGTGAGGATAATGCATTTAAGGATATCGTTTAAAAACTTTCATCGCTATTAGCAAATTGTAGTCCAATAAAAAGCATGGTTGGGAACCGGAAATGGAACTAATGATATTTTTGCTGCGGCTGGCAAGTGGGACTAGTTATAGAATTGTAGTTGCAGCAATGAACATGTCAACATCCACAGTTTGTGATATTGTTCACAAAATGCTGAAAACTAGAAAATGCTGGAACATATTATATTATATAAATAAAATAAAATTAAATTATATAAAACTTATTTTGTTTATTTCACCGGCACAGCAACAAGAATTATTACGGACATGTGAAAATTATAACACACCGGTGCTGTGATAATTTGGTTGCGTACAGTTTAACATTAATTTAACACAAAAAAATTATTTCGCACAGAAATTGGACACGTCCCTAGCCCTATTCTTATTTAAATAAGGCCCTTTCCGAAAGTTATCTTCAGTCGTGTTCGAAGTTTGTAATAATTTTGACAGAAGTGAAATAATTTTATCTTTCATACTTTGAAAGTTTCTTTTGTACTATTTTTTTTAGAAATAAATTAATGTAATACGGCTTAATTATTGTTATTGCGCGCTTTTGTTTATGAGTATTATTACAGAAGGGTGAAATTTACAACACGTATTGGCTGTGGTAATTTGGTTGCATATAAAATAATGTCATACTTATTACAACTGGAATAATTATTACAAACTTCGAACACGTCCTTTTAACTCTCACTGAGTACGTTTATGCTTAGGGTTCAACCTGGTTTGAACCTAGATTATCTCTTACTATAAACGGAGTCGAGTCATCTTGTAGTTAACTCAACTCGACCTAAAAAATTTCTAGAGTCGAGTCGAGTTAACTCTAAAAACATCCACTATAAACGGAGTCGAGTCGAAAAATAAAAACAACAAAAAATAATAATAAACAGACACCATTTTGATTTCTTAATTCGTGTGCGCATCTCCGATTTTTGTGTGGCAATAAAACTTTGTTATTTTGTTTTTATAAAATTCAAAAAGAAAAACTTATGAACATACGATAGTAAATGATTTTTTTTGACATTTCTGACTCGGTTTCAACCTAGTTTCGACTTGACTACGATTTGACTCTGCAGTATAAACGCTAAAATAGATAACTACAAGATGATCCAAAGTTAACTAATACCGGGTTTCCATCGTCATAGTATAATAGCATAATAGTATTAAACTATTATACTATGGCGATGGAAACCCGAAGTTGATAGTATAATAGTTTATTATAATATTTCATTATACTAGCTATCAAAAATATAACAGGTAGCAAATTATAATTTTAACAGTGCAAACATGGCAGTGTATAGGCTTGTTTGAATTATTTTTCAAATTAAATTTTTTAGGCTGCGGTCGTAGTGTGTTTTTTATAATACTTCAAGTAATATTTATGAGGTAATTTTAGATATGCATAAAATATGGGTTTTAATAATTTTTCGCTATCAAAATAATGAATTGCGTCCCAATTTCCCATACAAAAATATAAAACGATTTTAACTTCACACCAAATGATGGAAACACGATAAGGAAAAATAGTTTAATAGTATTATACTATTTTGCTATTATACTATTGACGATGGAAACGTGGTATAAAAGATGACTCGACGCTGAGCATAAACGATACGGAGTCGAGTTAAACTCGACTCGACCTAATAATTTGTAGAGTCGAGTTAAGCTCTACTCCAAAAAATGCACTATATACGCATAGAGTAGAGTTAAAAAAACAATAACATAATTAAAGAAAAATTCGTGCACCAATATTAAAAAATATTCGTTTTAATTTTTTCAATCAAATTTATTATATTATTTTAAATATCTTATTTATTAAGATTTTAATTAATTAATTTTAATAATAAATTTTTGTTTTGGTATTTAGTTTTTTATTTTTTTCAAAAAATTACTCCAACATTTCGGTGGTCTATCCCGTAATTTTCATGGAGTTTGATTGAAAATAACAATTTTTTAGACATAATATCACTGGAAAAATGACAATAACATATATGGCGATCAACAAAAAGAATAATCAATCATAAGATCTGAATGATATTTTGTTCCATTTTTTTTTAACTCGGTTTCAATCCTATTTGAACTCTGCATATGTTTAACTTTGCAGTATATACACCTAGAGTTGGTTATGGCTGTATGATACTCACTTTTTTTCCCACTTTTTCAGTGACTAGTTAAGACAAACGGAGTGAGATAAAAAATATATATACAAAATATTTGTGAGAGTGAGTGTATACACCATAGATTTGGAAAAAATATAGAAATGTCAAAAAAAAAGTGGTAGCTCAACTTTTCTAGCAGTTAATCGAGCAATTATAGCAAAAAAAGAATTGGATTTGATTCTTTTTTTGACATTACATACTTTTTTCTGACATTTTCGAAATATTAGAGAAAATATTTGTATTTTGTATACCAAAGAGAATTTATTTGTTTATTTTTAAAATAAATTTAGTAAACAATTTTTCCATTTTTGTTCGCCATTATTGTTATGATTTTTTTTCCCCTTTTTTAGATTTTTCTTTTGATACTGAAATACAATTTTGGGTTTGCATTGTTAATTGTTTGCCAAAATATTTGAAACGTGCATTTTTTTGTAAATATAAAAATTAACTTAACATATAAATTATTTCGTTTCAATTAATTGCGGCAGCTAATGCAAATTAATTCAATAATATGGTCCAACACAAAAAAAATTTTGATTCTATTTACAAATTTTGTTTATCCGAAACTTCAAAATATTTGCCTATAGTATTGTCTACACTACCCTTCTCTGTTTCGCTTTACTAGTTTTGCAGCACTTTATTGTACTTGAAAAAAAGTGAGTATCATACAGCCATTAGAAAATAACTCGACTCCGTATATAGTGAGTACGTTTATGCTTAGGGTTCAACCGGGTTTGAACCTAGGTTATCTTTTACTATAAACGGAGTGAGTCATCTTGTAGTTAACTCAACTCGCCCTAAAAAATTTCTAGGGTCGAGTCGAGTTAACTCTAAAAACATTCACTATAAACGGAGTCGAGTCGAAAAATAAAAACAACAAAAAAATAATAATAAAAAGACACCATTTTGATTTCTTAATTCGTGTACGAATCTTCGATTTTTGTGTGGCAATAAAACTTTGTTATTTTGTTTTTATAAAATTCAGAAAATAATACAAGAAAAACATACGTTAGTAAATGATATTTTTTTGACGTTTCTGACTCGGTTTCAACCTAAGTAGTGTTTTTTTATTCGCTCCGGATAGCTGCTATCGAGAGCCGTCATATGAAAAGTGGCTTCGGATAGCGCTCCGTATAAATAGGTAGAGCCAAATATTTTTTATATCAAGTTTTCGCTAAACAATTGAATTAAAAATGATAGTTTGATGTTAAATAAGTTTAGTTTACCAGTAAATAGCGCGTCAAATTTAAATTTAGGCGTAGAAAAATGACGGCTCTCGATAGCAGCTATCCGGAGCGAATAAAAAAACGCGCTTCTAGTTTCGACTCGACTAAGATTTGACTCTACAGTATAAACGCTAAAAAAGATAACTACAAGATGATACAAATTTAACTAAAAGATGACTCGACGCTGAGCATAAACGTACTCAGTGAGAGTTAAACTAGGATTAAACTCGACCCGACTCGCAGCATATACAGTCCTAGTGTTCGGTCTGGCCAAAATGAAAAAAAATCACGATTTATATGTCAAAATATGTAGCATTAAACGCACTCAAAAATCCAACTTTTTTTTGGATTTAAATGTCAAAATTTCGTAGATTTGGCTGTCAAATGAAAATATATATATTTTGATCAGCTGTTTTTTTTTAAATAATATTAAATTTAAAATGTTGTTTAAATATAAGTGAAATGTGGACTTATCCAATTTGTGGTATAAAGTAATTAGTGTATTTTGTCTGTTGATGTGTGATGTATTGATTTTTTGCCTTTAGATCAACGACATTGTTATGCGTGCAGAACCCGATGATTTTGAGAAATCAATGGGCAAAACGTGTGCGATTTGTTTATTACAGGCGCCCGTGAAGTTGAATTCAACAACAAAAAGGTATGAGTACGATTTCTTAAGTTAAAAATGTTAACTAATTGGGATTCATTTTTTTAGGGAATCATTATTTATGTTATGTTCCAATGCCAAAACAAAAGGCATTCCAAAAAATCCAAACCAGATTAGTACGTGAATTAGAAAAGAAATTGTCCGGTAAACATGTTGTATTCATTAAAATTTATCAATGCCAACACGTAAAACAAGAACACAATCGAAGCAAAAGCGCCCACGATCAAGATCGTCATTGACGGCTGTCAATGATGCTATCTTAGAAGATTTAGTATTCCCAGCTGAAATTTTAGGTAATCGCATTCGTGTCAAACTTGATGGATCGCAGGTGATCAAAGTTCATTTGCTTAAAACAACAAATTACAATTGAACTTAAAGTGAGTGCAGTTTACAAATTTATAAATCAGGATTACCCGCCCTTGTGTTTTTTTGGTAGATCAAACCAAGTTTACTAAAAGCCGAATAAGTCACAAAGTAAATTTTGTAGACAAACATTACTGAGACGTATAATAGCTAATATTGTCTTCGATATAAACTTACAGAAACATTTCATCCAAAATTCTTTAACTTTCTTGTTCTGATTAATATAATTTGGGCTAATGATTTTTTTCTACTTTTTCAGGTTGAGACATTTACATTAGTAAAAAGCTAAAAAATGTAAAAACTATGTAAAAAGCTAACAGGGCGAGATGTCACATTCGAATTCTCTGAGCCATACTTATTCAAAAATTTTGTTTAACATGACTAAGATCATAAGTGTTAATCGCTAAAAAAATACAAACAAATTAAAAACTAGCATTTTGTTTTGAATTTAATAGCAATTTTGTTGTTTAAATTGCTATGAAATGGACCAATTTTTTCCGAAAATTTAGTATAGGTACTTTGGAAAAAATAATTCATACAAAGGACACTAAAAAAATACTAAAATAAATGGGAAGGAAAACCAAAATAGTGCCATGATCGGAATACATAGTAGTCCTACAGATTTTGTTTACAATTTACAAACGAATTTTCATTGTTTACTAAATTAGGTAAGAAAATTGCTAAAATAGTGAAAACCGAAAGTTTCTAATTAACGATAGCTAAAATGTCGTGCATTTACTAAATATCAAATTTTAATAGTTTTAATAGAAAATTTCAATTTATTGTTGATAATTTTGAATTTAAGATGATAAATTGAAAATTTGTATTAAACCTGTTAAAATTTTATATATATTATATAGTAAAATGCACGATATTTTAGCTATTGTAAGTTAAAAACATATGTTTTTCACTATTTTAGCAATTTTCTTACATAATTTGGTGAAAAATGATAATTCGTTCTCCATGTGTACCGGCGTTTTAAGTAGAGTTTGACGTATAAATCCAAATTTTTCATTTCTGGCTGTTCGGTCAGGTTTGACGTATATTTAACGAGGTGAAGTTAGCAGGAAATGAGTTTGACGTATAATTTCGTGATTTTTTTTTTTCATTTTGGCCAGACCGAACACGTCCAGTATAAGGCCGTGCCCGAATACCATGTTAAATATTCACACGTAATAATTTTTGGCATAAAACACACTCATCCAAATTATTACATTCGTTCCCTATGATACATTTTGACAGATCCATGTGAATATTTTAGTTATTAAATAAAAAATATAATTTAATTATTCATAATTTGATTATATTCAATTTATTACAATTGATCAACCATAAGATTCCTATAATTTTATACATGTAAATATGTATTATGTATATTGAATCGCCGTTATTTCATCGCTGGTTTTAACATTTTGAATATGTTCATCCTCTTCAATTATAGGTACCATTTTCATGATTTAAACTAAGATCAAGCGGTACACGATCTCTTGTTTTTACCCAAATATTGTGAAAAGTGCAGCAAGATACCACGATTTTAATCAAATTTTTTATTTTATTTAAAAAAAATAGGCGGGGAAATTATCACGTAAAAATTATTATTGAATTCGGGCAATAAAAATAAAAAATGTCTGCGAAGGGGAAAATTTTTCAAGTAAATATCACAAATTATTATTTATCACGGTATCATCACAGTTTTCGGGCACGGCCTAAGTGAGAGTTAAGTACTTTTCATACCAGGCGCCTCGGCTTTGAGCTTCGTAAATAAACAATTTTTATTTCGTTTTTTAACCATGTAAATTAGTTTTATTCGATTGATACCGTTTAGTTTTATAGTAATAAATTCAATTTGTTGAAAAATAATTTATTTTTAAGTGATAATTTAAAAAAAAAACAAAATATATTTCAATGAAGTTATCTACAAAGCCAACGCAATGTGTTCCACACTCGACTGCGAGATTTTAAAGTAGTACAAAGCGAGGTGCTTTGTCAACATAACCTACAAATCATATTTTTTGCACAATTGTTTCATACTTACCAAAAAATCTAGCTCATATGTACGTTACAAATTTATAATATCCCAGTTCTTGCTATATTTCACGTGTAAAATAGACCTAAATAAAATATTTAATAGCAACCGAATGTTCAAAGCCAACGCCACCGGTATGAAAGGGGCTCAGCTTCGCGTTTGTGGTAACTAAATATTTCGAGGCGAGACGCCTGTTATGAAAAGTACTAGGGTAGAGTTTCGTTAAATTAACCTATATCATGTTTCCAAGATAGAGTTAACCTAGGTTCAACTCGGTTTATGTGCATGGAAACGCTTATTAGGGTAGAATTTCGTTAAATCCAAATAAACTCGACGAATCTTGTTTGTTTGAGTTAGATTCTATCTGTCAAACATTTCTTAAAATTATAAATGGCGCATCGCATATTACTAAATATATTTCCCCAAAATAATTAAAAAAATACACAAAAATGTCGTTATCAACACTATGACGATATATTAAAGCGAAATAAAAGTTTGGTTTTTGTTCAATACGCAATTTTATTTTTTTATTCTGTCGAAATATTTTTCTTCAACTCTAAATCCTAACTCTGTTCATGGAAACGGTACGGGTTAGTGCCGCCATATTTTCAACTCGACGAAACCTTGAAACCGTGAAGTTGAAAGGCAAAGCCGTACACTTCACAGTTTCATAGATTTTTGTCGTGTTAGGTAATCCACCGCGGCTTTCAACTCCTGCTAGCTCAGGAGGATGGCGTGGGGTTTTGTGGAACCTAACACAACCTTGCATTAGCCGCATGATTGGGGAGGGGCAATTGGTCACAAAATGGACCGAAAACGATGGGACTCAAATTACAAAAAAAAAGAAATGCGGACCTACATCACAGTAGGAAAAACCCAGAGACACAGAAGGAGCACTAACGAGGGGTAACTAGTGGGCCTAGCCCATGGTCGTATTTATTAATTTTATGATTTTTAATTTCCACATACCTGGTGTTTACGTCTTTCTGCTTCTTCTGACGCTCGGATACAAGCACCAACTGTTCTCGCTTGAGGGACAATTTCACGATACACTTCCCAAGAATAGAAAAACGAATAAAATCAAAAAAAAAAAATTGTCTTAACCAATATTGGGTTTATTAACTTTTGTATAAAGCTTTAATTATAAATTTTATCAATACACTATCAAAATAATAATTCTTCTCCTTTTCTATCCAAAGTAGAATTATTTATAACAAAAACAACACTAATTACAATTATCGAAATTACATTTTTTTTTTATATAAAGCAACAATAAAAAAACTGAATGATTCACAATACACATTTATAATTTCTTTCACTGCTAAAACCACTATCAAATCCAGTTTTATTTTTCTTAAAACAACACACACAGCTTATTATGTAAATTTCTTAAGAACAAAAAAAAAACTTTACATCCCCCTATTTTAAAAAAACTCGCGTGACGAAGAGGTCTCGGCGCGTCCGCACTCTTCGAAAATTCAAAATCAACGACTCCTCTTTTTTTTTTAAATCTCCTAAAAAAAAATTTAAAATTGAAAAATCAAGTTCATACACTTGATTTTGAAATATGCAAGAATGCATAACCAACCAAAAAAAATTGTAACACGAATGTCGCAACTACAATAATTTGTAGTTGTTGGAAAACGTGTATGAATAGGCACGGGTATTGCATCGTTTTACCAAACAGAAATTTGGAAATTATTTTCTGTTGTAAGACGACTACTTGGAATTTGCCTTGTGTGGCATATACATATTGCAATTAACAATAGAAATTCAATTATATTGCTATATGTACGAAGGGAAATGACCTGATTGTGATTATTGATCCGGCCTTGGCTGTATGGGTATTTGTAACGATGGCATGAGAAAATAGCCATCCGTTACAATCGTGGGGAAACCCTACAACCCT
The DNA here is from genome assembly GCA_958295665.1 of Tipula vernalis. NCBI lineage: Eukaryota > Metazoa > Arthropoda > Insecta > Diptera > Tipulidae > Tipula > Tipula vernalis. Next base: position 250,734,440 of record OY282558.1, read on the forward strand.
GAGATGAAAAGAGATCTCAACTCTGTTGTGGTGTGGTCGCTAAACAGGAAAATGGAGTAAAATGTTTAGTCGTGGCTCAGTAAAGGCCAAAGCCCAACGTGGCGGACGACCCACACAAGACCCTGACTCATGCTCATCTGACTGAGCTAGCCGGGCTAAAACAAAATATTATAAGTTAGGTTCATTTGAATGAACACTGCGAGATATTGAAAAAAAACAAACGCGGATGAAATATAATAACTTTCGGTGATTTTTTTTTTCTGTTCTTCCCTTAGTGTTCCTTCCTACTGCCCTTAAACCTAAAATTTTCTTATGTGCTACTAATTTTCTATCTAGATCACCGATGCCCAGATTTAACCAATTGTGGCCTATTCACCGCTATCTGGAGATCGCTGACCTTGATCCTTGCTCGTTCTAATTTAATCGCTATTCTAGTTAGTTAATACTATAAAAAAAAAAAAATTCTTACAAAGTTGCTCAAATTTTCTCTACCCCTTATTATGTCATTAGCGTTTATTTAGATCCGCTGGTCTGGTGTTGTGGAATTTGGTCCTCGAGCATCAACCGCTGATTTTTCTGGATGCTGTATCTTCGCACCCCCTTTTTTCCGATGTGAAGGAGTTCCGCTGGTAGATTTCACTTTGGCGAACCATGGCTACCAGTATTAACACAAATAGGAACACCACCCCTCTCGATTGTCGCACAATGAGTCACGTGGGGATAATTCTCCCTCTAACCAGTGTTCACTTTCGTTCAGGTCGGTCCGGTGATTTCTTCATTAATATCTGCAGGGCTTACAATTACCCCATGTCTTCTTGTCACACGTTGGATTTGTTGTTTGCAATATAATTCAAAACCTCGTTTCCTTTGGACGTATCAAAATTTAACAGTTGTTTCACAGTTGTCAACCTGATATCGAAAGTACGGTGTTGGTAACAGCGCTCTAATTGTTGTATCGTCTTTCAATGCTTCTTCAGAGGTTGAACAGTCCCCTGTCTGATGGTGGTTTACCGTAATGATTTCGAACACCAAATACTCGTACCTTACTGCTGGTTGAGTACGTAAGGGATGTTAAACTTGTCTCCGTGCAACAGCGTTGACCGGATTTTGAAGATGGCCTTCTCCTGAACCGTCTTAGGTTGGATAGTCACAACCTAGTATACATGTGACCAACGCCCCATCTGCTAACTGTGGCTGCCGCTGATGGTATTTTTAAGCGTCCTGGCAGGATCTTTACTTATCGTTGCCGATCCACACGGTGATATTTGGTAGAAACCGGAATATTGTAAAACGTTGGCGTGATTACTGTGGATGTTCCCACTTGTGCTAATAACTAGTACATGGTGTGCGTTTCACATTAAGGTCCCAAGGTTGCACTCGATAACCTTCAGCCGCTCCCCCGTAGACCAAAACAAATACTTGGATGTGGGTTGTTGCTAAACTACTAATGACATTTCCTATTCTACTTACTTTCTAGGTTAGTATCCCTAATCTAACTCCTATTTTATGTTAGTAGTCCTATCTAAGAATAAACTGGAAACTGGAATTTCTTGGTTTATGTCGATAAACCAGAAACATACCAGCCTTCATTTTCCCTTTACATTACCTATTGTTAACATCATTTGTAAACTTGTAGGCATTGTAAAGGGAAAATGGTAACCGCAGAGAGTTATAATTTCGCGGAAACCAATCGCCGAAAAGTTTAAGTCCGCTCGAGTTTCTATATCAATACAAAAAAACACAAGATATAAATGATAAACAAAAAAAAAATAAAATAAAAAATATAATATAAATAGATCCCAGCGGCTTCCTAAAAAAACTAAAAATAAAAACCACATTTTCACCTCTCTCTCACATAACCACCTCTCTCTCACATAACCACCTCTATAACCTTGCTTAAGTACGGATATCTTTACAGTGGAAGATCCCCAGAAACTTACCATGAGGGTCCAATAACTCGTAAGCTACCTTTCCTACGCGGCGATGTACCTTTGCTGGCAAGAATTTCTTAGCTAATTTTGCGGAATATTTTTGTGCTGCATTGCTCTGGGTAAAGTTTCGAACAAACACTTTCTGCCCTACAGAAAATTGACGATCAATTGTTCGCAAGTTATACCTATGCGCGTTTACTCGATAAGCCTGTTTCAAATGAAACAACACCAGTTCCTGAGCTAAAGTAAGACGATCTGCTTTATCCTTCACTGCATAATTGCCTAGAGCATCATTCCCCAAAAACCGTAACACCTCATACTGTGAATAATGAGTCACCAAGTGCTGACCAAAAACTAGATATGCCGGTGAAAACCTCGTGGATGCATGTATCGTATTTCTCAAAGCACTGCCAATTTGCGGAAGAAACACATCCCAATCCTGATGATCCTCATTCACATATGCTCGGATAGCAGCCAGAAATGACCTGTTAACTCGCTCCGATGCATTGGATTGAGGGGAATATACCGGTGTGTAAACATGCCGTATACCATGCTTAGCCAAGACGGACTTGAAATTTTTGGAGATAAATTGTTTGCCATTGTCCGTATGGATTACTTCTGGTACTGAGTATACCGGAAATACCTCACCCTCCAGGTAATCTATCACTCTTTTAGCCGAAGCCTCTCGCAAAGCCTTCAACATACAAACCGTGAATAGTGATCTAACACAATCAAGATGAAAGAATTTCCGGATTTTGACCTCGGATAAGGTCCCAAAAACTCAAGGTATAACTTCTGAAACGGTCTCTCGAACTCCTTGTAGTCTCCAATTGGTGGTTTCAAGGTCGAATTTACTGCTTTGGTTTGTTTACATAACTGGCACTGCTGAACATACTCCCTCACATCACGAACCAACGTGGGCCAATAAAACTGTCGCCGCAATAACTCAATCATTTTACCCGTTCCCATATGAGCTGCGACGGGAGGTTCGTGCGCCTGTCTTAATGCTAACTGGATCAGTCCCCGCGGTAACCACAACTTCCAAACGGGGATATCAGTACGATAGTCTTCATCCACAGCAGACTGGCGTATGAGCACTTTCCCGTCAATGATCTTCAAGTCAGGTTTTCCAGCGATACCATGTTCCAATGATTTCACCAAACTCACGTACTCTTGTTCCGAGAAATCTGCAGACTGGAGATCAATCTTCAATGGCACGCCATCTAATGCCAACTCCGTGATCTCACTAGAGAACATGCGAGATAGAACATCTGGTACTACATTTTGTGTTCCCATACGGTATTCGATGCGGAAATTGTACCCTTGTAGCTTCAGGCTCCAGCGTGCTAACCTACCAGACAAATCCGACTGATTCATCAACCACTGTAAACTGGCATGGTCAGTTATCACAACAAATTCATATCCCTCCACAAAAGCCCGAAACTTCTTTACACTGAGTACAACCGCCAAACATTCTAATTCAGTTATGCTATAGTTCCGCTGAGCTCCATTCAACTTGTGCGAAAAAAAAGCGATCGGGTGCTCGATGCCCTCATTGTCCTTTTGGAAAAGAACACTCCCGACTCCAGTAGTGGATGCGTCTACCTGGATATAGAATGTACGACTGTAATCAGGGTGAGTCAGCACGGGTGCATTTGTTAGCAACACCTTTAATGAATCAAATGCTTCCTGAGCTGTCTCATTCCAGACAACTTTACCTTTTAACTTAAGCAAATCGGTCAGAGGAGCAGACACCGCAGAAAAATTGGGAATAAACTTCCTATACCATCCACTCAAACCCAGAAAACTTCGGATTTGCTTAACCGTTTTAGGAACGGGAAATTCTCTCACCGCTGCTACTTTCAATGGATCCACCTTAATAACTCCACCCCCTACTATATGTCCCAAATATTGCAGTTGCGAAAGCACAAACTTGGACTTCTCAACATTAATAGTAAGGTTTGCCCCCCGTAACCGCCTGGCTACTAATTCTAGTAATTCCATGTGCTCCGTGAATGTAGCTGAAGTTACAAGTAGATCATCTAAATAAACAAACACTCGATCATGCCACTCATATGGAATAACCATATGCATAAGTCGGCACATAGTTTGAGCTGCGTTACATAGCCCAAAAGGCATCACTGTGAACTGATACAATGGCCTACCTGGAACAGTAAATGCCGTCTTAGGTCTGGATGACTTATGGAGTGGAATCTGCCAGAATGCATCCTTTAAGTCCAAACTTGAAATATAATGAGTGTTCTCCAGTCTACCAAGCAAACCGTCAATAATCGGCAGCGGATATGCGTCCTTCACTGTGACATTGTTGACTTTTCGGGCATCCAAGCACAACCTTACTTTTCCGTTACTCTTCATCACCACAGTGACTGGTGAGCTCCAAGGGCTGGATGACACCTCGATCACTCCCAGATCGAGCATGCGGTCCAGTTCCTTATCCATCTCTCTCTGCTTGACGGGTGAAATAGCGTAGTAGCGCTGCTTGATTGGCTTAGCGTCACCAGTGTCTATTACGTGTTCAAGCAAAGGTGTTCTTCCTAAACCCTGCTGCTCTGATGATGGAAATTCAGCTTTAACTTTATCCAGCTGTTTTTGCTGAAGTTCTGTTAACGAATGTTTCTTCAATACTTCCGCCTCCGTTGTAGGATTTCTGAGAATTGTAGATGTCGAACCCTCTAATTCTGATATGGATATACTCAAACCAAAGACCCTCCAGAAATCTGTCCCTAAGTATAACCGCTGGGACAGCGATGGAGCGACATACAATTTCATTTTTTTTGTTTGCCCTTTGAACGTCACAGGCACACTAATATACCCGAGTATTTGTTCAGAGGCTCCACTAGCGGTATTAATTCTGGTTTTGTACGGTCGATATAATAAACCATTATCCTTAAGGAACTCTTCACTCCCTTGTCCCAGCACCGTGATGTTGGCACCTGAGTCAAGCAGTCCCTCCACTGTCCTTCCACACAAATTCACTACAGCGTAAGGTCTATCATCTATTTTAGTATGGATAACTGTTGAATCAATTAATTTACGTAACACTGTACGTCTATACAAATATTCTTTCATTCTCACTACTTGTCTGTTATCCGTTTGACAGGCAGTGGAACGAAAGGATATGTGGCTGTCGTGTTTTAGCGACGCCAACTCTGATAAAGTTCGGGATCGGTATTGGATGCTGCCTCCTCTGGCCGGTGTCTCGAGTTGGTGCGGCTGATAGGAGGCTCCCGAGAACTCCTCGTATCGCTGCGCCCGTTTCCCGAGGGAGTACAGATCCTACAATCCAACTTATACACTCCTTTGGCTCCACACCCAAAACAAAACACCCTGTTAAACGGATGCCGACAGTCCATGAATGTGTGTCCGGATACACTACAGTTCCAGCAGCTGACTAATGGTCTTTCTGTTACTGTCCGGTTTTCAGTACCCTGCGGTGATCTGGCTCTCCTATCAGTCCCTGAAAATGATGTACCAACCTCACTTCTATTTGGAAAACTTGCCGAACGTCCAGAATTATTACTCCTTTCCTTTAATTGTCTGTTGATCTCACAGACCTGGTTATAATAACCAGATTTACCCTCATGATCCAAATCCCCTTCTAGAGAATTTTCCTCTGGATCCATCTCCAGATACCTCACCTCATGTACTCGTGGTAGATGTTCATCAAAATGTACCTTCGGTCTAGCAGAGAATCTGTTAGCATTCCTTGAATTACTCGGAACTACAGATGATAATCCTGCCTCCGGGTTATGTCCAAAACGCCTCCACATCTCTTCTAATGAACTACAACGTCGCACGGGAAAAATTAAAAAAAAGAATAAAATAAAATTGGAATGAAAACCGTTTCATTTTTTTTTGTAAATAGTTAAGTGCTAAAAAATTAGTGATAAATAAGGATAAGTCTAATGTTAATTAATGCAAAATAGAACATAAAATTATAGTACCAAAACCAAATATAAAAAAAACACACGAGCTTATAGCGTTTCCTCTAACTGTAAGTTGTGAAAAACCGTGAATACGCATGCGCGTGGGAATGATATTGTGTTTGGTGATATATTAATTAAATAAACTAATTGTCTCTAATAATTCTACTAATATCTATAATAAAGTTAATAATAATTAAAACTACGATGACCTAATTTAATGAATCACAACTAATAGGTTATTAATATTAGTGCTAATTTAATATACTGAAATCATTGGTGCTGATAATACATAGTTTAAGCAAAGACTATTTATGTTTTAGTGTTCTTGGGTTACGTTGAGTTTTGGGTGTGAACTATAGATATCATTATCAAGGCTGGGCAAATTACATTACACTGGGTAATTAAAATACTTTTCCGAGTTACAGCAAACTCAGTAATTAAAATACAAATTACAATTACTTTCGAGTGGAGTAATTAAAATACAAGTTACAATTACTTTGAATTGTCATTTGTAATTAAAATACAAATTGCAATTACTTTACATTTGTAAATTGATAAATTTGATTTGACGAAATGCATTTAGTGATAAAACGTATCATTAGAAATCGATTATTAAGATTAGGTTTTATGCTGATTGTTTTAGTTTAAAATTATATTTAAGATAGCTTAAACGTGATCCTTACCTCTTTTATTTCTTTTGTGGAAATGATACACACTTTCACTGTTGATTTAAAGATTTATCAGTTCAACTTTAAATTTGTATAATTATCAATATATTTGGTTCTACACTAAAATTCTCAGATTATCACTATACTAATTTGGATCTTACACTATCACTTCACTTTGGATTATCTTTAACTGTATCTCTCGAACTATAAATATAACTTAACTATAACTGTAACTTAACTATCCCTTACCTGTAATAATTTCCATTATATATATGGAAAATCTTACAAGCTAAGCGGAAACATATCATCGCGGAACATAACATTTTTATACGCGGAAATGCAATTTTGAAGAGCCGCGGAAAATTACGGAAAAATGTTATGTTGATGAATATGTTTATTTCGCGATTTTACAACTTTAAATGGCCTTGATAAATATTTATAATTATGTGCTTATTGTTTGTAATTTAATATTATGTCAGCGCGACTTACTAATTATAAATCAACCTTGAAAGTTGTGTGACCGCGGAAATTGGGTTTTATTATAAGATAATGCGTTGTGTTTCACAACAGATGACTCTGGAACCAAATTTTAATAAGATTTGTAAAAATTTAAATAAGAAATTTCAAAAACTGAATAAAAATAAAAATAATTACTTAGAATTTAAGTAATTAAAATACAAGATACTGTTACTTGGAGAATGAGTAATTAAAATACAAATTACAAATTGTAATCTGTATTTTAATTACGTAATTCAAATATATGTAATTCGTTACTGCCCAGCCTTGCCTAATTAAAAAATCCTAATACATACGAATCATTCGTTTAGTAAAAGTTTTACAAAATTACATTTTTAAAATCGCATTCAATCCTCAAGGGCCAATATCGGCAATTGCCAACAATGATGACAAAGGTTTGGCTAGCACCTGGAATAGGACCCTTAATTACCTAATTAAAAAACCCTAATTTATAAAAATCGTTCGTTTAGTAAAAGTTCTACAAAAATATATTTTTTAAATCGTATTCAACACTCAAAGGCTAATATCGGCCATTGCCAACAATGATGACAAAGGTTTGGCTAGCACATGGAATAGGACCCTTAATTACCTAATTAAAAAATCCTAATCCATACGAATCGTTCTTTTAGTAAAAGTTCTACAAAATTACATTTTTGAAATAGCACTCAACCCTCAAGGGCCAATATCGGCAATTGCCAACAATGATGACAAAGGTTTGGCTAGCACTTAAAATAGACCCTTTAATTACCTAGTCAAAAACCCTAATCCATACGAATCGTTCATTTAGTAAAAGTTCTACAAAATTATATTTTTGAAATCGCACTCAACCCTTAAGGGCCAATATTGGCCATTGCTAACAATGATGGCAAAGGTTTAGCTAGCACATGGAATAGGCCCCTTAATTACCTAATTAAAAAACCCTAATTTATACAAATCGTTCGTTTAGTAAAAGTTCTACAAAATTACATTATTGAAATCGTATTCAACCCTCAAGGGCCAATATCGGCCATTGCCAGTTCTACAAAATTATATTTTTCAAACTTTTTTTTTTTAAAGTTTTATCTTTGGGAAAAATTAAAAAAAAGAATAAAATAAAATTGGAATGAAAACCGTTTCATTTTTTTTTGTAGATAGTTAAGTGCTAAAAAATTAGTGATAAATAAGGATAAGTCTAATGTTAATTAATGCAAAATAGAACATAAAATTATAGTACCAAAACCAAATATAAAAAAAACACACGAGCTTATAGCGTTTCCTCTAACTGTAAGTTGTGAAAAACCGTGAATACGCATGCGCGTGGGAATGATATTGTGTTTGGTGATATATTAATTAAATAAACTAATTGTCTCTAATAATTCTACTAATATGTATAATAAAGTTAATAATAATTAAAACTACGATGACCTAATTTAATGAATCACAACTAATAGGTTATTAATATTAGTGCTAATTTAATATACTGAAATCATTGGTGCTGATAATACATAGTTTAAGCAAAGACTATTTATGTTTTAGTGTTCTTGGGTTACGTTGAGTTTTGGGTGTGAACTATAGATATCATTTATACGAAATCAATAAGACAGTGAAAACTTTGATATTTAATTTATAGCTATAAATTATAAACCCAACAAAACCAAATAAAAAAAAAAACGTGACCTACCCAAATTAAATTACAGTGCTTAAATAATATTGTGTAATTTACAATCAGTTAAAAATACTAACGTTTAAACAAGTACGTCACAACCTGCAGAATCACTGGATGCTTACACCAGGGGAAACCAACATTTTTTTTGTTTTTTTTGGTTCTAATTTAAGATAAGTTTTTTTTGTATTCTAAATTACATTTTAATAATGTTATTTAATTTTTTTTTTGTTGAAATTAACAACTTACAAATATTTCAATAACTAGGATTAGGGTAGTAGGGTTTAGGTTAGGTAACTTAGTTTTACTGTTGTAAACCAAATTTATTTTATTTTTTTTCTTATTTTCCTTATATACTATATTTGTTTAATTCCATAATTTCCATTAATAAATTATGAATTATAGAGCCAATTGTAATTCAATAATTAAATTTCTGCCTGTTGAAATGTTGAGTTTGAGATAGACGTAGTCAAATAGTGGGATGGAACTAGGGTGAGTCTTGTCATTGGGTAAGTTGCGTTGTCATTGTCGTTCAACTTTCATTATTTTTTTTTCTTCCTATTTTCCTTTTCTATTTTCCTTTAGCGGTCTTGCACGAAGTATTCAAGCTTTCAGAAACCCCACACCCCTCCTCCTGAGCTCTACCGGCCAAGATGACCGCCTGAAAGCCTCTGAATGCTAATCAAATCTGTAGCGGTAACGTTACAGTGGCACCCAATCATCGGTACAATAGTGAATTTTTTTTTATCCCAACTAGATTTCAAGTTTTCATAATTTTATTAAAATAATGATTTGGTGAAGTTGTTATATTTTCGTCTGCATCTAATTTTATATAATGGTTTTGAGTCAGATATTAGTGTACAATCTTACTAAATTTTTATTTTATTTTCTTATTTTTTTTTTTTTTACGTGAAGATACGAGAAAAAGGTTTTTGCTCTAACGTTTCCGTGAAATTGATTGAGTTTTACGTTTTAGATTTTGTTGTTGCATTGCAATTTGATCATATTTTTTTTTTTTTTTGTATTTTTTATTATTTTTTACCGTTCATTTAGAAATATTGCATCCCCGTTTTAGGGTTTCGAATTCAATGTGTCACTGAAATGTTCGGTAGATTATTGCCAATTTTTGTTAATAATAATTTTGTCAGAGCGCCCGAAATATATCCAGCATTGCTGTTTGATTTGTTGTATGGGTTTTGGTATTTGACAGAATTATTGTTGATATTAGCTTCTAACTTAATCACCTCCTTGAACGACAAGAGGCGGGGCGGCTTGCCTGGTGGTATGATTTCTCTGGTTTCATTCCTGTTTTTTTTTTGGTGCAGTCGATTATATTTTTTGGAAAATATCCATATTTACATTTTTTTTTTTAAATTGATGGTATTTGCCTTATTTACCAGTACATTGGAATTTAAATTAAATTAGCATAATTAATTTTGATTATCGTTGACTGACTTACTTAAACTTATTATATATACATTTGAATTTATTTTACCTTTAGATTATGTTTCATATTTTTTTTTTTTTTTCTATATATAATATTTATTCATATGTTACTAGTAATTACTTAAATTGGTTTTCGCGTCGTATTGTTACGAATTTGCAATAATTACGATCATTACTCTTAGCATATAAATATTACAATTAAACAAGCATAAATAATATAATATTACAATTAAACAAAAATGAATCCTGATCACTTGGCTAACGACGAGTTTGAATTGGAATGTGCGGTACGTGATGTTAACAGTGATAATCCACTTTCAAATTTAAATGAACTTTTAAAGCGTTTAGAGGATGAGAAAGCTCATCCAGTATTAATTCCAAACCGGCCTCTGCGCTCGGCACGAAAAAATCCACGAGTCGAAGTTAATAAAATTTCTCTAAAATTAAGGCAAATTTATGCTGAAATTCAGCACGGTATTGAATTAAAAAAGTCTAAGGCCAGCATAAAGTTTGATCCATTACATTCCAGACTTTTACACATTAGCGGTCGTTTATATAGACTTAAATATTCCACAGCGGTAGCATCAGAAGTGACTGAGCTCAACGAGAAGTGTGAACAATTAATCGAACTTTTTAAGGATGTTGACGATGAATCAGCTAACCCTGACGAATCATCCTCAAAGTTGGAAGCCCTTCATCTAGTCTAGACCCGGAGGAAGGCTTATCGGGTGTTGAGTCGGGTAAATCTTCTGAAGAAGAGTCATCAGACGACTCCCAATCTTTGCAGATTTCTCAGATATATCAAGAGGGAACACAGAAGACATTGCAAAAGGTGAATCAACCTGGTGTTTCTTCCTCTGGAACACAGATACAAAGTCCGAAAATCGTTGGAGAACAAATGAAGAGACAACCAAATCATCTACCTGGTCCTTCTAACGTGGGATTTGGCCAGCCTACGCCTAACGTTGAAGGACCGGCTCAAGCCTCACATGTGTCTACGAAACCAAGTATCGAACAGGGCAATTTTCCAAGATTGAACTCGGTTACGGTAAACCCTCCGATATTAAATCCACCACAGAATGCACCAACAGTTAATCTTGCACCAAACGTTTATCCTCATAACTACTTTGTTCCAAACCAAAATCCTAGTTACCATCCGCCGCAATTCCAACCTTTATTTCGAGATCCAACAAATTGGTGTATCTCATTCGATGGCACACCTCAGGGTACGCCAGTCAAAAAGTTCATTCGCATGGTGGAGCACCAAGCAATGACCAACTGTATCCATTTGCAGCAAATTGCAAACGACATGAGCTACTTTTTAAAAGGCGTTGCAGCTGATTGGTATTGGGATTTTATCCAACGGAATGGCAATGTAGAATGGGTGTTGCTTAAATCCGAGTTTATAAAAAGATTTTCTGACAGACGAACTGATTTAGAGATACGTCGTGTGATCGAGTCTAAAAAGCAACGTCCTCACGAAAAGTTTATTGATTTTTACAACGCAATATTATCGATGTCCCTACAAATGGAAAAACGGATGCCGGATTCAGACCTTATATTCATATTAACGCAAAACATACGCCCAGGGCTGCAAGATCGATTAGCGGTTGCCCGATCTAATACACTGGATGAACTGGTTCGTCAATGCGTTGCATATGAAGATACATGGAGCCGAAATCGGATCGTTCCGGAAATGTTTTGTGAGTCTCGCAGACAAATTAATGAAGTTGTAATACCACCAGATTCGCAAGGAACTTTTGATAGATACCCCAAGAATACCAATGACCCTCAACTCAATTCGACACTCTATCAGGGCTCCAATCCTCAAGTAATCAGTCAAAATCTACCAAATTATCAGAACCTATCATATAATTACTTGCAGCCCGTACAACCTTTTAACTATCACGGTCATAATTCAGATTTTCACCATAGCTTGCAATATTCACCGCAACAATTTAGTACTAATCATAATCCGACGTCACATCAACCAACGCTTAACGCTGTTTCCTCAAATACGAATACTCAGACTATTAATCCGACACCTTCGTCAAGTGAAACACAAATTATTAGGCAATGTTGGAACTGTGGACATTATTTTAAAAATTGTACCTACAAATTTTTGCACATATTCTGTTTTGGGTGTGGTACTCCCGAAGTGATTAAGCCCCATTGTCCACATTGTCAAGTAATTTGGGGTAACTTGAAGGAGGGGGTGAACATCCCAAAGATGATTCCCCCCGGACCAACACCCAACCAGCAAAGAAACGCCGGGTATCGTTCAATCCTGAAGCGTCCTTAGATAATAAATACAGTCTCATAAAATATTCTAGCTCCAAATCCACATACCAAAAATATTGTAATAGAACAAATCTCATTTCCCGGTCAATCGCATATTTTCGAAGGAGAAAATCTATCAAAACCCAATTAATAGACTTTCTCATATCAGATTCCACGGATGGCCGGCCTTACGCCGAAATAGAAATATTAGGTAGAAAAGTGCGAGGATTGTTGGATTCGGGTGCCAATGTTTCTTTACTTGGAAAAAATTGTGAAGATGTCCTTAAAGATCCGAATGTTCATTTTAGGCATTTTCCTTCTTCAGTTAAGACCGCCAACGGCAATTTAGAGCAAATAATTGGTCATATTACAGTTCCAATTGATTTTGCTGGTCAAACAAACATTTTAACTCTCCATTTGGCCCCTAATCTTAACCAAGAATTGTATCTTGATGTCGATTTTTGGCATTTATTTCATTTAAGAATAGCTTATCATTCTAAAGTTTTTGATTTTTCATCTCCGTGTTTATTCTCTTCTTCTAACGAATCATTCGAAGTGACTCTAGCTGATACAGATCCTCTTTTACATAAATTGTCATCTATGCAGCAGCAACAGTTAGAGGCAGTCAAGCAACAATTTCCATCTTCCGCCCTGCTTGGTCTGGGTCGAACGCATTTGGTGAAACACGTCATTGACGTTGGCGATGCCAAACCCATCAAGCAGCGATTCTATGATGTGTCACCGGCTGTTGAAGCAGAAATTGGGCAAAAGTTAGATCGTATGCTCTCCTTAGGTGTTATAGAGGAAAGTGTCAGCTCGTGGAGTTCACCGATGGCTAGGGTCCGCAAAGTAGATGGTAAGTTCCGTTTGTGCTTAGACGCAAGAAAAGTGAATTCGATAACAGTGACGGATGGTTATCCTTTACCTCTCATCGATGGGTTGCTTGGTCGTTTAAATAAGACAAAGTTTATTTCAAGCATTGACTTAAAAGACGCCTTTTGGAAAATCCCCCTAGATGAGGGGTCGAAGGATAAAACAGCCTTTACTGTTGCAGGAAGACCACTTTACCAATTTGTCATGCCTTTCGGCCTCTGCAATGCACCGCAAACGATGTGTCGTCTCATGAATCGGGTGATACCTCACGAGCTGCACACACTCTCTTAATAACTGCTGAGACGTTTGAGGAACATCTTAACCTGTTGAGTAGAGTGGCCGAATTATTAAAGAGAGCTGGCTTGACGATCAATGTGCTCAAAAGTAAGTTTCTTCTTAAGGAGATTCGTTATCTGGGATACGTTGTTGGTGATGGTGTCCTCAAACTAGATCCTTTTAAAGTATCTGCCATAACATCTTACCCCGTACCTAAAACTGTTCGACAACTCCGAAGGTTTCTGGGCATGTCCGGATGGTATCGGCGGTTCATTCATCGCTATGCCGAAATAGCAACCCCTCTCACAAACTTACATGGCTCAGGCATCTTTTGAGGAATTGAAAATCGCTCTTTCGACCGCTCCTGTATTGTCTAATCCCGATTGGACTCGACCATTTTTTGTTCAGTGTGATGCTTCTTCGATTGGCATGGGAGCTGTCTTATTCCAAAGGTCTTCCAGCGGCGATGAACGTCCTATTGCATATGTTTCTCAAAAACTCAATGCAGCACAACGCAATTACAGTGTTACCGAACTGGAATGCTATGCGGCTGTATTGGGTGTTGAGAAATTTAGGCAATACGTAGAGGGCAACTCTTTTACCATTATCACGGATCACGCAAGTTTGAAGTGGTCAATGGGACAAAGAGAGCTCTCTGGACGTCTCGCTCGCTGGAGCCTTAAACTGCAGGGGTTCAATTTTACTATTGAGTACCGTAAAGGGAAGGATAATCTCGTGCCTGACGCTCTTTCACGGCAGGCGGAGGCAGTTACACTGAACGAAAACATGGTTGATGATCCTCTATCTTTTGATCGAGATTTTAATTTCTTTCAAGATCCTGATTATTCCTTCCTGGAAAATAGTTGTTCCAAACAAGCTGATTCCTATTTTACTGGACAGGGCTCACTCACCGCCGAACGCTGCTCACTTGGGAATACGTAAAACTTTAGAAGTTCTAAGAAGAGTATACCATTGGCCGAAAATGGCTCAAGATGCTCAAGAGCTTATGATTATGAAAAAATTAATCTTCTCATCAGACCGAGGCGACTGGACTGATTATACCACAATTTACATTCTATATATACAGAATGTGCTGTGCGTTAAGTATTAGCGAATCATAACTAATACAGATGAATTCTGTTACAATTTTTCTTCTTCACAATATTCACACAGCTCTATTTCTGTGTACGCTAATTTTTTACTTTATTGATTTTTTGTTGAATATTAATTAATTCATGTAATATCTAATATGCGACCGGTGGTTAGACCATTTTAATTGTGTTTCGATTAACACGAGAAGTATATTAGTATTTACGAACAGTAATTCAACGAAACCGACTAATAGACGTAATTCTATTTATTTAATTATATGATTTTAATACGAGTATGTTTCGAAGATTGTAAGAGAATTCAATCCAGTTTCGAACTGATGAGCTTATGATTATGAAAAAATCAATCTTCTCATCAGGCCGCGGCGACTGGACTGATTATACCACAATTTACATTCTATATATACAGAATGTGCTGTGCGTTAAGTATTAGCGAATCATAACTAATACAATTGAATTCTCTTACAATTTTTCTTCTTTACAATATTCACACAGCTCTATATCTGTGTACGCTAATTTTTTACTTTATTAATTTTTTGTTGAATATTAATTAATTCATGTAATATCTAATATGTTACCGGTGGTTAGACCATTTTAATTGTGTTTCGATTAACACGAGAAGTATATTAGTATTTACGAACAGTAATTCAACGAAACCGACTAATAGACGTAATTCTATTTATTTAATTATATGATTTTAATACGAGTATGTTCCGAAGACTGTAAGAGAATTCAATCCAGTTTCGAACTGATGAGCTTATGATTATGAAAAAATCAATCATCTCATCAGACCGCGGCGACTGGACTGATTATACCAAAATTTACATTCTATATATACAGAATGTGCTGTGGTTAATTATTAGCGAATCATAACTAATACAGATGAATTCTCTTACAATTTTTCTTCTTCTCAATATTCACATAGCTCTATTTCTGTGTACGCTAATTTTGTACTTTATTAATTTTTTGTTGAATATTAATTAATTCATGTAATATCTAATATGCTACCGGTGGTTAGACCATTTTAGTTGTGTTTCGATTAACACGAGAAGTATATTAGTATTTACGAACAGTAATCCAACGAAATCGACTAATAGACGTGCATAGTTCTATTTATTTAATTATATGATTTTAATACGAGTATGTTCCGAAGATTGTAAGAGAATTCAATCCAGTTTCGAACTGATGAGCTTATGATTATGAAAAAATTAATCTTCTCATCAGACCGCGGCGACTGGACTGATTATACTACAATTTACATTCTATATATACAGAATGTGCTGTGCGTTAAGTATTAGCGAATCATAACTAATACAGATGAATTCTCTTACAATTTTTCTTCTTCACAATATTCACACAGCTCTATTTCTGTGTACGCTAATTTTTTACTTTATTAATTTTTTGTTGAATATTAATTAATTCATGTAATATCTAATATGTTACCGGTGGTTAGACCATTTTAATTGTGTTTCGATTAACACAAGAAGTATATTAGTATTTACGAACAGTAATCCAACGAAATCGACTAATAGACGTGCATAGTTCTATTTATTTAATTATATGATTTTAATACGAGTATGTTCCGAAGATTGTAAGAGAATTCAATCCAGTTTCGAACTGATGAGCTTATGATTATGAAAAAATTAATCTTCTCATCAGACCGCGGCGACTGGACTGATTATACTACAATTTACATTCTATATATACAGAATGTGCTGTGCGTTAAGTATTAGCGAATCATAACTAATACAGATGAATTCTCTTACAATTTTTCTTCTTCACAATATTCACACAGCTCTATTTCTGTGTACGCTAATTTTTTACTTTATTAATTTTTTGTTGAATATTAATTAATTCATGTAATATCTAATATGTTACCGGTGGTTAGACCATTTTAATTGTGTTTCGATTAACACGAGAAGTATATTAGTATTTACGAACAGTAATCCAACGAAATCGACTAATAGACGTGCATAGTTCTATTTATTTAATTATATGATTTTAATACGAGTATGTTCCGAAGATTGTAAGAGAATTCAATCCAGTTTCGAACTGATGAGCTTATGATTATGAAAAAATTAATCTTCTCATCAGACCGCGGCGACTGGACTGATTATACTACAATTTACATTCTATATATACAGAATGTGCTGTGCGTTAAGTATTAGCGAATCATAACTAATACAGATGAATTCTCTTACAATTTTTCTTCTTCTCAATATTCACATAGCTCTATTTCTGTGTACGCTAATTTTGTACTTTATTAATTTTTTGTTGAATATTAATTAATTCATGTAATATCTAATATGCTACCGGTGGTTAGACCATTTTAGTTGTGTTTCGATTAACACGAGAAGTATATTAGTATTTACGAACAGTAATCCAACGAAATCGACTAATAGACGTGCATAGTTCTATTTATTTAATTATATGATTTTAATACGAGTATGTTCCGAAGATTGTAAGAGAATTCAATCCAGTTTCGAACTGATGAGCTTATGATTATGAAAAAATCAATCTTCTCATTAGGCCGCGGAGACTGGACTGATTATACCAAAATTTACATTCTATATATACAGAATGTGCTGTGCGTTAAGTATTAGCGAATCATAACTAATACAGATGAATTCTCTTACAATTTTTCTTCTTCACAATATTCACACAGCTCTATTTCTGTGTACGCTAATTTTTTACTTTATTAATTTTTTGTTGAATATTAATTAATTCATGTAATATCTAATATGCTACCGGTGGTTAGACCATTTTAATTGTGTTTCGTTTAACTCGAGAAGTATATTAGTATTTACGAACAGTAATCCAACGAAACCGACTAATAGACGTAATTCTATTTATTTAATTATATGATTTTAATACGAGTATGTTCCGAAGATTGTAAGAGAATTCAATCCAGTTTCGAACTGATGAGCTGATGATTATGAACAAATTAATCTTCTCATCAGACCGCGGCGACTGGACTGATTATACTACAATTTACATTTTAATTTTAATATGTTCCGAAGATTGTAAGAGAATTCAATCCAGTTTCGAACTGATGAGCTTATGATTATGAAAAAATCAATCCTCTCATCAGGCCGCGGCGACTGGACTGACTATACCACAATTTACATTCTATATATACAGAATGTCCTGTGCTTTATATACTAGCGAATCGTACTAATATAGATACATTCAATTACAATTTTTCTTCTTCATGACAATCACATAAGCTGTGAACGCTAATTTTACTTTTTTTTTAATTTTTGTTGAATGTTAATTAATTCTTATAATTTCTAAATATGCTACCGGTCTTACGACACTTTTAAATGTGTTTTATTTATTAACACGTAGAAACATATTAGTATTACGAACGGTAAATTCAACGAAAACCGGCTAATAGATATAATTCTATTTATTTTAATTTTAATTTTAATATGTTCCGAAGATTGTAAGAGAATTCAATCCAGTTTCGAACTGATGAGCTTATGATTATGAAAAAATCAATCCTCTCATCAGGCCGCGGCGACTGGACTGACTATACCACAATTTACATTCTATGTATACAGAATGTCCTGTGCTTTATATACTAGCGAATCGTACTAATATAGATACATTCAATTACAATTTTTCTTCTTCATGACAATCACATAAGCTGTGAACGCTAATTTTACTTTTTTTTTAATTTTTGTTGAATGTTAATTAATTCTTATAATTTCTAAATATGCTACCGGTCTTACGACACTTTTAAATGTGTTTTATTTATTAACACGTAGAAACATATTAGTATTACGAACGGTAAATTCAACGAAAACCGGCTAATAGATATAATTCTATTTATTTTAATTTTAATTTTAATATGTTCCGAAGATTGTAAGAGAATTCAATCCAGTTTCGAACTGATGAGCTTATGATTATGAAAAAAATCTATCGTGGTATAGTCAGTCCAGTCGCCGCGGCCTGATGAGAGGATTGATTTTTTCATAATCATAAGCTCATCAGTTCGAAACTGGATTGAATTCTCTTACAATCTTCGGAACATATTAAAATTAAAATTAAAATAAATAGAATTATATCTATTAGCCGGTTTTCGTTGAATTTACCGTTCGTAATACTAATATGTTTCTACGTGTTAATAAATAAAACACATTTAAAAGTGTCGTAAGACCGGTAGCATATTTAGAAATTATAAGAATTAATTAACATTCAACAAAAATTAAAAAAAAGTAAAATTAGCGTTCACAGCTTATGTGATTGTCATGAAGAAGAAAAATTGTAATTGAATGTATCTATATTAGTACGATTCGCTAGTATATAAAGCACAGGACATTCTGTATATATAGAATGTAAATTGTGGTATAGTCAGTCCAGTCGCCGCGGCCTGATGAGAGGATTGATTTTTTCATAATCATAAGCTCATCAGTTCGAAACTGGATTGAATTCTCTTACAATCTTCGGAACATATTAAAATTAAAATTAAAATAAATAGAATTATATCTATTAGCCGGTTTTCGTTGAATTTACCGTTCGTAATACTAATATGTTTCTACGTGTTAATAAATAAAACACATTTAAAAGTGTCGTAAGACCGGTAGCATATTTAGAAATTATAAGAATTAATTAACATTCAACAAAAATTAAAAAAAAAAAAAGTACAATTTACATTCTATATATACAGAATGTGCTGTGCGTTAAGTATTAGCGAATCATAACTAATACAGATGAATTTTTTTAAAATTTTTCTTCTTCACAATATTCACACAGCTCTATTTCTGTGTACGCTAATTTTTTACTTTATTAATTTTTTGTTGAATATTAATTAATTCATGTAATATCTAATATGCGACCGGTGGTTAGACCATTTTAATTGTGTTTCGATTAATACGAAAAGTATATTAGTATTTACGAACAGTAATTCAACGAAACCGACTAATAGACGTAATTCTATTTATTTAATTATATGATTTTAATACGAGTATGTTCCGAAGATTGTAAGAGAATTCAATCCAGTTTCGAACTGATGAGCTTATGATTATGAAAAAATCAATCTTCTCATCAGGCCGCGGCGACTGGACTGATTATACCACAATTTACATTCTATATATACAGAATTTGCTGTGCTGTAAGTATTAGCGAATCATAACTAATACAAATGAATTCTCTTACAATTTTTCTTCTTCACAATATTCACACAGCTCTATTTCTGTGTACGCTAATTTTTTACTTTATTAATTTTTTATTGAATATTAATTAATTCATGTAATATCTAATATGCTAACGGTGGTTAGACCATTTTAATTGTGTTTCGATTAACACGAGAATTATATTAGTATTTACGAACAGTAATCCAACGAAATCGACTAATAGACGTAATTCTATTTATTTAATTATATGATTTTAATACGAGTATGTTCCGAAGATTGTAAGAGAATTCAATCCAGTTTCGAACTGATGAGCTTATGATTATGAAAAAATTAATCTTCTCATCAGACCGCGGCGACTGGACTGATTATACCACAATTTACATTCTATATATACAGAATGTGCTGTGCGTTAAGTATTAGCGAATCATAACTAATACAGATGAATTCTGTTACAATTTTTCTTCTTCACAATATTCACACAGCTCTATTTCTGTGTACGCTAATTTTTTACTTTATTAATTTTTTGTTGAATATTAATTAATTCATGTAATATCTAATATGTTACCGGTGGTTAGACCATTTTAATTGTGTTTCGATTAACACGAGAAGTATATTAGTATTTACGAACAGTAATTCAACGAAACCGACTAATAGACGTAATTCTATTTATTTAATTATATGATTTTAATACGAGTATGTTCCGAAGATTGTAAGAGAATTCAATCCAGTTTCGAACTGATGAGCTTATGATTATGAAAAAATCAATCTTCTCATTAGGCCGCGGCGACTGGACTGATTATACCAAAATTTACATTCTATATATACAGAATGTGCTGTGCGTTAAGTATTAGCGAATCATAACTAATACAGATGAATTCTCTTACAATTTTTCTTCTTCACAATATTCACACAGCTCTATTTCTTTGTACGCTAATTTTTTACTTTATTAATTTTTTGTTGAATATTAATTAATTCATGTAATATCTAATATGCTACCGGTGGTTAGACCATTTTAATTGTGTTTCGATTAACACGAGAAGTATATTAGTATTTACGAACAGTATGTTCCGAAGATTGTAAGAGAATTCAATCCAGTTTCGAACTGATGAGCTTATGATTATGAAAAAATCAATTTTCTCATCAGGCCGCGGCGACTGGACTGATTATACCACAATTTACATTCTATATATACAGAATGTGCTGTGGTTAAGTATTAGCGAATCATCACTAATACAGATGAATTCTCTTACAATTTTTCTTCTGATGATAAGCTCATCAGTTCGAAACTGGATTGAATTCTTTCACAATCTTCGAAACATACTCGTATTAAAATCAAAATAAATCATTTTACTGTCAAAAATGCGTACGATTGGGCAGAATAAATCATTTTTCTATTGATTTAAATCAATTTTGACAAATCGAGATTGTTTGCAAGATTTGCCAATTCCAACAAAAAAGAAACGTCAATCACAATTGTGACAATTCAAGACGTCAAAAAATTCGTCGTTTTTAATCACTCCGGCATTTTTACTAGTTCGTTATTTATTAATAAATAAGTTGTGTTATTAACATAATTTTTGTGACAAAATCTGTGTAATTTCGTGCAATCAAACTGATGATTTATTGACGGTTAACATAACCTCAGAAAGAAATCACGTACATGCTGCTTGTGCGTACGATTGGGCATCAAAAACTTGTTTTATTTTGACAGCCAAATCGAAGTGTTTTCGTGTAATCTCATGCTCACGTTCAACAAAAAACAAAACAAAAAAAAACCATGTTAAGCGAATCTGAATTATGAGTTTATATTTTATTTTTTTTAAAAAGGATAAAGAAAATAAATACGTTGGTGAATATTTGCATTCACAAAAACAGAAAAATTTTTGTAATTGACGATTGTAAAAGTAGAAAAAGCGCCTCTCGAGGAAAAAAGTTCAAATGAGGCAACTGCTAAAATGCCATTTCTCATAAATGCGACGCAAGGAAATTTTGCAATCCGGCAGTTAAAAATTGTTTTTACAATCCAAAATATGAATTATTTACAATTATTAGCAATATGGTAAGTAAAAATTGTGTTTACAGTTCAAAATTGGAATTGTTTACAACAATTTCGAACGTCAAATTAGCAGCTACCTCAGTTTAAAAATTTTCCACTAGGTGGAATCCGTGATGCTCCAATCGTCAATAGGAAATTTATTGTTCTTTTGGTGTCGAATTTTAACATTCGTGTTTTTTAATGCGCACTCATAAATGAAGCATTTTTGATGTCTGCGCAACACCAGTCATGATTTTATTAGGTTCACTATTAAACTTAACAATTTTTTCAACATCTATTTTACAGTAAAGTTGTGTGAGATGATACTTTTTATTGCATTTTTTTATACTCACACCGCTGATCGCAATTTTTTTTTACTTGACCATAACAAGTACACGATGACATTTTAACTTAAAAATTCACAAATTCTTTTATTTAGAGACTTTTATTTATTTTTCAATTTATTTATATGGTGAATATATGGTGAAAAATACGTCAAAGCACAAATTTGCTATATGGAACCAGAAGTCGTGTTTAAATTTTTTATTTTTTATGTTTTGAATTGGTAGTACTAGTTAAAAAAACATTTTGTAGAAAATGATTTTGTTGTTGTTGTTGTTTAAAGTACAGGGTGTCAAATTTTGAGAAAAATGATAAACATGATGTTGTGTTTATAAAAGGAAAAATAAATATCCGATATTTATGATATAGGGCTCGTATAGGGTAAGTTAATGAGGTAAGTTAATACGGAAAAATATAAAAATGGTTAGTTCTTTAATTTCTTCATTTTCAAATTTCCCGCCAAAATTTTATTTTTGAATTTTCTCAATGATCGCCGATTTTTTTTTTTTTTTTTTTTTTAAATTTTACGTCCTTTTATTCTATTGAACATACTAAAAA
The DNA here is from genome assembly GCA_958295665.1 of Tipula vernalis. Taxonomy (NCBI): domain Eukaryota; kingdom Metazoa; phylum Arthropoda; class Insecta; order Diptera; family Tipulidae; genus Tipula; species Tipula vernalis. The sequence continues at coordinate 250,757,201 of OY282558.1, forward strand.
CTTGCGCGAGAATGAAGACAATGAAAACCGAACAACACCTAAAAGAAAATATGAATTATTATTATTTTTATTATTATTATAACTATTGTTATTGTACTTATTAACAAATACTTATATATGTTGTTTATATTATTGCTTACATCGATTTTGGTTGCGTCAAAAATGATTGACAAATAATTTTATACTAGTGCCACCTTATTATAATATCGTTTAGAGTTATAATTAGTTAGCTTTTTCAACAAGCTTAAAAGCCAGTTGGAACAATACAACATTTTTGCAAGTCATCACTGTGGAATAAAATCCATCATTACATTAAAAAAAAATTGAAGAGTCGTAAAGACAACAAAATCAAAACTGTAAAAAAAATTTTAAAATTGTGAAATTCTTAAATAGAAAATTATTTCGTTTATTGGGGAATTAGTTTTTTTATTTTTCAATAAAATAATAATAACTTTTTTTTTATTTCAATAATTTAAACTAATAAATTTAATTTGGAGAGTTACTTACAGTTATGGGTGATACCAAAGAGCCGAATTGCGGAAATCCTGAGAGAGTATCACAAGGCAGGATGAAGACAGTCGGTGGTTAAATGATGCCAAAAATGTGACCGATGTGCGGCAGTGAAAAAACTAGCACGTAAAAGTCTTGAAGCCATGAAGCAATATAATGTCGGAGCACCATTCGTGAGAATTGCAATGGATGTACCGAGGCCATTTCCCACCACCGAGAGCGGCAATAAATATGTGCTAGAGATAATGGATTATTTCAGCAAATGGCCGGAGGTGTACCCCATACCCAATCAAGAGGCAACACTAGTGGTCAACAACTGGATTAGTAGATTTGGAGTGCCAATAGAGATTCATACCGATCAAGGGAGGAATTTTGAATTGGTGGTATTTCAAGAAGTGTGCCAGATGCCCGGTATAAATAAAACGAGAACAACGCCTTTGCAATAAATAGTTTATTCAAAGACATTTATTTATTGATAAGTTCTTTAAAAATAATCTAGAAAAGGGGGATTTATTCTGGGAAAGAGGACATATTATGGCAAATGAGGAAAAGAGAGTGAGTGATGAACTGGGCATCGTAGCCGAAATTCTTGATATTCATTGTAAAAAATTGACAATTTCCCCCATTTCGATATTTGGACTTTTTCAAAAATCTAAAAAGATGCTGTTTTCATTTTTTTTGTATTAACTACATATGAATGTCGATTTATAAGAACTCCAAAATTTTCATTTGAATTGAAATTGAACAACCACTTTTTTCATTCCCGATGGAGGCAATTGAAATTATCAAGATTTATTTATTTATTTTATTTATTTAATTTAATTCATGCTTACAATCTCGATTTTGAGCATGTGCTCATTCACAACGGATTATGGAACTTAAGATGGCTTAACATTATTTATAATAAGTAATAATAAAAATTGGAAGGTTATATCCTCCTCGGAGCATATCACGTCTATTAAAATTACATCGCTTCGGTTTTTGTCTTTTTCGGGAGTAATGTGCTGCCGTCCATTGCCACATACACCTTTTGGAAACGTATGTTTTTAACGATTAGCGGCATCACTATGGGTCTCATGGCTGCGGCATTCTGTTATTGTGCTCAATTCACCAGTTTTTAAATTTTATTGTTAAAACTTTGAATTAATTTAGAATAATTTCTAAGAAAAAATGTAAAAATAAAAACAACTTACTGACTTAAAAGTAAAACCCGATTAAGATTGGGTGATTGCACCGCACCGATGAGGGTGGACACTTTTGCATAAGGTTCTGTTTCTTAAATTTTTTCTGCTTCAAACATAAACCATGTACCAGAAAATTAGATCAAACTTTAATGCATTATCTAAAATTTGCCATCCAACGTCATAATTAAATAAAATTTAGAAAATAACATTTTTGGTATTTTAATATTACCTCAGTTCAGCGTATAAAATTAATCAAATTGGAATTAATTCCTTCGTCCTTTGGATCAACTATATCTTTACGGTATAATAGACCATAATTTATGACAGGTTAACACCAACAACATTTGTGGGTTGAACAAAAATACAAACGTTAGTTTAAAAATGGTATAGGTGCTCTAAAAGTGATTTGTGTATTGTCTTTTTTTGTGTGTAGATTTAATACAAGAAAATTTATTGATGAATTAAATTTTAAACAATTCAAAAATAGCCGAAATTAATTTTAAGGTTACTAACTAACAAACATTTGAAAACAAGATATATGATGACATAATTTCAAAAAATAATAAATGCATAGTGTTTTGTTGTTTTGTATATTACCAACTTGTTGCTTTGCAACTTAAATCATTTAGGGGATATTAGGTTTTGTTAATTATAATTAATTAATAAAGCTACCCTTTTCTATAAACATTATACAGTGATTCTATTTGTTGAAAGAAGGGTACATAATCATGCAATTAACCTGCGATTGATAATTTGATATGAGTATTTTTATTCGGTGATATTAAGTTACCTATTAAAAGATTACTTAAGCTTCGTAATTACCCCAATTTCAGTTTGTAACGATGTATTACCCTATTCGAGTATTGCCTTAAGGAAATTTCCGGTTTTTGTTATTCTTCACACAGTAAACATCTCCCTTGCGTGTTGAATTTCATTTCATCGTCTATCTAGCTGCGAGAATAGATAAACCTATTCTAAATTTAAGCGCATAGATCATTATGTCAAGAGCTCTAAAAAAAAGAAAAGAAAAAAAATCGAAAATAAGTCGAAAATGAAAAGCAACTAACATTTTTTTTACTCATTTGATCCACTTTTAGTGTGATCCGAAGCAGAAAAAAAATTTTTTGAGGAGAGAAAATACAATATTTTGTTGTTGATTATGACGAAGATGACGACGTAAAAGTCATGATCCAGCTGTTTTACATGTATCAATGTATCAATATGTGTGTATTGTTGTTGTTGGCTCTATTTGAAAATATCACTATATCTTGAAACAAATTTGGTAGAATTTTCAACAGAATTCGAGGGTTATGAGTAATTTTATTTTTGGGCAACAGTAACTTCATGATTTTTGATTTATTTAATTTTTAGTGTACACGTATCTAAAACGAGAAAATTAACCGTTATTTTATTTTTTTGATACAAGGTGTATATTGCATGCATGGTGGCTCGAAAATTTTGAAAGAAGGGTGAATAACGTCGCTTGTAGTAAAGTTCGAAGGTAAATACATATATGAATTAAACAGGTAATCGAATGATGAAAGGGTTAAACGACTACAAAATATGGAATAAAAAAATTGATTCAAATTTAATGTTGGGTAGTTCAGTATCTAAATTAAATTTGAAAAACTTATTCAGTGACGATTTGGAAATTGAAAATGATTTAGCTACAAATTTCTTTTTTGCTTTAGGGATAAAAAATAATTAACCTCAAGTTTTCTTTAAACGCGCTTTGGCAACGACATTGAAAGTGTAATTTGACTTCATCAATCATATACTCGGCTTTCGTTGCACATTCAAAATATTTGGTAACTTTTAAATTACAAACGATTTTTCAGTTCTAATTGCAATTTCTAGTACCTTATAAATCTCTATTATTATTATTGAAACTCATTTTTAATTAATTTTCAATTTTTTGTGGCTATTTCACCTTTATACATAATTATATTACATTTATTTAAAAATAATCATTTTAGATACAGGTATTTATAAATTAACATGCTCAGATTGCCCCGCATTTTATATAGGCCAAACAAGACGTTCATTTAGAGAGAGATTTAGAGAACATGTCAAAGGAATCGGAAAAATGAATACAGAATCCAGATTCGCGCAACATATAAACCACACGATGCATAACTACGTGAGTTTTGAGACAAATTTAGAGGTGCTGTATAGGATGAGAAAAGGAGATATGATGGATCGGGTAGAGGAATTTGAGATTTTTAAAAACTAAGAAAATCAATTTATGTTGAACAGCAAAATCAACACAGCTACAAATAAAATATACGAGCTGATTTCCAACGGCTAATCAACGTAAGCGAAGGTTTTTTGTAAATTTGGAAAATATACAACGCAACCACGGCAATTTTGGGTATATAAAAGCGAGGAAAAAACGTTTCAATTCAATAAGTATTGCTTCAACTGAAGATGATGTTTGTTGACATCGAAATCGATTTTTAATCGAAAATAAAAAATAAATTATTTCACAATAAGGAACATACTTATTGAAAAAATATATAAAATAAAAATAATAACAAAAACTGCGTTTTTCAAAAACCGCAAGTTTAGTAAAAGCTAAAGCTGAGAAATTATGGCTAAAAAGTGAAATAAAAATGTTGTATGCTAAAGTCAACCAATTAAATATGCAAGTATACAATCTACATCTACAAATCGCGAGATATTTCCATTACATCGAATATATCGAAATAATGGAGTATGTTGATAAGCTAGTAGAAAGGAGGTTAATGTCAAAAAGGTTCACCATAAAACGCAAGTTGAATCTTTTAACCACAAGAAGAAATGACCAAAGGAACACGTCTGCGGTTATACCAACAACAAACCATAAGTTCCACCACTTGATCGAGAATCATACGGAAGTACAGTTTGACCATGAGGAGATAGCGTTATTAAAAAAAGGGTTGAAATACAACGTAAGTCCAGTCAACAACACCAAAAACCAAAATAAAATTTTAATGAACATAGAGAACGCTATTACAAAAACAAATTTGGACCATCAGAATGAAATTAGAAACATGGTAGTACAAAAAATAAAAAACCAAATTCGTGAATTACCACCAATACATAACAACGAGAATATAATAGCTGTAAACAGCTACAAATAAAATATACGAACTGATTTCCAACGGCTAATCAACGTAAGCGAAGGTTTTTTGTAAATTTGGAAAATATACAACGCAACCACGGCAATTTTGGGTATATAAAAGCGAAGAAAAAAACGTTTCAATTCAATAAGTATTGCTTCAACTGAAGATGATGTTTGTTGACATCGAAATCGATTTTGAATCGAAAATAAAAATAAATTATTTCACAATAAGGAACATACTTATTGAAAAAATATATAAAATAAAAATAATAACAAAAATTGCGTTTTTGATTATTTTTATATATATGTACATATGTAATATAATTCTCTATTATTGTTGAGTTTACCCTTTCTATTGGGGCGCTTCCCGTAGAATTAACTGGTGTTGTATGATGGGGTTCTATCGTGTATGATTTTAATAATTCTTTGAATATTTTTGAAATAAATTCGTTACCGCTATCCATTACTATTTTTCGTGGTGTTCCGTGATTTTCCATGAAATTTGTTAGAACTAGAAATATGTCTATATGAAGGATGACTAACGGATTTTTTGGTGTTTCGGTTAGTTGTAGTTTAACTGGTTTTTCTGGTATATTTGTTAAGATATTTTTGTACCATATTTTTCATTTTTGGGAAATATTATGATCGTTTAATTTTTTCTAAGTTTCCCGTTATACTTCTGTGGTCTTTGTCGTGTATTTCTTTAATGAAACTGATTTGTTCTACTATATCTTCAACGTCTAATTTTAAATACTTGGTTCGGATCTGTTTCAGTTTGTCTTTAAAATCTCTTTCAACTATACCGTTTAATAATTTAGCTGTTTGAGGATTGCACAAAATTGCTGTTAAATTATCGGGGCTTACATATTTCTTTATTATGTAAATTAATTTTTGTTCATTGAATGCGTTTGTCTTATTATTATTATTATTGGAGGGCCATGTGGGCGATCAGCCACCTCGCAGTGCGACCTAAAAGATCTATTGTGCTGGACCTTGCTTAATTATCCGTCCAGTCAATATTCAAGTTCTTAATGAACTTGATAATACTGCCAGCCGGTACCTGATACATACTATCTGGGCTTATAGCTCTCCCTCCTAGATGCTTACTACAGCATGTAGTTCCGGTAGAAAGATGGTAGCATTAGAGCCCAAGGACTTCGAGAGGGCTGTCCCACTCTTATTTATTCCAACCCCTGCCCCGTCTTCCGTTTGATTTTACTCTTACGAGTTGCTGGTAATTGAAAATCGCTTGTAGGTCACCCAGCTTTACTACAGGAAGGCTCAATAAATTGGACGGTGCCTGGTATCCAGAGTCCGCATATTTTGGACTGATTAACCTATCAGCCATTCATCCATCGGCATATGCTGTTCCACCTTAGATTAGGGTTTTTTGTCAAGGTTTTCTCCTTTAGCGCCGTACTTTGGCCTGTGCCAAATGTCCAAAAATGTGCCAAATGGTCTTAGTTCCCAGTGGTTGCCACGAGGAGGCAGTACGTATACTTGCGAATTGTGACCAGGTTACCCCTTACACAATTGTACTCATCACGCAGCTGCCTAATACATGACCAGAACAGCTTACGTGATGCGCACACATCTGGAAAGTTACGGAGCTGGTAGATTAATCTACTCAACTTTGGTCCCCTCCCCCAATAAACGCCAAACCACCATGCGTTTGTCTTAATTGTTACTCTTCGTCTTGATTCATGATATATTTGTATTTTTGTACGTAGTTTTGTTATTAGTGAGCCAGGTAATAGAAATATATGTCGTTTAAACTCGCTAAGTGGATCTTTTGTTATTGGGATTGTTTCTTGTAGGTTTGTAGGCTGCATTCGTTTACTGTTTCCTTGTCTGATTCTGTATTGTGTATATTGATTTCAATGTTTGATAGTTCGCCATTTTGTTAGTTTAGAGTTGGGATCTTTTAATTTTAATAACCATTCTAATGGTTTATAATCTGTATAGATTTGGAATGTTTTACCGTTAAGTTATGGCCTATAGTGCTTGGTTGCCCAAACAATAGCTAGTAATTCGTTGCTGAGTAATTGGTTTCTGCCCTATTGAATGTTCTAGATGTATAACTGATTGGCTTGTCATTTTGAGATAAGATTGCTCCAATTGCATAATTAGACGCATCTGTTGTTTGTTTAAAAGATTTTGAGAAGTCAAGGTATGTGATTATAGGTTCTTTTGCTGTGACGTAATCCTGTTCCTTTATATTTATTTTTGCATCATTTTTTAATTTTTTGTTAATGGTTTTGTTTTTTCTGCAAAATTATGTATACATTTTCGGTAATACCCTATTAATCCAAGAAATGATTTTAATATACCGCCATTACCTTTTTGCATCCTCTCCTTTACACCTTTTATCCTTTTTATTTCTTTTAGCATTCGTTCATCAACGGTTATTAATTATGTATATATTACATTTCCATTTTTGAAATTATTATTATTTTTCATTTTTACTTAACTTTTCTATATTGCTTACCTCGGGCTAGATTTCGAGTTCTTACTCTTACAAACCTATTGAATTAGATACATCTTACCATAATGTGCTACGCCTTAATGGTCTGTGCTACCCTTGCTCGTATGAAATTAATGTACTTATGGGTATTAACGTTGTTATGTTTATAAAGACAATTTTATTTAATATTTTTATTTTTGCAAATTTCACTTCAAAAATATGCTAGAAATATTAAAATTTGTTAAATCAAAGAAAAATAAATGCAATAATACATTTACATGCAATATTACGGAATACGAATACAACCCGATGGAATTGTGTCTGTAGTATGTATAATCTATGAATGTGTAAATCTGTATGCTCCTTTTTGTACTTTATTCTTCGTTTTATTAAAAAGTCATTATCTGATCATTTTGTGACTTTTAAAACCTTTAATTTTATAATAATAGAGATGGATAGAAGTATATTATATACTAGGGGGTACAGCCCGTCCTAGGACCGATACAATTTTGAGAATAACTATAGTTATGTAATGTTTTGATTAATATCTTATCTAATTGATATTTTTTTGTGATATTTTTTTATCGGTATTTCTCAGCCGAGTAAAAGTACCTCAAGATTAAAGCTTTTTAAGGATGATTGTACCTTAATAAACCTTAAACCAAAGAGTAAGGGGTTTTAAAAATGATGTTACATGTGTTGGGGCATCACACAAAACCTTACAGACCGACAAAAAGGCAGAGCCTGGGTTTTTATTTACAAAAAAAAAAAAAAAAAAAACGTATAAACAAAACTAACGTGAGTTGAGCAGAGTCGAACCTCAGAAAAATGTTCATGTCTTACTACAACTGACAATATAAGAATTTTGAAATAATTTGTAATAGTAGTTGCTTATATTTAGGCGCATCTTAAAATCTTATCATTCATTTTTTTGTGTAATTACTGTAGTAACTAGCTATAAAGAGCAATATTTAATTTAAAGTAAAATATTTGGTTAATACATAAATAATAAAAAAATAATAATAAAACTTAAAAAAAACTAAAAAATTGGAAAGAAAAAACTTTAAGGAGAATCGAACCAAAGACTTTTGTAGTCCTAGTCCAGTGCGGTACATACCACTGAAACCCAAATCATAAAAGAAATCAAATTTAATTGTCATTGTTATTTTGGTACGTTACAGCCTGACCAACAAGTCCGGGGTTTCCTTAAGTTTATTGTTATTATTATATATTCCAATCACTTCAGAGAAATATTTAAGCACGTAAACAATTCAAAGAAATTATGTCTAGTTGTCAGTTTCATTCGTGTTAGTTGCTTTGGTTTACTTTATGGTTTCGAAAGAAAGAAAATGTAGAAAAACCCTAATTGTCTAATGCTGCCATCTTAAAGCTTTAGGATACAAAATTTTATATTTTTCAATTCCTTAGATGCATTGAAATGCCGTTATAAAATAAAAATAAAAAATCGAACCCGATTTTTTTTTGGAAATGATTAAATATCGAATGAAATAATTTGCTATATCCGCCTAAATGTTGATTACCAGTTTTACAAAATTTATTACATACTCATTGTTTTACAATAAACATTCCGTTATGAAAAAAAAAAAATATTATTAAAAATTAATACGGACTTTAATCAGCATCGAACCCGTAAAGTTTTCTCTAAGAAAACATTGTCATTGTCAAATTGTCAACACCTATATCACTTATGATACTGAGTTACAAAATTTGGAGATGTAAATTGGAAATATAAGAAAAGCGTTCCAGAGTCAGAGAATGAATTGGATTGATATATTAGATTGAGCTTGAAGGAGGTCATAATTTCAAGAGAGATTTAGATTTTTTTGTGATTTTTAGAGCTATAGCATGAGGCTCTAGGACATTGGGAAGTAATTTTCCATAACAATTTTAGAAAATTTAGTACAACTTAAGCATCGTATTATAAGAGATAAGCATATACGCCATTCAAGTGACAACTCTTATGGTGTAGTCAAAATGTTTAAAATCCTTAGCGATTAGTGTTTTTAATTTGAAGTGAGGTATTTTTTCCAAAAGTAAATTACTTATGTAATTAGCAGGCACTTGTATATTGCAATAAGTAATTGTTGAATTTATTTTTGTGCCATTAAAATAATAATAGAAATGGCGTATTCCATCGTACAAACGACAGAAAATAAGAAACCATACCTTACGGTAGTTTCAAACAACTTTGTGGTGGAAAATGCTTGGATCAAGTTTTTAACAGGGTGTGCAGATGGTATCGCTGCTAAAGCTGACAGCACTGATTTATTGTATTGGCCACTATATAAGGTCAATGACTTATTTAGTAAATCGGAGAGCGTACCACCACCTTGTTGGAAGTTAATTTGTTCATTTTTAATATATTTTTGAATAGTTTTACTTCAATTTTACTGTTTTTTTTAATTACGCAATTAGATAATGAAATGTAAAATAAAACGACGAAATTTGGAATTTGAAGTGACTACCAAAATTCAAGAAGAAATGATGAATTTGTCAGATAAATTTCAGCTCAGGGACATTAATAGTAAGAAATTCAATTAATTTAAATTAGTATAGATCCAACAGTTTCAAGTAGTTTAGGCTCTACTATAACTCCAACATGTAATGTTGACAGAAAAAAAATTATTCGAAAATATTGTAAAATGATACCACAACGAGAAGCTAATAATCTCAGGTAATTCCGAGCAACAACGCCCCATACAACATCCAACTAGCGGTTCTACTATACAGGAAGATACAAATAGCAATGCGATAATTTTGCAAAACATTTTGGAGACGGTTACAACTTCTAGAGACAGCATGACAAACAAGATGTCAGGATTGGAATTACGAATCAGTTCGATAGAACTCCAAATAACAAAATTACCTGACTTAATGAGAGAAGCAGCAAAGTATGATGATGAAAATAAAAAAAAAACAAACCATGTCGATTTCGACTTTCACTAGGTCATTTAATTTACCACTAATTTGAGTAGCTACGGCATGTAGTACTTAACGTTTTTAGCTTTATCACACGAAACTTAAATTATTAATTATTTAATTTGAAATTAGTTTAATTTATTTATTCATTAATTGTTTTTTTATTTAATTATATATTTATTTATTCATCACTAAACTATTTTATTTATGTATTTAGTACTAAAAGATTGTACAAACTAATTTTTATTTTACATAACTATCTCTAACTTATACAAAAAAAAATTTGCTTTTTTTAGAAAAAACATTAACTTTGGAAACAAGACCGTTCTCTTGTAAATACCAATCCAGACTCCTTGAATCCAAAACAAAAATCTAAAAAAACAGATAGAAGCCAACCCGTCAATCCCGTTAAAAAAAATATTATCAAAATTCGTTTTTTGTTCTTGGTGTAGGTATTTTTTCCAATAAATTTAACCCCTTCTGAACGATGCAATTTTGTTGCATCGATACACCTGTTTTGCACTTTTTTGTTAAATGCTGAGAATATTTTTAAAGCAATAGCTACTGAAACGTCTTTGAAACTTTCTATTATTTTTTAATTTTTTCCAACTTGAAGGAATGTTTTTTTTTTATGTTGCCATCATCCATGTTTGAGAAAAATTGTCCCATACTAAATTAAACACTTTAATGATCCTTTTGTGATTTATAATCCGCTTGAGTTTTATTTCGATCACATATTGAGTTGTTTAACTTAATAAATGTGATCGAAATAAAGTATAGTCACGAAAAAATCTTAAATTTCCTTATACATATAGTACTAGTATATTCGATGAACAACCGTTCAAATTTATGGTTAAAAAATGACCTCTCATTTATTTTAAGTCATAGTAATAATAAATTTACGGCTTTTTAAAGCTTCACATCAAATAGAATACCGACCAAATAGAAAACGACCAATATATGACACATTATGACTAAGTAGTCAACAAAATGATCAATATGTGATCTTTTATGGCTTAGTAGTCAACAAAATGACCAATTTGTGACCTGCGTGTCATCAAATGGCTAATGTAAGACCGAAATGAGACTAAATCAAAAAATTATTATGACTCAAGGTTTACTGGGGTGTTTTCTCATGATGGTAAGTACCAAAAATAAGCGATGCGGGTGAAATCGGTTCAAATTGTTGCTGCTTTCGCTCGCCTTCAGTTATATTTCCCTCTAAAAGGAAATTTCCCTCTTTCCCTCATCTTCTAAAATGAGGAATTCATGTTTTTCTATCTATTGTTGTTGTAATCGAGACATTCATTTTACTTCGTTAATAAAAATCCAAAACAAAATATACACGCAATCAAAAAAATTGCTCGTGATCGTCAATATAAAAAACAAAAAGTAAGATAAATGAATGGTTTTTAATTTATTCATTCTTCGAAAGGTTGATTCACCAGATTTGTTCATTGAGCTCGTCAAGAAAATGACAACTTGACGGAGTTAAAAACCGAGTTAAAAATACTATATGTTATCTCGCAGGACACAAAAGAGAGATAACATATTTTACCTCCGTCAAGTTGTCATTTTCTTGACGAGCTCAATGGGCAAATCTGGGGTGACATGTTATCACTTTTTTCACTTCGATGCATTTTGGATAGAATAACTGTATTCCTTTGTTAAAAATATAAAATTTTAAAACAATTTAGTTGTAAGATACCGTTATTCTGTCGAAATGCATCGAAGCGAAAAAAGTGATGGTTATAACATGTCGGCCCTGGTGTATCAACCTTTCGTCGACCACATTCATAATAGTTTTAACTTTTTTTTTTTTTTGGAATTTGTTGTTTTTTTTAGTTAAGCGGTAACCTGGAATAAGAAAAATAAAAAAAAAAAAGATTTTCAGCTTTTCTTATTTCACTTTGACATTTCGATTCCATAGATATTATTATCTATATAATTTAAAAATTTTTAAGTTCAAAGCGAAATATTTTTGTTTGATTTTTTAGTTATTTTAGGAAAAATTATACTAAATTCATTTATATCGTAAAAAATTATTAATTTACATTAACTAGTACTAATTAATGATACAGAAACACTGTACAAAATTTTTTGTTTTAAAAAAATTGTATACCTCAATTTTATTTTTTTTAGGTTATGTTTCAATTTTTGCTTGGGTTTTAAATGTATGTACAATATAATTGCTCAATTATTTATTGTCTAATTTAATGCTCAAATATTCCCGTTCTGATTTATTTGTTAATAATTAATCAACATGTTATAATTTTTACCAAACCAGTTGTTTACTTTCTACAGTAACAAGTTGTGCAACCTTTTTAAAATTTTATAAGCTTAAAAATTAAATTAAATTCATTTATATCGTAAAAAATTATTTAATTTACATTATCTGTTTCTAATTAGTGATACACAAGCACTCTGCAATGTTTTTTGCTTTAAAAAAATGTAATGTCTCAATTAAATTGGTTTTAGGTTATGTTTCAGTTTTTTTTTGATGTTTTAAATGTATATACGAGTACATTATAAATACTCAATTATTATAGTCTAATTTAATGCTCAAATACTCTCGTTTTAATTTATTTACAAACTAGTTGTTTATTTCCCGCGTTAAAAATTTGGGCAGCCTTTTTTAAGTTTCTTAAGTTTACACGAAAAATTTCGCTAATAACACGTAACTGAATTGCCAAAATTTGTGCACATCAAATCAAAATAGTCACAAATGTATTACCGTATACAACATAATTATGTGTATACTAAACAAAATTAGATAACGTGAATAACTGTTTCACTTTCGGAATTTATATACCAAATTGTCAATTTTAAAACTTCTTAGCTTGAATCTTTATTTCAAATCACTATCCAAAACGATATCAAGACTCAAGAAAAAAAAAAAAATAATAGCACTATCGTCCATCCGATTTATTTCACAGCATATTCTCAACTGCCTAAAAAAACAATTTTCTCCTCAAAACGAAAACGATCAATCTCATCATCAACCATACAAAGGGAAAATCGATTATCGATCACAAATGTATTTATAAAGGTATCATTACACAGCTACGGAGGGCAGTACTTGTAACGCGTGAATACGTTACAAATCGCGGGGACGTACCCATGAATCCCTGAGATTAGGAGGCTCATGTTCTACAGTTTGAGCTAGCCAACAAAATAGGCACCGTTTCGATGATTGGAGCAATTTTTTTAGTAAAAAAAAACAACAAAAAAATAATACATTTCTAATAAGTGCGTGGTTCTCGAGCGTGATATACTCCTATGCTCTTCCCATTTCTCTCCAGTTCATATGCTACCTTACCAATTCTCTTAATAATTTTAGCCTCAATTAATTTGCGAGCAAATTTGGCGGAAAATTTCTGCGCAGCGTCACTTTTTACGTAATTTTTTACGAAGACCTTCTGCCCTACTAGAAATTCGCGATTAACACTATGGAGGCTATAAGTATGAGCAGCTTTATCAAACGCCTTTTTGACATGTAGAAGGATAAGATCCTGACATTTATTTAGTCGGTTGGCTTGACACTGTGGAGAAATGTCACGTTCACTTGTAAGGTTTAATGCTCGAAGCAGTCGATATTCCGTAGCATGTGAGATGATATGTTGGCCAAATAGGATAAAGTGAGGCGAGAACTGGGTTGATTCATAAATTACGTTTCGCAGAGCATGTTCAATCTCCGGTAAATGTATGTCCCAATGACTGTGATCATCCGCAATGTAAGCTCGTATGGCTGCTAGAATTGATCGATTTACACGTTCCGATAAATTAGATTGAGAACTATACCTTGGTGTGTAAATGTGTGATACTCCATATTTAGTGAATAGATCGTTTAAAACCTTAGAAATAAACTGCGGTGCATTATCGGACACTATCGATTCTGGAACAGAATACTGTAGAAAAATTGTATTTAGTTCAATAGCAACGCTGCATCCTATGTAGTTCGCCGGATGGTTTTCTCCACAGTGAACGCATTTAGGTTGAACATTTTGGGCTTTTACACAATCTTTGGTATGATGTTTACCTAAACATTTGACACACCTAGGTTCCCTGTTGCAATATTTTTGTGTATGTCCATAGGCTTGACATTGTTTACATTGTGGTATAAGCTTAGATCTTCTTAGAGGCTGAATAACCACTTTGCACCCCAAGATGTACTTAATTTGATAAATTTTTCGATATCTTCATCAGTATCGAAGGTCAACATAAACATGTTGAGAGGTACTTTGCCTCTCCGTTTTAGCTTAATCGATGCTTCAGTTGCCTTAAATCCTTTTGCTTTCAGGTCATCAATTATTTTATCTTGTTTACACGTAGAGTGTAAGTTTTTAGCCATGACCCTAATTGATCTGGTTTGTTTATCTTCAAACGTGTGCCAAGCACGTTTTTCTTCATTTAACATTTTTGTCATTTTTCTGTATGTTTCAGCATCTTCTAAGTTTATTTTGATGGTGTTTCCATTCATCACCTTTGCATTAAACTTATCAGTAGCAGTTATTGTTTTTATTTTTTCATAGAGTACATCGTAGTCTTTGACTTCATCTATTACTATTGGTGGTGGTGGAGGTATTTTTTTTGGTTGTTTCTGGATAATATTTGAAACATTATCCTTTAATTGAGGTGGGGAGGGCGTATTATTCCGTCTCCTTTTTTTTCTCCCAACTTTAACTCTAATCCACTCAGTTTCTCGAGCTAGTTCTTCTTCATCCGTATGATACTCTTGTGGAGTTGTATTCTGGTTAGGAGTAGAACCGATGTCCTCCTTTGGCTTAAGAGCTTTAACTTCGTTTTCAAGCGTCTTCATACGCTCCTGCATCCATGCAATTGTAATATTCAGTTGCTTATTTATATTGTTGGCTTCAACTAATGCATTATTAGCTTTACACAATTCATTGTGAAGCTTTTCTTCGTTTGTAGAACGAGTGATGTGGCTGCTGGCCCTAATGGAGGGACTACCGCCTCTTATCGGAAAATACGCGACTTTGTTACTCCTCTGGAAGGGATGTGAATTATCCTTTTCTGTTTCACTCAAATGAGCTTGTTTATTCACCAACATGTCTTGGGATTGGTTAAAATAATTGTAGTATAGTAATGGCTCGTCTCCCCCAGAATCCATGAGACCGATCTCCGAAGAGGGTGGATTTACCTGAGCAACAGGTGTACCACCTGGGGTATTAGTTTCCTTATTTGTTCCGCTCATTGCTCATTTATAGTGTACTGCACTCGCCTCTAGTATTTCGCCGATGCTTCACATCGTTGCCCGGGTGTTACCACGTGGAGGTATACTAGACACATTTGGTGGTTTCTACATAGTTGCAGCGTTGGAATATAGACCACGAGATACATGGCTATAGACGGTCATCCCCTACCCTATTGAGACGCACCCAACACCCATTAGGTATAATTGATTATCGGAAAATGATCGAAAGAAAATGATTACAGTTAAATATGCATGTTTAATATTCATCTTGTATCATTTAAATCTGTTGTTGAAGGTACGTTACACCAATTTTAGAACGACCTTCCACGTGGGTAACGAAAAACCATCCAACAAATTTACTGATTTGTTACACGAATGGCTAACAATTATCACTTCTATACAATTCAAATATTAGAACAATACATATAAATTCTAAATAAAAATGTTCACAAATTACGTAACTTTATATAATTTTTAGTTTACTTTGCTAATAACGCAAATCACTGGTAACTGAATTGCCAAAATTTGTGCACATCAAATCAAAATAGTCACAAATGTATTATCGTATACAACATAGTTATGTGTATACCAAACAAAATTAGATAACGTGAATAACTGTTTCACTTTCGGAATTTATATACCAAATTGTCAATTTTTAAACATCTTAGCTTGATTTTTTATTTCAAATCACTATCCAAAACGATATCAAGACTCAAGAAAAAAAAAAAAATAATAGCACTATCGTCCATCCGATTTATTTCACAGCATATTCTCAACTGCCTAAAAAAACCATTTTCTCCTTCAAAACGAAAACGATCAATCTCATCATCAACCATACAAAGGGGAAATCGATTATCGATCACAAATGTATTTATAAAGGTATCATTACACAGCGACGGAGGACAGTACTTGTAACGCGTGAATACGTTACACCTATATAATTACAACAACACAAAGTAGGTCGACAACCTTGACGTAGACAATTACAACAGCAAAAGTGGGTCAGCTGATCTTGATCTAGATAATTACAACAGCAAAAAGTAGGTCGACAACCTTGACACAACAACAAAAAGGAGATCAGCGGATCTTGACCTAGATAATTATAACGTCAAAAGTAGGTCAGCTGACCTTGACCTAGATAATTACAACAACAAAAAGTAGGTCAGCCCAAGCCTCCCGACTACTACTTACTTCTTATATTTTTCGCATTTTCCCCCTTATTCGTTTCATTTTATATCTCTTATTTGCATCATGTATTCATGCTACACAAAAAACTAAAAAAACGCCCATTTGACACTGTCAAATGTGCGTTTTTTTAGTTTTTTGTTTAACATGGCAAAAAGTTTTTTGTTTAACCACAGAATACAATATACAGAAGCATAATCTCTGAGGCGATCCGATGAGTACTAACTAAAAATCGAAGAATTTGTAGGGGAAATGAATGTTCAATCATCGGTCCAACCATATAAAAATGAACATTTTATATTATCTCTTTCCTTCTTTCATTATATTGAATTTGATCGCACGAAAATCATTTACAAAACAAACGTTTTGAATGTGTGCAAGGTTTTTTTTTTATACAATTTAAGAAAAATTTAATCAATTTTATCAAAAACATCTATTATAATCATACTACTGAAGGTATCGATGAAGTGGAAGTTATTTCACCCATTGGAGTTCTGGGGGGCTATTTGAGAATTCGATTCGAACGTGATCGAGTCGTCGATGTATTAGATTCCTATTTGAGTTGAATCAGATTCATTCGTTTCTTATTTAAATCCAATATGAATCTTATTCATCGAAGACTCGATCACGTTCGAATCGAATTCCCAAATGGCCCCCCTGATCCTGACTACATCCATATAACCTTATTATTATCAGTGTAATCAATAGGTTTGAATTCAAGAATTGTAAAAACAAATCAGAACAAGAATTGATAGATGCTTATTGCCGAAAAATTACAAATACAACAACAAATGCATTTTCCTTGATCACATTTTACGAGAAAATGCAACGCCGCATTCGTCTATTATTTTTTTAATTTTTTGTTTATTCTTATTATATATACAATAAAAAATACAAATTAATAAAAAATAAAAAATAATAGTAAACGAATGCGACGTTGCATTTTTTCATAAAATGTATAGAAATTAATAACATTTAAAATGTTCGATTAGCTGTGTTTTGAACTCAATACAAGTAGTGTTTTTTTATTCGCTCCGGATAGCTGCTATCGAGAGCCGTCATATAAAAAATGGCTCCCGATAGCGCTCCGTATAAATAGGTAGAGCCAAATAGTTTTTATATGAAGTTTTTGGTAAACAATTGAATTAAAAATGATATTTTGATGTGAAATAAGTTTAGTTTACCAATAAATAGCGCGTCAAATTTAAATTTAGGCACAGAAAAATGACGGCTCTCGATAGTAGCTATCCGGAGCGAATAAAAAAACACTACTACAATCATCGTTTCTAGTTTTATATACATATGTTTATTCATTTTGTGTTTTCATTGCTTTCTTGTTTGTCGTACACATATATTCCCTGATAGAACGAGATAACGCATTGCATTCTTTTATTATTTTGCATTTGTTTACATTTTAAGATACACTATACAGCAAGGATCAAAATAAACATTTCCTTATTAGTAAAATACATTTGGATAAGAGTTTCAGTACAGGATTTTTACTGTATGAATCCAAATATTATTTTATGTTACACAAATGCCACTACAGTAAGAATAAAATTGATTAAATTTTTCTTAAATTGTATAAAAAAAACCTTGCACACATTCAAAACGTTTGTTTTGTAAATGATTTTCGTGCGATCAAATTCAATATAATGAAAGAAGGAAAGAGATAATATAAAATGTTCAAATTTTATATGGTTGGACCGTTGATTGAACATTCATTTCGGAATAATCTATTTTTGCTTGTGTATTGAACGGATTAACGCGTGATATAAGTAACTGCTCTGGGTGGGGAACACATGAGTCGGTGTATTCGACGAGGCCGGTGTGGCGTACGGATAAATATGTACTTGTGTTCGCGTCGTTTTGCTTTTGTTCGTTGTGTCTGTGTACTATCAGAGCCTTCTAGAGTATAGAGCCATAATCTTAATGACGTATTTTTTAGAAGCTTTTTTAGTGGTATAACTTTTCACTGATTTCCATAGGAATCCATAGTAAAAATGGTGTTTTTTAGCTTCAAGTTTTTCAATGAAAAAAACAAAAATATTATAAAATGTTTATATAAAATTTTTCTACATATCTTTAAGAACAGTATACAAGAAGGCCATGTGGTATTAAGTAAATATTAATTGCAGAAATATTAAAATTAAATTATTTCTAAAATATATTTTTTCGAACTTTCATTTTGAAAAATACATCAAAGTTGGCTCTGACAAATTAAAATAATACTTGCTAAATTTATATTTAGTTTTACTAGTGTACGTAAGATGTCTAAAATGGTTACAGAAAAATACGAAAAAAAATTATTTAATCGCAAAATTATCACACGTTCCTATATTTTGTGAATTTGTTTTGCCTTTCCTACAATTTTTGAATTTGAAATTTCCTCAGGTGGTAATTTTTGGTACGATTTTTCCAAATTTTTACGGCCATCACTGCCATCTATGTAATGTATATTGACTTAATGGCGAAACGAATCGTAGTAAGCTTTTATTTCAATTTGACCAGAATGCTGTTGTTATGAATTTTTTTTAATATTTTAGTTTAAATAAATCAATTACTACAAGAAAATGAAAACGATTTATATAAACGATATTCATATATGTTGAAATTCAAACATTTATGAAAGAATTTCAGATATCATAATTAAGAATTTGTAACGTTTTCATTTAAAAATTCGTATTAGGAAAAAAAGTGATTTCCCATATGTATTGTATATTTTACTATGAAAAGTTTCGTTTTTTCCTCGTTTCTAATTACCTTATAAAAGCTCAAATTTTTTGATTATGGCTCTATAAAATACAGTGTGCTCTGGTACTATACATAGATAGAATAAAATTTAATTTTTAAATAAACAAAAAAAAAATATTTTTTTTTTTTTTTTATGTTTGGCTAAATTATAGACCTATTTATAAAATTTTTTAATAAATTTCTTTATTTAAATTTTCTCCTTTTTCTATACAATTTTTTTGCCAAATTTTCGGTTTTTTAAACCATTTTCAAGGCTATGAAAATTTAATTAAAAAATAATGCTATACACAATATTTTTCACCAACCGACAAATTTATTTTAAAAAAATAAATTTGTCGGTTGGTGTAAACTATTGTGTATAGCATTATTTTTTAATTAAATTTTCATAGCCTTGAAAATGGTTTAAAAAACCGAAAATTTGTCAAAAAAATTGTATAGAAAAGGAGAAAGTTTAAATAAAGAAATTTATTAAAAAATTTTATAAATAGGTCTATAATTTAGCCAAACATAAAAAATAATATAAAAAGACCTAATTAAAAATAAACAAATAAAAAAAAAATAATAATAATATCAATATGTGCACGGATACAGCTAGCAAAGGCAAAGCGATGCGAGAGAGGAGAAAATAAGCGGGAGGAAAATTTTTTCTGCTCTTATTTTTTTTGATGTAAAATGTTTTTTTTTAAATTTTTTGGTAAGTAGGTAGTCTAGTTTTTGCATCGGCGACTATAAGCGAAATTTTTTATATATAAAAATTAAAAAAAAAAAAATCTAATTTTGTATTTTGGTGACGGGCAGTCAAAAAGTTCTTTTTTTGGGCTGATAAAGAGTTTTTAGTTTTGAGTTTGTCAAGCTTTCAGTGCTAAAAAGAAAAGCTATTTTTTTTTTTTTTTTTCAAAATAAACAAAATAAATGAAAAAAATAATAATAATAAAAATTATAAAATTTATAGCTGAATAATGCCAATTGGCCAGTTATTTAGAAATTTGATTGTTTAATTTTTTTGGAAATAGAAGTGCCGTGTGGCGATATCAATGGGTTGTACCGTTTTCTTTATAAAAAAAAAATTTGTAATTTTGATTAATAAATAAAAAAAATATAAAACTCGGTGGTGTTTGACTTTGATTAGTCATCAAATATGTATATACATTTATTTTTCTGATTTGATTTTTGATTTGCTGTTGTTGGAGTGTCTCTTATGGAATTATTTTTGTGACATTGAGTGAAAAAAAGGTTGGGAACACAAAGAAAAAAAAACAAAGAAAAGTGTAAATACAAAGAAAATATTTGAACCGCCTAACGGATTTTTTTTGCGATTGTTCATTTGTGCGGTGATCACGGGACATCAAACGCCAGTGGCGTTGGCATACAGTGAATTTAAGTTTGTTTGTTTTTTTCGCCGAGAAGTCTCGATTTTTTTTTATATATACAACATTCTAGTTTTTTGATTTCATAAGAGACAAGTCGAAAATTATATAAAAAAAAAAAAGTAATAATAATAACAATATTAATTGATAATTATAATAAGTCTTCGACTGATTGAATTTAAATTAAAAAAAAAAAAAAATGTATATAATATTTTGGTGTTAGTTGGTTTGGCAAGTGATACAGTTTGTCAAGAATGAGTTTACACATTAAAAATAAATTTAATTTTCCAAGTTAAGTAGCAAAAAATGTTATTTTTTATTTCTGTTTAATTTTTTTTCTGTAAATAGTTATATTTACATATAGTTTTTAAAGAGAATTGAATTACAAAAAGTATAAATTCAATGCAATAAAAACAA
Organism: Tipula vernalis; assembly: GCA_958295665.1. Classification (NCBI taxonomy): domain Eukaryota; kingdom Metazoa; phylum Arthropoda; class Insecta; order Diptera; family Tipulidae; genus Tipula; species Tipula vernalis. The sequence continues at coordinate 250,778,340 of OY282558.1, forward strand.
AAAGTACAACAAAAACAAATGTTATTCAATTTTTCAAGTGTCAAATAACTCTTTTCACAAATGATAAGATGATAATTTTAATAGAATATACCTTAATTTATCAATTAAGGACTAGACGACCGTTATCATTTATCACGCATTGCAACCGTTATTTCATGGAATGAACCAACTTTCCCAAGTCATAACTGCTCGGTATGTCTTGCCACTCTTCAAGTATTGCACTTTTAAGTGCTGTTAGGTTCTTTGGCTGCCTTTTAGCTACTTGTTTCTTTAAATAGACCAACAAATTTTCAATCGCGTTTAAGTCGGGGCTTTGGGCTGGTGTATCCATAACTTTGCTACAATTATATAGAAGCCATATCCGCATCTTATGCTCCTTATGCTTAGAGTCGTTATCTTGATAAAATTTGAAATGCGGTTTATTGTCTTTAATAAACCCGAATTTTAACGCACTGCTTATCAAACATTTCTTCAAAATGTCTAAATATTGTTCGGCATTCATTCTATTTTCTATAAATCCTAAGTCTCCTACTCCTATGCTAGAGATGCAGCCCCAAATCATTAAGGACATTTTTCCAAACTTTACAGTAGGAATGATGTTACGGCTTTCTAAAGATGCCAATGCTTTGCGCCATACTCTAGTCGGTCCATCGTTGTAATATAGCATCATCTTCGTCTCATCACAGAATATGACGTCGTCCCAATAGTCAACAGGTTCGGATATTAGCATCGTAGCAAAAGAAAGACGCTTTTCAACATTTTGTGCGGAAAGTAGCGATTTCTTGCGTGCAGATCTGGAGTAGTACTTGTGTCGCAATATGGCCTGGCGTACTGTTTCATGAGAAACAACAGTGCCGCATTCTTCCTGAAGTTCCTTTGCAAGATTTCTGGTCGAAGTCCGAGGATTTTGATAGAGTTTTCGTATAATTAAGCGGTCTGCACGTTTCGTTATTTTACGCTTAGGGCCACCTCCACGCTTTGGCTCTAATCTACATGTAACAGAAAACATTTCTGATAATTCCTGCACATTTTTACCCAAATAGTGATTGTCATATATCAGTTGGGCCACCTCAAACGATACTCTCTTACCAGGCATTTTAAAAATACAACACTTGAAATTGTGACGCTTACAAAGCAAAAACTAATCACCAACTAATTAACAATATCATAAAACAACACATTGCAAAGCATAGGTAACGGTATAATACCGCTAATCGTTAAGAGAGTGCTTTTGAAATTGAAAAAGAGAATTGTGAAAAGAGTTATTTGACACTTGCAAAATTGAATGACATTTGTTTTTGTTATACTTTTTGTTTTTCTTGCATTGAATTTACACTTTTTGTAATTGAATTCTCTTTAAAAGCTATATGTGAATATAACTGTTTACAGAAAAAAAATTAAACAGAAATAAAAAATAACATTTTTTGCTACTTAACTTGGAAAATTAAATTTATTTTTAATGTGTAAACTCATTCTTGACAAACTGTATATCAAATAAACTGTAGTTTGCCGTGTGGCATAGGTTATGTTAAGATTGTATTTGTGCCAGGGGAACCAAATATTTTTATTTTGTTGTGATAATTAATAAATAAATAACAAAAAAAAAACACATAATTGGTACCGAAAACTGAGAAAAAAAAACAATAATAACTGTATTGTGTGTACGTAGTCGGATACCGAATTATCTTTTTGTTCAGCCGTTACAAAGAGCGGCTACACTTAAAGCGTGTAAAGAAAACAAAAATATATATCTATACATCTTGGGGTGAATGTATCCACTGTAAACAAAGTCAAATACTGCGGCAGCAACCCCATCAGATAACCGTGGCGACAGAACATTCCCGCCCGTTTGGGCAATGCAGCCATTGTTTTGAGGGGGATCCTGCGTCGGCGCTGGTAGCGGTGTGGTCGGACGGGCCATTAGAAAAGGTACGCCAGACCGAGGAAAAACAAATTGTAATTTTTTTATCATTTTAATTGTACAGTTTGTTTTCCCTCGGTTATTTTCTTTGCAGATTATAAATTTTATTTTTGTGCGTTCATATTTTCGGTTCGTGGTGGTGTACCGGCTTGATGTGAGCATCCGTACAGATCAAACAACGCAAGCGTTGGACTTTGTACGTGATGCTCACAACAATGTTCCCTTGTCCGGTTGGCACCCACATCTGTATTGTCACTGTAACGAAATTCCCAAAGGGATTCCGTTAACAGACATGAGAATAGAGGTGTGATGCGGTATAGTAGCTGGCTAGAGCTCACGGTGCGGCGTGGGGGTTTTCAGACATATTCCCATGCTTGAATAACCGCATGAAGAATAAAATTTAGACGGGAAAGGGAAATTAAAACTATGTTGCCACGGCCTCAGCGGCAAAAAAAAAAATAAACCGGGAGTGATCGATCCGGAGTGACAGTTCCATTCCAGGCGATCATCGCCGTGACTGCCACATGACGGCCCGCCTACTGGGATGCTGTTTCCCAGTCGCGACGGCTACTGATGCCTATCAGGTATGGAAGGACGCCCGCTTGACAATCTCAGCGACGACCCCCCGGAACGGAAACCGTCACCCCAGCGCGATCAACTCATATTGCGGGCCGCCCTCCAGCACAGCCTGTCCTGGAGGAACGAACGGCACGCACGGAACAGGAATTGAAAACCGACCCTTCACATGGTCACGCCTAGCATCATCCGATCAAATAAAGTCGCCTACGCACACATGGTGCGGCGTAGCACACAACCACAAAAAAGTTAATGAAATTTTAATTGAATTGAAAACACTGATTTTACGTTAACAAAAAAAAAATTCACTTTCACTTTTGAGAAAAATAAAAAAATTAGATTTTCCTTTTAGCACCGAAAGTTTGATAAACTCAAAACTAAAAACTCTTTATCAGCCCAAAAAAATAAATTTTTGACTGCCCGTCACCAAAATACAAAATTAGATTTTTTTTTTTTAATTTTTATACATAAAAAATTTGACTTATAAACACCGATGCAAAAACAACATTTTATATCAAAAAAATAAGAGCAGAAAAAATTTCCTCCCGCTTATTTTCTCCTCTCTTGCATCGCTTTGCCTTTGCTCGCTGTATCTGTGCACATATTATTATTATTATTATTTTTTTTTTGTTTATTTAAAAATTAAATTTTATTCTATCTATAAGCGTATTTTGTTGACCAAAATTGAATTCGAATTATTTTGGGTTTATTTGTTTTCCAAGAAAATAGCCAATTTGATTTAATTGACAAAAGCCAACCTTTCCAAATAAAATATAAATTTAATACGTATTATGACTCTGGTGGCAGGTATCATAACTAAGAATTAGAATTATGTTTAATTAAACCCAATGTTTTTTTTGGGTTAATGTTATTCTTGCGGGATTTATCCTATGCAATTGTTGTTGTAAATTTGTCAAGGAAATACGCTATATGTATAGTACACAGACACAACGAACAAAAGCAAAACGACGCGAACACAAGTACATATTTATCCGTACGCCACACCGGACTCGTCGAATACACCGACTCATGTATTCCCCACCCAGAGCAGTTACTTAATCCGGTATATCAAGCGTTAATCCATTCAATACACAAGCAAAAATAGATTATTCCAGAAACAAAATCAACACTAATTTGTTATTTAATTCTGTATATACTCAAAACCAACACTAATGTAATACTACAAGCCTGATTCAGTGATGAAGCACACAGATACCCTCTTACATTTAATACCTTATCCTTGAAAGTGTTAGTGCGAAAATAGAATAAAAATACTCTCATCTAACCAATCCCAATTATGCGGTTTTCGATTCACCAAAAAAGAGCAAACCGGCTTGCTCTTTCTGCTGTCAAACTGTTCGATTCACCAAGAAAGTCGCTCGATCGAGCAAAATTGTTGTTGTTTTACGAATCTCGATTTTTTGGCAGATTTACAAACACAAACACAAATAGAACTGTCATTTTAAAAGCGTCATTGTGTTTTGTGTTATATTTTGTGTTTCTGTTTATTTTTATGTAAATATTTTATATTATAGAATTAACTTGTTGTTGTTATGTATTGTATATAACATTAGAATATGTTTAGTTTTTTATAGAGTATCGATCTTTTATAAAAATTATAGGTTATGTTTATATAAACGTCAAAAACACGCACACACATATATATTACGGAGCAACTGTTCGATTCACACAGCCTAAAAAGTGATCTTTTAAAGATTTGGTAAAAGGTGAATCGAAATCGACATTAGTTTTTTTCATACCCAATTTTCCCTGCACAATTCGTTTGTTTTGTTTTATCTATAATTTGTATATTTTTCTCACTCATTTATATAATCTGTCGATCACCAATACTTTCATGTATAAGGACAAAATAAATTTATAATATTGGTGACAATCAGGCTTGTAGTACATTAATGTTGGTTTTGCCAGAAATCATATAGATACGGAAAACAAAATATCACGAGGTATATCACACATGCACAAACATAGTCTCGTACGAGATGTATATGAATGTACATGAGAGGGAGAATACAGAATAAGTATATACAGAATTAAAATATGCTTATATATTGAGCGGATTAAATGTTGTATTTTTACATTTGATAATGAAATAGGAGAACACAAAACGAGCATACAAAAAAAAATTCAAATGTGCTTATATCGCAATCGGATGATTTGTTATATTTCAATTTGGTAAAGCATAAATGAAATATAAATACAAGCTTGGCCCCCAGTTATATATAGAAAGTCCAAATCATTTGCGCGTTTGTTTTCCGCGATCTTTTAATTTTCTAGGTGGAGACGTATGCCAGTCGTAACAAATTGATTTTGAGAAGTTTTTATAAACGTCCTTTTGAAAAACGTCTGTAATATTTTTTTGATTGTGTAGTGACATCTAGTGGCAAACGCTCTGTACTTTTTCTTTGATGGTGCTGCCTTTTTCGGAATGATCTATAAATCTAAGTATTCTCGGGAAATATTATAAGTCAGAAATTAGGTTACATATTATATACAATATAATTTATAATGCTATACTTCTATAAATTTACGGTAACTTAAAAAGATATGGATATTAATTTTTAATTTTTTTATTGTAACAATTATATAAAATTAATATTCCTCAAATATTAGCTCATCATCTTCAATTATGTATGTTCACGGCGAAAACATCATCCATTGCTGCCTGTAATAAATCCTGACGACTTGCTTCGTTTCTGGCGGCTTTCAACAAAATATTTTGTAATATTGTAAGTGTTTGTTTTGTTTGAGTTTGTATTTGTGGATGTGGGGTTTGGATTTGTTGAAGTAAGTTTTCTGTATGTGGGGAATTAACATAAATTAGGTCGGGAGTTGAGGATGAGGATATATTTTGGCTATTGTTTGATATTCGAGGATGGACCGTGATGAACAATGGTAAGAATGTGGATGTCTCTGTTGAATTTTTGTATGAAATTGTGGGTTTTGACGTGCTGTGCTGATTGTGGACTTGGAATTTAGGAATAAGTCTTTGGACAAGTGTAACGATGAAGGTGAATTTCTGTATGAAGTTGGGGATTCAGCATATTTAAAAGATTCATTGGAAAGGTCCTGCATTAATGGTAAAGACGAGGAACTATGAGATAATTGCTTGTATGATAATTTTAGCGTTTTTGTACGAGGATTGGGTTTGAATGACTCATTGGAAAATTGTAATGGTGAGGGTGAATTATATGAAGGTGGGGATTCGAAATATTTTAGAGATTCATTGGAAACTTGCGTTGACGATAAGGGTATTGAAACTTTGAACTTTTGAATTTATCGTTTTGTTTTGAAATTAGTGGTTTTAGGCTGCAGATTACATAGGAATATATTGGAATATTTCTTCAATGTTGTATCTAGTTGAAGTAAATTTACAGTGGTAAGTAATGCTAAACAGTAATTGATCTCACTTGCTCCTGTATTATTCCCCCAACAACCACTCAGCCAAAGATGGTGTTCTTTAAGAACAACTGTGAATCTCTTATGCGCTTGGTCCCATCACGAAGAATTTCAAAGAGAACATCCGAACCAATCAATATGTCAACTTCAGCTTGCTTGTTAAACGTGAGATCAGCCAGCGTTACCGATTCAATTTCCTTCATGTTTAAACCAATTGGATGGTAGTCTTCAGGTTATGTTCAGTAGGACGAAGGCAACCATGTTCAATGTGTGCGGAGTGTCCGTCTTTACCTTCAGTTTAACCATGCCCTTTGTTTGTTCAGCAATATCGTGCCCTGTACTCCACTAACCAGCATATTCGAGGGTTCGGCTGTTAAGTTTAACCGTTGCACACATGAGTTGGTAATTAAACTTACTTGGGATCCAGTGTGCAGAAGTGCGCGACACGTTGAGAAGCCACCCATAGAGTTTTCCACATGTAATGAGACAGTTGGAAGAACGGCTAAACTCCGTCCTGCATAATTACAAACCGCTGTGAGGCTTTGAGTTTCCTCTGGCTTTGAGGATATTTCTTCGGTCGCAGTTGCGCACGTCGCTGTGCCCAGGCTGTTCTGGATTGTTCGTCCAACTTCTCGAGTAGGAGATAAATAATCCAAGGATCCCTGCTTACTGCGTCATTGCCCAGCGCTCCCAACCCGCGAACTACCTCATCCGATGTATCCATCATTCTTCTTAATATGCTGGCACTAGCGTGTTGAATGCTAGGTTGACTTACAAACTGCTTAATAAATGCAGTAACGATGTGACGTTTGCGATCGTATCGTTCCTGTAACTTAGCCAACTCAATTAGATAATTGTTCTCTGTTACTCGAATGTGCCGAAATTTTTGAGCCTGACTTAACCTTTTGGATTCGTGGATGGTTTTGGAACACAAATCAAAGAATGAGGGCCACTCAGTATAATTGCCAGTAAATTTTGGAATATTTATTTTTGGCAGTTTCAATTCGGCTTTCGCCCCGAGGTTAAATTCTGACGCATTAAAATTCAATGTCTGATCTGCCTGAGGTATTGCTGGCTCTGCAGTTGATTTTTTACGAACCCACGTTGGCATTGCGACTCTCAGATGGTAATCATTTTCATAAGTTAAATCTCCATCTTTGTCTTCATTCCTTTAATAGTGTATGACATCTATCCAAACTTGACTGGATTTCTGATATTATGGTTTCTTCACTCTTTGCTCTTGCAAAATTAGCCATTTTTGTCAACTTTCCTCTGACGCATGATTTCTGCTTTTGCAAAGCCTATATTTCCTTTTCCATGCTTTGATGGCGACACGAGGTTGATTACGGAATTTGTTCGAGAATAATGGAATTTGTTCGAGAATAAGTGTTTTTTCTTTAAAAGAAGTGTATAGAAAAACATAAAAACTAAATTTTTAAGAAATTTTGAATTGTGAATTTCCAACTGGTTCAGTTGACAAACAATTAGGTAACGGGAAACGTGATTGAAACCGGCAGTTTACTGTTCATTGAGTAATTTTAATGAATAAAATTAAGTTTTTGCACTGTAATTACAACAAAGTGGTGAACAAAACCAGCCACTAAATGAATCACCATCAAAAAGAGCAGAAGATTCGCAATCAATTCAAGGGAATCCTGAGTTTTAGAGGGAAATATATCATATGAAGCTTTGCTTGAGCAATTTCGTCAAATACTTGATGCGGAGAGTAATTTAAGCCGTAAAAGCTCTTTTGAAATCGTGAATATTAAGCCTACAGATGACAAACCGGCGGAAACGGAGAAACAACATTTTCGGAAGCAAATCGATGATTTAACAAGGCGCGAAATGGAATTGAAACGAAAAGAGACAGAGCTTTTAAAAAGAAAGCAAAGTTGAGCTGGTTGAGCGTGAGCCGCTAATGGCATAAAAATCCACCGGATATCGGACTAAAACGATCCTTCTCGCATGCTTTCATTTTAGCTGCTGTGAATCGTCCGATCATTGGCGCCGACTTTTTGTGTAAATTCAGACCACTGGTTGATCTAAAGAACAATCGGCTGGTTGATTCAGCGACAAAGCTGTCAATCAATGCCATCATGGCTCACGTCGACACAGCGACTCCGATCCATTATTCTATCACCAACGGCTACGGCACTCTGCTTACATGCCGACACCATGTGGTCCATCATATTGTCACAGCAGGACATCTCCCTGTGTCAAGACCACGCAGACTAGATCAGTCCGCCATAAAGCGGCGTTTACGGAATTTCAAAATATGGTGGAATTAGGGATTTGCAGGCCATCTGCACCTCTCGCCTCTTATCCATTACACATGGTTAAGAAAAAAGATCTCGATTGGATACCATGTGGGGATTATAGAGGATTGAGCACGGTGAAAAAACCTGATCGTTATCCTATACCCATATTCAAAATTTCTCCATGCACTTACATGGATTCCAAATTTTCTCAAAGCACGATCTCATCAAAACGTATCATTTGTTCGTTTCATCGTTTCATCGTTTTATGAACGAATTCGTTCGAAACTTAGATTTTGTTTTCGTCTACATTGACGATATTCTTGTGGCATCGCGAACTGAGAAACAGCACAATCTCCACATAGGACAACTCTTCCAAAGGTTAATTGAGTTTGATGTTCTCATCAATAGTTAGAAATGCGTCTTTGGCGCATCCACTCTCGATTTCCTCGCAGCCACAAAATAACCCCTAATATTATTCTGCCGTCTGAAGAATGTAATAACCCCATTAGGGAATTCCCAGCTCCAAGTTCAATTAAGCATATTCAGCGGTTCATCGGGATGGTAAATTACTATCACCGATTTATACCAAAGATCGTACAAATAACATAATCTGATATTACTTTATTAATTTTTTGTTGAATGTTAATTAATTCATGTAATTTATAATATGCTACCGCCGATTAGACCATTTTAAATGTGTTTTTATTAACACGAGAAGTATATTAGTATTTACGAACAATCATTCAACGAAATTGGCTAATAGACCGAATTCTATTTATTTAATTTTTTAATTTATATGATTTTAATACGTTCCGAAGATTGTAAGAGAATCCAATCCAGTTTCGAACTGATGAGCTTATGATTATGAAAAAATCAATCTTCTCATCAGGCCGCGGTGACTGGACTGATTATACCACAATTTACATTCTATATATACAGAATGTGCTCTGCGTTAAGTACTAGCGAATCATACTAATACAGATAAATTCAATTCACACAGCTCTGTGTGTACGCTAATTTAACTTTATTAATTTTTTTGTTGAAAGTTAATTAATTCATGTAATCTCTAATATGCTACCGGCGATTAGACCATTTGTAACAACGCACGTGTACGCCGTCACAACGGTTCTTATTTTTTTTCTTTTCAATTCAAATATTCTCACACCATTTTGCTGTTATGCAAAAAGAAAATAATGTAATCAGGTAACTCATATTAAATTTTTGTAATTTCGTTTTTTTTTTGGTGTAAAATCATTAAGTACAGTAATTAAATTGGATATTCTGTTTCCGTTCTAAAAAAAAAAAAAATAATTGTTTTGAAAAGAAAAGAAACAGAAAAATCGTGGTGAATTTTGAATTTTTTTTTAGTGAGTCAGTTTTTAAGTTAATTTTAAGTTAGTCAGCCGGTCGGGCTTTAAGTGATGAAATTTAAGTTAAGTTTAAGTCGGATGTAAAATTTTAAAATAGTAAATAGTTTTAAAAATAGTAGTAAAGATATAGTAAAAATAATCAGCCTTATTAAGTGTTATAAAGTTAAATCGAGAAATAAATTTTAACTCAGCTGAAATGTAAGAATGTCAATACGCAAGAAATAAATAATATGAAATATAATAATAATAGACTTAAGGGTATAATATAATTAATTAAAAAAATATTAATCATTATTCATCAATAATAAAAAAAATTTTGTTAATAGTAAAGTTGGAATATTGAAATGTAAACAATGAAAAAATAATAAAATTTTTTTTTTTATTTTTTTTTACAAATACAAAAACAATGGTGTTCTAGAAATCTAGAACTAGAATGGACAATGTAAGGTAGCCCAATATTCACCAGTGATTTTTTTGTTGTTGTTGTGATATGATAATAAAAAAAAAAAAAATAGAAAAAAATAAAAGGTAAAAATAAACAACACAATTAAAGGTGATAACATAAAGGAACTAAAGAACATAATTAAAAGTTAAAGTTAAAGTGAATAAATGAACAATTTGAGATTCCATTAATCGCTTTGAATTAGCGAACATAATTCCACTAAATCAAAATATATGTATTAATCAAAATTTAACGTACGAGGGCTTAAATGGTTATACATAATTGAACGAAATCTCCAATCAACTGATCAACAGGCTGCAACACCAGATCGTTAAGTTTTATATTTTTTTTTAAGATTATATTATTATTTTTTTTTTGGTTTAATTATATTTTTTATTAAAATTTCTGTGGTTTCCTTTATTTACACTAGTATAATTAAATAATGTATTATTTTGTTGTAATTAGCATTAAATTCCGGAGTAGAGTAGTTTTAGGTTAGTTAGGTTAGGGTAGTGTTTACGAAGAATGTATTTTATCCATAATCATTGTTTTTTTTTGTCTATTTCATACCAAAATAAATTACAGTAGTATCCAATTTATTCATTTCTTATCAAGTCATTCTTTTTAATTCCTTTCTATATATTCTTTTTCCCGTTTAGTTATTTTTGGAACACCAATTCTATTTCCGCCAGAGGTGTTGATTATTAGTTTTGATGTCTGGTTTTTCAAAGTTTCACTTGTTTAGCGGATGCTCTTTACCTTCGGACATTATTTCCTCTTTAAGAGTTTGATTTTTATGATCCGGCGGTAAAAGGTCTGTTGAATGGTTTAACTCACTGATCGTCAATTACAAATATTTCCGGTAGATTACTGTTTGAGTTATTGGTTTGACGAGTGGTAACTTCAAGTTTTTTTCTCTTTTCGATTTATTTCCCTAATCCTCCTCCTCTTACCCTACGATTCTGATTACCTACCAAAGACAAGTAGCGAACGCACATCGAGATCGAGCGTTCTCCGTGGACATTGCTCTTGCCTTGGTTCATCCTCATCGATAAATCATCAATATTTAAATCTATTTGGGTATTTAATTTTTAGGTTATTAATTTTATTAATCATTGTTCGACTTAAACCAATAGTAATTTTCGTTGAAAAAGAAATAAGTTAACATTTTTGTAAATTTACGACTTTTCAGATTGTATCACATTATTTTGTTTTATCACTATATTAAATATTTCAAGATTTTTTTTTGTATATTGAATATTTCATTATTTTTATTACTTGATAAGTAATTAATTTTTTTTACAAAATTTGTTTAACAAGTAGGGAAATTAAATCAAGTTAAATTAAGTTTTCGGCTTAGTTGTTGATTTCCAGCTGACGTTTATTTTTTCATTTTAATATTTTATATTGCATTCAGCAACCATAAATTAAATAATTTCTTTTTGTAATTCTAAATTTGAAGTAATTACTTTGGGAGCGTTTTCGTTCTACTTCTCACTGTTTTCATTCATTTAATTTCGTTTTTGATTTTATTATATACCATATACAATTAAAAACTTATTACAATGAACGTATTTAATTTAAATCCAGGCGAATTCACAATTGAATGCGAATTGCGCAATGTCGCAGTTAATGACCAGATTGCGGCTGAAACTTTGCAAAGTCTGGTGATTAGTGAAGAAACTGAACGTAGTGAGGGGCCGAAGAAAATGCACACCAACGCGGCGAAACGTTCCGATCTTGAGATCGAATCATGTCGTGCAACGTTACGGGAACTGCAAAACCAAATTGATGAATTAGCTGGTTTGGATGCAAGTAAACAGTTAGAATCCGCACAGAAAATTGAATCTCGGTTGATACATATTGCGAATAGACTGAGGCGCGCTACAACCTCACCCACTTGGGTGAGAGGCAGTCTCCAGTTATATTTAAAAGACTTAACTAAATTAAACGAGTCAATAGAGGCTGCTGGAGCTGTGCACATTGGTAATTCTGACGAGCGTGAGCTAGGCAATTCTCCGGAAAGCACAGAGGGTAATCTAGAAGGCCGTCCAGACAACCAAATGTCTGCATTGACTTGGATGATGGAGCAAATTCAACAATTATCCCAACAGGTTTTAGATTTAACCAAGCAGTGTGGTGATCTCAAATCTAAACCGGAAGTGAAACCACCGCCACCTGCAGTTTCATTACCAGGTCAGCAAAGATTTGAATTGCCTTCTTCACATCCTGCGCCGATACAACCGATCTCCTCACATTTACCAGCGAATATAAATCCTCTACTCCTCTATTGGACTTACCGACAGCAGAATCCATTCGCGAATTGGCATGAACTTAGGCATTGCATGATGGAGCGATTTAAGCACCGAATTCCTGACTCCGACATAGAGAAGAAAATTTAGGCTCGCAAGCAACGGCCGAATGAAACGTTCTTCGAGTTTTACCAACAGATTTCAAGCTTGGCTATACAGCTAAGTGTTCCGTACGCGGAGCGGGACTTAATTAAAATTTTAATGAAAAACCTGCGACCCGGCCTCCGTTATCAGTTAACCGATCGGAAATGTCTACACCTTGGAGATCTCATTAATAGTTGTACGAGCTGGGAAAGTACATGGGCAGAGCTGAGGGTTGACCCAGATAGCTTCGTGTCTGCTAAGCGAACCCCCCATGTAACGGAACAAGGTAGTTACCCTCATAGGCGAGCGATTAATGAGTTGAACTATAGTCCTAATTATTATCAAAATCCCCTAAACTACGAACCATATACAAATATGGCTCCGCCCCATTCAGTTCCCCAGATTGATGAATTACCGTCATCCAATTTCAACTCTCGCGGACAAAATCACGCGGAACGATTCACCGCCCCAACTAGGAATAATAACGGTAATCAGTCAAACGCAATTTGCTATAATTGTGACGACATAGGCCATGTTTTTACGGAATGTCCGGTGCCAACCTCGCGATGGTTTTGCTATCGTTGCGGTATGAAAGATACGGTTACATCAAGATGCACCCGATGTAAGGGAAACGACCAGCAGGTACTGTGGAGAACTGGAAATCACAGTACCTAAAGACTGGTCCATCCCAGACATATTCAACAAGACGCTACTGCCAATACAGAACCAGCGTGGAGAGTTCTGACGAAACCTGGAGCGACGACCAATACGAAATAACTTTTCTGAATCTACGGATTCCCATTCCTCTGACGAACCACCTCCATATACTGTCAAAATTAACGTTCCGATATCCAATGTTGCAAAGCCTAAACGGTATTATAGTCCTAAGCACCGGTTAAGAAGTTGTTCTTATTGGAAATCAAAACGGAATCGCAAATCTGACATATTATCATCAATCATTAACACCAACTCTATAGACAAACGACCCAATGCTCAAGTATCCATCAACGGTATTCAGTACAATGGTCTGTTGGATAGTGGTGCTACTATCAGCGTATTGGAGCTGGATCCGATCGGTTGTTAACTGATTCTAAAGTCGAGTTTCATAACTTTCCTAGTTACGTAAATACGGCTAGTGGACAAGCTCAAAGGGTTTTCGGCTACATCAATGCACAAGTCGTCTTTAACAACAGAGAACGAACGATGCAACTTTACATTGTACCCTCATTAGAGCAACCACTCTATTTGGGTATTAATTTTTGGAATTTATTTGGAATCACCCCGAATATATCTACCCTAAATACCATATCGGCCACCCCACCCCACAGCGAACTTAACGAATTTCATCATCTCTCTCCAAAGGATAAGGCAAGACTGGTAGAAATCGTTGCTTCGTTTCCGTCATCAGCGCAGTTGGGACTCGGAAAAACCAACTTGGTATCCCACGTCATAGACGTTGGTTTCGCAAAACCGTTGAAACAACGATTTTATTCTGTTTCCCCTGTGAAGCGCGAACTGATGTACAAAGAGTTGGACCGAATGTTGTCATTAGGTGTCATTGAAGAGAGTCAGAGTTCCTGGTGTTCGCCGGTTACTCTGGTGCAGAAGGCAAATGGCAAAGTTCGTTTGTGTTTGGATGCCAGTGAATTAAACAAAATAACCGTCAAGGATGCTTATCCGTTGCCGATTATCGATGGATTGTTGGGTCGATTGGATCAGACCCGGTTCATATCGACAATTGATCTAAAAGACGCATTTTGGCAGATCCCGCTCGACCCAGCATCCAGAGACAAAACGGCGTTCACGGTGCCGGGATGGCCTTTGTATCAATTCACGGTCATGCCATTTGGATTGTGCAATGCTCCACAGACGATGTGCCGCCTCATGCACAGAGTGATACCGTACCGACTCCAAGATCGTGTTTCTGTTTACATAGACGACTTGCTTATTACTTCGGCCACTCAAGACGAACATTTTGCGCTATTCAGTGAGGTCGCGGATTTGCTGAAGAAATCCGGTATAACAATTAACACCGAAAAAAGTCGGTTCCTGCTCAAGGAGGTGCGGTACTTGGGATATTTAGTTGGCGACGGTTGTCTCCGTACGGATCCAGAAAAGATTAAGGCAATAGTGGAATATCCTATCCCAAAAACCACCAAACAAGTGAGGCGATTCATGGGTATGTGTGGGTGGTACCGGCGTTTTATCAACAAGTTATAGCTGCCCCGTTAACGGACCTGACAAAGAAAGGGGTAAAGATCAAATGGTCAGATGAAGCAAACGAATCCTTTAATCTGCTCAAAAACGCTCTCTCAACAGCTCCCGTTCTGGCAAATCCTGACTTTGAGAGGCCCTTCTTCATACAATGCGACGCCAGTACTGCTGGAGTAGGAGGCGTGCTTTTCCAAATAGATTCCGCTGGCAAAGAACGTCCCATATCGTTCTTTCAGGAGATCAGGAGATTGCGGCAGCTCTTCGTAATGCTATAGATGCATCTACAAAATTCTCGCCCACTACCTGGTATTTGGCCAGCATATGACATTGCATGGTGCATGGGCGGATCCAGCTGTTAAGTTGGGGGGGGGGGGGGGTTATTTGTAACTAATGTGTATGGTAAATGTAATCAAATTTTTTTTTCATTAGTATATTATTTAATGCATTTTTTTAGCACTATTTTTGTAAAATATCGAGTTTTAACCTCGCTGAACTTAACAAGTGCATATATTATATTACACTTAGATAGGTTATATGTACATAGTTGAATTATTTACGTTGGTCTTAATGAAAGAAATATTATCGATTGCTGATATGTACTTACATAGAATTCAATTATTTGAATAATTTTAAATTAGTTATTCATCGTTTTGTCAATTAATATGTTGTCGTTTCAGGTGTGTTTTTAGAGGTTTTTGTTTCATTTTGGGAAGGGCGGGGAGGGAGGGATTTACCCCCCCCCCCCCTCCCCCCTTGTATCCGCCCATAGCAAGGTGCCGATTATGCGCTATAACTTGCGCAGTCGGAACCGGGAGCTTGATGTGGGGCAGTTTGTGTTTGTGCGTTCATTTGCTCAAAGCGACGCAGTAAATAAATTTTCTGCTAAGCTGTCTTCGAAATTTATCCCAGCCATTATCGAGGAAAAAATGGGGAATGTTGCATATAAAGTTCGAAATTCGGCTGGAAAAACTTTGGGAATATACCACTTGAAAGATATTCGCACTTGACATTGAGATTAAGTATTTAGCGAGCTAGTGATTAATTATTGGCTGTTCCCAGTACCTTAAATAGTAGTACATCTGGGTCATGAATTTAGTGCCCGGCATGAAACTTTCTCAGGGTGTGGGCGTCCCCACGATTTGTAACAACGTACGTGTACGCCGTCACAACGGTTCTTATTTTTTTTTTCTTTTCAATTCAAATATTCTCACACCTTTTTGCTGTTATGCAAAAAGAAAATAATGTAATCCGGTAACTCATATTAAATTTTTGTAATTTCGTTTTTTTTTGTGTAAAATCATTAAGTACAGTACTTAAATTGGATATTCTGTTTCCGTTCTAAAAAAAATAAAAAAAATAATTGTTTTGAAAAGAAAAGAAACAGAAAAATCGTGGTGAATTTTGAATTTTTTTTTAGTGAGTCAGTTTTTAAGTTAATTTTAAGTTAGTCAGCCGGTCGGGCTTTAAGTGATGAAATTTAAGTTAAGTTTAAGTCGGATGTAAAATTTTAAAATAGTAAATAGTTTTAAAAATAGTAGTAAAGATATAGTAAAAATAATCAGCCTTATTAAGTGTTATAAAGTTAAATCGAGAAATAAATTTTAACTCAGCTGAAATTTAAGAATGTCAATACGCAAGAAATAAATAAAATGAAATATAATAATAATAGACTTAAGGGTATAATATAATTAATTAAAAAAATATTAATCATTATTCATCAATAATAAATTTTTTTTTGTTAATAGTAAAGTTTGAATATTGAAATGTAAACAATGAAAAAATAATAAAAAATTTTTTTTTTTTTTTTTTTACAAATACAAAAACAATGGTGTTCTAGAAATCTAGAACTAGAATGGACAATGTAAGGTAGCCCAATATTCACCAGTGATTTGTTTTGTTGTTGTTGTGATATGATAATAAAAAAAAAAAAAATAAAAAAATAAAAGTTAAAAATAACCAACACAATTAAAGGTGATAACATAAAGGAACCAAAGAACATAATTAAAAGTTAAAGTTAAAGTGAATAAATGAACAATTTGTGATTCCATTAATCGCTTTGAATTAGCGAACATAATTCCACTAAATCAAAATATATGTATTAATCAAAATTTAACATACGAGCGCCTAAATGGTTATACATAATTGAACGAAATCTCCAATCAACTGATCAACAGGCTGCAACACCAGATCGTTAAGTTTTATATTTTTTTTTTAAGATTATATTATTTTTTTTTTGTGGTTTAATTATATTTTCTGTTAAAATTTCTGTGGTTTCCTTTATTTATACTAGTATAATTAAATAATGTATTTTTTTGTTGTAATTAGCATTAAAATCCGGAGTAGAGGTCTATTTCATACCAAAATAAATTTGTTGATTTTTTTTTTTGTTTTTTGATTGTTAAATTCAAGTTGAAAATTAGTTTTTACATTAGTGACAAATAAATTTGAGAATGAGGCGTTAATCGTCAAGCTGAGGATGAATTAGGGCAAGGTAAGTGTCCGAATAGGTAGGTAGGTATTCAGAATCATCCTTTCACGCGGTTAAACCAGATTCACGGATACTCTTAAATCCCCACGCCCATAACCCTGATGATTAGCCGGCAACAACCGCCAAAGAGTCCCTGCGTAGATCCAATTTTCTGATTAACACGATACATGATTTGGAGGATACTTTTTTTTTGTAACGTAACTTTAATTTTTTTTGTTTTTCAAATTTTTTTTTTTAACCTGGATATCCTCCAGCAAATGCGTAGTGTTCAACATTTTAAATGTGTTTTTATTAACACGAATAGTATATTAGTATTTACGAACAATCATTCAACGAAATTGACTAATATACCGAATTCTATTTATTTAATTTTTTAATTTATATGATTTTAATATGTTCCGAAGATTGTAAGAGAATTGAATCCAGTTTCGAACTGATGAGCTTATGATTATGAATATATTCTGTATATGTAGATTGTTAATTGTGGTATAATTATTCCAGTCGCCGCGGCCTGATGGGAAGATTGATTTTTCATAATCATAAGCTCATCAGTTTGAAACTGGATTGAATTCTCTTACAATCTTCGGAACGTATTAAAATCATATAAACTAAAAAATTAAATAAATAGAATTCGGTCTATTAGTCAATTTCGTTGAATGATTGTTCGTAAATACTAATAAACTTCTCGTGTTAATAAAAACACATTTGAAATGGTCTAATCGACATATCGACATTCAACATAAAAATTAATAAAGTAAAATTAGCGTAAACAGAAACAGAGCTGTGTGAATGTCGTTAAGAAGAAAAAATTGTAAGAGAATTCATCTGTATTAGAATGATTCGCTAGTATATAACTCACAGCACATTCTATATATTTAGATTGTAAATTGTGGTATAATCAGTCCAGTCACCGCGGCCTGATGAGAAGATTGATTTTTCATAATCATAAGCTCATCAGTTCGAAATTGGATTGAATTCTCTTTTGATTTTTCATAATCAAAAGCTCCCCAGTTCGAAACTGGGTTGAATTCTCTTACAATCTTCGGAACGTATTAAAATCATATAAATTAAAAAATTAAATAAATAGAATTCGGTCTATTAGTCAATTTCGTTGAATGATTGTTCGTAAATACTAATATACTTCTCGTGTTAATAAAAACTCTTTTAAAATGGTCTAATCGCCGGTAGCATATTAGAAATTACATGAATTAATTAACATTCAACAAAAAATTAATAAAGTAAAATCAGCGTACATAGAAACGGAGCTGTGTGAATGTCGTTAAGAAGAAAAAATTCTAAGAGAATTTATCTGTATTGGTATGATTCGCTAGTACTTAACGCACAGCACATTCTGTATAAATAGAATGTAAATTATGGTACAATCAGTCCAGTCGCCGCGGCCTGTTGAGAAAATTAATTTTTCATAATCATA
The DNA here is from genome assembly GCA_958295665.1 of Tipula vernalis. Taxonomy (NCBI): domain Eukaryota; kingdom Metazoa; phylum Arthropoda; class Insecta; order Diptera; family Tipulidae; genus Tipula; species Tipula vernalis. The sequence continues at coordinate 250,796,854 of OY282558.1, forward strand.
AGCTCATCAGTTCGAAACTGGATTGAATTCTCTTACAATCTTCGAAACGTGTTTAAATTATATAAATTAAAAAATAATCTGATACACTAAACCACCCACACACATTGAAGGTAATTATTTTTTACCATCTTCCATGTGCGTATCAGTAGACTTATCATGTTTTCATAATATTATAGATAATACCCTTATACAAATATACCTGATTTTTGTATCAAGATACAGGAAAATATTTGTGACGACTATTTCAAAACCAACAAAAATGTCTCTCCGTTTTGTTGTTATAAGACAAAAACCAATAATATGTAGTACATTTCCTTGATAGTATCTGTGTAAAGAACGAACGAGACGGCTGTATATACATTTCATTGGCCCTGCTATGTATCATGTTTCAAGCATATATTTGTGTCGATTGTACATAAAATAAAACACAAGAACACATTAAAGTGGGGGAAAAGTAAAATCTAATAAGAAATTAACTACGTCATATTTCTATTTAAGTTAAAATCTATTTTAATTCTATCCAGTTATTAGACTTTAGTAATTAAAATTGAAATTGAATTTCATGTACAATCACACAAATGTTAAAATCATATGCACTTAAACAAGAAATCAATAATTTTGATTTCTTTATCTATAAATATAAAACATTGCCTGATAAATGCATCCCGGTGGATTGCATTTTCCATTCCACAATCACACTTAAATTATTATTTCATTAAAAAAAAATATATCACTAATTCACTTTAATTATTATTTTTATTTTATAAATAAATAAAACACAAAAAAACAAAAATAAAATTAAATTTTTGAAGAGGATCGAAAAAATACGTCTATCCTCTTCGGTGAGCAACTGCTCACCCGTAACATGTTTTCATTATATTATATACAAATACCCTTATAGCGAACATACAAACATTCCTGTTCCATGTATTATGATACAGGAAAATATTTGTGACGACTATACCAAAACCAACAAAACCGTCTCTCTGTTTTTGTTGTTGTTTAAATATTATATGACAAAAACCAGTAATATATAGTACATTTCCTTGATAGGAACTGTGTAAAGAGCGAACGAGACGGCCTGTATAAACATTTTTGTTGAACTTACTATGTATCAAGCTTCAAGAATATATTGGTGTCGATTGTACATAAAATAAAACACAAGAACACATTCAAGTAATCGTAAAAATAAAATCAGATATGAAATTAACTACGATGTATACCAAATTAAGTTAAAATAAATTTAATACGATCCAATTATTAGATTTTAGTAATTAAATTCCACGTACAACCACACAAAAGTTAAAATCATGCACTTAATCAAGAAATCAAGAATTTTGATTTCTTTATCTATGAATATAAAACATTGCCTGATAAATGCATCCCGGTGGATTGCATTTTCCAAAATTACACGTTAATTATTATTTCTCTTACACTTTAATACTTATTTCACTAACATTGAATTAAATAGAGTTAAAATTATAATTAAAATGTATATAATACACATATGTATATAAAGCATATATGTACATAACAATACATAAATAAAACACAAAAAAAAAAAAAAAAACATAAAATAAAGTTAAATTTTTGAAGAGGATAGAAAAAACACGTCTTTCCTCTTCGAAGAACATTTGCTCACCCTTAGTAAAGGAAAGTTCTCTGATGATAAAAAAAATGTTTTTCCGAGGAAAAAATAAACTTTTCCGGAAAATATTTTTCCGGAATAAAAACATTACATTTTCTTAACCGCCGATTTCCTGTCCATTTATTATGTATAAGTACTTAGTTCGCAAGTAATGTAGTTCGCTACCTTAAACGGAACGTTTAACTTTAATTCATAAATCGAAATTTCGTTTCGATGACAGAAATTTTGTTTATTTTTGGCATTACGCTATAAAAAAATTTGGTAAATCGCAAGATTGGTCTATTCATAGTCTATTCTATAAAAGATAATGGAAGCGAATACAACAGCATAAGTTTTTATTTTATAAATATTCTATGATAATAGTGTCCAAAGCAAAAGAAAAGGATTTAAAAAAATTCCTCGCATCGATATTTTTATTTATGTCAATGTATTGGTTCGATTTCAATACAAGGAAACAATGTATTGAATAGAGCGAGTTTTTATTTCGGGTATTGTATGGTGCGTCGTTGTCCTGTGATAAAACAGCAAATGTCACAGCACCCAAGTGCAAATAAATTGTTTTTTATGAATCAAATTTCTTGATTTATTTAAATTTTGTAAGACGTTTTTGTTTAAAATGTACAAACAAATACATTTAAACTTCAATTGGAAAATATTTTTCTATTTTATTTAAAATAAATTTAGAGTTGTATTTTTAAGTAAAACGTGTCAAGAAACGATTATTGTTCTTTTATAAAGATAATTTATTGGTTTTTTGAAGAGATGTGTGTCTTCATTTTTACAAATTAATTCTATTTATATTTTTTAAATTTTTTTAATACTAAATCCTAAACACACTATCTATTGGCGAATTCTCTTACTAATTGAAAAATTCTCCTATAGTTTTTTAATTTTGCGATTTTCCTTCGAAACATTTAACACGCTGTTGTAATTGTAATTGGTATATCCGGCAATCGTAATATAGTTTTATTTCTTGTATTTAAAACACAGTTTAAAGATACTTTTATTCTTATTTTATTTACAGCGCTTTATTCACTTTCTTATTTCGACAGACTACAAGTTGTACATGTGTTATTCTTATGCTACCTTCTTTGACAGTCCTTTTCTCTACCCTACTAAAACCCTACATACATTTCATATTTTATGTGAAGTCAAAGTCATGTAAACGCGCAGTTTGTATCAACTCTTCCCCTCCAACAAAAAAAAAAAAACAAAAAAACAAAAAAGCTACAAAATCTTAATGCTAAATTTTAGTTTTACAAATTCAATCTTTCAACTGGTTTTCTAATCCTGGTGGATCTTCTTACAATACTATTTTCATTACGTAATTTATCTTCAACGGTATGACTTTCAATAACTGTATCTGCAACAATATTTGCTTCCGTTTCGTTCTCTGAACTACAAAAAACATTTTCCCTACCGACTGAAGATCTGTCACATCGGCCCTGCATCTGGTCTGGGCACGCACTATTGTTTTTGCCCTGTGTCCCTGACGTTTGTAATTTTATGTCGTCATTAATCGAATCATCACTTTCTGATGGAACATTCAAATTCAACTCTAGATCAGTGGTATGAGATCCAATTTCTCTGATTTGATCTACATGTCTCTTCCATATACGATTGTCATCAAGAACAACAAGGTAATGTAATTCGCCCATTTTTTTAGAAATGTAACTAAATCTCCACTTGATTTGTCTGGACAAATATTCCCGAGCCGCAACACGTGCACCAATTTTAAAATGTCGTACTTTTCCCGATAAACTATTATTTAGTGAATTTTTTCCAGATGGCAACATTAAATCCATACGCGATCTAATCTCTCTATTAAACATCATCATTGCAGGAGTTTTCCCAGTGGATGGATGAATTGTCTTTCTATAGGTCAACAAAATATTTGCTAAATGGAAATGTATCCTCGCGATCGCAGTCTAATGCTTTTAATTTTTCCTTTATCATACGTACGTATCGTTCCGCTTGTCCGTTGGTTGCTGTGTGATATGGAGCGCCCATTTTATGAACTATTCCATTCATTTTTAGAAAATTTTTGAAATCACCGCCTGTAAACTGACTTCCGTGGTCTGTCACTAGAACGGATGGTATGCCATAACACGAAAATATAGAACGACAAACTTTAATTGTTTTCTCCGAAGTCAAATTTCGTAGTATATGAACTTCTGGCCATTTTGTATAAGCATCTACCAGTACAAAGAAGTATATACCCATGAAAGGACCAGCAAAATCTGCATTAACTCTTTGGAAAGGCTTAGTTGCAGTTTCTCAGCAGTGCAAAGGCACTTTAACTGAATTTGCCTGTATGATTTTACATTTCGAGCAATTCTTTGCCAATACTTCTATATCTTTGTCCATTCCTTCCCACCAGCAATAACTTCTAGCAAGGGATTTCATACGGCTTATCCCGAAATGAGTAGAATGTAACTCGTCGAGAACAATTTTCCGTAATTGCAAAGAAATAAAAACTCTCAATCCCCGCATCAAACAACCTTCTTGAACGGAAAATTCAATTTGGTCGATTCCACATCGATTATTAGATGGAACTTGTCTTCCTGTTCTCAGGCCGTGTATTAGTGTAGACAACGATTTATCCTTCATTGTAACCTCGGACAAATCTTGAACGCGTAATGTTAAGGTCTCTATTAGATTTATTCCCAACACATCAACGCCCTCGTACTGAAAATCTGCACATCGATTTTGGTCGCAAAATGAGGATTGAGGATTGAGAATTTTGTATATGTACACGGCGTATAATATACATTTCTCTATTGTGTGCCGTCAAATATTTTTATTGTATTAGTGTGTTTTCTCATGATGGTAAGTATCAAAAATAAGCTAAGCGGGTGAAATCGGTTCAACTTTTTGTTGCTTCCAATCACCTTGAGTTATTTTGCCCTATCTTTTAACATGAGGAATTCATGTTTTTCTATCTATTGTTGTTGTAAACGAGACATTCATTTTACTTCGTTAACAAAAATCCCAAACAATATACGCAATCAAAAAAATTGCTCGTGATCTTCAATATAAAAACCAAAAAGCAGCATAAATAAATGGTTTTTAATATATGTATACATTCTTCGTCGGCCCCATTCATAATATTTTTAACTTTTTTTTTTTTTTTTTTTGAGTTATGTGAGAATAAACATTTGAAAAATAAAAAAAAACAATTCAGTGTTATCTGATGCGTACGAATGGAATGTTGTACATATTTGTATTTCCAGTAATTTTCTGTAAAATATAAAACTAATAAAATGGTAAATTGAATAATGATTTAAAGATAAACAAAAATTAGCTAAAAATGAAAAATAAGTCAGAAAAATATTTATAAACTATAATTTTATTAATAATTTTAAATGATGAAAAGACACACGACGTACATCCTTCCTCTCCTGCGTTTGGATTAACACTAAGTCAAAATAACTAATTTACTTCTTATATTTTCCACAGTATATTTTATATCCCTCTTTTTCGTATCATTTTATCTCTCTTATTTGCATCATGTTAAACAAAAAACAAAAAAAAACCTCCCATCATTTTTTTAGTTTTTTGTTTAACATCGAATAAGAGGGATAATGTGAAAAATATAAGTAAATTAGTGATTTTTGGATGGGCAAGCAGGATGTACGTCGTATGTCTTTTCATCATTTAAAATTATTAATAAAATTCTAGTTTATAAATTTTTTCTGACTCATTTTCTATTTTAAGCTAATTTTGATTTATCTTTAAATCATTATTCAATTAACAATTTTATTAGTTTTAAATTTTGCAGAAAATTACTGGAAATAAAAATATGTACAACCTTTCGCACGCATGAGATGACACTGAATTGTTTTTTTTATATTTCAAATGTTTATTCTCTGTTTTTCTCTATTCTTTGGACACCAATACAATTTACCAATACTATTGCCTTCCGGTAATTCTCAACTCAATCCTCAAATTGCGACCAAAATCGCTAACCTGTTATATTTTTGACCGGCAATCTAGACAAGGCGTCCGCATTCCCTTGCTGCTTTGTGTTCCGGTATTTTATCTCATACTGAAAACCTCTGAGGAGTAACTCATAATGCTGCATACGCATTGCTGAGAATGTCGGCAGTCCTTTATGTGGTGAAAGAATTTGTATTAGTGGTTTGTTATCCACTAGAAGAGTAAATTACCGTCCCACTAAAAATTGAGAGAACTTTTGTACTCCGAAAATTATTGCGTAAGCCTCTTTATTAATTTGACTATACTTCTGCTGAGTTGCAGACAGTGTTTGAGACGCGTATTGGAGTGGTCTTTCTGATCCATCTGGATAAGTGTGACTTAGTACAGCTCCTACGCCATAACTTGAAGCATCCGTTGCTAGTACCAAAGGTCGCTTCGGATCGTAGTGAGCAAGAAAATTTTTCTCTTGCATTTTGCCCTTTACTGCCCGAAAAGCATTTTCACATTCCTCATCCCAGACAAATTTTGTCTCTTTTTTCAGAAGATTATTTATCGGATAAAGATTTGTATGCAAATTTTCAAAAAATCGTCCATAATAGTTAATCAGACCAACAAACGCACGAACCTCTGACACGTTACTTGGACGTTTCATGTTTTGTATAGCATCCATTTTGGATTGCAATTTGTGAATTCCGTTCCTATCGATCTTATATCCACAATATTCAATGGAATCAGCAAAAAACTCACATTTTTTTAAATTCACCCTCATATTATGTCTTTGTAATCGCGACAATACCAATTCTAATCTTTTAAGATGAGTTTGTTCATCTGGCCCCGTTATTTTAATATCATCTAAAAATACGGACACGCCTTCTATATCTTATAAAATTATTTCCATTTGGCGTTGCCACAAAGCATGTGCTGAAGCTATACCATACATCAGTCGAGTCGGCCTAAATAACCCCTTATGCGTATTTAAGGTCAAAATAGATCGATCTTCCGGTCTTACTTCCATTTGAAGATACGGATTCTTAAGATCTATCTTTGTAAATTTACTTCCGCCCGACATTGATGCGAATAACTTCTCAATGGTTGGAAGAGGGTGATCATCAATTATTAAATTTGGATTGACGGTTATTTTGAAATTCCCGCACAATCGTACTGTACCATTTGATTTCATAACAGGTACCAACGGAGTTGCCCATTCACTGTGACTGACCTTTTCTAAAACTCCGTTTTGAACCAGACTATCAATTTCTGATTCTACGACCGATTTTATAGTAAAAGGAATTTGCCTTGCTTTATAGAAAACCGGTATGCACCCCTCTTTTAAATTTAGTTTAGCCTGCATTCCCTCAATTTTCCCTATAGTATCAGAGAAAACCAAATCAAATTTGTTTAATAAATTTGTAACTCGAATATCATGTACCTTCACAGAAATAGTCCTAACGGTTTCTACATTTAAAATTTTGTTCCAATCACAACTTAGTTTACGCATCCACTCGCGCCCTAATAATGCATGTCGATTTGTCTTTACGATATATAATGGTAAACGTATATCAATGCTACCATCTTTTACACTAACGTCTATAACTCCTACAACATCAAGACTATTTCCACAATACGTCACCAACCCAACATTCGTAGACAGAATCTCCAATTCAGGAAAAAGCTTACTTTTTTCTTTCAAACTCATAACTGAGACAGGGCTTCCTGTATCAACCTCGAATTTAATTTCTAACGCGTTGACTTTTATATCCAGCCATACCTTTGAATCATATACGTTACAATTATCAATTTTAAAAATTTCGAGATCATTTACGTTAACTACTGGTTTATCGCTATTAGAATCAATTTCTATTAAATTCGTATGCTTTGTTTGTTTTAATTTAGTACATACGGACACTAAATGCCCTACATTTTTACAAAATTCACATGTCGATTTGACATGGACACAATTATTTGCTAAATGAGTTTTAACCCACATCTATAACAGCTCAACTTATTTTGCATAGAACTACTAATTATATTTTTATTTTGATTTATATTTGAATTTTTACCTGACGTGCTGGGTCCATTTCCTTTATTATTTTTGTTATTAAATTTTTGATTTTTTTTTACCCTCATTTGAATTCACGAAGTTGACTGTTTTTGGATGTCTGTGTAGTTGTGCTGCATCCCTTGATGATAATTTCAGTGCCGTCGCAAGTTCAACTGCCTTTTCCAAATCCAACGTTCTCGATTCAAGTAGTCATCCTTGTATACGCTCGCTCCTTAAACCGAAAACAAATTGATTTCGGAGAGCTATTTTCAAATAGCCCCCAAAGTTACAATTAATTGCTAACCGCCGTAGGCCAGATAAAAATTCGTGTATCATTTCACCCTCTTTTTGTATACGAAGATGAAATCTATAATTTTCCATTATTTCTAATGGTGCCGGATTGTAATGCATTTCCAACAGTTTTACAATCTCATCATACGTTTTTGCATACGCTGATGTTGTAGCCAATTTATCGTACACGATGTCGAACGCTTCTTGACCCATATAATGTAATAAAAAATGCAGATGGTTTGCTTTCTTTATATTAAAAACGGCGAAAGCACCTTCTAACCGCTGAATCCACCTATTCGACTTTGTAATCTTGTGGTCAAATTTATCAATTGTAAATGATGTTTGTACAGTGGTGGTTTCTTCCTTATCCGACATGTTGATTTCGAACAAAAAAAAATTATTTTACGAAGGTTTGTAAATTTTAAAACATCCTCGTCGCCAAATTGTTGTAATTTTGTAATTGGTATATCCGGAAATCGTAATATAGTTTTATTTCTTCCCACTAAACAAAGCGATTCGTTTACGATACGAAAATGATGTATTTTGTTCATACAAAATATCGTTTCCGAATCGTTTTTGCGATTCGAAATCGATATGTTTACGAATCCAACGTCCCATGATAATTGGAATTTTTTACGTAACGTAAATAAAAAGATTTTTACGATACGTTTACGACGCTTACTTTTCATATCGTAAACGTATCGTATTTTTCGTGTTGGTTACGATAGTATTTATATTGGATTAGCAAAAATAAAAAGCCAGTTTTATAATACAATTAATTTTTTTTTATTTATTTGAAGTATTATATTATAATAATTATTACATTATATATAATATATAAAATTTACTTTTTTATATGACGGTTTAATTACATCGGGTTTCATAATACTTCGCTCCTCAATTCAATCGGCAGTAGTAAAATTTGCTCACTTCTTAAAAAATAAACAATTAGTATAAAAGGATTAAATTAATAAACAAAAATGGTTTAAATAAATTGTAATAGTTATTTATGGTACTAGTGAGCAAAACGAGATATTATCCATGAGGGATAAGTTTGTCCCACGAGGCGATAGCCGAGTGGGACATTATCCCGAGTGGATAATATCTCTTTGCTCACGAGTGCCATACAACGTTTTATCCACTTTTGTTGAAATAAATTTCGTAAATTAATAAGAAATAGTTCCATTTTGTGTTTTCACACTGAAACATTGAATTTTGAAATCCATTTTATCATAGTGACCGTTCTTTAAATTGTCATGGTGTACTTTAATTTAATTAATTTTTGGAATATAGTTTTTCATTCAATTTAACTACGAATAATTTTCCAATGACTACTCAACATTTTGTTATACCACATATAACTCACGTTGCCCCTAGCAGCGTGGGTTATACAATAACAATGGGTTATTTTATATTTTCTTTATTTGAAATCAACATCGTTATCGGTCTATTATATATCAAAAGTGGATAAAAGAAATATATAATTACTTTGTGAAACTTACAACACCAAATATTTCCTAATGATTTTAGTTTCTTTTTACATAAATATCGCCGTCCGCTTTTATTTTAGGTTAAACTTGAATTGAAATGGCGAGTAAGAGAATGCAATATAGAATTTTTATTTTCGTTGATTCTATTGGAGTAGAAATACAAATAAGAAAGTGCTTGGTGTGATATATAAAAATATGTATCGTTCTCATATCGCAGTAGTATCGTTATTTCCGAATCGCTTTTTTTGTTTAGAAAGTTGTATTTAAAACACAGTTTAAAGATACTTTTATTCTTATTTTATTTACAGCGCTTTATTCACTTTCTTATTTCGACAAACTACAAGTTGTACATGTGTTATTCTTATGCTACCTTCTTTGACAGTCCTTTTCTCTACCCTACTATAGTAGTGTTTGTAGGGTTTTAGTAGAATATATTCTACTAAAACCCTACAAACATTTCATATTTTATGTGAAGTCAAAGTCATGTAAACGCACAGTTTATATCACACAGTTTGTGTTATTTTGTATATAACATTTAGTTCATTGTTTCTTGATCTAAAATCTCAAATAAATTCACAACTCATTTGTAGTCCTACTTCGACGCTTTTACAGCGAGGCCGTACAATTTCATTACGGTTAGATTAAATTCATTTCCACCTAGTTCACAAGTAGTTGTGGTGTTTACCACCAGAGTAAGATATATTCAATTTATTTAGCTTCATGCGTTGGTATTAAATAGCAATTCTCAATTTTTCGATTAAATTTTGTTAAATATCATTTGAAATTATTATAACTCAATAATTTGTTATGGCTATTTTATATTTGTAAAAATTCTAAAAAATAAATTATATTTTTGGAGCGGCACACAGTGGGGATTGCCGAAAAACTGGCCAAAATTCTTAAAATAAAGTAATTGACCTTAAATTCATTACTCGAGGTTTTTGGAGCCGCTGATCATTAATCTCTAGTTATACACTTATAAATTTTCAGCCCTTTCAACCTTTATTGACCACCTCGTAAAATACCATATATACCATATTATATTACAATTAAGAAGCATGCCTTATTCATGGTTTTTGGGTCACCAATTATGAATTTCTAGTCACATTTAAATTTCACTCCCTTCATCCTTTATCTCTTAATCGTAACCCTCTCGGCGCAAAAATGTATACATCAAAAGTATTTCGTTTACGAACAGTTTACGAAAGGTTCTTATTACAACACACTACTACATTTACATTCTCTATACACAGTGCTGTCAATTATATCTTGCGGCTTTGTTTTATTTTCAATTTTTTTTTTACAAATTAAATTAAAGTTGTCGTATTGTGAAAATATAAAAACTTCTGATAATTATTGTTAGTTTTTCGTGGCATTCAAGAGCAGCCTATATCCATAATATCATATGAAAATCATTATAATGAATATTTGAAAGGTATTTAAGTAATACTCGATTACTTCATCTATGATTGAAACATTTTATTCATTTCAGAAAAATATTTAATTAACAAGTTTGGCATGTTGTGTCTTGTGTTGCGGCTTATTTGAAGAAAAATACAAATAAAAGATAAGATTGATTAAAAAAAATTGTTTTATTCTAATTAAATGGGGCAATTCGCACTAAACCGTTCGTCAATGTTACGCTTAAGCAGTTCGTAAACATTACGTTTAAGCGTACACATTATGAACACTTTTATACATACTAATGCATACACAAGTTTTCGCAAATTTGTTTCACTTCTCATGTGACAAAAGTACACATTACGTACTATATTCGTACTGTTTTAGTGTAACGTTTACGAACACCTTAGTATAGCAAAGTCTTCGTAAATCGTACGTTTCTGATACACCTGGTCTGGAGGGAAGTAACCTAAATTTTATGAAATTTTGATTTTGTTCTTTTTTGGTGTATTCTGTTTTGTATGTACGCCAAAACCTGCTAAAATTCGCTTTAATTAGCCTGCTTGTTTTGTATACATATATTTAACAGACGAAAATCCATATAAAAAAAATTAAAAATTATTTGTTTATCACCAGCACCACACCATCTATATATCACACACTGGTAACGCTGGTGATATTTGAGCATTTTTACTCTCTATTCTTTGCTCTAAAAATTTCAAAAATATGTTTTTTGTCGTATTGTTCGTATTCGTATTGTTTTTTTACGTTCCCAAGTATTTTTACTTAAAACTTTTTTGTCAATAAACCTAGAATAAGTCTTAACTTAGTTAAGACTTTTTCTAGGTTTGAGTTAGGACTTATTCTAAAAAATCGTATGAAACTTGTCGCGAAAAGTTTTAACTGGACTAAACTCAATATTATGAAAATGTATGAATGTGTGTGTGTGTGTGAAAGTCAAAAATAAAATGGGCGGGAACATTTTTGTGTATGTATGCATGTGTCAACTCAGCAAAATTTGGCGGGTAAATTAAACGTTTAAAATGAAACAAAATTAAAAATTCAATACGGAAATTTATTTATTATATACATATACATATTATAAAACTTGTTTGTTATATTCAACAATAATAAAATTACATATTTATATAAACGTAAACTTAAAATTAAATTTTGATTTATCTGTTAAATCTAATTTTTAAATTATAATATAAATATGTATTAATTATTTATTATTATTATAATTATTACGAAGAAATGAAATAATTAAGAGTTTTCAATTCAGTTTCGATCTGATGATGACTATAATAAATTTATTCAATCAACTCAATTGGCTCTATGGCGACTGGTTACTACTTTCTGTATAAAGGAAAATAATCAGAGTTAGTTGATTCAATAAATTTTTCATAGTCTTCATCGGATCGAAACTGAATTGAAAACTCTTAATAATTTCACTTCTTCGTAAAAATAAAATCATTCGGCTATTATACGAAATAACTCAAAAATATTATGATTAATATTGACGACGGTTAAATATATAAAATCTAATTGATAATGTAAAAATTAATAGAATTGCAAATCACAGTAAATTTCAAATTGACTTTGATATTTTAATAAAAAAAAAATCGAAACACAAAAAACACAAAATATTATTAAACTAGATACACCAATGCACAAAACAATTTTAGATACACCAATGCACAAAACAATTTTAAAAATTAGATTTTCTGCGTACTGGTATGTCAAAACCAAAAAAATATCTATACACATAAATATAACATAAACAAAATGTCTAATCATTTTTGTTAGTTTTGTATATGTACATATACACACTGTTCTACTTATATATATTATATATAATATATGACAAGAACATGAAGATAGCTTCGAATTTTTTCATCAAAAAACTTAGGACATGTTCGAAGTTTGTGATAATTATTCCAGCTGTAATAATTATGACATTATTTTGTATGCAACCAAATTATCACAGCCACTACGTGTTGTAAATTTGACACTTCTGTAATAATATTCATAAACAAAAGCGCGCAATAACAATAATCACGCCGTATTACGTTAATTAATTACTAAAAAAAATAGTACAAATAAAACTTATTACAAAATATGGAAGTGAAAATTATTTCACTGCTGTCAAAATTATTACAAAAACAAAATTATTACAAACTTCGAACACGTCCTTAAGGTGACTGCACGAGTATGGATATAAATCCGTACAATCTGAATCCGGTCATTCATCCAATGAAATTACCCAAATATTGTCATGTGACCGAAAATATATTCCCCTATTTCTCCTCTCGAGTTAAAATTATTTCAACATTAAGCAAAATATCCGCAGAAAACCAACATAACCATACCAAAAAATATATATTATAAGCTATTTTTCCCCCTTTTTTGCTTATTTATGACGCTTCGATTTATGAAACAAATTTGATTTTTGGTTCGGTAATAATAAACGTTATTCAAAAATAAAAATGATTTGTTTTTAAATTACAAAAATTAACGAAAATAGTAAGTTGTGTTGATCTTACGATTCAATAAAAATTTATCTTGCACAAACAATTCAGAATAGGTAGTTTCAAGTATTTTTGAATTTTTTATGTAAGGCGAATTTTATTTGAATTAATGTAAAATTGATTTTAGTTAGATTTAAATTACAATTAATTTGATTATTTTAGGAATGGCTAATTTAGATGACAGAATCATCGAGGAAGTCCGAAAGGAGGGTAGAGAATTTTTATACCACTTGGAGAATTTAAATTATAAAAACACTGCTCTAAAAGCCGTTATTTGGGGTGAAATTGGAGAACAGCTTGGAGTTTCATCAGAATTATGCAAGAAGCGGTGGAAAATTATACGCGCAAAGTACGTAAAGTTATTAAAACCACCCAAAAGTGGAAGTGCGAGCATTTTCAAGCCAAGAGACGCGTCGCTGGTGAGGTCGTTAAACTTTTTAAAAGACCAAATAATAATAGAGTAAGTTACGTTTACACAGATATAATCTGTACTAGTTATTATGATAGTTTTAAGTAAATTATAAATCTAATTATAAATGTTATTTCAGACCAACCGAAAGCAGCTTCATCCCGCCAAGCTCCGAGGAAGAGCCGACTATGCTCGAGGAGTGGCTCGACCAACCAACGCATGAGATAACTCTTGAGGAGGACACGACGGACATGACGGAAAAAGTTCAACCCGAAAAAACAAAAGAAGCCCTCGCCACGGAAGAACCAGCTAGGAAAAAAAAAAAAGACAGTGAGCCCGTAATGAACCAAGTCTTAAAAAATATGCAAGAGCACAGAAACATGATCCATAGACTAAAAGAAAAAAAGCCGTGTTTATTGGTAAGTTTCGCGGAGAAGTTAAGCGGAGATTTTAGCAAGTGGCCTTTAACGGAACAGACGGGACTTATTTACGAATTTAGCAAAATCTATGAAAGTAGGGATACGTTTTTAAAAGAAAGAAACGTAATTTAGTTTAAAATTTTATTATTTTTTATGTTAATTAGTTTTATTTCGTTTTTATTTACATTATTGAATTTATTTTGAATTTTGAATTTCATATATATATATATATATATATATATATATATATATATATATATATATATATATATATATATATATATATATATATATATATATATATATATATATATATATATATATATATATATATATATATATATATATATATATATATATATATATATATATATATATATATATATATATATATATATATATATATATATATATATATATATATATATATATATATATATTTACATCATATTGAATTGAATAAAATAATTTAAAATCAAAATTTGTTTTTAATGTGTTGTTGTGTACTGCCAGGGGAGAACATCGGATTCATTTAAATATACTTTAAATTGGTCCCTAACCTGTACAGCTGTTCTACTATAGTTGTTTGATCCAACGCGTTGAATTTCTATCATGCCGGAGTTCTCTTCTTCACGCCACAATCCAGGTCGATGTGTTTCGCCAATATTTCTATCTACCAAGTCGATATTGACATATTCCTGAATTCGTTTTCCTCTTAACCAATTGTGTAAGACCACAGTTGCTTTGATTATAGCTAGCACTGTAGTTTTACTGGCCAAAATTGGTCTTCTATAAATGCGCCATCTACTCGCAAGGATACCAAAGGCATTCTCGACTACTCTACGGGCTCGAGATAGCCTGTAGTTAAATGCACTTTTATCGGTTTGTAGACGTGACGTATTTCGACCTGGATATGGTCGCATTAAGTTGCGAAGCAGAGGAACGCTTCGTCTCCAACAAAAACGTAGGGGTAAATTTGTGTATAACAGCTTTACCAAAATTGCTGTTGCGAAATATCGTGCTATCTCCAATGTGTCCTGGTGCGCCAATCTCTACCAAGATAAACTTGTAATTTGCGTCGGATATGGCAAAAAGAACAATGCTATGGCTGTGTTTGTAATTGTAGTGGGTAGACCCAGAGTTTGAAAAGGCCTAGAAATTAAAACTAATTAATAAATAAACGAACATTTAGCCGTAAATAAAGTAGTTACTTGAATAACCATGTGCTTCCCATCCATGGCTCCTAAGCAATGTGGGAAATTCCATTGCTCTTGAAACTCATTTGCAATATCTTTCCACATCGTAGAGCTGGGTGTCGGGAAAACAGTATTTTTTAAAATTTCCCACAATTTTTTACAAGTCTCTCTAATTATTTGAGAGGTAGTACTTTGACCAATACGATATCCATATTTTCCTACGGAAACCATACTATCCCCACTGGCAAGGTAACTAAAATAACATTTTAAATACATAATATAAAAATCAATTATTATTTCTACAGAAAATAAATATTTTCATCAATATTTACCGAATGGTTAACGATAAACGTTGACCTGCACTGATTGATCTCTCTCCAACGTTAATCCTTTGAACTGAAGGTCCGACGATGGCAAGTAACTCATCGAATGCTGTAGCGCTCATTCGATGGAAGTTTTCAAAACTTTCGGTATCATTTAACCGAAGTTCCGCGACCAGATTATTATAATACCCTTGTCGTTGTCTATTGCGGTTGGCTGGGTTCACCCCAAATCGTCTAGTTGTTAGACGCCGATTTTCATGTGCTAAATACAGCGTAACAACGCTATTTAGCATTTCAAGATCTCTATTTAAGAAATCTATCGCGCCTTGTCTTGATAAAGACATTTCCTAGCGCTTTAAATTTAATGAAAAATAACCCGGAATCAAATAAAATACCGCGTTAAAGTAACAAAGAAATTTAATTTAGTTTACCATACGGTTTAGTTTAACAATTTTAGTTTAATTTAACACAAATAAAAAGAAAATACGAACGTTGGCAAAAATTTAATTGATTATTAAATGATACAAAGGGATTAAACTATTTATTTTAATCATAAACTTCGGAAACCACAAATAATAAATTTTGTGTATAAACAGCCAAGTACAAATTGAAATTTAAAAAAAAACAAAAGTGAATTGACAAGTAAAATAGACGAATTTAGGGGTATTTATTGAGCAAAACGTAAAATAAGTTACTAACTTCGTTCGGATTCAGATTGTACGAATTTATATCCATACTCGTGCAGTCACCTTTAGGAAAAATTTATTGCTCAATTTGAGTTAGGTTTTGTTATACTTGGGTTGACATATTTTTTCTACGAAGAGAATTTTAGCAGGTTTTGTGGTACGCAGAACAAGTGGATTTATGTGCGATTCAAATGGGATTCTTATACTTTGTATAATCGAGTACTAGAAACAGATATACGCAATACATAATAAATTATTTTTGCATTCCAAAGTTTAATCAGAAATGTTGGGGCATGGATTGAAAACAATTTTTATTAGATGAATTGCGTTGATAAAATTTATATGTTTTATTTATTTATTTATTTGTTAAAAATACAGGAATTTTTGTAAGTTCAAATATAGTACTTTGTTCAAACGATTCTCTTAGAGACAAAGTTGGTAAAGTTTTGAATTCCTGAATCAAATTGAATCTGAATTTAAATTTCGTTGAACAAATTAGCGTTTTTTAAATCATAGATTTTATGCAAATTGTTTTTTCAATTGGTACAAATAGAAAAATAATAGTTTTGATTTATATTTGAGTTATTTAATATAATTTAGTTTGCCAACTTTCAGATGTTAGTATTTTATGTGTTCTTGATTATTTTTAATTATTGTGCAGTGCGTTTTAAAATAGAGTAATAAGCAATTAATTAATTTTTAATTTGATTTGATTGTAAAGGTATGTCTGGAATTAGCTAATTACTAAATCTGGAATTAAACTTATATGATCTTAAATATGGAATTAAACTTATATGGTTTCAGGTATTAGATGATTTTAAATTCGAATTTTAGAATTTTTAAAAATTAAGTAATTAAATTTAATTTTTGTTTTGGAATTTAATTGTTAATTAGGAATGGATTGGATGCATTGAATTTTGCAGATGTGAAGCCGGGCGCGGCATCATTGCTTACCTATCATTGTTCATTATTTTTATTATTTATTATTGGACTTTTAGAGCGGAGAAATCGGGCGCGGCTTTTTATTTAATTATTATTCATTATTTATTTATTTGTTTATTTTATTTTTATTATTTTCATAGTCGATTTATTAAATTAAATTTAGTAAACGTTGCACTATTATTATGTAATATGTTCAGATTAGTTTAAACTATTTTGCAGAGCTGTTTAAGTAGAATAAAGTAATAAACAATTAATTTTTTATTTTGATTTTAGTGGTATTCCTGGAATTAGTTAATTAATTTCTTTATTTCTGGAGTCAATACCTAGTTAATCTAAAGAACTGGAAATTAAATTTTATAGGGTTTCAGATTTTTGGTTTTTGATTTTAGAATTTTAGTTTAAAATAAAGGTATTTAGTGTTTAAAATTCATAATTTAGATTTAAAAATTTTATGCATCTTGAATTTCAGGTAGTTTAGTTAGTGATTAATTTGTTGTCCTTCAATTTAGATGCTGAATTGAATTTATTTTATTTAAGGGAGTTAAGGGCTGACTTTAAATAATGAATTAATGGTGAAGTAAATTAGGTTTTGGGTGTAATCGAATCATTGATGTCATAATCTTTATTTTGATGTTGGTATTGGTATTGATGTGTATGTTAGTATTGGTGTTAATGTTCATACTAGTATTAATGTTAATGCTAGTTTTGGTATGACTTTTGATATTGGTTAGTTAAAATGGTTTTAGTTTAGTAAAAACCTGAGAAACTTGACCAAGATGACACTGACATCACGATGGGCGGGTGGTATAGTTGGTTTAATTATTGTCAAACTATTAATGTTAATTTATTTGTAGTAAAAGATAAATCATAAAGATTAATCTATAATTTATTTCAGAGAATTAAATTTATACTTAATTAATTTTAGAATAGCTATTATAAAGAATTAATGCATATTTTAAATTTAGGAAGTTTTAGAAGAATCTAAAACAACTTTTCAGGAATTTGAGCAGTAGATGAATTTTAAATTGTATTGTCTTGTGCTAAATAATTTACTAAAAATATATTACTAACAAATTTACTAACTATCAACTACTTAGGTATCTGGAACCGGGTTGATTCTTTGTTGCTAACATACCTTTCCTTACGTTCGATTTTGTTATGTGTTAAAGGGGGTACGGAGGGTAGGGCATCATCCGGGAGTCTTGCTTATGCTAGGTCGTACACCCTAATCAATCAATCAAAAATACTCTTAACTGCAACGTCTTACGTGTTTGATGACAGAACTCTATTGAATTATATTACTGTTTCATTACAAACACAATTTTTACTTTCTTTTACTCTAGTAAAATAAAGTATAGTAATCATGAAAATTTTGAGGTCCCTTGAGTCCGAAAAAGTGGGTTTTGAACAAATTTGGTGTAATTTGTACAAATTTTTTGATTCGCTGGATCAGACGTTGAAATAAAACACCATAGCACCAAAATGAAACCACTTAATTGATTTTAATTAAATTCAAAATTTGAATACAATAATTTAAACTTTATTTTTACAATTCAATAAAACTTCGTTTGATCGCTTTTTTTAATCACTTCTTTTTGCTTGTATCGCTTTTTCCAGAATGACCAATCTTTTTTTATGTTCATCGTCAGCTAGTTTTTTTCCCGGGCAATCCAAATGGAAACTCGTTTTGGTTGTAAGCCACTGAACACCAGTTTAACTATTACCGATGCCATCTCTGACAATGATTTGAACCTTTGATATTTACAATACAGTGACATCTTACAGTGAATAGTTACCTTAAATTTATCTAGTACACATATCTTATAAATGAGCTACTAATTTAATCTACATATAATTGAGTTATAATAAAAAGTTTTAGAATCTTTGATATTTGTGTCAAACTAATAATATGTGAAAATCAAAATAATAATAATAACAATTGTGATTTGTGAACAAGCTAAGTTTACATTAAATTACAAAAAATAGCATTTCTTAATTCTGTTTATTTAATTTCAGAATTCATGAACATTCTCCCGGCCTTAAAGGTACTACCTTTAAACATCTTCAACTGGAAGTAAAACCACCTTATTTAGTGGTCGTTTATATTCGCTGTTTGCCGTCTTAATTGTCACAACTCTGATGTGACCATCTTCGCCAGGATGAACTTCTTTTATGCGACCGATGGCCCACTTGCATGGAGGTAAAAATTGTTCCTTTAGAAGAACCACATCGCCAATTTTTAAATTGTTTTGTGTTATTTGCCATTTATTTCGTTGATGTAGGTTATGTAAATATTCCGTACTGAAACGCTTCCAAAATGTAAATGTTCGCTGTTGGATTGTACCCCACATCTTAGATAATTTAACTGGTGAATTCTCTCCGTACGGCTCCGGTAAACTGGTTATTGGCGCTCCAATCAACAGGTGAGCTGGAGTTAAAGCCTCATACGATTCGTCGCTTGTTGATAATGTTGTAATGGGTCGAGAATTTAAAATTGCTTCTATATTGCAAAGTAACGTGGTCAGCTCTTCATAAGTTAAATTTATGTTTCCCGTTGCCTTGACCAAGTGAGTTTTTACGGACTTTACTGCCGATTCCCAAATTCCAGCGAAGTGAGGTGCCAGTGGTGGTGTGTAATGCCAAGTTATTTTATTTTCCGACAGATATGTACCAATGTTCTTAATGAATTCATCCGATGATATTAATTTTTGAACCTCATTTTGATGTCGATTTGCTGTGTGGTACATTTGTTGGAGTTTTCTGTCTGCTCCAACAAAATTGGACCCATTATCGCTGTGTATGTTGGAAGGAACACCTCGTCTTGCAACAAACCGCCTTAAAGCTGCAATGAACCCATCGGTAGTGCAATCGGTGGCCACTTCTATATGAATCGCCTTTGTCACAAGACAAATAAAAATGGCAATATAACCCTTGTACATTTTAGCGCCGCGACCTCTTCTATTTGCCAATGAAATGGCTCCAGTGAAATCAACGCCGGTGTTTTCAAAAGGTCTTGCCGGACTGACTCGCATCTTAGGTAGTTGCCCCATTAATTGTGTCGGTGACTTTCCTCTGTATCTCGCGCATGTAACACACTGCTTGACTATCTGGTTGACCATACTTCTGCCATTGATAATCCAGAAGCTTTGCCTTAAAATATGAAAAGTTAGGGAAGGACCAGGATGGAGGAACTTTAAATGAATGAATGTAGCAATCATTTTGATGAGGATGGAATTTTTATGCAAAATAATTGGATGTTTTGTTGCGAAACTACAACTGGCTCTCTCCAATCTGCCGCCTACTCGTAAGGTTCCATTTTCATCAAGAAACGGATTTAGAGACTTCAGAGTACTTTGTTTTTCCAATGACAAATTTTTGTTCAATCGCTTGATGTCATCTTTGAAATCGTCTTGCTGAACATATTGTATTATGGTTTCTTCCGCTCGTGAAAATTCAGACGAAGTTAAATATGGGAGAGTGATCGCAATGTCGTGTTTATTTTTTGAATATCTCGCAATGAAATTCTTTACAAATCGATTTATTCTTGTTAAAATTCGTATTAACTTTGGATATGATGAAAACTTAGTGATTAATTTCAGTATCAATGTTTGATTTAACTCTGTATGCAGTGCAGTTGTGCATTTCTTTCGCATTTCTAAGCGGGTTGCGTCATTAGTCTCTCGGAGTTCTTTTTCCTTTGGCCACAGTGTTCTTGGCTGTGATAGCCATTCCGGCCCTTGCCACCACAACTTGTATCCACCTAACTGGGATGGAAATAATCCTCGCGTTGCTATGTCGGCAGGGTTATCGCTTGATTTTACGTGGGACCATTTTTCTCGCGGACATGACGTTAAAATTTGTGATGTCCTATTACCAACAAAACATGTCCATTTGCTTGGGTGATCACTAAGCCAGGATAACACGATAGATGAATCCGCCCATGCAAAAACACTATGTTTCATATGTTGCATTGAGTTTTATACAGCCATTAACAGTGTCGTTCCTAAGACTGCGGCGCATAATTCCAACCTTGGTAACGATTTTTGTTTTATAGGTGCCACCTTGTTTTTCGCCGTCATGAGACTAACTCGTATAATATTTTGCTGACAAATGCTTCTACAATAGACAGCTGCGGCGTATGCCTTTTCGCTTGCGTCCACAAAAACATGGAATTCCACCGTTCCTGAGATTGAATCCATCGCGCAATTTTTAAATTTTCAAAACATGGAAATTCATTTCTAATTTTGATGTACTGTTTTTTAGTTGTTTCCGGAAGTTCATCATCCCAATCCAATTTTTGTAGCCATAACTGTTGAAAAAGTATCTTTACAAGAATGGTCGAAGGGGACAGCCAACCTAATGGATCAAAAATTGTAGATGCATCCGACAACATGCTTCGTTTAGTCGCTGAAGTGATTTCAATACCTTTTACTTTAAAAGAGAAATAGTCGCATTGAGGAAACCACTGTAAACCAAGGATTTTTATTGCATTCCTATCATCGCATATGTTTACGAATGGATCATTTTCGCAAATTAAGGTAGAATTCGCACTCCATTTTCTCAATTCGAATCCAGCTGACTTTAAAATTTCACTTACACTATTTTTTAATTTTAGCATTAAATCGATGGAATCGCAGCCAGTCAGCAAATCGTCGACATAAAAATCATTTTTAATTATTTGAGCTGCGTCAGGATAATTAATCATGTTGTCTAAAGCCAATTGGAATAAGCATCTATAGTTGCCAAAAATGGCGCAGAAGCAGTACCATAGGTAACAGTGGTTAATTTAAAATGTTTAAGCTTCTCATCTGGATCGCAGCGCCATAGGATTCTTTGATAGTTGGCATCATCTTCATCAACACGCACCTGACGATACATTTTCTCAATGTCTGCAGTTACTACATATTTATGTGTTCTAAATCGCAATAATATATCCCAAAGAGATGATTGTATTGATGGTCCAATCATCATCGCATCGTTTAGAGCGATTCCTGTGGAACTTCGTGACGATTCATCAAATACCACGCGAACTTTGGTTGTGCTACTGCTTGTTTTCATTACTGCATGATGAGGCAGGTAAAAGCATTTATTATTAGTCATCAGGATGTCTCTTTCAGCTACTTCTTCCATATGCTTTAAATCAAGGTATTCAGCCATAAATCTTTTGTATTCAATGCTAAGTTCTTTGTTAGTCTTAAGTTTACGCTCAAGATTGTGAAACCTTTTTTCCGCCATGTGTAGTGAATTTCCTAGCTTTGATAAATTTTCCTTGAATGGAATTTTTACAATAAAACGGCCTGTGGAATCTCTCTGCACACTTAATGAGAAATGATTTTCTGCTTCAAATTCTTCTGGACTCATTTTTTTTGTGGTTGGTGGTTCTTCAATTTCCCAAAACCTTTTAAGAACTTCGTCTAATTTAATTTCTAAATTTAATGAGATATGTTGTACTGATGTAGTATTTGACAAACTCGACTTTCCAGACACGATATACCCGAACATGGTGTTTTGTGCAATAACAGAAGAGTCTGAATTAGTTTGCTTCCCGGCTCGTAATACATTAAAAAATACATCAGCACCTAACAACATATCAATTTTCCCAGTTTTATAAAAGTCAGGGTCTGCTAGGTTTAATTCCCTAATGAACTGAAGCTGTGCGGTGTCAAATTTTGATGAAGGTAGCACTACCGGTAATTTCTCCAAAATAAATGTCTCGGCATTAATGGATGAATTTGAGAATCGCGACATGATCCTTAAATTAGCAACTCCTCTCGTTACAATGCCTGATGAAGCCAGTCCCGCTATAGGTATTTGTGCTCCTTTCTTCGGTAAACGTAACTGATTAAAAAACCTTTCATCAATGAAGGACGCTTGAGACCCACTATCTAAAAGAACTCTGACAAGTCGCATTTGTCCTAACCCGTCTCTAACCTTTACAATTGCTGTGGGTAGGATTGCTTGTATATTTAAATTCGCCAGGTAATTATTCAAACTATTTTCGCTGTTTGATGAGGTTTGCGAGTTGACTGGTACTTCGGTGTTCACGTTAGCGACTATTGGTTTTGACACAGTTTGATTTTGCTTACCAATGTCATCGGAATGTAGCAAAGCGTTGTGTTTTCGATTGCACTTGAAACATCTCATTTTTAGTTTGCAAAAATCAGAGCGATGATTACCCCTCATGCAATTAAAACACAGCTTTTTTTCTGCAATTATACCTCGACGAGATGAGACGTCTAGTGCCAGAAACCTTTCGCATCTATGCAGCAAATGCGGTTGATCACACAATGGACAGGTGGTTGCTGCCAACACGTTCGCACTCGTGATTGCATTACTAGGTTTTATGATCTTCTTTGATACTGGTTCTGCTCGTTCCAATGCGTTGCTATACTCATTGAGAAATGTCGTAAAATCATTGATGGTTGGAAACTGTTTCTCGCCTGTTGTCAATGCCCAAGCCTTTCTTGTCTCTTCATCGCACTTTTCTAATAATAAATAAATAAGCCAACCGTCGCGAGTTTCTGCTCCATGGCCCAATGCCGCTAAACCTCTCAAAACTTCATCGGTAGTATCCACCATGCGCCTGATTTCCTTTGAAGAACAATGAATACGCGGTTGACTCAAAAATTGTCGAATCAGATTTGCCATGATATGATCCTTGTGATCATATCTCTTCACGATTTTCTCCCATGTGCTTTCATAGTTAGCATCCGATATTGACACATGTTTTACTATATTAGCTGCTTCTCCACCTAAGAGTCCCTTTAAATATTTAAATTTATGCACCTACGATAATGACTCGTTATTATGGATCGTCGCTTCAAAAAGATCCTTAAATGATGGAAAGTCCGCGTAGTTCCCATAAAATGGCGGAATTGAAATTTTCGGTAGTTTGATCTCGTCTCGTCCGGAATTTAACGCAAAACTTCTATCCTGCAACGTGTTGAAATATTCTTGTTGCTGCTGAACAAATGTTTGCATGGTGGAACTAAACTGCTGATGTAAATCGTTAAACATGTTGTTGCGCTTGTTCGATTCCGTTCGAAATTTCGCCTTTAGCATTATGTATCTTTCTTCAACCTCTCCAAGTTCTGAAGGTTGCGCCGGATAAGCAGTAAGACGATCCTCAACGTCCTTGAATTCATTAAACGCTTTCTCTAGTAGCTCTAAACGAATGCAAATATCCTCAGCACTAGTGTCATTATTTATGTTTGCACCATAAATCTCGAGTCGCGTTATGGTTCCTTTGTGGTTTCCGCGTTTCCGGCGTAGCGCTTCAATTGCTTTTTGATCTGCTTCAGTCATACTGCACTAATTTTTATTCTTTATCGTTATTCTTTATTTTCCACTCTCACACTACACAACAATAGTTTCTCTCGAATTCGCGTAAAAAGAATTGGGATAAATTTAAAAGAAACCGTTCGATCGCAAAATGAACGTTATAATCGCGTACCCAATCTTTTTAGAATTATGTAGGTAAATAAAGAAAACAACTCACGGATTTTTCCTTTACTTGCAGATCGTCAATGAGGCTGGATTTGGCTTGCAACGCCCTTTGATATACCCAAATTGTTGAAAATGTCCTATATGGTTTTCCAATTTGTCGCAATGTGGTTTCTCGAACTTATTTCACCGTTAAGATCCGGCTCGAAGGACCATAAACAAATTTGGTGTAATTTGTACAAATTTTTTGATTCGCTGGATCAGACGTTGAAATAAAACACCGTAGCACCAAAATGAAACCACTTAATTGATTTTAATTAAATTCAAAATTTGAATACAATAATTTAAACTTTATTTTTACAATTCAATAAAACTTCGTTTGATCGCTTTTTTTAATCACTTCTTTTTGCTTGTATCGCTTTTTCCAGAATGACCAATCTTTTTTTATGTTCATCGTCAGCTAGTTTTTTTCCCGGGCAATCCAAATGGAAACTCGTTTTGGTTGTAAGCCACTGAACACCAGTTTAACTATTACCGATGCCATCTCTGACAATGATTTGAACCTTTGATATTTACAATACAGTGACATCTTACAGTGAATAGTTACCTTAAATTTATCTAGTACACATATCTTATAAATGAGCTACTAATTTAATCTACATATAATTGAGTTATAATAAAAAGTTTTAGAATCTTTGATATTTGTGTCAAACTAATAATATGTGAAAATCAAAATAATAATAATAACAATTGTGATTTGTGAACAAGCTAAGTTTACATTAAATTACACAAAAAATAGCATTTCTTAATTCTGTTTATTTAATTTCAGAATTCATGAACAGGTTTCGAAATGGTGTCTGTCTGTCAATCTGTCAGTCTGTCTCCTCTCTACAGCCCAGATGGCTTAACCAATCGAACTAAAACTTCAGATTTAAGGTTGTTTGATAAATTGAGAGGTCCCGGTGAATTTTACTCCAAATCGGCTAACCGGAAGTGGCCACTCCTTTGATCCAGAAAATTTATTTTGCAAAAATCTTAAAAATTATAAGGTTTACAAAAGCTACTTGATACAAAATGTTTCCAAAAATTAAAAAAAAATAAAAAAAAAAAATTAAAAATTAAAAAGAAAAATTTAAAAATTTAAAAATTAAAAAAAAAAAAAATAAAAAAATAATAAAAAAAAAATTAAATTTCTCTCTGTTCGTAAAAGAAATTCGTTTGTTGGCCACACCTCCATTTTTTTAATATAATTGTTTTCTTGATATTTATTGTTTAAAATAATAGCGCACCCAGCGTAAAGTATGTAAACTAAACGATAAATTCGATTTTGAATTCCGTCAATTTAGCAGGAATTCGACGAATTCCTACTGAGGAATTCAACAATGAGTGCAATTGTTGTTGTAACTTGTCAAATAAAATACGGCTAATAAACACAAACCGAATTGATGAATCGTTTAAACGAGAGAGTTATCTCTACCAAAAACCTACCTTATTGACCCTGCATATCGGTTTTGGTAGAGCAAATCGTTAAATCAAAATTAAAAAAAGTATGGGCTCGGTGTGAAATTATTAATACCCTATTTCCTCAAAGCAAATTCCTCCTAAAAATTGTATCTTACAATATTGCCACTCAAAAAAATTTAAATCCAATAAATTAAAAATTAAAAAAATGAATTACAGTCTCTAATATATTTTAGATTAAAAAACAAACGTTTTTTTAAAATAATGATTAAGTTGTCATAATATAAATCATGTTAACAAATGTTTCTTCCTTCCATGCGAGATACAACAACATTATAGCAAGAACAACATACACAAAATATTTTGTCAACAATCATTAAAAAAAAGTAATAAAATTAAGAGACCCGAAGAATTTTTTTTTTTTAAATTCATAAATCATATCTTACGGTACCACATGTGAGATCATTGGATCTGCAGATTTACATATATCTGTATATGATTATTTCGGGCGACGCACTATACAGATCAGAACAACTCTCGTATTGTTTTTCATAACAAGAAGTCATAACAAAAAACTGATATAATTTAAAATTTAATTAATTTAGAATATTTTAATCGTCTTGTGATTCATAAAAATGAATTATCTTAATACCTAAACTCCTTAACGATGATCGTCTTATTTAAGACGTAAGAAACAAATACGCGACAAAAAGAATTTGGTTAACTAATTTGTAATATTTAGTAATCTGTCAAATTACTCAACAGTATCTCGCTGCGCGCTTTGATTCAAACGGCACTTGATTTCTTTAAGACATTTTGTATTAGATAGTACATTTTCTGAGCAAATTTAAAATGTCGCAAATAGAAAATTATTAATACAAATCAAACACGGAATCATCATCCCACGAAATGTGAAAAATTTATGTTTTAACAACAGGGGAATTCGTAATATTTATCACTGCGTGTGTGTAACTGGCGATCAATGTGTGGCAATTTAATGTGTTAAAGTCTAATCGTAGTAAGACATTTATTCACTTTAGGTATTAAAAATTGCTTACAACATCAACGTATTTTATTGGGATATGAATCGTACCAACATATTTTTGTTATGTCAGTAAATTCAGCAAGCTCAGTGTTGAGATCAACAGTGCAACAAAACACAATATTTTATGTCAACTCATCAACACTACAAGCCGGAATCTAACAAATTAATAATTGGTTTTCTTTATAATATCACACAATACCTTTTTATCAAGAAAACTAATTCTGTTTTAACATGTTTACTTATTATCTTAATAATGTTCGTATCATGTCACACAACACCTTTTCTCATTAATATGCTTACTAAACATTAATGTTTTATTATTTCTTTTTATTGTAAAATAGTGCAATATGCTTACTAAACATTAATGTTTTATTGTTTCTTTTTATTGTAAAATAGTGTAATTTGGATGAATGAGATTTTGTATAAAAAGACGAGCAAATTAAAAATAAACGCTCAGAATAAATTTACAACTGAAACAAAGTGTTTGTTCTCAAGATTATTAAGACCCCACCAGTGGTAATCTTAATAATCATCAATATACGGAACTCTTATATTAACAACAAGTTGTTTGTTCTCGATAACCAATAGACCCCACCCGTGGTAATCTATTAGTTAACTGTAGATCAAGACTATCTTGAATTTATAATTTAAGTACAAAAGTCTATGATTTTACATTCAGATAAAAATATTGATTTCTATATTATTTTTATAGAAAAATACGCAAATTCTTTGAAGAGAAGCAATAGAGTCTTAGGTGAAATTAGTCCAGAAAAACGGTTCTATGTCACTTTGTGATTCGTAATTTTTTTTAGCGAATTAAATTAAACAGTAACTACACCAAAGGTATGTTATTCCGAATAAATTAAAAATTCTCAATATTTTTGACAATTTTAAATTTAGCTGGTTTCGTTCAGCCTCAGTGTAATTTTTCCAGAATTGGTTGAATTTATTAGTAAAATCTTATTCAATATGTCGCAAGGTGAAATAACGGAGCAAGCACTAGTGGGGTTGACCCCGAATGAAATTGAAGTGGAATGTTTAATTCGCGATCTTGACCTAAACGACAAAAATAATCTATTAGAGGTGCTAAAAGCCGAAAAGCGTGATCCTTCACTAAAACCGACAAAATCTCATGCAACCAATTTGCAAGAAGAACTTGATCAGTGTAACAACTAATACAAAGTTCTGTTAGGATTAGTGACCGGTAAACAAGACAAAACTGTTGAACAGCTAAACACACTGAAAATTCGGTTTAAACATTGGCAAGAACGGACGTGTAGACTGAAAGGACGATTCCATCAAGATAATGAGGTTGATAAACTGATCAACCACTTTCGTCGCTTAAAACAATTAATAGAAGCCCTAGCAGAACAGCTGTGTAACCCAGTTATTACCACTATGTATTATCCTCCAGGCTCCAGTACAACGCTTGTGTCTAGTATCACTACTTCAAACATTAAAGGCACTCTAGAGCAAAAACCACAGGAATCCGCAATTTATAATTTCACAGCCGAGCAAGTGCTGCACGATGGAAAATACACAGCCTGTCAAAATACATTAGAAACTCCGATCACTCATGTTACTTGGACAAGAAATCCTGGTGGTGCTGGAATGCCAATAGCGACGCAATCTACTGCTGGCACAGTAGGATTTCCAGTGACGCTTGCCTCTCAATTGCGTTTTCCAGAAAATGTTAATTTCTCAACTAGTATGACTCCTTCCATTAGTATGATAGGTACTCAAGACGGAAGACCTAATTACGGAAACTACGCATCGCCCCAATTTGTTCAGACGCCACAACGAAACGTATATAACCCAACGGAATTTCCTAGTAATACACCGGCCATGTCATTTAATCCTCTCTTATCAGGAACGTTTTATCAAAAGAGATATGAACCAAAATGGAACATTTACTTCACGGGCCTACCTAGTGGACTGGACGTACATGATTTTATATTTCGGATTAAATCACAAGCAAAAAGGGAACAGATACAGTTACCTATGTTAGATGCCATCCTTCCAAAATGTTTAAAGGACACCGCAGAAAAATGGTATTGGGTATATGTCCGGAAGTTTCCCAATACTACATATTTCCACCTCAGGCAGGCACTTTTACAAAGATTCAGTAGTACCGAATCCGAAAGAGAAACGCGTAGATTTATCGAAACCAAACGTCAAAAATTTCGAGAAACCATAGCGGATTATTTATTAGAATTAGAATGTTTAAACGGTCGGCTGGTAAATCCCTTCTCAGAAACAGAATTAGTCGAGATTATGAGGGAAAACGTATTGCCACAAAATTACAACAATTAACGTTGACCTTACAAATATCTACAATAGAAGATCTTCGAATGATCTGTCACAAATATGAGAAGTTATGGGCACGAACCGCAAGACATACGCCAAACAGCTTCACGAAATCAATTTGTTCGGTAGCGAAGCCGGCAAGTGAATTATATTCGATTGCGACACCTACTGCTACAGGAGCAGATCCATCCGATGGTGCGGTCAGAAAAATACCATATTCACCTCAAGTAGAGGCTATACATAGAACAGTACAACCACTATCATCACGAAAATCGATGGGAGATGGAAAACTTTCTCAAGACTACCTAACTTGTTGGAACTGTTATGATATAGGCCACCGGTATCAAGATTGCCACGTTGTGCTGCAACATGTGTTCTGCTTTAATTGTGGAAAAAGTGGGGTAATCAAACCACAATGTTCACAATGCCAGTAAAAATTGTTAAAGTACCAGCCGGGTGTGAACTATTCGGGTAAGTTCCGTCCGGCACAGATAGTGACCCGAGAGCAGGCAACTATTCGGAATGCCACCCCACTAGCCGCAGCTGTGAACCTCCACCCCGAGAGTTCGCGGATAGAATAAAACCGCATTATATACAAAATAAATTTGCTGCAAAATAAAGTCGCGTAGTTCAAACTCTAAACGAAGTCAACGAATAAAAATCTATTGGGCGACAAGACAAAATTTAAAAAAGGCGTGCCTGGAAACCATTTTTTCAGATTCGGCTGATAATCGACCTTACATAGTCGTAGAACTAGATGGAACTCCAATTAGAGGTCTTTTAGATAATGGTGCGTCTGTTAGCGTACTTGGGAATGGGTCAGTTGAGTTATTGAATAAACTAGGTTTACCTTATAAAAAATTGCATGCAAAGGTCAAAACCGCAGATGGTACTGACAATAGTATAATAGAATATATCGACCTGGAAGTCAAATTTAAGGATAAAATCCGAACAATTCGACTATATTTGGTCCCAACTCTTCAACTCCCAGCATATTTCGGTATTGACTTTTGGAACGCGTTTGATATTATACCGTCGCTAAATTCGATCGAAACAAAAACCGAGCCATCTTATGATAAGCACATTTTGTCTCCCCTTCAACAAAACTCGTTTGAGAATATTTTAGCAACTTACGTATCTAGCGAACAGCACTCAGGTCGAACATCGCTGGTTGCCCATCGTATTGATGTTGGAAACAGCCTTCCGATCAAACAACGTCACTATGCTGTCTCTCCTGCTATTCGAGAGCTGTTGTATAAGGAATTGGACCGTATGCTAAGTTTGGGTGTAATAGAGGAGAGTACGAGTTCCTGGTCTTCACCAGTAGTATTGATCCGAAAACCCAATAAAATGAGACTATGCCTAGATTCCAGAAAAATCAATGCAGTTACCAAGAAGGACGCTTATCCGTTGCCTTTGATAAATGGACTTCTTGGTAGGCTAACAGATACGCCGGTGATCTCCAGCATAGATCTCAAAGATGCCTTCTGGCAAATACCGCTAGACGAACCCTCAAAAGATAAGACAGCCTTCACAGTGCCAGGCCGCCCACTTTACCATTTTACGGTCATGCCGTTTGGGCTGTGCAATTCGCCCCAAACGATGTGCCGTTTGATGGATAAAGTGGTGCCACATCTGCTACATGACAAGATCTTCGTCTACCTTGACGATTTACTGGTAACATCCTCAAGTATAGAAGAGCACCTTGAAATATTTAATATTGTCGGGAAACAATTGAAGGATGCAGGACTCACGATAAATCTTTTGAAGAGCCGTTTTTTTATGAAACGAGTAAAATACTTAGGATTTATTGTTGGAGACGGTGGGTTAAAGACTGATCCCGAAAAGATAGAAGCTATCAGAAATTTTCCTCCACCTACATCGTTAAAACAGACCCGAAGGTTACTAGGAATGACTGGATGGTATCAACGCTTTATACCCAATTACTCGGAAGTGACCACTCCCATAACAGACCTGCTAAAGAAAAGTAAGACATTCGTATGGACAAAAGAAGCTCAAGTTGCATTCGAGAAATTGAAATTTCTACTGTCGTCCGCTCCTGTTCTCACCAACCATAATTATAGCAAACCTTTTTTTATTCGCTGTGATGCTTGTAAAACGGGAGTCGGCAGCGTGCTCTTCCAAAAAGATGACAACGACAATGAAAGACCCATCGCGTACATGTCGAAAAAATTAAATTCTGCACAATCTAACTACACAACCACTGAACTCGAGTGTCTCGCAGCTGTTCTCGGCATAAAAAAATTCCGTTCTTATGTCGAAGGTCATCACTTTACTGTTATCACCGATCACTCGAGTCTCAAGTGGTTGGTGTCTCAAACCGACCTAAATGGACGATTGGCACGCTGGAGCCTAAAGCTACAAGCCTTGGATTTCGATATACAACACCAGCGTGGCACACAGAATATTGTACCAGATACCCTTTCACGCATGTACTGCGATACGAATATCACTGCTAATTTGTGTCAGATAGACCGTTCATCTAGTTCATTCCAGGATCTCGAATACGTCAACTTACGGAAAAAAATATTATCTGCACCAAATAATTACTCGTCATTTAAAATAATTGATGACCGTGTTTACATCAAAGTAGGATTCAAAATAGATCCAGAACTGTCCGATATTCCTTTATGGAAATTATGGATACCTTCTAGCATGACGGATTCCATAATAAAGGAGCACCATGATGTTCCACTTGCTGCGCACGGAGGCATATTAAAGACTTTGGAACGAATCCGTAGTCTCTATTATTGGCCCGGAATGCGAAAACAAATTTACGATTATGTAAACAAATGCGAAATTTGTAAAACGTCAAAAGCTGCTAATTCGTTATCTAAACCACCTCTTGGTCGTACCAAGTTTGCTGAGCGGCCGTGGCAGAAACTTTACGTTGATCTAATGGGGCCATATCCTAGGTCCAAAAGGGCAATACAGTAAGGTTTCTGATCAGTTCAGTAAGTTCGTACTACTTAAACCTTTAACCTCGAGTACAACCAACAAAATAATTGCTTACCTTCGTAATGAAGTTTTCCTTGTTTTTGGTGTCCCCGAATTAGTTCACACAGACAATGGGTCACAATTTGTTTCAAAATCGTTCCAAGATTTGTTGAATGAGTTCAATATTGAACATATCAAATCCACAGTATACTCCACTCAGGCAAACGCATCAGAGCGAGTGAATCGATCTGTGATTGCCGCTATCCGCGCGTACGTTTCAACTAATCATAAAACATGGGACCAGTATCTTAGCGAAGTAGCATGTTCATTGAGATCGGCAGTTCACCAGTCAAACCAACATACCCCTTATTTCTTAGTATTTGGGTATAATATGATCACGAACGGACAAAATTATAGCTTTCTTCGAGATTTACACTCGCTCAACGAAACTTT
This sequence comes from Tipula vernalis, assembly GCA_958295665.1. Classification (NCBI taxonomy): domain Eukaryota; kingdom Metazoa; phylum Arthropoda; class Insecta; order Diptera; family Tipulidae; genus Tipula; species Tipula vernalis. Next base: position 250,829,837 of record OY282558.1, read on the forward strand.
TTATCCTTTACCCATGGCAGATAGGTTGTCGATAATTCACGAAATTGTAATGAAAAATCTTAGAAAGGCTTTTGATAAATACGCTAAACACTACAATTTAAGAACTCGCCCTGTTGTTTATAACCCCGGTCAGATCGTGTATGTAAAACTCCATCCATTAAGTGACGCTTCGAAAAATATATGCGCGAAATTTACCCCAAAATATACTAAGGCAATAGTTCATGAGAAAATTGGTTCGGTAAATTATAAATTAACAGAAGAGTCCGGGAAAAGCCTAGGTACCTTTCATGCAAAGGATATTAAACTATGATATATTTTTTTTTATTTTTTTTATTTTTTTATAGTGGGGTGAGCTATTACTAACCCTGTGCACCGCGACCATTAAGGTCTATTGTGCATCCCCAGATGGTTTTAGATAAAGTGGAGGTTCAAGTCCTTGATGAACGACACCATCTCATGCATATCTAACGGGCCGGCGTTAGGCCACTGTATTGTGTATGCATGGAGGAATTTAAGTCTTTTATGGATTATAGCATCACACGTAAATAGTAGATGTTCGGATGTTTCCCTTTCCAGGTTGCAGAATCTACAACGGTCTGTAGAGGACTTTCCGATTTTCTCCAGATGTCCATTAAAAGGGCCTTGTCCTGTTAAATACCAAATGAGGGACTTCAAAGACTGTCTGTCCATCTTTGTTGCCTCATCTAGACGTTTAATATCATAGCTTAGTAGTTTCTTGGTCTGTCTCATTCCAGTGGAGGACTCCCAGTAAATCTTCATTTAAAGCTGTGGGGGTTTTACCCAATGGGATACAGAGTTCGATACCCGGCCCGATTATACCCGCACCTGTGCCCACCCCTGATTTCGAACCGTCAGTGTACCATATGGAGGCGTGACGGGGTAAGGAGAAGATGATACTCCCCGCTTGTTCTCTGTCGGGTATCTCTATCGTGAAATTCCTCCGGCAGTCAATAGTTTTAACCATCACGTCTGATAGTTGAATTATTTTCTCGATCAAATCCAATTTCTGTAGGATACTATTATATCCTGGTTTAATGGTTTTAATTTGAGACGTTATTTTTAGATTGACTGCTCTTGACCCAGCTACTTTTTTAAGGTGCAAGTGTAGTGGTGAGAGCCCTAGTAGCTTCTCAAGAGCAGCTGTAGGGCAGATTTTTATCGCTCCCGTTACACTTAAACAAACTAATCTCTGAATCCTATCCAATATAGAGCAGGCACCACTTGGTTCTGTCTTAGGCCACCACACAAACACCGCATAACGACGATATTACGATGGTTGAGTATAACCAAAGCGCCATTTGGGGATTCAGACCCCACGTTTTGCCAATCATCCTTTGGCAAGAGAAATGCGCCCTATTTGCCTTGTTTGTGATATATTTTAGAAACGGGTTCCATGTCAGTTTCTGATCAAGTATCACTCCCAGGTACTTAACCTCTGTCGCCATCTGGAGAATTTCCCCATTTAGAGATAGAGGTGGGAGAATTGTTTTCCTCCGATTTGTAAAGAAAGTGCAAATAATTTTGCTGGGGTTCACTCTAAGGCCCGTCTCAATACACCAGTCGCTTACCGACTCGAGGGCATATTGCATACGTTCCGCTATTGTACTCTCGAATTTCCCCCCGACCATTAAGACTAAATCGTCCGCATAGGTGATATTCGAGAAGTAAGAGTTTCTTAATCTTATACGAGTAAGTAGTTCATCCATCACGAGTAGCCACAAAAGGGGTGAGAGAACTCCCCCTGGGGACAGCCCCTAGTAGCCGCAATCGTGATGGTTTTATTACCGAAGGAGGCCGTTATCCTCCTGTTCCTAAGCATATTAATTATCCACCCTATGGTGGAGGAGTCTACTCCCCTTGCCTGTGCTTGTTCTTGAATCATTTCGAACCTGGTATTGTCAAAAGCCCCTTGAATATCAATGAAGGAGCATAACAAGACCTCTTTATTCCGAAGTGTATCTTCGATGTTTGTTGTCAGCTCGTGAAGCGCTGTTTCTGTCGATCTCCCAGTCTGATATGCCTGTTGGCTGGGGTCTAAGGGATGCCTTAGGAGGGCATTGGGTCTAATATGTAGGCCCAGTATCTTCTCCATGGTTTTCAGAATAAATGATGTGAGGCTAATGGGTCTATAAGACCTGGCGTCCTCTGCAGATCTTCTTCCAGTTTTTGGGATAAAAATCACCCGCACCTCCCTCCAGCTTCTTGGAACATATTGCAAGCTGTAGCTGGCTCTAAGGAGTCTAATTAAATAAGGCAACAAAATTTCTAGGCCTTGCTGTAAGAATGCAGGATATATAAAATCCCCTCCCGGCGATTTAAAGGGACCAAAGGAGTTAACGGCCCATTTTATTTTTCTGGGAGTGAATATATCTTTTGAAAGCCTGTAAGCTTCCCTTGGAACCAAGTAGGGATGCACGCTGCCTGCATCGAGGTCTACCTGGCCTTCAAGGACCGTACACTCTGGGAAGTGGCCTCTCACCAGGCATTCGAGAGTTTCCTCCCTGGATGTGGTTGTCTCTCCATTCTATTTCCTTACGGATCCCAACGGATTTCTGTGGTCCAAGGAGAGTGCCTTCTGGAGTCGACAAGCCGCGAGCAGCCTGTCTATTTTCCCATAAAAGTCTCTCCAGCTCGACCTCTTGCTTTTCCTAAGAGCGACATTATACTGGGTAAGAGACATTCGATAGGTTGTCCAATCGTTTGTCCTCTTAGCCCTGTTGAAGAGTTTTCGAACCTCACGTCTTTTGGTTTCCAGGGTATGGTTCCACCAAGGAACGTCCCTTGTCCCCCTGATACGAACCAGGGGTGAACTTGAGTGGTAGGCATCAATGATTGCCTCGATTACATTGCTTGAAACTCTATCAAGATCCTCAATAGAGTTGATATTGGTCTGTAGACCGGTTAAGTTATCACAAAGTCTTTCATTGTAGACTGGCCAATTAGTACGTTTTGGTATTCTTACCACCGACTTGTTTTTTGAAGGGGTTTTAATATCAAACCTGATATACATGTGATCCGAGAAGGATGCTTCCTTTGATACATGCCAATCCAGAATTTTACCAGAGGTACCCATGTCAGACAGGGTAAGATCTAGCACCTCCTTCCTGACTGCATTCACAAAGGTCGCGTCGTTCCCTTTATTATTAATGCTAATGTTATTTGTTAAACAAAATTCAAGAAGTTGCTCACCTCTGATGTTGCTGTCGCTGCTTCCCCAGACTGTGTGGTGTGAATTTGCATCGTAAATCTCTCACCGTTTCCATGATGGCATCCTGAATTTGCAAGATCTGGGCGATACCCAGCTTGACATCCGGGAAGCCTTGGTCGATGATTTCCAACCTGATAGATTTAACTGTTTCGCTGTAGCTGGGTACGATCGTATCTCTACGATCCACACTCGCCACAACCTGGGGGACGACTCCCGTTCCCTCTAGTGAGGGGCTGGACCTCCTCTCCCGTTTTGGTGTTTGACCTTTAGGGGTAGATCCGTTTGACCGGCTCCGCTTATTGGTTCTATTAGGATCATTAGGATCTCTGTCCTTTATTTTTGTTCGGCACTGTTCAATGGCGACATCGTGAGGCACACCTGACTGTTTTAAGTGGGCCAGACGCTTCCTTGCGGCACCGCTAAGGCGTGTCCTTTTTTTGTTTTCAAGCTCAAGGCCCGCGAGATTCTCTCTAACCTCTGTTGTTGTTGATGTTGATTGGGTCTCAACTTGTACTGGCAAATGAGTGCCATGAGTCAGTGAGCCAACCATGGTGTCCATGCTAGAGCAGTTGCTCTCGTTATCTGAAAAAGTTATTTCGGTAGCAGGGCCTTGTAGGTCCTTGTCATCTACCGAGACTGGTGCGTTTAGAGGAGCACCGCCCTCATAGTTTTTTATTTTATTTCTGTCCATACATTAGATCTTGTTTGAGGAAGGAAAGTCCACCACAGCAGCGCCTCTTACTGTGGTAAGGCTAAATTGAAACCGGAGGTCGCCAGGTATCCGGAGTTCCGTGCTAGAGACCAACTAACCCATGATCATTCATCCCTCGGCGCACGTGTCTCACCTTGGATTTGGTTTTTTTTATCAAGGTTATTTCTTCCTTGAGCGTCGTACTTTAGCCTGTTTTTCTGGTAAACAAAACAACAGTTACCGGTGGTCACCACGGGGAGGTAGTACGTACACTTGCGAACCACGATTAGGTTACCCTTCACGCGATCGCGAGCCCCAGGCAGGACTGCCTAAAACATGACCAGAACAGGCTGCCGGAGCTCACCCTGCTGAAGGTTACGGAGCTGGTAGTTACTACGCAGCTTGTTCCCCCCTTCACCAGACGCCAAGACCACCCTATGATATATTACATGAACGAGAAAATTCGAAAATAATATTACACGGTTAGAAAAAAAAAAAATAAATAAATAAAACGAATATTTGAACTCAGATTCGACGTGTTTAATGTAACTACACTAATAATTTGTTAAAAGAACCATTCTAGTAGCCTAGAATAACAAATTTCACAAAAACAATCATCCTGCTAATAGAAATGGACAAAAAATAAGCAATTCTTAAACGAAAATCAACATAAACCATCTGACATAACCTCATAAAATGCAAATAATGGTTGGTGTTTAAACATGAGATTCTAATATACCGAAGGGTTTTCTAGTTATATTAACTTAAAAATATAATAATTAGTCTTTTGTTAATCAACAATTTTGGTTTGCAGTTCGTATCACAGTAATTTTCATTCATTTTTTTAAAACTTTAATTTAGTTGCTTTCAATCAAACTCAATGTAGTTTGATATAAAAAAAATTATATAAAATTTAAAAAAAATGAATGAAAATTACTAGAAAACAACAACTAGAAAACCCTTCGGTATATTAGAATCTCATGTTAAAACACCGACCATTATTTGCATTTTATGAGGTTATGTCAGATGGTTTATGTTGATTTTCGTTTAAGAATTGCTTATTTTTTGTCCATTTCTATTAGCAGGATGATTGTTTTTGTGAAATTTGTTATTCTAGGCTACTAGAATGGTTCTTTTAACATACAATTTACTACACAAAACTGAAATAATTGTTGATTTTTATATTCCGTTTTCCTGTTAATTTAACAATAATCCATTAATTTTATTTCAATAATAGATAAATGATTATTTTGTTAATAAATATCATTTATTTATCATTAGCGTCAATGTAAATTTCATTCATTTTTTGAAATTTTGATTACAGGTGTTTTTAACCAAACTCCATATAAAAAAAATTTAAACAACAAAATAAACAATTTTTTCCACTTGTAGAAGTAAGACGGAAGATATTGTGGTCATTTTCATTCAAATCATTATACGACGTGACGTTGTTCATCCAAGATGGGACCGCAGTAAGCTACGACAAATGTCAGTTTATCACAGTTTTATCACCAAATGTGATATAGCACCACAAAATGACCACCCAGAAAGCATTTCAAAAGCAAGAAAAATAACATCCAAATAGAAAAGGAGAATGACCTTTTGCAAAAACAAACCGCATCAACCAAATCGTTATTTTTCAGAAAAAAATATATTCAAAAATTTGTTTTAGTTTTCATACAGGAGATTTTAAATATAAAATATATATGTGTTTGTATATTTTACAATACAATATGTATACAGATGGACACGCCTATTATACTCGAAAATACACATATACTTTTTTTCGTGTTTCATTCATTCATTTTTTTTTATACTAAACAGGTTTATAGCAATTTGGTAATTTTATGTAAGAATGCGAAAAAGGAAAGAAATATGTATGTATTGTGCATATTTATATTTCTCGCTTCCTTACAACCATTATAAAATAACACGTTTTGAAATTTCGAATGACATATTTTTGTACTGAAAAGACTAATCTTATACATATAATCATCAGTGCTTCTTTTACAAAAAATTATTGTTGTTGTCTTTTGCAATGGTAGTTGTAAATATGTTCAATAAGTGTAGGTATAGTGTATAATTCAATATTGTTCTGTATAGGCGGTAGCACAACGTAAAAAACCAAATAAACACATGCACAAGCTGCGATGTTTTAGTAGTTTGATTAATTGACGTAATCAGCGCCGCATTTTTTTACTTCTTCTGCATAACTTTTCTTATATATCATTATTCTATGGTTTGAACGTAAAATTAATAAAAAAAAAACGAAATTATAATTTTTTTAAAATGGATAAATTGCCAACAAGTAAGTAATGTACATTGCGGAATAAATAAGAAATTACATTAAATGAATGTTAATATTAATATGAATGATTTTCTTTAATAAAATTAGACACGAAAATAGACACAATCTTCGCGCTGAAGCAAGAGCTGAAGATTATGGGGGCAAAAATACAGCGGAATAAGGCAGCTCTTATTGAAAGGAAATTTGATGAGAAATTAAAAAGATACCGATTAAAATATAAAATTTAATTAAATAAATTGCAAAAACTACCAAATTTTAGTTGAACACTTGGAAGAAACAAAATTTAAATAGGACGCTTTACAACATACCAATGATTAATGAACAGCGGAAAATTGAGGTCCAACGGAGCCCGTCAAACCATTGGAACATGGAAACTGAAGATTTCAATATTCAGGGCGAATCGGAAATATAGCGAAACTTCACACATGAAACTGTGTTAAGCACCGAATTATACCGAAACACGCAAAATCGAGTTTAGACAAAGGACTTCGTTTGGCTCAACATAATTTCATTATGCGAATAAACGTAAAAATTGATAATGATGCTTAACATATATTAATCACTGGTACGTGCAATGCCGAGATGACCAGATACAAGAACTACACCGAAAAACTAATTAGTGCAATTCACCGGGATGCATTTATCTGTTGGAATATAATTTTTATCCGGTACTCAGCCCTGAAACAAAAGTAAAAAGTCATGAAGAAAATGTACTAATTGGTTTTTTGGGTTATGTATTATTTTTTATGTATAACAAGAACAGTCGAGAAAAATAAAGTAAAGAGAACAGTCGAGAGATATAAAAACGTGAAATAATAAAATTATTAAAAAGTATAGCGTTCTTGTTTTTTATTTTATGTATATCAAGTGAAATAATATTGAAAAATCTAACAGGTTATAGGCCCAGAGTGATTAAAAACGCCCAATAAAATAAAAATAATAACTAAGAAAAGTAAAAAAAATAAAAATAAAACGCAAAAATAATAAAAATAAAAAAAAAAAATAATAATAATAAAATAAAATTTGATAAAATGGCGTCGTGCAAAGAAGAACAGAACCACGTGGAAAAATTGAGTGATGCTGAAAGTTTTGTAGTATGGAAATTTGGAGTGCAGATACTGTTTAAATCAGTAGGAGTTTATGAAGTGGTAAATGGCGAAGTAAAAATGGACAAGGACAATAAAACTGAATGGTTGAAGCAGGACGCAAAGGCACAAAAGATATTAATAACAACGGTAGATAAAAAGGCGTTGATGCACGTAATAAATTGTACAACGTCGAAAGAGATGTACGATAAGTTGTGTTCTATATTTGAGAGAGATAGTGAACAAAAGAAATGGACGTTGATGCAACAATTTTTTAATTATTCGTTTGATAAATCACGGGATATGGCTACACATATAAGTCAACTGGAAAATATAGCTCATCAATTAAAAGTAAATGAAAAAGCTGTAGACGAAAAAATGTTGATTTCGAAAATATTATCCACGTTGCCTGAACAATATAAATATTTTATTAGTGCATGGGAATCAACCTCGCCAGGAGAAAAAACCATAGTTAATCTAACCAGTCGACTACTTGCGGAGGAATATCGGAACAAAAACAATGAAGAAAATCCTGTGGCGTTCAAGATACAGAATTATACAAAAACAAAAACGGAGGCTATACGGTGTTACAAATGTAATAGCTTGGGACATATCTCTCGATTTTGTAAAGAGAGTCATAATAAAAATTCAGATGTTCGGTGTTTTAAATGTGGTAATCTCGGACATATTTCTAAATTTTGTGTCAAAACTGGAGGAAAAACTCGATCGTGTAATATATGTAAAAAAAATAATCATGATGAAACGAATTGTTATTATCGGAAAAACGGAAAAGCGAGTAATGAAAATAAAGTGGCTTTTATGGCAAACAGCGATACATATGAAGTTAACTGGGTGATAGACTCAGGGTCCTCTTCACATATGGTGAATGATAAAACAACTCTAACCGAATATAAAGAAGTAAATATCAACGTAGGAGTAGCGAAGAAAGATCAATCAATGGTTGCAGAAGGAGTCGGCATAGTGAAAACTCGAGACTATTTATTAAAGGATGTATTGTATGTTCCAGATTTAAGTAAAAATTTGTTATCAGTGAATGCAATCTGTAAAAACGGCGGTGATGTAATATTTATGGGGGAAAGTGTAAAAATAGTAAAGAATAATCAGACAATAACAACAGGGAAACGAAACAAGAATGGGTTATTCGAGTTAAATGTACGAGTAGAGCCATCAGAAGAAGCATTAGTAGCAGATCAAAAGAAATTGGTTGATCAATGGCATCATAAATTAGGCCATTTAAGTATTAATAACATTCAAAAATTATTAAAATTATCTAAAGGAATAAATATAAAAGAAGGTGATCTAAAACAAGCTAGTGAGATCTGTGAAACTTGTGTAAAGGCAAAACAGACGAGGCATCCATTCAAAGAAGAAAGAACCAGAGCAATGCGTCCATTGGAGATAATACATACGGATGTTTGTGGACCAATAGAACCACATACATGGGATGGAAAAAATTACATCGTTACAGTCATTGATGACTACACACATTTCGTGATGGTATACTTAATAAGTAATAAATGGGAGGTGCCTGAAATATTAAAAGAATATATTAGAGAAGTAGAGGCGAAATGGGGTACACAGGTTTCCATAATACGATGTGACAATGGTGGCGAATACAAAAGTAGCAGTTTTAAAACCTGGTGTAAAGCGAATGGTAAAGTTTTGGATTATAATATACCATACTCTCCTCAATTAAATGGAAAAGCTGAGAGGTTAAATCGAACCTTGATGGAAAAAGCAAGAGCATTAGTCTTAAATTCATCAATGGATAAAGAAATGTGGGGTGAAGCAGTACGAGTTGCGGCTTATTTAAAAAATAGAAGTCCGTCATCCAATCTGGAAGTCACGCCATCGGAAAAATGGTTCGGAAAAACACCTGATCTATCGCGACTGCAGATTTTTGGTTGTAGCGCGTATGCCAAAGAATTCGGATACTTAAAAAAGTTGGATGACAGGAGCAAAAAATACAATTTTGTAGGATACGGTTCGAATGGATATAGACTTTGGGATAGGAATAATCGAAAAATAATAATGTCAAGGGATGTTATATTTCAAACTAAAAATTTAATTGATAATTCGCAGAAAGAAAGAGAAAATAGTGTGAGGGATTACAACGATATCGTCATCGATGATAACGAAGATCGAGAACGGGAATCCGATCAAGAACAAGAGGAAAGAGAAAGTGAAGGAGAAGAGCGAAGTTTGGTTCAAAAACGACAGACTAGATTGCCAGAAAAATTTCATGATTATGTCATGTTAACATATGAAGAAGCAGTGACTGGGCCAGAAAAGCAAAAGTGGAAAGAAGCAATAGAAGAAGAAAAGCAATCACTGGAAACGAACAAAGTATGGGACTATGTGAGTAATGAAGAAATTGGAAATAATAAAATTTTGACTAGTAAATGGATATTCAAAATAAAAGAGGATGGAAAATATAAGGCAAGACTTGTTGTACGAGGTTGTCAACAAAAATTTGGATTCGATTTTGAGGAAACATACAGTCCTGTAGTGAATAGTAATTCTTTAAGATCTATCTTTGCAGTAGCAGCAAATCGGGGAGATGTAATTATGAAGTTCGACATAAAAACTGCATTTTTGCATGGAGAGCTATCGGATGATATATATATGCAACTTCCCGAAGGATATGAATCCGAAAATGGAGTATGTAAACTAAAAAAAGCGTTATATGGTTTAAAACAAGCTCCTTTAAAATGGAACGAGAAATTTACAATGTTCCTAAAAACCGTAGGACTACAGTCAATAAAAAGTGATATATGTTTATACAAAACCAACGATAGTAGTATAATATTAGCAATATACGTAGATGACGGAATCTTGATAGGGAATGATAAACCAAAAATGGAAAATTTGCTGTCAGTAATTGGAAACGAGTTTCAAATGACCGTGTTTAAAGATCCAAAAACATTTTTAGGTTTGGAGCTGGAAGTACAAGTTGGCTCAAAAGTAAAAATTAGTCAACAGCAGTATGCAGTTAACATTCTGAAACGTTTGAACATGGAGGGAGCGAAACCAGTATCAACACCACTAATGGATATAAAACAAAACAAACAGGAAAATGTGATTTCAGATGAATGCATAAAATTTCCGTATCGAGAGACGGTAGGCAGTCTCATATATTTGATGTCGAAAACGCGACCAGACATAACGTTTGCAACGAATTATGAAAGCAGATTTGTAGAAAACCCAGACAAAGAAGATATAAACAACATAAAACGGACGTTGAGATACATAAAGGGTAGTGTGCAAAGAGGAATTGAATATTCGTCGGATAGTGACATATCTAAACTAGAAGCGTTTTGTGATTCAGACTATGCTGGTGATATAGAAACTCGGAGAAGCACATCAGGATACGTCATAATGTTTTGTGGAGGGCCAATAAGTTGGTGCTCTCGAAAACAACCAATCGTTGCACTGTCAAGTACAGAGGCTGAATATATTTCAGCAGCAGAATGATGCAAGGAGTTAATATACTTAAAAAGTCTATTAGAAGAGTTGGTAGGTGTGGAAATAAAAGTAACATTGAACATCGATAATCAAAGTGCAATAAAATTAATTAAAAGCGGTGTTATAAACAGACGGAGCAAACACATTGATGTGAGATATCATTATATAAAAGAAAAGGTATCGGAAGGACTACTTAAATTGAAATATATCGAAAGTGAAAATCAATTAGCAGATATTTTTACGAAACCACTTGGGAGTATAAAATTTAATAAACACTGCAACAAATTGCTGGTATGGATTGAGCCGGAGTGCAATTCACCGGGATGCATTTATCTGTTGGAATATAATTTTTATCCGGTACTCAGCCCTGAAACAAAAGTAAAAAGTCATGAAGAAAATGTACTAATTGGTTTTTTGGGTTATGTATTATTTTTTATGTATAACAAGAACAGTCGAGAAAAATAAAGTAAAGAGAACAGTCGAGAGATATAAAAACGTGAAATAATAAAATTATTAAAAAGTATAGCGTTCTTGTTTTTTATTTTATGTATATCAAGTGAAATAATATTGAAAAATCTAACAGGTTATAGGCCCAGAGTGATTAAAAACGCCCAATAAAATAAAAATAATAACTAAGAAAAGTAAAAAAAATAAAAATAAAACGCAAAAATAATAAAAATAAAAAAAAAAATAATAATAATAAAATAAAATTTGATAAAATGGCGTCGTGCAAAGAAGAACAGAACCACGTGGAAAAATTGAGTGATGCTGAAAGTTTTGTAGTATGGAAATTTGGAGTGCAGATACTGTTTAAATCAGTAGGAGTTTATGAAGTGGTAAATGGCGAAGTAAAAATGGACAAGGACAATAAAACTGAATGGTTGAAGCAGGACGCAAAGGCACAAAAGATATTAATAACAACGGTAGATAAAAAGGCGTTGATGCACGTAATAAATTGTACAACGTCGAAAGAGATGTACGATAAGTTGTGTTCTATATTTGAGAGAGATAGTGAACAAAAGAAATGGACGTTGATGCAACAATTTTTTAATTATTCGTTTGATAAATCACGGGATATGGCTACACATATAAGTCAACTGGAAAATATAGCTCATCAATTAAAAGTAAATGAAAAAGCTGTAGACGAAAAAATGTTGATTTCGAAAATATTATCCACGTTGCCTGAACAATATAAATATTTTATTAGTGCATGGGAATCAACCTCGCCAGGAGAAAAAACCATAGTTAATCTAACCAGTCGACTACTTGCGGAGGAATATCGGAACAAAAACAATGAAGAAAATCCTGTGGCGTTCAAGATACAGAATTATACAAAAACAAAAACGGAGGCTATACGGTGTTACAAATGTAATAGCTTGGGACATATCTCTCGATTTTGTAAAGAGAGTCATAATAAAAATTCAGATGTTCGGTGTTTTAAATGTGGTAATCTCGGACATATTTCTAAATTTTGTGTCAAAACTGGAGGAAAAACTCGATCGTGTAATATATGTAAAAAAAATAATCATGATGAAACGAATTGTTATTATCGGAAAAACGGAAAAGCGAGTAATGAAAATAAAGTGGCTTTTATGGCAAACAGCGATACATATGAAGTTAACTGGGTGATAGACTCAGGGTCCTCTTCACATATGGTGAATGATAAAACAACTCTAACCGAATATAAAGAAGTAAATATCAACGTAGGAGTAGCGAAGAAAGATCAATCAATGGTTGCAGAAGGAGTCGGCATAGTGAAAACTCGAGACTATTTATTAAAGGATGTATTGTATGTTCCAGATTTAAGTAAAAATTTGTTATCAGTGAATGCAATCTGTAAAAACGGCGGTGATGTAATATTTATGGGGGAAAGTGTAAAAATAGTAAAGAATAATCAGACAATAACAACAGGGAAACGAAACAAGAATGGGTTATTCGAGTTAAATGTACGAGTAGAGCCATCAGAAGAAGCATTAGTAGCAGATCAAAAGAAATTGGTTGATCAATGGCATCATAAATTAGGCCATTTAAGTATTAATAACATTCAAAAATTATTAAAATTATCTAAAGGAATAAATATAAAAGAAGGTGATCTAAAACAAGCTAGTGAGATCTGTGAAACTTGTGTAAAGGCAAAACAGACGAGGCATCCATTCAAAGAAGAAAGAACCAGAGCAATGCGTCCATTGGAGATAATACATACGGATGTTTGTGGACCAATAGAACCACATACATGGGATGGAAAAAATTACATCGTTACAGTCATTGATGACTACACACATTTCGTGATGGTATACTTAATAAGTAATAAATGGGAGGTGCCTGAAATATTAAAAGAATATATTAGAGAAGTAGAGGCGAAATGGGGTACACAGGTTTCCATAATACGATGTGACAATGGTGGCGAATACAAAAGTAGCAGTTTTAAAACCTGGTGTAAAGCGAATGGTAAAGTTTTGGATTATAATATACCATACTCTCCTCAATTAAATGGAAAAGCTGAGAGGTTAAATCGAACCTTGATGGAAAAAGCAAGAGCATTAGTCTTAAATTCATCAATGGATAAAGAAATGTGGGGTGAAGCAGTACGAGTTGCGGCTTATTTAAAAAATAGAAGTCCGTCATCCAATCTGGAAGTCACGCCATCGGAAAAATGGTTCGGAAAAACACCTGATCTATCGCGACTGCAGATTTTTGGTTGTAGCGCGTATGCCAAAGAATTCGGATACTTAAAAAAGTTGGATGACAGGAGCAAAAAATACAATTTTGTAGGATACGGTTCGAATGGATATAGACTTTGGGATAGGAATAATCGAAAAATAATAATGTCAAGGGATGTTATATTTCAAACTAAAAATTTAATTGATAATTCGCAGAAAGAAAGAGAAAATAGTGTGAGGGATTACAACGATATCGTCATCGATGATAACGAAGATCGAGAACGGGAATCCGATCAAGAACAAGAGGAAAGAGAAAGTGAAGGAGAAGAGCGAAGTTTGGTTCAAAAACGACAGACTAGATTGCCAGAAAAATTTCATGATTATGTCATGTTAACATATGAAGAAGCAGTGACTGGGCCAGAAAAGCAAAAGTGGAAAGAAGCAATAGAAGAAGAAAAGCAATCACTGGAAACGAACAAAGTATGGGACTATGTGAGTAATGAAGAAATTGGAAATAATAAAATTTTGACTAGTAAATGGATATTCAAAATAAAAGAGGATGGAAAATATAAGGCAAGACTTGTTGTACGAGGTTGTCAACAAAAATTTGGATTCGATTTTGAGGAAACATACAGTCCTGTAGTGAATAGTAATTCTTTAAGATCTATCTTTGCAGTAGCAGCAAATCGGGGAGATGTAATTATGAAGTTCGACATAAAAACTGCATTTTTGCATGGAGAGCTATCGGATGATATATATATGCAACTTCCCGAAGGATATGAATCGGAAAATGGAGTATGTAAACTAAAAAAAGCGTTATATGGTTTAAAACAAGCTCCTTTAAAATGGAACGAGAAATTTACAATGTTCCTAAAAACCGTAGGACTACAGTCAATAAAAAGTGATATATGTTTATACAAAACCAACGATAGTAGTATAATATTAGCAATATACGTAGATGACGGAATCTTGATAGGGAATGATAAACCAAAAATGGAAAATTTGCTGTCAGTAATTGGAAACGAGTTTCAAATGACCGTGTTTAAAGATCCAAAAACATTTTTAGGTTTGGAGCTGGAAGTACAAGTTGGCTCAAAAGTAAAAATTAGTCAACAGCAGTATGCAGTTAACATTCTAAAACGTTTCAACATGGAGGGAGCGAAACCAGTATCAACACCACTAATGGATATAAAACAAAACAAACAGGAAAATGTGATTTCAGATGAATGCATAAAATTTCCGTATCGAGAGACGGTAGGCAGTCTCATATATTTGATGTCGAAAACGCGACCAGACATAACGTTTGCAACGAATTATGAAAGCAGATTTGTAGAAAACCCAGACAAAGAAGATATAAACAACATAAAACGGACGTTGAGATACATAAAGGGTAGTGTGCAAAGAGGAATTGAATATTCGTCGGATAGTGACATATCTAAACTAGAAGCGTTTTGTGATTCAGACTATGCTGGTGATATAGAAACTCGGAGAAGCACATCAGGATACGTCATAATGTTTTGTGGAGGGCCAATAAGTTGGTGCTCTCGAAAACAACCAATCGTTGCACTGTCAAGTACAGAGGCTGAATATATTTCAGCAGCAGAATGTTGCAAGGAGTTAATATACTTAAAAAGTCTATTAGAAGAGTTGGTAGGTGTGGAAATAAAAGTAACATTGAACATCGATAATCAAAGTGCAATAAAATTAATTAAAAGCGGTGTTATAAACAGACGGAGCAAACACATTGATGTGAGATATCATTATATAAAAGAAAAGGTATCGGAAGGACTACTTAAATTGAAATATATCGAAAGTGAAAATCAATTAGCAGATATTTTTACGAAACCACTTGGGAGTATAAAATTTAATAAACACTGCAACAAATTGCTGGTATGGATTGAGCCGGAGGAAAAATTAAGGGAGGGTGTTGGAATATAATTTTTATCCGGTACTCAGCCCTGAAACAAAAGTAAAAAGTCATGAAGAAAATGTACTAATTGGTTTTTTGGGTTATGTATTATTTTTTATGTATAACAAGAACAGTCGAGAAAAATAAAGTAAAGAGAACAGTCGAGAGATATAAAAACGTGAAATAATAAAATTATTAAAAAGTATAGCGTTCTTGTTTTTTATTTTATGTATATCAAGTGAAATAATATTGAAAAATCTAACATTATCAGGCAATGTTTTATATCTTCTATATTATTAAACGAGCAATAATTGCGGGTATGTATATATGTCCGCACGAAAAACTACTTCGAGACCGATTTTGTTGACGTAAAATGGCTATATGATGTCTTTTTGCATGAAAATGCGATTGAGTCTGGTCTCAAGTCTGGGAAAACTCTGTAAAGCCTTCAAATCTGGAAAAATTATCCAAATTTTACAGCGCCATCTCTAAAATGGTCAATTGTATATCGCTCATGTGCTACCACAATGGCATAACTCAAAATCGGTCGTTTTTGACTTATTTATAGAGAAATATCGGCTTTTTAATATAGTTAAAACTGATATAACGATAACGACACACCTAAAGCTATAAAGCTCACTTGCAGCAAATGAGCGATATGTATTGTGTATTTTTTTTTATAGAAAAGAATGTTTGATGATTTTTTTAAATAGTACAGCTGCAGCTGCGTAGTTAGCAGCATACGGAGTTGGGATGTATTTAATTTTTTTTTTATGATTTTTTTTTCATGGATGTCCATTTTTCAAAAATCACGACAAAAAAAAAAAAATTTAAATTAATGTTGGATGATCAGCATATTTTTTTTAGTCTTTTCCCGACGAATTTTCCGAGTGGAAATTCGCGATTTTCTCGCATTTTCCGTGATTTTTCCGATATGATGTAAAAGGAAATTATTCTTAGAATATTTTTCTTCATCTGTATACCAAATTACAGAAAGATCTGTATATAAATTTTGGTCCCAAATTTCCTCACTGCCTCATGAGAATTTTGTATACGTACAAGGAGTATAAGATACATTTTGTTATTGTGTTCTGTCATTTTCGTTGTTTGGATTAGTGTATCGTTTTGTGACGGTAAGTATCAAAAATAAGCCAATCGGTTGAAATCAGTTGAAATCGTGAAAAAATTTTGATGCTTATGCTCACGTGTGAGAATATTTCTCTTGCTATGAAGCAGGAGAATTAACAATACATACTGTGTTGTTCGTTGTAAATATTTTTTGAATATTCTACTTTTAGTAAAGTTCTATTATTGTATAATAAAAAAATGTATTTCTTTACTTTCAACTTAACATGTTTGTTTATTAATTTTTTAGGTTTCGTGTTGCAAAAGCAGATTAATTTTTTATTAAAAACTGAATTAAATCAATCAAATATTGTGTAAGTTCAGTTTACATTATGTAAAGGTTACTAAAAAATACTTACACTGAAATACATTCAAAATACATAATGTAAACTGTACTTTCACAATATTTGATTGATTTAATTAATTCATTTTAATATTAAAGCCATCAACAAATTCTGTTGAAAATTTGATAAATTTAAACAAATCGAGAGTAATCGCAATTTGTTTTAACAAGCTGTATTTGAAATTGATAATGATGTTTTACGAAACCTTTTTTACGTACAGCGTCACATACATATGTATGTACCTATTATTAAAACTCTTTTTTCTTATTCCTTTATTTTCTGTTTATCTTGCTAACTACTACATGCATTTTATACATTTTTCCAATGCCATATGGAATGTAAACAAAATCATATGAGATTTTCAAATTCATTATTTTACATCGTCTTTATTATCAATTTAAACGAAAATTTTTGTTTATAAATATAAATAATTTGAAATTAAATATATCGAATTGCAGGTTGTACACAATTTTAATTGAAATTAATAAAATTTTAATACACAATTTTGCATTTTAGTCAATTGATTTTTTTTTTCAAACGTCGTCGTATTCGTGTCCCTTTAAAAATTTCATTCGTATACGAAACCCTAAACTCAACAAAGAACACAAAATAACTATACGAAAAACTAAAAAGAGCATGAAGAGCATGAATAGTTAAAGAGCATTCGAACACACACACAATAACTAATACCATTACGATCCGGTAATTCTCGCCTCACCGACTCATGAGACGACCAAAATTTATGTCACAAATTTTATCTTTCTCTATGTTGATACGTCACATTGTGTAAATCTATCTACATATTATATAATTTAGTAGAATGCTCAAAACTTTTTATAAAACCAAGTAATTTTTCGGCAAATTCCCATGCCGCAGTAGTCTAGGTGTTAGCGTTGTGGATTTTAAAATTTTAGATCGTAGTTCGAACCTCGAAAATTACATTCTTGAGATACATTTTTTTTTCGTTTTTTTTTTAAAATTTATATGGTATGTATGATTGAATAATAATAAAAGATGAATGTAAAAGTTGTAAGCTACATTTAGGCTATTATAGTAAATTATTTGTGTTGCAAAGGCACAATTATGACATTTACGTTCACAAAAATCAAGAATTAACTACAAAAACTACATTTACATTTAAGTTACGGTAAATGTATGTATATCAGTAAACGTAGGTATAATTTGGGAAACTACATATATATATGTATTTAGGTGAAGGATCATTAATTCGAGGGAGAATCTTGAAACTTTATATGAAATAATTTTCTGGAAATATTGGATTCAATTTTCAATTGTAGGATTTAATTATTCCAGTGATTTTCTTGACCAAAAAATCACGAAAATGAGTGGAAATTAAATCCTAATGATGTAAATTTAAGCTGGGATTTTTTTTTTTTTTTTTTTTCAAATTAGATTTAGAAGAAATTTTCAAGATTTTCGCTCGAATTAAGTTTGTAAAGTTTTCTCAAGTTATGTCTATACATTTACCGAAATAAGTACAATACATACATTTACAGTACCATATTATATATATTATTTTTGCAACAATAGATGCAAAGATTGATAATTTAAACGGTATTGTTTTTACCTTCAAAATATTCGGTATCATCGCTAATCGGAATATATTAGAATTGATTTTTACTGAATCCAGATAATTATCTTAATCGGGGATCAAATGATTCTTATACTGAGTTATTCATATACGACACTTATATTGCAGTAAATATTTCGACCGCTTTTACCAATGGTTAGCTAGCCAATCACAATATTACACAGATATCATTAATTTTCACTCGCGTCGGTAATCAATGTATACGTATATCGGTATAATTTGGGTGAACTACATACATATACGCATTTGGGTGAAGGATCATTAACTCGAGCGAAAATTTTGATAATTTGTTACATTGTGGTGGCAAAATTTTTCAGCAATATTTAGTATAGGGACATGGTCGTAAGCAGGCAAACTGACTAAATTTGAGTCGATCAAATCAAAAAGACTTACGCGTCGAAACAAGCGCCTTATAGATCATTTGATTAATATTGGTCGTAACAATAACACACACGTTGGCAAAGTTTGTAATCAAAATTATATCAACACTAGAGTTGCTGTAGATTCCGGCACCTAGTTTATTTATATATATTATTAAACGAGCAATAATTGTATGTATGTATATATGTCTCCACGAAAAACTACTTCGAGAGCGATTTCGTTGGCGAAAAATGGCTATATGACGTGTTTTTGCATGAAAATGCGATTGAGACTGGTCTAATGTCTGGGAAAACTTTGTAAAGCATTCAAATCTGGAAAAATTATCCAAATGCCGCAACGCCACCACTAAAACCGTCAAGTCCATTGTCTATAGTATGGAAATAATGATGTTGCGGATTTAAATTTTATTAATTAAAATTTCAATAATTAGTACATACGTAGTCAACTAAAATTATAAATTAAAGTGTAATTTTTTAATATTTTGATGAGTTGGTCCAATTTTATTGTTCAAAACACAGAGAATTTGAATATCATGTAGTGTAAATGTGTCCATAAAAATTGGCCAGAAAAATTGATTTTGTAAAAAAATTGGTAAGGGGTTTTCGGGTGCTAGAAAGCGATTGCGCTGGGTGTTGATTTCGGGAAAATTTGTCTAGGGGGTTCTCCAGTGGGCCCGGGTGCTTTTTTGTTAATTTTGGCGAATTTGCTAAAAAATTAGTGAGCGGGGGTTTTCGGGTGCTAGGAAGCGATTGCGACGGGTCTTGATAATTTAGAAGGTGTTCTCCATTTGTGCCCAGGCCTTTTTTTAATTTTTACGATTTTGGTAAAAATTGGTAAGCTGGGGTTTTCGTGTGCCAAGAATCAATTGTGACCGGTCTTGATTTCGAAAAAAATAGTTTAGGGGGTTTTTCAGTGGAACTCGGGCTCCTTTGTAATTTTCACGATGTTGGTAATTATTGGTAAGAAGTGTTTTTAAGTGGTATAAGGTGATCCCCATTGGTCTTGATTTCAGGAAAATTCAGACTCCATTTTTATAGTTTTAATGATTTTGTTGAAAATTGGTAAGTATGTTTACCAGTTCAGAGTGTCATCCATTGGAACTTGGGTTTTTTAAATTTTAACTATTTTGTTAAAAGTTGGTAAAGAGGGTTTTCGAGTGCCACGAAGCGATTGTGATGGGTATAAATTTTTGTAAAATTCGTTTAGGGGGTTCTCCAGTTGAGCCCGGGCTTCTTTTTTTTAATTTTAACATTTTTGGTAAAAATTTGTGAGCGGGTGGGTGCCAGACAGAGATTGCAATGGGTCTTGGTTTAAAAAAATTAGCTTAGGGTCTTTCAGTGGTATCCGGGTTCCTTTTTTCATTTTAACAATTTTGGTAAACATTTGGTAATGAGAGATATTCGAGCGGCAGGAAGCGATCGCCATGGGTATTGATTGAAGTCAAATAGGGTTTTGAAAGGTCTGCAATGGGTGTTGATTTCGGGAAATATATGTTTAGAGGGTCCTCCGGATGGTCGAGGTCCATTTTTTAAGTTCAACGATTTTTGTAATAATTGGTGAGCAGGGATTTTCTAGTGTTAGGAAACATTTGCAGTGGACTTTGATTTCGGGAAATGTCGTTTAGTGGGTCCTCTAATAGGCCTGGGGTTCGTTTTTTTTTAATATTTTTTTATTGATCATAATTGGTGAAAGAGAGTTTTCGAGTGCCAAAACGCGATGACACCGGGTATTGATTCTTAAAAAAACGTTAAGGAAGTTCTCGTCCGGTGAGCCCCTGTTTGCTTGGTTTTATCTTACTTTTTAACTTACTACCGGTTTCTGAAACGGTTATTTGATTTTTATTAATGTTGGTTGGGGTGGTTTTATTTCAGTAAAATTCGTTTAAGAGGATCCTCCTATGGGAATTCATATTTTTATTATTTTCTTTTGTTAATAGTAATTGGTTAGATGGAAATTTTCTAGTGAAAGGAAGCAATTGTAATGGGTTTTGATTTCTTGGAAAAATATTTTAGTAGGCTTTCTGGAGAGGTTCGGGTTTCATTTTTATTTTATTTTCTAACAAAGGAAATCTAATTGTTGTTATTGCTATTGATATTGCATTGTGTTTTGTTGTTTTTATTTGTTCAATTGTGATTTTTGAGAATTATATAGAGATCATAAATTAGTTCCAAATATGGATCGTATAGGTTCTGTAAAATGGCGAATTCCAATGGACCAAAGCCATTTCTCAACCGATTTCGATAGAACTCGGTATGTACCATGAAAATGGGATTGTAAAATGGGAATATGAATATTATTCTAGTTTCAATAGAATTAAACCATTTCCTTTCAATTGGGATGAATTGTATAGAATGGGATTTGTTTAGCATAGAATGGGATTCAAACATGAGTGTCGGAAATTTTTCTGGAAAATCGACAGTCTAAATGGAACTAACATATTGCTCAATTGAATGAGGTGAAACTCAGTGACATGAACGTGTAACAAACGCTAATGTAATTCGGAACGAGCGTAGCTCGGTGCTCCTGGGACTTTATAGATAAACAAATCAAAATTCTTGATTTCTTGATTAAGTGCATGATTTTAACTTTTGTGTGGTTGTGAAAGGTACGCCATTTTCAGTCACAGCTCAGTGTTTTCGAGGTTAAAATTGGTCGTAGGTGTTGTACCTTACCCCTTCAGCACAACAAATGGCAAAATTAGATGACCACTATCACTATCATCTTACCTCTTCACTCACTTGACTCCACAGTTACCGTCTCGCTTATTCATTCACAGATTTTATAAATGATAAAAGAAAATTTAATTTGAACAAAAAGCAATTTTATTTATTTGATTAAATATGGCAAAAATGATTGATTTGAATTAATTAAAAATAAAAATAATAAAAAAAATGTGAAAAGTTAATTAATATTCGTATGGATTATCAAATTGTAGAATCCAAAAAAAGTTATGTAAATGTAAATAACATCGACCTAGGTACTTACTGCACAACTTTTGTTATAGAAGCAACGTTGAAAGCGCTTCCACGACCTTGATTCTGCAAAGATGTTTGGTAAGAAATGATATATAATGTACTCTGTTATATAAATAAGAAAAATTAATATTAATTAACTTATAATAACAACAAAAAAAGTATTAAAAATAAATAAAATAGGAAATCAAATAAATAATGAACAATATGTAAATATATATATATATATATATATATATATATATATATATATATATATATATATATATATATATATATATATATATATATATATATATATATATCCATATATATATATATATATATATATATATATATATATATATATATTATATATATATATATATATATATATATATATATATATATATATATATATATATATATATATATATATATATATATATATATATATATATTATATATATATATATATATATATATATATATATATATATATATATATATATATATATATATATATACATATATGTATATAGTATATATAAAATATCGATACAACCAAAAAGAAATCCGTAGATCTACTTGCTAGAGGTATATCACGAAATACCGCAAATCCTCCTCAGAAACCAAAATTACAAATCGTTGAGTACTTGAGTAACATAAATTACGTTACTTTGCACGATATACGAAAAAAATGATGTTACATATTTCAGCATTCACGCCTGGTATCCGTGACAACCACCCGATAGACCGCCAACTGATGAAGGCACTAGATGTACGATATTAAACGATAGCTCTGCCAAACCGGCAATTATAGTGCAAATTACTGCCAAATGGACTGTAAATGCGCCACACAACACTATACGCACTTTGCAACAATCAAATATCACACGCCCAACAACTTCAGCAACACGGGAATCACTACATTCAATATGACGCCACCTTTGCTTTAATTTTACACAAAGACAACAATTTTTCTTTTTTAACACAAGTTCTGAAATATGTTAGTTAATTTAGCGACACTTCTCGACAAATGTTTTATGTTTATCAATTTTTTTTATATACCACAACACTCACGGGTATAGCCTTTCTAAAAGCCACTTCACAGAGACACTACTCTATCAGTCTCATTAGTTTAGTTTATTATTAATCGATAACTTTTGATTTTAAAAGCACATTAATATCGCTCACAATAATTTTCGTGTCATTTTCATTTGACTAATTTTTACCAATTGCCATTCCTTCATCTCATCCGATTTTTTAAGGGGACATTACACCATCAGATTTTTAAAAAATCGAAATTTTTTTATGATCGAATATGTTAGAATGAACGTTTTAGAACAGGATTTTAACAATATAAACATGAAAATGTCAACAAAAAAATTTTTATTGTATTTATTGCGGAGCGCGTCAAAGTCTTTTTTCTACGGTTTTGGTCTACTTCGCTGTACTTTAAACTCGATTATCTCGAAATGACGTTTTTCAAGTTGGCGTGCAAGATTGAGAAAAAACTACTTATCCAATCGTTCTAAAATTTTAACACGTTGATCTACACATATTTCTGCTCAGAATGAACTACGGAAGGGAAAATCGGCTTTCAATTTTTTGAGTTACAACAAATTGCAGGGGACAAAAAGCTCCATTTTCGAAAAAATGCCGCCATTTTGTTATTTTTTAGACCATTTTCTTCCTTTTAGTTCATTCCAAGGGCGATTTAATGCTGAATAAAACCCCGTTTTGTTTTTTTTTCAGACGTTTCTGAGAGCAGTTTTGATGCACGCCGCGAATTTTCGGTCTTTTTGAAAAATGGCCGTAGCAGACGACAAGGGGCGGAAAGAAATCTAAAAAAATTTTTTGTGTATGCTTAAAAAAAATGTTTGAAAAAATTTCATTTTTTAAAATTTGAAGGTGTAATGTCCTCTTAATTTATTTTTTTTCGCGTTAATCAGCCAACGGTATTCTCCCACAACAGAAAAAAAATTCCGTTTATTTATTTTTCCCGCCAATAAAATTTCGGTATCATAATAAAAAAAAACAATGCCTTGATTGTAATGGTGCATGTTATTTTGCTTTGCCTGCTTATTGAATGAATCAATTGACTAATAATTGATGTACATAAATATAATAGCATATTACAGTACCACCTCGAATATCAGTAACATTCAGCAGCGATTTAGTGAATGTTACAGGTTGTACATGGAATTTAATTACTAATATCTTATAATTGGATCGTATTAAATTGATTTTGACTTAACTTAATTTGATATACGTCGTAGTAATTTCATATCTGATTTTATTTTTACGCTTACTTGAATGTGTTCTTGTGTTTTATTTTATGTACAATCGACACGAATATATTCTTGTAGCTTGATACATAGCAAAACCAACAAAAATGTTTAATCACGCCGTCTCGTTCGCTCTTTACACAGATCCTAATAAGGAAATGTACTATATATTTTTGGGTTTTGTAATATAATATTTAAACTACAACAAAAACAGAGATACATTTTTGTTGGTTTTGGTATATTCGTCACAAATATTTTCCTGTATCTTAATACATAGAACAGGAATGTTTGTTAGCTATAAGGTATTATTTGTATATAATATAATGAAAACATGTTACGTCTCCTGCTACGCACATGGAAGATTGTAGAAAAATATTTACCTTCAATGTGTGTTGGTTGTTTAGTATATAGGATTCTGTTATTTTTGTTTTGGTGTTGATTTCTCTCTTTGTGTTTTTTGTATTCATGAAACAACTATAGTGTTATTGATAAAACATGATATATACAAACACAACGAAAATTTTAGTGAATCCAATTAAAATAGGATTCTTATACTTCGTATAATCGAGTAAGTTTGAGTCGAATCGGAAACCGACTTATATAATCCATATCAAATAGTTTATTTAGGTATGATTTATTTTTTTACAGGGTATTATAAACTGCATTAAATTATATTAAATTAATTTAATTAATATTAAAAGAATATAAATTAACTAAATTATGTAAATAAAATACTAATTTGAAAATATTAATTTTGAGTTGATTTGAGATTTGGTTTGCAACAAAATTCATTTGGTTTATAATCCGATTCTGAAAAATGCAAGCTGCAAACTTTGGCATGCTTGTTTGGTTTCTTGCCAATTTTAAGTGCCCGTAACCATCTCGTCACCATTCGCTTATTAGTTGGAAGTTGATGGAATTTTATGTTATCACCCACAACTTTTTTCGATTTACACTGCGGAACAACACAACAATGCACAATTTTTATGTATACAAATGTATTTAAATAATTTAAGTTTATGTTTATGTATTTCAAATTGTTTGATATTTAACTTTATTTGTGTGTACAATGTTTTTAAATTATATTTACGGTTTAATTTATAATGTTTTTTTTAATCCACAAGTTCAATATTTTCCAAACAAATATTTCAAATTTTGACATTTTAGTCCAAGAAGCCCAGTAGAGACTTCTACTTTTGTTGTGTTTCATATCGCGTATTGTGAAATCAATTAAAATCAGTCTAAATATTTAAGGTTTTGAAAGGCAAATTGTTTTATTTGAACAAAAGTTTATCAACGAATTACACCAGCATTATTATTATAGCACCAAATTTGTTGGTTTCCAATCGACCGCCAACTCTTAACCGATACTTATCAGCACTTGTGGTTCAAGTTAAAGTCTTTGCTAGATCAATTACTCAAAACTGCTCTACCTATTTTTCTTGAGTACGAATAGCTACATACAAGCAGTTAAGACAACAACCTCCGCTTGGTCATATTTAATATTAATTTAAAACAATAACGCTACCATAAATATATTTTTTAAATACAATTTATTTTAATATTTTATTACCATAAATTTACAAAAATAAGCTACAATCGCATTATTTTTTGTTGGTATTAAATGAATTAAACATTTGAAGATTATGTTTTACCATAATCATGCCATAATTTTTTGCATATGCTAATCGTACATTCAGCCGGGACATATTTTTCGCCCTTAAAAGTACTTGTGGAGGTCGATTGGAAAGTTACTATTACTACCTAAAACTAAACTAATACCAAACACCCTAATACGAAACCAAAAGAAATTTTTATTTCTTCTAGCGTATTGTTTGGGTGCTTCTTTAGCCTTGTGTAGGTTGAAAGAAAAACGAATATCTATATGTACTATTAGGCCGATAATAAGCGTATAACAGTTGAGGATAATTGTTTGACTGCCGAGGCGACACCGAGGCTGATAAATATTATCGAAACTGTTATCGTTTTTATCGGCTGTATGTTGTTCACCACTTTTCGTCATACCCAAAAACTGGTTAATGTTAATTATAAAAAATTAAAAATACAAATTCAAGAAACTAATCAGGCAGTCTTAATTTCTTACTATAGTAACGGTTTGTTTATAAACAAAAACTAATTTTCTATATTATACCGGCCGTGACTGTTATCTATGGCATAACAAAAAGAGGCGACGCTACGGATATGATTAAATAACAGACAGGTGTGACGAGAAATATTTAAATAAAATTAGGCAGTCAAATGTTTAGTTCTGCCGCTACATAACGGACGCTTTCAGGTCCGCCAACTGTTCGCAACTTGATGTTTTCTGAATGGAACCGATTTATCGAAACTTTCATGGCAATGTGATAGATCGAATGTCAATTTTTCAATCAGAAAGTTTTCAATCCCAACATGTTGTGGCAACTGAAAGCGTTCAATGTTCAAGTAAAAAAGAAATATAATCTAGGTGGCATTGAATTTAAATTATGAAACAAAGCACAATTTGATAAAAAAAAAAGCAAGGCAATAATATTTAATTGATTTTTCGGCTTTTTATAGACAAATATATTAATTTTTCATGACATCCTCAATATTTTTACACACACACACACACACACACACACACACACACACACACACACACACACACACACACACACACACACACACACACACACACACACACACACACACACACACACACACACACACACACACACACACACACACACACACACACACACACACACACACACACACACACACACACACACACACACACACACACACACACACACACACACACACACACACACACACACACACACACACACACACACACACACACACACACACACACACACACACACACACACACACACACACACACACACACACACACACACACACACACACACACACACACACACACACACACACACACACACACACACACACACACACACACACACACACACACACACACACACACACACACACACACACACACACACACACACACACACACACACACACACACACACACACACACACACACACACACACACACACACACACACACACACACACACACACACACACACACACACACACACACACACACACACACACACACACACACACACACACACACACACACACACACACACACACACACACACACACACACACACACACACACACACACACACACACACACACACACACACACACACACATACACACACACTACGGGGGGAGGGCACTCCACTAACGGAAAATAGTAAAACGGAGAGATTGCAAACCATTGCTGAGTGGCAACAAAGGTGGGACCAATCCAACAAAGGGCGATGGACACATCGCCTTATATGGAAAGATGGAACGCAGTTGCTTTAGATGGAACGCAGTTGCTTTCACTGCTGCAAAAATCATAAAGGCATTGCGGCGCTTTGAGCAAGAGAGGTTGCACACAACAAACGAAATGAGGAGCTAGTAAGGCTACACCCGCCCCGTGAAGTAATGCACACACACACACACACACACACTACGGGGGGAGTCTGTAACCCCTACGTAGCGCGTCCCCAGGTGGCGGATAGGGGAATGCCCGCTAGTTCTAGAGGGTAAGAGGGGAATAAAATACCTCTCGTGGACCAAACAGACTAGGGGAAGGAACCCCGATTTTAAACCAAATATGGCGAGTCAGACAAATATGGCAAACCGTACGGTGCAGGGGGTCGGATCCCCAGTACCGGCGCTTATCGGGAGTGAGCAAGCAGGCTCCCAAGCGTCGTTATCCAAGGACTGCAGTGTACCAGCGGTGGCAAACTTGGCCACTGGTGCATTAAAAACTACAAGTGAGGAACAGAAGAGACAAGAGCTGTGGGATAGGCTAGGCCAGAAGATTAGAGGCCTACACGAGTATGCCAAGCCCAAAAATAACGTCCACAAGGAGATAAAGGATTATTCGAGGTCATTGTGTTCGATCTTTGAGATGCTCACACAGTGTAATGAAAATCTGGGACTAACACCACCAAAGGAAAGCAAGGAGAACGAGACGCAAACGTCACCGGGGTTTATAGCTCAACCGGAGAATCCGGAGTTGCGAGCGACCGACAAAAGAAAACAAAGCGAGTCGCCTCCTGAAGCCAGACAAAAAACGAAAAAACCGGCATACAGAGAAGGAGTAACTCCCAGTGGAGCAGACGAACCCGCGGCTCCCAAGGCGAAAACTTCCAAGGCTAAAACTCCCAGTAGGGGTCTTCCTGCAGGAGGTTGGGAAACGGTAAAGCCAAAAGCAAAGCCGAAGAAAAAGCCACAGCGTCCGCGTCTAAGGCCGGCCCGCCCTGACGCTCTGGTTGTGAAGGCTGAGGAGGGGAAGTCGTACGCGGATATCCTTCGCAGCTTAAAAAATGACAAAGACATGGATCAACTGGGCACCATGGTCAAAAAAGTCAGGAGAACAGCTGCCGGAGAACTTTTGTTGGAGCTGGACCGGTCAGGCGGGCAATCGGCTGAACAATTCCGCAGCTCTGTAGCTGCCAAGCTGGGGAGTTCGGCCGAAGTAAAAAGTCTCAGAGACGAAACGGTCATTGAGCTGAAAGACCTCGACGAGCTCACGACAAAGAAAGAGATATGCGAGGCCTTGAAATCTCTAGAAGGGGTATCTGACTGTGATGAGTCAGCAGTTAGATCCCTCAGAGTCGGTTTTAGAGGAACACAGACGGCAGTGGTCAGTCTCCCAACGGCTTTCGCCAGGAAAGCATTGGAGATTGGTAAAGTTCGGATCGGATGGGTCGTCAGTCGCATTCGACAAACTACCAGAGTAGCCAAGTGCTACAAATGCTGGGAGTACGGTCACCGTGCTAGCACCTGTAAAGGGCCCGACAGGTCAAAACATTGCCTTAGATGTGGTAGAGAAGGACACTTGGCTAAAGAATGTTCCGTGGATCCAAGCTGCATGCTGTGTCGGGGGAAAACTGAGAGCGGGCATACTGCTGGTAGCAGCAGATGCCCAGTGTACCAGAAGGCCTTCCGGGCGGCAACTAAGAAGAAAGCATGAAGATTCTCCAGCTGAATCTAAATCATTGCGAGGCGGCGCAGGACTTGATGGTGCAGACAACGAGAGAGCGGAAAATCGATGTAGCAATAGTGTGCGAACAGTATAGGAACATTGAGAGCCCAACTTGGATTTCCGATGCCTCGGGCCGAGCAGCAATCTGGACACTTGGCCTATGCCAAGTGCAGGAATCCATGAAAGTGCCACGAACCGGTTTCACGTGGGTCAAGGTGGATGGAATATATATATACAGTGTCTATGCCCCACCTAACGACCCAGTAGAGGAGTTTGAAATGCTCTTGCATCATCTTGCCGGTGAAGCAAGAGGACGCAGACCACGCATCATCGCGGGCGATTTCAATTCTTGGGCTACGGAGTGGGGCAGCAGAGAAACAAATCGGCGAGGGGAGACACTGCTGGATTATCTTGCCTCAATGGACGTCGTTCTAGCCAACACCGGGGACCGGCCGACTTTCACACGCGGTGGTGCCAGCTCGATAATCGACTTGACATTCACGAGTGAGTGTTTAGCACACTCAGGCTTAAGGTGGGAGGTCTCTAATCTTTATACACATAGTGACCACCAGGCTATCCTCTTCAATATTGCCGAAGCTGGGAAACCAAGAAGGGTAGTGAGACAACCAAGCCACAAATGGAGTGCAAGGGCGTTCGACAGAGACACCTTCATAGCCATGCTGGAGGATGAATCGGTTGACATGGGTTCGCCGAACGATCAGGCGGTCCAGCTTATGTCACACGTTGCCAATGCCTGCGATGCCTCTATGCCAAGGACGTCGGCAAAGAACCACCGACCACCAGTATATTGGTGGAATGAAGACATTGCCGAACTCCGTATAAGATGCCACCGAAGTAGAAGATTGTGCCAGCGAGCAAGGGGTCGATCGGGCTTCAATGATTCCCAGGAACAGTACGGGAGGGATCGTAAAGCTTTGAAAAGAGCAATCAAAATAAGCAAACGTCGATGCTGGATGGAGCTATGCAAAGAGGTTGATGAGGATCCCTGGGGCAGACCATACAGGACTGTTACGGCAAAGCTGAGAAACTTTTCCGCTGCGAGTCCTACTTGTCCTGCCTTGCTACAAAACATCGTGAGCACGCTCTTTCCGGAACAACGGGAACTAAACAACGACGAAATTATAATCCCACGAGGGGAGGATGTAGCACCTATTAGCATAGAGGAGCTCCTGGCAGCTTCCCGTAGAATCAAGGATAGTAAAGCCCCAGGTTTGGACGGAGTTCCCAACTCTGCGCTAAGGACGGCCATAGTAACCCGCCCAGATATGTTCCTTGAAGTATATAACAAGTGTCTTAAGGAAGGAGTTTTCCCTGATTGCTGGAAACGACAGCGGCTCGTGCTTTTGCCAAAATGCAGTAAACCAACAACTGAGCCTTCATCGTATCGTCCGATCTGTATGCTGGATACGGCAGGGAAAGTGCTGGAGAGAATCATATGCAATCGACTAGATACCTTTATCGAGGAATACCAAGGCCTGTCGGAAGACCAGTATGGGTTCAGGAAGGCGCGCTCTACTGTGGATGCGGTTAGGAAAGTCGTAGGAATGGCCAGCGAGGCTATCGCAGGAACACGATGGAGAAGAGGGACCAAGAAGTACTGTGTTATTGTAACCCTGGACATTAAAAACGCCTTCAACTCGGCGAGGTGGAGCTCATTTTGAAGGCCCTTCAACTACTGAGAGCTCCGGGGTACATTAGGGCAATCATCCAGGATTATTTCAAGGATCGGATCTTGACGTACCAAACAGATGACGCTAACATGTTCTACAAGGTCACAGGCGGTGTTCCGCAGGGCTCGGTTCTCGGACCTTTACTGTGGAACGTTATGTACGACGCTGTGCTCAGACTGGAACTGCCACATGGTGCTAAGACCGTTGGTTTTGCTGATGACATTGCATTAGTGGTGACGGACAAACACCTGGAGGACATCACCCTGGTTGCTAACGAGTCCATCGCTATTATCCGACGGTGGCTATCATCAGTGGGTTTGCTTCTGGCGGACCACAAGACGGAGGCAGTCCTAATAACGAGTAGGAAGCAGCGGGAGACAGTTACGCTGAAGATAGGCGGATATGAGATCCATTCTCAGCCGCGACTAAAATACCTAGGGGTCTGGATTGACGCCCGACTGCGCTTCGATGAGCACTTGCGCAGAACCAGCGAGAAGGCGGCCAAGGTAACCTCGGCTCTGGCACGCATTATGCCGAACGTCGGTGGACCCAGGCGAGGCAAGAGAAGACTGGTGGCGAGTGTCGTGAGCTCTACGTTGCTGTATGCGGCCCCAGTTTGGGCGGATGCAATGACGACGAAGGCCTATGGACGGGAGATGTCAGCGGTGTACCGTAGGTCTGCGCTAAGAGTAGCCTGCGCATTTCGTACGGTATCAAGTGATGCAGTATGCGTTGTGGCGGGTATGCTGCCCATAGAGATTCTGGCTAGCGAGCGCCAGCGAATGTACAACCGAAGGAGACAAGATACCCAGGCGGGCCACCGCATGATAGAGCAGGAAGAGAAGGAAGAGTCCCTGCGACGATGGCAAGCCTGCTGGGATGCTTCAGTTAAGGGTAGATGGACCCATCGCCTCATTTCAAACCTAGCAACATGGACCAAGAGGAGGCATGGTGAGGTGGGCTACTACCTGACCCAATTGTTGACTGGACATGGCTGCTTCAGGGCCTATCAACACCGGTTTAAGCTGGAGGACGACCCTAAGTGCCCAGCGTGCCCAGGAGTGACCGAGGACGTGGAGCACGCGGCCTACGTTTGTCCACGTTTCAGATCAGAGAGAGATGAGCTATTCGGTGTACTCCACCAGCAGCTAACACCCGAGAACACGGTCCCTCTTATGGTGGCCACGAGAGAGAATTGGGATGCGGTAAGCAGCTTCGCAGCCCAAATTCTGATCAAGCTGAGGTCCTACGAGCGCGAAAGGCGAGGACTTGTTGAAGGTGACGGCTAGAGGTAACTAGGATAGGTGAAGGGCTAATATAGCCATATCCCATTCTGTGAAGTAATGCTTGTTGGCGGTCCCACAGAATGGTATCGGAGTTGGAAGTAGGGTTTTTAGTGGGTATTGGCTTGGCCGAGCCCCACATACGCCAGTCCAGGACTTGAGATGGTCTGGTACTGGCAATGCGTAAAAGCATTTTCCCCCTTCCCCAAAAAAAAAAAAAAAAAAAAAAAAAAAAACACACACACACACACACACACACACACACACACACACACACACACACACACACACACACACACACACACACACACACACACACACACACACACACACACACACACACACACACACACACACCCCTACGTAGCGCGTCCCCAGGTGGCGGATAGGGGAATGCCCGCTAGTTCTAGAGGGTAAGAGGGAAATAAAATACCTCTCGTGGACCAAACAGACTAGGGGAAGGAACCCCGATTTTAAACCAAATATGGCGAGTCAGACAAATATGGCAAACCGTACGGTGCAGGGGGTCGGATCCCCAGTACCGGCGCTTATCGGGAGTGAGCAAGCAGGCTCCCAAGCGTCGTTATCCAATGACTGCAGTGTACCAACGGTGGCAAACTTGGCCACTGGTGCATTAAAAACTACAAGTAAGGAACAGAAGAAACAAGAGCTGTGGGATAGGCTAGGCCAGAAGATTAGAGGCCTACACGAGTATGCCAAGCCCAAAAATAACGTCCACAAGGAGATAAAGGATTATTCGAGGTCATTGTGTTCGATCTTTGAGATGCTCACACAGTGTAATGAAAATCTGGGACTAGCACCACCAAAGGAAAGCAAGGAGAACGAGACGCAAACGTCACCGGGGTTTATAGCTCAACCGGAGAAGCCGGAGTTGGGAGCGACCGACAAAAGAAAACAAAGCGAGTCGCCTCCTGAAGCCAGACAAAAAACGAAAAAACCGGCATACAGAGAAGGAGAACCTCCCAGTGGAGCAGACGAACCCGCGGCTCCCAAGGCGAAAACTCCCAAGGCTAAAACTCCCAGTAGGGGTCTTCCTGCAGGAGGTTGGGAAACGGTAAAGCCAAAAGCAAAGCCGAAGAAAAAGCCACAGCGTCCGCGTCTAAGGCCGGCCCGCCCTGACGCTCTGGTTGTGAAGGCTGAGGAGGGGAAGTCGTACGCGGATATCCTTCGCAGCTTAAAAAATGACAAAGACATGGATCAACTGGGCACCATGGTCAAAAAAGTCAGGAGAACAGCTGCCGGAGAACTTTTGTTGGAGCTGGACCGGTCAGGCGGGCAATCGGCTGAACAATTCCGCAGCTCTGTAGCTGCCAAGCTGGGGAGTTCGGCCGAAGTAAAAAGTCTCAGAGACGAAACGGTCATTGAGCTGAAAGACCTCGACGAGCTCACGACAAAGAAAGAGATATGCGAGGCCTTGAAATCTCTAGAAGGGGTATCTGACTGTGATGAGTCAGCAGTTAGATCCCTCAGAGTCGGTTTTAGAGGAACACAGACGGCAGTGGTCAGTCTCCCAACGGCTTTCGCCAGGAAAGCATTGGAGATTGGTAAAGTTCGGATCGGATGGGTCGTCAGTCGCATTCGACAAACTACCAGAGTAGCCAAGTGCTACAAATGCTGGGAGTACGGTCACCGTGCTAGCACCTGTAAAGGGCCCGACAGGTCAAAACATTGCCTTAGATGTGGTAGAGAAGGACACTTGGCTAAAGAATGTTCCGTGGATCCAAGCTGTATGCTGTGTCGGGGGAAAACTGAGAGCGGGCATACTGCTGGTAGCAGCAGATGCCCAGTGTACCAGAAGGCCTTCCGGGCGGCAACTAAGAAGAAAGCATGAAGATTCTCCAGCTGAATCTAAATCATTGCGAGGCGGCGCAGGACTTGATGGTGCAGACAACGAGAGAGCGGAAAATCGATGTAGCAATAGTGTGCGAACAGTATAGGAACATTGGGATTTCCGATGCCTCGGGCCGAGCAGCAATCTGGACACTTGGCCTATGCCAAGTGCAGGAATCCATGAAAGTGCCACGGACCGGTTTCACGTGGGTCAAGGTGGATGGAATATATATATACAGTGTCTATGCCCCACCTAACGACCCAGTAGAGGAGTTTGAAATGCTCTTGCATCATCTTGCCGGTGAAGCAAGAGGACGCAGACCACGCATCATCGCGGGCGATTTCAATTCTTGGGCTACGGAGTGGGGCAGCAGAGAAACAAATCGGCGAGGGGAGACACTGCTGGATTATCTTGCCTCAATGGACGTCGTTCTAGCCAACACCGGGGACCGGCCGACTTTCACACGCGGTGGTGCCAGCTCGATAATCGACTTGACATTCACGAGTGAGTGTTTAGCACACTCAGGCTTAAGGTGGGAGGTCTCTAATCTTTATACACATAGTGACCACCAGGCTATCCTCTTCAATATTGCCGAAGCTGGGAAACCAAGAAGGGTAGTGAGACAACCAAGCCACAAATGGAGTGCAAGGGCGTTCGACAGAGACACCTTCATAGCCATGCTGGAGGATGAATCGGTTGACATGGGTTCGCCGAACGATCAGGCGGTCCAGCTTATGTCACACGTTGCCAATGCCTGCGATGCCTCTATGCCAAGGACGTCGGCAAAGAACCACCGACCACCAGTATATTGGTGGAATGAAGACATTGCCGAACTCCGTATAAGATGCCACCGAAGTAGAAGATTGTGCCAGCGAGCAAGGGGTCGATCGGGCTTCAATGATTCCCAGGAACAGTACGGGAGGGATCGTAAAGCTTTGAAAAGAGCAATCAAAATAAGCAAACGTCGATGCTGGATGGAGCTATGCAAAGAGGTTGATGAGGATCCCTGGGGCAGACCATACAGGACTGTTACGGCAAAGCTGAGAAACTTTTCCGCTGCGAGTCCTACTTGTCCTGCCTTGCTACAAAACATCGTGAGCACGCTCTTTCCGGAACAACGGGAACTAAACAACGATGAAATTATAATCCCACGAGGGGAGGATGTAGCACCTATTAGCATAGAGGAGCTCCTGGCAGCTTCCCGTAGAATCAAGGATAGTAAAGCCCCAGGTTTGGACGGAGTTCCCAACTCTGCGCTAAGGACGGCCATAGTAACCCGCCCAGATATGTTCCTTGAAGTATATAACAAGTGTCTTAAGGAAGGAGTTTTCCCTGATTGCTGGAAACGACAGCGGCTCGTGCTTTTGCCAAAATGCAGCAAACCAACAACTGAGCCTTCATCGTATCGTCCGATCTGTATGCTGGATACGGCAGGGAAAGTGCTGGAGAGAATCATATGCAATCGACTAGATACCTTTATCGAGGAATACCAAGGCCTGTCGGAAGACCAGTATGGGTTCAGGAAGGCGCGCTCTACTGTGGATGCGGTTAGGAAAGTCGTAGGAATGGCTAGCGAGGCTATCGCAGGAACACGATGGAGAAGAGGGACCAAGAAGTACTGTGTTATTGTAACCCTGGACATTAAAAACGCCTTCAACTCGGCGAGGTGGAGTTGCATTTTGAAGGCCCTTCAACTACTGAGAGCTCCGGGGTACATTAGGGCAATCATCCAGGATTATTTCAAGGATCGGATCTTGACGTACCAAACAGATGACGCTAACATGTTCTACAAGGTCACAGGCGGTGTTCCGCAGGGCTCGGTTCTCGGACCTTTACTGTGGAACGTTATGTACGACGCTGTGCTCAGACTAGAACTGCCACATGGTCCTAAGACTGTTGGTTTTGCTGATGACATTGCATTAGTGGTGACGGACAAACACCTGGAGGACATCACCCTGGTTGCTAACGAGTCCATCGCTATTATCCGACGGTGGCTATCATCAGTGGGTTTGCTTCTGGCGGACCACAAGACGGAGGCAGTCCTAATAACGAGTAGGAAGCAGCGGGAGACAGTTACGCTGAAGATAGGCGGATATGAGATCCATTCTCAGCCGCGACTAAAATACCTAGGGGTCTGGATTGACGCCCGACTGCGCTTCGATGAGCACTTGCGCAGAACCAGCGAGAAGGCGGCCAAGGTGACCTCGGCTCTGGCACGCATTATGCCGAACGTCGGTGGACCCAGGCGAGGCAAGAGAAGACTGGTGGCGAGTGTCGTGAGCTCTACGTTGCTGTATGCGGCCCCAGTTTGGGCGGATGCAATGACGACGAAGGGCTATGGACGGGAGATGTCAGCGGTGTACCGTAGGTCTGCGCTAAGAGTAGCCTGCGCATTTCGTACGGTATCAAGTGATGCAGTATGCGTTGTGGCGGGTATGCTGCCCATAGAGATTCTGGCTAGCGAGCGCCAGCGAATGTACAACCGGAGGAGACAAGATACCCAGGCGGGCCACCGCATGATAGAGCAGGAAGAGAAGGAAGAGTCCCTGCGACGATGGCAAGCCTGCTGGGATGCTTCAGTTAAGGGTAGATGGACCCATCGCCTCATTTCAAACCTACCAACATGGACCAAGAGGAGGCATGGTGAGGTGGGCTACTACCTGACCCAATTGTTGACTGGACATGGCTGCTTCAGGGCCTATCAACACCGGTTTAAGCTGGAGGACGACCCTAAGTGTCCAGCGTGCCCAGGAGTGACCGAGGACGTGGAGCACGCGGCCTACGTTTGTCCACGTTTCAGATCAGAGCGAGATGAGCTATTCGGTGTACTCCACCAGCAGCTAACACCCGAGAACACGGTTCCTCTTATGGTGGCCACGAGAGAAAATTGGGATGCGGTAAGCAGCTTCGCAGCCCAAATTCTGATCAAGCTGAGGTCCTACGAGTGCGAAAGGCGAGGACTTGTTGAAGGTGACGGCTAGAGGTAACTAGGATAGGTGAAGGGCTAATATAGCCATATCCCATCTGTGAAGTAATGCTTGTTGGCGGTCCCACAGAATGGTATCGGAGTTGGAAGTAGGGTTTTTAGTGGGTATTGGCTTGGCCGAGCCCCACATACGCCAGTCCAGAACTTGAGATGGTCTGGTACTGGCAATGCGTAAAAGCATTTTCCCCCTTCCTAAAAAAAAAAAAAAAAAAAAAAACACACACACACACACACACACACACACACACACACACACACACACACACACACACACACACACACACACACACACACACACACACACACACACACAAACACACACACACACACACACACACACACACACACACACACACACACACACACACACACACACACACACACACACACACATACACACACACACACATACACACACACACACACACACACACACACACACACACACACACACACACACACACATATACACACACACACGCGCACGCACACACACACACACACACACACACACACACACACACACACACATACACACACACACACACACACACACACACACACACAACTACGGGGGGAGTCTGTAACCCCTACGTAGCGCGTCCCCAGGTGGCGGATAGGGGAATGCCCGCTAGTTCTAGAGGGTAAGAGGGAAATAAAATACCTCTCGTGGACCAAACAGACTAGGGGAAGGAACCCCGATTTTAAACCAAATATGGCGAGTCAGACAAATATGGCAAACCTTACGGTGCAGGGGGTCGGATCCCCAGTACCGGCGCTTATCGGGAGTGAGCAAGCAGGCTCCCAAGCGTCGTTATCCAATGACTGCAGTGTACCAGCGGTGGCAAACTTGGCCACTGGTGCATTAAAAACTACAAGTGAGGAACAGAGGAGACAAGAGCTGTGGGATAGGCTAGGCCAGAAGATTAGAGGCCTACACGAGTATGCCAAGCCCAAAAATAACGTCCACAAGGAGATAAAGGATTATTCGAGGTCATTGTGTTCGATCTTTGAGATGCTCACACAGTGTAATGAAAATCTGGGACTAACACCACCAAAGGAAAGCAAGGAGAACGAGACGCAAACGTCACCGGGGTTTATAGCTCAACCGGAGAATCCGGAGTTGCGAGCGACCGACAAAAGAAAACAAAGCGAGTCGCCTCCTGAAGCCAGACAAAAAACGAAAAAACCGGCATACAGAGAAGGAGTAACTCCCAGTGGAGCAGACGAACCCGCGGATCCCAAGGCGAAAACTCCCAAGGCTAAAACTCCCAGTAGGGGTCTTCCTGCAGGAGGTTGGGAAACGGTAAAGCCAAAAGCAAAGCCGAAGAAAAAGCCAAAGCGTCCGCGTCTAAGGCCGGCCCGCCCTGACGCTCTGGTTGTGAAGGCTGAGGAGGGGAAGTCGTACGCGGATATCCTTCGCAGCTTAAAAAATGACAAAGACATGGATCAACTGGGCACCATGGTCAAAAAAGTCAGGAGAACAGCTGCCGGAGAACTTTTGTTGGAGCTGGACAGGTCAGGCGGGCCATCGGCTGAACAATTCCGCAGCTCTGTAGCTGCCAAGCTGGGGAGTTCGGCCGAAGTAAAAAGTCTCAGAGACGAAACGGTCATTGAGCTGAAAGACCTCGACGAGCTCACGACAAAGAAAGAGATATGCGAGGCCTTGAAATCTCTAGAAGGGGTATCTGACTGTGATGAGTCAGCAGTTAGATCCCTCAGAGTCGGTTTTAGAGGAACACAGACGGCAGTGGTCAGTCTCCCAACGGCTTTCGCCAGGAAAGCATTGGAGATTGGTAAAGTTCGGATCGGATGGGTCGTCAGTCGCATTCGACAAACTACCAGAGTAGCCAAGTGCTACAAATGCTGGGAGTACGGTCACCGTGCTAGCACCTGTAAAGGGCCCGACAGGTCAAAACATTGCCTTAGATGTGGTAGAGAAGGACACTTGGCTAAAGAATGTTCCGTGGATCCAAGCTGCATGCTGTGTCGGGGGAAAACTGAGAGCGGGCATACTGCTGGTAGCAGCAGATGCCCAGTGTACCAGAAGGCCTTCCGGGCGGCAACTAAGAAGAAAGCATGAAGATTCTCCAGCTGAATCTAAATCATTGCGAGGCGGCGCAGGACTTGATGGTGCAGACAACGAGAGAGCGGAAAATCGATGTAGCAATAGTGTGCGAACAGTATAGGAACATTGAGAGCCCAACTTGGTTTTCCGATGCCTCGGGCCGAGCAGCAATCTGGACACTTGGCCTATGCCAAGTGCAGGAATCCATGAAAGTGCCACGAACCGGTTTCACGTGGGTCAAGGTGGATGGAATATATATATACAGTGTCTATGCCCCACCTAACGACCCAGTAGAGGAATTTGAAATGCTCTTGCATCATCTTGCCGGTGAAGCAAGAGGACGCAGACCACGCATCATCGCGGGCGATTTCAATTCTTGGGCTACGGAGTGGGGCAGCAGAGAAACAAATCGGCGAGGGGAGACACTGCTGGATTATCTT
This sequence comes from Tipula vernalis, assembly GCA_958295665.1. Lineage (NCBI taxonomy): Eukaryota > Metazoa > Arthropoda > Insecta > Diptera > Tipulidae > Tipula > Tipula vernalis. The sequence goes on from OY282558.1 coordinate 250,869,300, forward strand.
GCCTCAATGGACGTCGTTCTAGCCAACACCGGGGACCGGCCGACTTTCACACGCGGTGGTGCCAGCTCGATAATCGACTTGACATTCACGAGTGAGTGTTTAGCACACTCAGGCTTAAGGTGGGAGGTCTCTAATCTTTATACACATAGTGACCACCAGGCTATCCTCTTCAATATTGCCGAAGCTGGGAAACCAAGAAGGGTAGTGAGACAACCAAGCCACAAATGGAGTGCAAGGGCGTTCGACAGAGACACCTTCATAGCCATGTTGGAGGATGAATCGGTTGACATGGGTTCGCCGAACGATCAGGCGGTCCAGCTTATGTCACACGTTGCCAATGCCTGCGATGCCTCTATGCCAAGGACGTCGGCAAAGAACCACCGACCACCAGTATATTGGTGGAATGAAGACATTGCCGAACTCCGGATAAGATGCCACCGAAGTAGAAGATTGTGCCAGCGAGCAAGGGGTCGATCGGGCTTCAATGATTCCCAGGAACAGTACGGGAGGGATCGTAAAGCTTTGAAAAGAGCAATCAAAATAAGCAAACGTCGATGCTGGATGGAGCTATGCAAAGAGGTTGATGAGGATCCCTGGGGCAGACCATACAGGACTGTTACGGCAAAGCTGAGAAACTTTTCCGCTGCGAGTCCTACTTGTCCTGCCTTGCTACAAAACATCGTGAGCACGCTCTTTCCGGAACAACGGGAACTAAACAACGATGAAATTATAATCCCACGAGGGGAGGATGTAGCACCTATTAGCATAGAGGAGCTCCTGGCAGCTTCCCGTAGAATCAAGGATAGTAAAGCCCCAGGTTTGGACGGAGTTCCCAACTCTGCGCTAAGGACGGCCATAGTAACCCGCCCAGATATGTTCCTTGAAGTATATAACAAGTGTCTTAAGGAAGGAGTTTTCCCTGATTGCTGGAAACGACAGCGGCTCGTGCTTTTGCCAAAATGCAGTAAACCAACAACTGAGCCTTCATCGTATCGTCCGATCTGTATGCTGGATACGGCAGGGAAAGTGCTGGAGAGAATCATATGCAATCGACTAGATACCTTTATCGAGGAATACCAAGGCCTGTCGGAAGACCAGTATGGGTTCAGGAAGGCGCGCTCTACTGTGGATGCGGTTAGGAAAGTCGTAGGAATGGCCAGCGAGGCTATCGCAGGAACACGATGGAGAAGAGGGACCAAGAAGTACTGTGTTATTGTAACCCTGGACATTAAAAACGCCTGCAACTCGGCGAGGTGGAGTTGCATTTTGAAGGCCCTTCAACTACTGAGAGCTCCGGGGTACATTAGGGCAATCATCCAGGATTATTTCAAGGATCGGATCTTGACGTACCAAACAGATGACGCTAACATGTTCTACAAGGTCACAGGCGGTGTTCCGCAGGGCTCGGTTCTCGGACCTTTACTGTGGAACGTTATGTACGACGCTGTGCTCAGACTGGAACTGCCACATGGTGCTAAGACCGTTGGTTTTGCTGATGACATTGCATTAGTGGTGACGGACAAACACCTGGAGGACATCACCCTGGTTGCTAACGAGTCCATCGCTATTATCCGACGGTGGCTATCATCAGTGGGTTTGCTTCTGGCGGACCACAAGACGGAGGCAGTCCTAATAACGAGTAGGAAGCAGCGGGAGACAGTTACGCTGAAGATAGGCGGATATGAGATCCATTCTCAGCCGCGACTAAAATACCTAGGGGTCTGGATTGACGCCCGACTGCGCTTCGATGAGCACTTGCGCAGAACCAGCGAGAAGGCGGCCAAGGTGACCTCGGCTCTGGCACGCATTATGCCGAACGTCGGTGGACCCAGGCAAGGCAAGAGAAGACTGGTGGCGAGTGTCGTGAGCTCTACGTTGCTGTATGCGGCCCCAGTTTGGGCGGATGCAATGACGACGAAGGCCTATGGACGGGAGATGTCAGCGGTGTACCGTAGGTCTGCGCTAAGAGTAGCCTGCGCATTTCGTATGGTATCAAGTGATGCAGTATGCGTTGTGGCGGGTATGCTGTCCATAGAGATTCTGGCTAGCGAGCGCCAGCGAATGTACAACCGGAGGAGACAAGATACCCAGGCGGGCCACCGCATGATAGAGCAGGAAGAGAAGGAAGAGTCCCTGCGACGATGGCAAGCCTGCTGGGATGCTTCAGTTAAGGGTAGATGGACCCATCGCCTCATTTCAAACCTAGCAACATGGACCAAGAGGAGGCATGGTGAGGTGGGCTACTACCTGACCCAATTGTTGACTGGACATGGCTGCTTCAGGGCCTATCAACACCGGTTTAAGCTGGAGGACGACCCTAAGTGCCCAGCGTGCCCAGGAGTGACCGAGGACGTGGAGCACGCGGCCTACGTTTGTCCACGTTTCAGATCAGAGAGAGAGGAGCTATTCGGTGTACTCCACCAGCAGCTAACACCCGAGAACACGGTCCCTCTTATGGTGGCCACGAGAGAGAATTGGGATGCGGTAAGCAGCTTCGCAGCCCAAATTCTGATCAAGCTGAGGTCCTACGAGCGCGAAAGGCGAGGACTTGTTGAAGGTGACGGCTAGAGGTAACTAGGATAGGTGAAGGGCTAATATAGCCATATCCCATTCTGTGAAGTAATGCTTGTTGGCGGTCCCACAGAATGGTATCGGAGTTGGAAGTAGGGTTTTTAGTGGGTATTGGCTTGGCCGAGCCCCACATACGCCAGTCCAGGACTTGAGATGGTCTGGTACTGGCAATGCGTAAAAGCATTTTCCCCCTTCCCCAAAAAAAAAAAAAAAAAAAAAAAAAACACACACACACAAACACACACACACACACACACACACACACACACACACACACACACACACACACACACACACACACACACACACACACACACACACACACACACACACACACACACACACACACACACACACACACACACACACACACACACACACACACACACACACACACACACACACACACACGCGCGGGGGGGGGCGAAAACCTTTGATCATAGCTGGCGATTTTAATGCATGGGCCATCGATTGGGGCAGCAGAGAGACCAATACGCGAGGAAAAGCGCTACTAGAAGCATTTGCCTCCTTGGATGTAGTCTTGCTTAATTCAGGCAATACTTTTACTTTCCGTAGAGGCGGTATAGGCTCGATTGTCGACCTTACATTCGCCAGCAGTTGCTTAATTAGGGGATGGGTGAAGTGGGAAGTTTCTGAGCTCTACACTCATAGTGATCATCAAGCTATCCTATTTGAGATAAATAGACCAGGACAACATACTTCGGGAAGAGCTTCTAAAGTGGTTGGAACAGCGAGATGGAAGGCCAAGGCGTTCGATGAAGAAGTCTTTCGTTGTATGATGAAAGATGTTCAGATATCGGGTACCGCTAATACAAAGGCATCCCAACTGATGAAGTGTGTCGCAATAGCCTGCGACGCTGCTATGCCGCGTGCGGTAAATGGTAATCATCGTTCACCGGCCTATTGGTGGAACGACGAAATCGCGCAATTACGAAAAAATTGTCACCGTGCTAGAAGAAGGTACCGGATTGCTTCAATTATACCTCCAGCAACAGTATGGTACTGCACGCGCAGAATTAAAAGCCGCTATAAAGGCCAGCAAACGACGATGCTCGAAGGAATTATGCAGCGAAGTTGATAGTGATCCGTGGGGTAGGCCGTACAAGACAGTCATGAGCAAACTGAAGCGTTTCCATGTGCCGTCTCCGGCCTGCGCGGACTTTATGCACAAAGCTGTAGGGGTACTTTTTCCGCAACAAGGTTCAACGGTTCTGACCTTTGATACAAGTTCCGAGGAGATACCACCAATTACTACGGAAGAACTAATGGAGGCTTGTAAAAAAGTGAAGAACAATAAGGCCCCGGGTCCAGACAGTGTTCCTAACATTGCCATAAAGACGGCAATTCAAGAGAGACCAGATGATTTTCTAGACGTCTACAACGCCTGTTTAAGGGAAGGAGTATTCCCTCAGCAATGGAAGAAGCAGCGTCTAGTGCTACTTCCCAAAGGTAAGAAACCACCTGAATTGCCATCCTCTTTTCGCCCACTCTGTATGTTGGACTCAGCGGGGAAAGTTCTGGAGCGCATCATATGCAACAGGCTTGTGAAGGCCGTTGAAATGGCAGGAGATTTAGCAGAGCATCAATACGGCTTCAGGAAGGCTCACTCAACGATCGATGCTGCTAGGCTCGTCGTTGAAATCGCACAAAACGCAATTGAAGGCAAGAGATGGAAAGGAGGTGCAAAAATGTATTGCGCTATAGTGACGTTGGACATTAAAAATGCGTTCAACTCGGCCAGATGGGATTGCATCCATAATGCGCTCCGCAATTTAGGAGTACCACTATACATAAGGAGGATTGTAGCTGACTACTTCCGCGACAGGATTCTGATGTATAACACGGACAATGGCCTCGCAGAACATAGAATTACAGGAGGTGTACCACAAGGCTCTGTGCTTGGCCCAATTCTGTGGAACATTATGTACGATTGCATCTTTAGACTTCGTGTACCGGAGGAAGCTAAGGTGATTGGGTTTGCAGATGATGTCGCGATAGTAGTGGTTGCAAAACACAAGGAGGAAGTAGTACTATGTTGCAACGAGACCATATTAACTATAAGGCGATGCCTAACTTCTCTTGGACTTCAGTTAGCCGAGCATAAGACTGAAGCGGTTTTGGTCACAGGAAGGAAGGAAAGGGAGTTGATTAGTCTTAAGGTCGGCGAGCATGTGGTGATCTCACAGCCATCCATCAGATACCTTGGGATTATAATAGATGCGAGATTGTCCTTCAAGGAGCACCTAGAGGTCGCAAGTAACAAAGCTGCAAAGGTAAATGCAGCTCTCTCGCGGATAATGCCAAACACTGGAGGCCCACGACAAAGTCGAAGGCTGCTTTTGGCAAACGTCGTTACGTCAATAATGCTGTATGGAGCTCCAGTCTGGGCCGGCGCTATGAGGAGGGAGAGTTACAAGCGACGGATGATATCGGTGTACAGACAAAGTGCGCTAAGAGTGGCTAGTGCTTTTCGTACGGTATCAAGCGACGCAGTATGTGTGGTCTCAGGAATGCCACCCATCGATATTCTAGCTGCAGAGAGGCAGAAACTATACATAATTAGCAAACGCACGGCGACTCCACTAACGGAAAATAGTAAAACGGAGAGATTGCAAACCATTGCTGAGTGGCAAGAAAGGTGGGACCAATCCAACAAAGGGCGATGGACACATCGCCTTATACCATTAATCGATAAATGGTTAAATCGGTCACATGGAGAAATAGACTTTTATCTATCCCAATTTTTGACTGGCCATGGGTGTTTTCGAGCTTTTCTGCACAGGTTTAAGTACGAGGATACTCCTAATTGCCCTAGCTGTGTAGGGACGCTGGAAGATGTGGAACATGTGTTTTTTACTTTCCGCGCTTGCAAGTCGAACAGGGTGAACTATACGAGGCATTGGGGCAAGTGCCGACCCCGGAGACTATCGTCAATCTGATGCTTCTCTCATTGGAAAGATGGAACGCAGTTGCTTCCACTGCTGTAAAAATCATAAAGGCATTGCGGCGCTTTGAGCAAGAGAGGTTGCACACAACAAACGAAATGAGGAGCTAGTAAGGCTACACCCGCCCCGTGAAGTAATGCTTAACGGCGGTTCCGCGGGGTATTTGGGAGGGAGTGAATAGGACGGGTGGTGGTTTTAGTGGGTAAAAATCCCACACGCTTAGGAGCTAGGCTCTTAGTGTCTTTAGAAGATTTCCACCATCCATAACAAAAAAAAAAAAAACACACACACACACACACACACACACACACACACACACACACACACACACACACACACACACACACACACACACACACACACACACACACACACACACCCCGTGCGGAGTTGCTAGACCTTCCATCGAGGCGCGTCCCCGGGTGGCGGATAGGGGCAGCCCTCAACCGGTTCTCCGGTCGGGTCGGTGGGAAATAAAATACCACCCGCGGACCAAAACTAGTATAAGGAAGCGTCTGTTCACCATGAGGTGCGGCTTTACTTAAAAACTAAACTAAATCCAGAAGCGTCTGCCCATAGTGGGCGGCTTCCTGGTCAGCGTCTGTACCCCAGGAGGGGCGGCTGGTTAAATACTTGTCAGGAAGTATAAAATGATAGGGGGAGGAACCCCGAATAATAAACCAAGGATGTTCACGAAGGCGAAGGAAGAGTTTACGGTGCAGGCGGGCGGATCCCCAGTACCGGCAGTAGTGAGTGGGCAAGCAGGCTCCTTACGGTCGATATCCAGCAACTGCAATGTTACAACTGTGGCGAACTTGGCAGTCGTGACAGATATAAGTACAAGCGAAAGGAAGGAGTTAAGCGGTCGTAGTGAGAGTACTCCTAACGATCCCGTTACTGCAGTCGATCACTTGGCCGAGGTAACGGATATTACGTCAGGGAATAGTGAAGGACAACTCTTTGGTCTGTTCAATAGGAGTTCGAAAACACAAAGATCACCAATATAGAGAGTGAGAGGAAATATGGAAGGCCTATTATCTCTGCCATCTCTGATGGGTGAGAGTGCTGGTATTATGGAGAGCGAAGCAAGCATGCTAGCAAGACTGGGAGCGAAAATTGTGGAGCTCTCGGAATTTATAAAGCCGAAGCAAAATGTTCATCATGACATCAAGAAACTGGTCAGTGTCATCCGGTCAACCTACAAGTCGGCAGTGAGCAGGAGGGTCAAGAACACTGGTGTATCTCAGGGTTGTCAAACAGAGGTTCGCAATGCCGGGCCTGACAATAGCAGAAATGGCGGATCCAGCAAGCGAAAGCGATCCTCACCAAACCAAATCGAGGGAAAACAAAATTAAAAAAAAAGAGATAAGACTCCTATGCTACCCCCCGCAGGGACTCCACAGCTACGGAATTTGGAAGAATCAAATATCCAAGGAGTGGACGAATGGCGAGAGAAGAAGGGCGAAAGAAGATGGCGAAAGAAGAAGGGCGCTACGAAAGGGCATCAGCGAAAAAAGAAGGACGCGCTATTAATAAAGAAGAGTGCGGTTTCGTTTGCCGATATCCTAAAGAAGGTCAAGGTTGATGTTAGCTTGAACAGCCTAGGGGAGAAGGTAGCGAACATACGTCGAACGGCGAAAGGCGATCTCCTAATGGAATTGCAAAGCATCGGAGAGCGGTCACAAACATCATTGTTCCGTGATCGACTTAAGGAGGCGATCGGAGGTGAAGTTGATGTGAAATCATTATCTCAAGAAACAGTTATCTTGATTAAAGATATAGATGAGGTTACTACTGCTCAAGATGTACTCGCTGCCCTGGAGAACCAATTCCCAGAGGTGAGAAGTGTGTGCGTAGTTAAGTCCATCAACAGGGCTTACCGCGGAACGCAGACGGCAACGGTCAGAATACCAAGTAGCATGGTGAAGAGAATTATTTCGGTGGGAAAAGTCAAGATCGGGTGGGTGATTTGCCGGATTCGGGAAAGAATCGAACCAATGCGATGCTTCAAATGTTGCAATTACGGGCACCGAGCGGCGAACTGTAGAAGTGTTGAGGATAGAGCTAAACTCTGCTGGAAGTGCGGGAGTGAAGGGCATGTGGTTAAGGACTGCAAGAACACCCCCAAATGCATTATTTGCACCAATAACGGTAGCGCGAATAACGAACACGGGATTGGGAGCTTTAAATGCCCAGCATACCAGGAGGCGTTGCAAAGGAAGCGTTCATGAGAGTAGTGCAAATAAATCTCAACCATTGTGAAGCTGCGCAGGACCTCCTGCAGCAGACAGTAGTCGAGGTAAAGGCAGATGTCGCGATCATAAGCGAACAATATAGAAACATGGCCGATAACTGTGCATGGGCTTCTGATGCATCGAATCGTGCTGCTATCTGGATTTGTGGCAGATACTGCTTCCAAGAGGCGGACAATCGTGCGGAGTATGGATTTGTAAGAGCTAAAGTCAATGGCATCCACATATATAGCTGCTACGCTCCCCCTAGTGCGTCGACTGAGGAATTTAAAGCATTCCTCGATCGGCTTACGAACGAAGTTCGGAATAGAGGCCCACTAATAATAGCCGGCGATTTTAATGCATGGGCTGTTGAATGGGGATGTCGAGAAACCAACGGTAGAGGTATTGCATTACTAGAGGCTTTTGCAAGCCTACCAGTGAGATTGAGCAACACGGGAAATACACCAACTTTCTGTAGGGGCAACGCTAGCTTGGTAATTGATGTCACGTTCGTTAGTGACTGTCTGGCAAGCAGATTGGTATGGAATGTAAGTGACTATTACACACACAGTGACCATCAAGCCATTGTGTTTGAGCTACAGAACCGGAGCACATTACGGACACGAACCCCAGTCAACAAGAAACCTGCTGGCTGGAGATCGAATGCTTTCGACGAGAAGGTCTTCATCCTTATGATGGAAGAAATGGTACTGTCTGGAACCGCTGAGAACAAAGCCAATCAACTCATGAGCTATGTTACCAGAGCGTGTGATACAGCAATGCCTAGAAGGATAGTGGATAATCGCAGGAAACCTGTGTACTGGTGGAACGAAGAGATTGCAGAGCTCCGGAGAAGATGTATCGGGGCAAGAAGGCAGTATCAGCGAGTTAGGCAGCATGAAAATCCTGCCCCGCGGGAACAGTACCGTGAAGCAAGGTCGGATTTGAAACGAGCCATAAAAATAAGCAAGCGTACGTGTTTTTTCGATCTGTGCAAGGAAGTCGATCGAGATCCTTGGGGAAGACCTTACAAAATGGTCATGAAAAAGTTTGGAAATAGATATTCTAAATCCCCCACATCCGCGTCAATATTAGGCGGCATAGTTAAGGTATTATTCCCACATGAAGCTGAAAATGTGTTGGAAGTAACATGCGATGAGGCGGATTATGTTCCTCCAGTGACAGCGGAGGAGGTCCTAATGGCGCGCGCCAGAGTAGCGAACAATAAAGCTCCCGGTCCGGATAACGTACCGAACGTGGCATTGAAGTCTGCAATTGGAGCATACACCAATGCCTTTATCGAAGTATATGGTGAGTGTTTGAGGGAAGGGATATTCCCGAGGAAATGGAAGGAACAGGGATTAGTGCTGCTTCCAAAAGGAAAGGAAGCATCTGGGGAGCCATCCTCCTATCGTCCGATTTGTCTTTTGGACACCGCTGGCAAAATTCTGGAGAGAATCATGTGCGATCGGCTTCACCAGGCCATTGCTAGAGCAGGCGATCTATCAAAATATCAATATGGCTTCCGCAAGACGCGCTCCACAGTGGATGCGATTAGGTATGTGGTAGAGATGGCGCAAGAGGCAGTATCTGGCTATAGATGGTTGCGAGGTGGTAAAAAATACTGTGCCATAGTAAAGCTGGACGTGAAAAATGCCTTCAACACTGCTAACTGGAATTGCATACTGAGGGCCCTTATTCGGATGGAGGCGCCAAAATATCTGCAGAGGATGGTTGTAAGTTACTTCAAACATAGGGTTTTGAAGTACGATACCGATGAGGGTGTCAGAACATATCCAGTAACTGGTGGAGTTCCCCAAGGGTCAGTATTGGGTCCCATACTTTGGAACGTGATGTACGATGGCGTTCTTCGACTCACCCTTCCAAGTGAAGCAAGAGTGGTTGGTTTTGCGGATGATATTGCAATAGTAGTCACAGCGAAACACAGAGAGGAGATCGTCGAAATTTGCAACAGAGTTGTCCGACTCGTTCAGCAATGGTTAGCGTCTGTTGGCCTGCAGCTGGCGGAGCATAAGACAGAGGCAGTTCTCATCTCTAGTAGGAGAGCAATGGAGAACATAACTCTAGAGGTTGGGGCACAAAAAATAATATCACAGCCAAGTATTAGGTACCTAGGAGTAGTGATTGACTCGAGACTTTCGTACATGGAGCAGATCGCTGCAGCTAGCGAGAAGGCGCGCAGAGTCAGCGCTGCACTGAATAGAATAATGCCGAACATGAGAGGAGCACGCCAGAACAGAAGAGCCTTGCTTGCTAGTGTTGTAACATCCATTTTGATGTATGGCGCACCAATTTGGGCGAACTCAATGGAGAAGGAAACGCACAGGAAAAAAATGGCGGTTGTACAGAGATTGACAGCGTTGCGAGTGATATGTGCCTTCAGAACTGTCTCGGACGATGCTGCTTGTGTCCTTGCCGGGATGCCCCCTGTACACCTTTTGGCAAAGGAGAGGCAAACCACGTATCATCGAAGAGATCAAGCAACGCGAGGAGATAACCGTAAGAGAGCAAGGAGTGAGACCGTGTCCCAGTGGCAGAGAAAATGGAGTGACTCAACCAAAGGACGGTGGACCTATCGCCTAATCCCTGTTGTTGAAACCTGGTTGAATAGACGCCATGGCGAGGTAGGTTATTATCTAACGCAATTCCTTACGGGACATGGCTGCTTTAGAGCGTACCTTCACAGGTTTAAGTGCGATGATTCCCCCGACTGCCCAAGCTGCGCTGGCATCCCGGAGACCGCTGAACATGTGCTGTTTGAGTGCCCACGATTCAGAGTAGAAAGGGAAGATATTGGTGCGCATCTAACGCCAGATAATTTGATGGAGTATATGTTGGATTCAGAAGATGGCTGGGAGGCCGTCAGCGGAGCAGTCGTTAAAATTGCAACCGAACTGAGACGCCTCGAAAGAGAGAGAAGCGCGAGAAGAGCGAACAACTAACTTTAGCCGAATAGGGGCAGCGTAGGCTGAGCCTGCCTCATGAAGTAATACCTGACGGTGGTTCCGTGGGGCCGAGCGGCATAGAGTACCGGTGGTGGGGTTTAGTCGGTGGAAATCCGACACATTCCCATATATGGGAGGTCTTTAAAAGATTCCCCACCACCGCCAAAAAAAAAAAAAAAAAACACACACACACACACACACACACACACACACACACACACACACACACACACACACACACACACACACACACACACACACACACACATACACGCTTGCGGCTAGCTCAGCTACCAGGGGGGTCAACAAGGTGGCGGATAGCTGGACGGCCTGTAGATATATAGGTTAGCTGCGAATAACCAATAAGCAGTCCCCGACCGAGCGGTATAAGTGGAGGATGTACTGAAAAGGTTGCATATAATCCTGTGAAACTTATATGTCAAACAATGCGAGGGTATACCGCTATAAGTACACACAAACCCAGAAAGCGTCTGTCCCATAATGGGCGGCTCTCTGGTCAGCGTCTGTTCCCTATGTTAAGGGCGGCTGCGTTTAAACCTTGCTGTAGGTATAAACTGATATGGGAAGGAACCCAGAAATAAAAATACGCAATGGAGTCCACCAACCAAAACAATATTACGGTGCAGGGACTCGGAACCCCAGTACCGGCGGTTTTAGGGAGTGAGCAAGCAGGCTCCCAGCCGTCGAGATCCAGTAACTGCAATGCTGTAGTGGTGGGCCACCTGGCCACTTCAGTAGATATTACGACAGGGGAAAGTGAAAGTGCAGATGAGGAATTACGCGCTGAGAAAAAGAGCATATTCAGTGAAAGAGCGAAAGTACAGCGATCCCCAACTACTACACCACTATCATCACCGAGTGCGAGTAAAGCAGTAGCTGTAACGACCATCATTCGGCCCGATTCAGATAATTCTACAAGCATCATAGGCGGAAGTACAAGCAGGGGGATACTAACGAATCCCTTTGTACGTAGCAGTGGGATGCAGAGCTCGTCATCGAAAGGGCAAAGGATACGTACAGCATCGCTATCTGAACCCGCTACAGCACCTGGAGGATGCAAGACAGTGGCAACTAATGCAAATAATAGTGACGTCGACCTTAAACTACGAGAGGTAAGGGGTCATATCGATAGCATACAAGAGTATGTCAAGGGGAGACATAATGTCCATCAGGAAATTAAGAAGATGATATTCCTGATCAGATCTTCATATAGCGAGCTGGAGAAGAAGGTTCGGGACCTAGAGGCCGAAGCGGAGGACGCCAATGACAAGTTGAAAGGCGTAACCGAGAGCGGCGACACCTGTGCTGCAGTGGAGACCCAGTTTGAGAGGCGCTCCGCAGTTATTGCAACTCAAACGGATGGCCTCGCGACTCAGCTAGCAGGGACGGAACTGAGCGGGGGCAACCAAATAATAACCCCAAAGAGGAGGAGAGATAAAGAGGAAGTAGCGCCGGGGCGTGCTGACAAGAAGAAAAGGAAGAGTGAGAATAAGGGGAAAGCTCCGGATGAGATAAATCCAAGGGCGAATGTGAACGGTGACGCCAAGAACCAGACCCAAAATCAAGAGCAATGGGAAACTGTCACACGTAGAAAGAGAATCAGGAAAAAACGCCGTAGAAATTTTAGACCGGATGCGTTGTTAGTTAAACAGTGCGGAGATCTCTCATACGCGGATATACTCCGCAAGGTTAAAAATGATCCAGAGTTGAAGGATCTGGGAGGAAATGTTACTCGTATCAAGAGAACTCTTAAGGGAGAGATGCTCTTCGAACTGTCTAAAGAGAAGCAACTGGGGAGCGAGGAATACGGGAAGTTGATAAAGAAAACGCTAGGTGATCTAGCTGATGTCAGGACCCTTACGAGCGAAGTTTCTGTAGAAGTTAAGGGGCTGGATGAAGTCACTACGAAGGAGGATATCGCTAGGGCACTGAAGGAACAGTTCCAGCTAGATTGCTTTGAGGAATCGGCAATCAAAAGCCTACGGAAAGCCTATGGGGGAACTCAGAATGCAACTTTGAGAGTACCAATGGTAACAGCTACCAAATTATTGGAGGCTGGGAAAGCTAAAATTGGATGGGTAATCTGTAGGATAACGGAGCAGATTGTACCTAAAAAATGCTACAGATTGTTACAGCCATTGTTAGTTAAAAATGACAGTATATGACAGCCTGTAGTCTCAATAAGTATACCATATAACATGAATTTGAATTTGAATTTTTTTTGAGTAAATAGGTCATTGAACTTTTATTTATTTCTTTATGTATTTTGGCCTATTTACCTTCTATTTTTATGATGATGAGTAGTGAGTCAGAATTATTGAATTTAAATAAATGCACTTTTGTGATTTTTGTTATGTATAGCTTAAACGATATCGTATGCATCAGAGTATGTATGTGCAGTATATACTTGTATTTCGATATTTATTTATTTGGTTGAACTATACATAAGTATCCAAATAAATGGTTGGCTATATACAGGACAAAAATGCGCGTAGGTATAGGTTCCATGAAGTATATTATATATAATATAAATCGTTATATAATAATATAATCTTTCTGGAAATTTGCATACATTTTTTTTTTTGAGATATTATTGTTGAGATTACCGCCGATGAAGCTTACGTTTAAGTTTAGCGGGCAAAATTTAATTTAAAAAAAAAAAAAATATTATATACACGTTGTTAGTGAAGTAAACTATTTAGGGTAGTAACTTACCCTACACATTTTTTTTAATAAAAGTGTCGATAAAAAGAAAAAAAAAATTCTTATCGAACTACTTGAGTGAGACGTACTCGTACGTAATATTTTTTGTAACGGTAAGCGATAGTTCGTTTTACGTATTATTTTCTTTTTTTTCTGTGTTTTTTTATGAGGAATATTTTTTAATTTTTTTGTTTAGTTAAAAGAAAATATACGTAGATATATTTGCCTAACCAGGAAGGATCTATCTCGTGCAAAATATAGGGCCGCTGCCGTAGCGGGTAAGTGTAATTTTTCGAAAATATTGTGTTGTTAGTGCTAAAGGGCGTTTCGTTTATAGTCCTGGTGGAGCCCCACAAACAAATTTTGGCGGATAAATTACTCCATTGTGTCGTCAGGAGCAAACTCTGGAGCATTCCATCCCACCAGTGATGTGATTAATGATCAGTGGATCCAAATAGTTAACTGTAGTGATCAACAAGATTTTTTTTATTGTTAATTGTGTAGAGATAAAAATAGTGTCAGTTTAAAAAGCATTTAACAAGAAAAAGGTGTATATGTATACATGGATATATGTAGGTGTATATATGGCAGAAGAAAGTTTTAACCAGCGAAAAAGTTGTATGCAGTGTGTGAGGAGCATATAATTTAAGAAACTTTGAATTTTCAGCTTCCATATAGCGGAGAGATCTCTTGGCATACGTATGGTGAGTTTTTTTATTATTATATTTTTGGTTTTATGTGCTCCCAGCATAATCTGGTACTAAATTTTTTTTGGTTGATTGTTTTTTCCTTTCAAATTTATTTTTCTAAATTTCGTGGCGATATATACCTATGCCTATATGCGTGGATAACACTTTTCGTTTTTTTTTTGGTTATAAAAATTATTGAATTCTTCAAATTTTAATTGAGAGAAATAAATTGTTTTAAAATGAAACATTAAATTTTTCTTTGATGGTGATGATGATGAACTGGGGAAGTTCAAATGAATATGGATGCTGTACGATTTTTTTTTGTTTGTTTGTTCTTTTTATTTTTTAACACGTAAAGATTTGTACGATCTAGGAAGTTTTATTTGGCGGCAAAGAACCCCCAAGCGGCTGTAGTCTATCAAATATAAAAAACGTGTTAGCCGCCAAAAGATCGGTTACAAAATGGCGCCGAAACAGGGACTTGAAGGTCATTTAACGTAATCTTAAAAAGGTCACGAAGGTCTAGAAAAATCGTTTGGTTGAATTTTTTTTGTTTAGAGCACATATGGTTATAATGTGAATTGTAACTTTATTTTTTTTACAGTTGAGGTAGTCCTAAGAAGACATCCAAACAGCTTCTCTGTTCAACGTGTGTAGCCAAAAGAACCGCTTATATCAAAGTTTATTTTTTTTCAATCTAATCAATTAATTTCATTTTTATTTTATTTAATTTTTTTTTGTTCCATTAAATAGCGGGTGGTTATAACATTTTAGTTCTCATTTTTAATAATTTGTATTTGATAGGTTATCGGAATATGCATCGATTTCAGTAAGGATTATTTATTGTTAGACACGCGATGATTTCACGATTTCCTTTAAATTTTTTTTAGCTGACTTCTGCATAGGAAAATTTACTTGTTTAATACATCTTATCTTCATTTTTTTTTTTTGCTTAGGAGTTCACAATGATTGAGTCGTAACGGGAAATCATTGATCAGAAACACAGTGACTCTGTGATATAATCTCAATGATACCTGTTTGCGATACTCATTGAGGAAATCCTATAGACAATAGTTGGTATAAATTTAAATATGTATTCATGCTTTTTTGAATCTGAACCAAAATCAGCATCATCATCATCATTATGTTCATTTTATATTGAAAATTCGTATATTTTTTCTTAAATAGATTTATTTAATTTTTTTGCGATCTAATATATATAAATCGTTTGATATTTTTATTTTTGCGCTTGCATATTTACATATATTTTTTTGCATATTTTTTTTGTTGGGTCAATTTATTTTGGGACCAATCAAAATTTATTTCTTTATTTTTGGTATAGGCTTTATTTTTCTTAGATTTAGTAATACTTTTATAGGTGGTAGAGTTTAGCTAAGATTTTTATTTTTTTTTATTTTTACAAATTTGAATTTAATATCGTTATATTATTATTACGAGTAAATTAATTTGAATTCAATACTCTAGTCGCTTTGTAATTTTTTTTATTGATTGGTTTGCATTCGCATAATTTGATTTGTTTTTTTTTACTTTTGTTGCTTTAATTAATTCAATTCATTATGGATCCACAAACTTATATTGAAAATTTGTCCAATCCTGAATTAGAAGTCGAATATAGTGTCAGAGGATTGTCAAGCAAGGCTCAAGACGCGAGGCAAATACTTTTAAATAGTTTAGACGCTGAACGTTCTGATAAGACGGCAATCCCAAGAAATTCTCATGCCACGAATAATCCGAAAAAAGAAATTGAACTGTGTCTGTCGATGTACACGGAATTATCCAATGCAGTAACAAGTGAAGGACCTACACCAGCAATTGAATTCTTAGCAATGGCTTTTGCAAAGATGTTGCATTATCAAGCAAGAACCGAGAGGCTTCAGCACAGTATCGGGGAGACACCACAACTCACAGGAATGCTCAGCAACTGGCGAAGAGCCGTAAACTGGTGTGTGAAATTATGGAATGATCTGATGGCACCAACACAAGTTAGTAAACCAGCGGAAAAAGAGGTAATTTCGCCAATACCGTATAAATCTAGTTCATTTAATGAAAAACTAGATACGATTGTAAACACTGAATTTTTGAATGTAAGGACCAATAAAGTCATTTCTAGCTCATTAACAGATCCAAAATATACAGGAGCACCATCATCGTACTTTCCGTCCACAAACACCAGACAAGTGAAAAATACGGTCGCTGATTTTTTTTCGAAAGTCGAAGCACGACAAAGCCAAGATCCTTTTGCTCGAATTTTTCAACCGGTGGGACCAACACAATTTGTAGGAAGAGCTGGCAGTAATACAAGTCTACCAAACCCTGCAATGTATCGAGAACAAAGTAGGCATTCCGACCACTTTCAACAACCAGTTCAACAATTCCGACAGGATAATTTTTACAAATTACGTCAGAGGTGGAACTTGTCGTTCGATGGCACTGAGTCAACCAATGTGCATGATTTCATTTATCGGCTTGAACACATGGCAGCAGATGATGGATTCCCAGAGGCTGAACTTACTAAGGTGTTACACCTTTTCTTATCAAAAAAGGCTGAAGACTGGTACTGGGTGCATAAATCAACCAATCCGAATGCAACATGGCACTCTATGAAGACGGCGCTTCTTTCATTTTTCAGCAGCTATGACTTCGAAGAGGAGACTAAGGAGCAGATATTACGCAGATTCCAGAGTCCTAGAGAATGTTTTTCGGATTTCGCATTGGCGATCCAAAAGTTGAATACCAGGCTACAATTTAAATTAACCGAAAACCAGCTTATCTACAGATTGTGCCAAAATATGAATCCAGCATTACGGAACGTGACACTCCCATACCAAATTGCAGTGACAACGGTCGAAGAATTGCGCACGTTATGCCAGCGATACGAGAGAATGTGGGACCAGACAGGCTACGATCCCAGACGGTTTAGTGATAACAATTTAAGACGCAGACCCTTGGTGAACGAGATGCAAATCGAAAATATCAGCTGCGGCATAAATCAACACAGACAACAAAATGAACCAATGGAATTCAGGAGGGAGTTGGAAAATGAACCTAGATTCTCTGTTGAGGCCATAATCCAGAAACCTCCAGATCGACGAGATTTTACCAGCGACCAAACCATAAATTTAATATGTTGGAACTGTAGAGACATCGGTCATCGGTACCAGGATTGCTTAAACGAGTTCACCGATATCTTCTGTTTTGGTTGTGGAGCGGCGAATGTTCGGAAGCCACATTGTCAAAACTGCCGGAAAAATAGTCAGGAAAACACTCGACCGAGTGTGATGTTGTCGAGGGGATCGCACTCGGGAGAAAACTCGAAAGTTCACCATTCTACTCCTCAAAACACACCGAACATCAGAGTATTAACCAACCATCAAAATCATTCGAATCACCAATAGCCATTTCACATAGTAATATTCAAAATCATAATTTTCATTTAAATAACTCTAACAGATCATATCGTTCTATTGCATATTTTAAAAATAAAAAATTACTTATCAAAAATTGTATTTCATCTATTTCCAATAATTTTGTCAAAGATGATCCACGCCCTTACGCCAAAATCACTCTTGCATCCAAACCAATATACGCCTTAATGGACAGCGGGGCTTCTGTAAGCGTTTTAGGCAAAAATTCTGTCCAGTTTTTAGCAGAATCCAAAATTAAATATTGTAAGCTTAATTCCTTTATAAGAACAGCTGACGGAACACGCAATTTAATAGAGGGTTATGTATGGTTACCTGTCAGTTTTGGTTCTAAAACGGAGAACATCAAATTTTGTATTGTTCCCAGTTTGGAATCAGAAGTATATCTTGGAATTGATTTTTGGGAGCGTTTCAACATTGTGCCAACTGTCCACGTTAGTGAAATAAAAATAATCGAAAAAGAACAAAGTAATTCCCACGTGTTGACTGAATCGGAACAAAAAGAATGTAATAGAATCGTAAGCCTATTTCCTTCATTTTCCAAAGATGGACTCGGAAAGACGCACCTGTACGAGCATGAAATTGTTGTAAAAAAAGATGTAAAACCAATTAAACAACGATATTACCCTATATCGCCTGCCGTACAGCAATGTCTTTATGAAGAAATTGATAGAATGTTACACCTTGGTGTAATTGAAATAAGCAAAAGTGCTTGGAGTTCACCAGTCACGATTGTACGGAAACCGAACGGAAAGACCAGACTATGTTTAGACGCAAGAAAACTTAACTCCGTAACAGAAAAGGACGCATATCCTTTACCCATAATTGACGGACTTCTTGGAAGACTTTCTGACACGAAATATATAACAGGACTTGACTTAAAGGACGCCTTTTGGCAAATTCCGCTTGCGGAATCCTCACGCGACAAGACGGCATTTACAGTACCGGGGCGGCCACTCTATCAATTCAGAGTGATGCCATTTGGGTTGTGTAATGCGGCCCAATCAATGTGTCGGTTGATGCACCAAGTAATACCGCATGAACTTCATGATAGAGTTTTTGTCTATCTCGATGATTTACTGGTCATCACCGCCACATTGAGGGAGCACTTTGAGTTGTTAGAGTTGGTCGCCGACTTGTTACGGACGGCGGGACTGACTATTAACGTTCAAAAGAGCAATTTTGTGATGCGGGAAATAAGGTACTTAGGATATCTAGTAGGTGAAGACGGCTTGAGACCAGATCCTAGTAAAATTGAAGCAATTTTAAATCTACATCCACCTGAAAATGTCAAACAAACCAGAAGATTACTAGGAATGGCTGGATGGTACCGCAGGTTTATCCTCAATTTTGCAGCAATCACGGCTCCTATAACAGATTGCTTAAAAAAAGGAAAATTTAATTGGACTCAGGATGCACAAGACGCTTTTAATAATTTAAAGTTACTCCTTACTACAGCTCCAGTATTGGTTAATCCTTGCTATGATCAACCGTTCTTCATTCGATGTGACGCAAGTACGGAAGGCGTGGGTGCAGTTTTATACCAAAAAGATACCGAAGAAAATGAAAGGCCCATAGCATACATGTCACAGAAATTGAACAAAGCCCAAAAAAATTATTCAGTGACTGAGCTGGAGTGCTTAGCAGCGATATTGGCCACAAAAAAATTCAGACCATACGTGGAAGGCCATGATTTTACCATAATAACAGATCATGCTAGTCTAAAATGGCTTATGGTACAGCGAGATCTGAGTGGTCGACTTGCGCGTTGGAGTTTGAAGCTACAAGGCTACAGATTCTCCATTGAGCACCAAAAAGGCAAAGACAATGTCGTTCCTGATATGTTGTCACGAATTTATTGCAATACCACAGAAGAACATTTATCGAGTATAACTAAATTTAATTCTCTTCCTGATATAGCTTCATCTGAATTCGAAGACGAAGAATATGGGGAATTGAGGAAAAAGATTGAAGCGGATCCAAATAGTTTTCCAGCCTTTTGCATCAATAATGAACGAATATTTATCCGACTGGAACCAAGATCAAAAAATGATTTATCTGATCTCTCAGTATGGAAATTATGGACACCTGCAAAAATAAGGAACGAACTGATCGAAAAAGAACATTGTGATCCATTATCATCACATGGAGGAATCGCTAAAACTTTGGAGAGAATAAGGCGGTACTATTATTGGCCTGGTATGAGCAAAGAAGTGAGGGATTTTATTGCAAAATGTGATATTTGTAAAATGTCTAAGGCAACTAATCGGACTTTGAGACCACCTATGGGTAACATGCACCAAATTGATAGGCCATGGCAGCGGGTGTATATAGACTTACTTGGTCCTTATCCAAGATCAACACAAGGAAAAACCGTGATCCTTATTGTGTTAGACCACTTCACGAAATTCGTGGTTCTAAAAGCATTGAGTAAAGGTAGCTCGCAACAAATTATAGAATTCCTACAAAATGAAATATTTTTTGTATACGGAGTACCGGAGACCATCCACTCAGATAACGGATCCCAGTTTAAAAGTACTGAGTACAAGAACCTACTGCATCAATTCGGTGTTACTGACTCAAAAACTGCAATATACTCGCCACAATCCAATCAGTCAGAACGAGTCAATCGGTCTATCTTGGCCGCGATAAGATCATATATAGGGGACAAACACACACATTGGGATAAGCATTTACCAGAAATAGCGTCTGCACTTCGTAACGGTGTACACGAAACAGTTCAAAATTCACCTCATTTTCTGTTATTTGGATACCATAAAATTAATCATGCTCAGGATTATAAATTATTAAGGCAACTTGGGGCAATATCTGATGGAGAAATAATGCTTCCATTGCCAAGCAGATTATCAATTATCCATGACCAGATCAAAGCAAACATAGCAAGAGCTTACTCGAAAAGTGCCAACAGGTACAACTTGAGAACTAGACCCATCAACTATATGGTTGGTGAAACTGTTTTTGTACGTACACATCCTCAAAGTGACGCAACAAAAAAATTCTGCGCAAAATTTGCACCACAATTTACGAAAGGGATTATAACACAGAGAATAGGCAACGTAAATTATCAAATAAAGGATGAATCCGGCAAAATATTAGGTGTTTACCATGGGAAGGATTTACAGCCATCGTAATTATAATATATACCAATGAATTAAATGTTTATTTTTCGTGATCATGACATGAGATATTTTGAATGGCGTTTGTTTTCAGCTTCTACAAGTTATTGCTTGCGAATAGACTTCTAAAACCTGCCCTGTTACAGCCATTGTTAGTTAAAAATGACAGTATATGACAGCCTGTAGTCTCAATAAGTATACCATATAACATGAATTTGAATTTGAATTTTTTTTGAGTAAATAGGTCATTGAACTTTTATTTATTTCTTTATGTATTTTGGCCTATTTACCTTCTATTTTTATGATGATGAGTAGTGAGTCAGAATTATTGAATTTAAATAAATGCACTTTTGTGATTTTTGTTATGTATAGCTTAAACGATATCGTATGCATCAGAGTATGTATGTGCAGTATATACTTGTATTTCGATATTTATTTATTTGGTTGAACTATACATAAGTATCCAAATAAATGGTTGGCTATATACAGGACAAAAATGCGCGTAGGTATAGGTTCCATGAAGTATATTATATATAATATAAATCGTTATATAATAATATAATCTTTCTGGAAATTTGCATACATTTTTTTTTTGAGATATTATTGTTGAGATTACCGCCGATGAAGCTTACGTTTAAGCTTAGCGGGCAAAATTTAATTTAAAAAAAAAAAAAATATTATATACACGTTGTTAGTGAAGTAAACTATTTAGGGTAGTAACTTACCCTACACATTTTTTTTAATAAAAGTGTCGATAAAAAGAAAAAAAAAAATTCTTATCGAACTACTTGAGTGAGACGTACTCGTACGTAATATTTTTTGTAACGGTAAGCGATAGTTCGTTTTACGTATTATTTTCTTTTTTTTCTGTGTTTTTTTATGAGGAATATTTTTTTAATTTTTTTGTTTAGTTAAAAGAAAATATACGTAGATATATTTGCCTAACCAGGAAAGATCTATCTCGTGCAAAATATAGGGCCGCTGCCGTAGCGGGTAAGTGTAGTTTTTCGAAAATATTGTGTTGTTAGTGCTAAAGGGCGTTTCGTTTATAGTCCTGGTGGAGCCCCACAAACAAATTTTGGCGGATAAATTACTCCATTGTGTCGTCAGGAGCAAATTCTGGAGCATTCCATCCCACCAGTGATGTGATTAATGATCAGTGGATCCAAATAGTTAACTGTAGTGATCAACAAGATTTTTTTTATTGTTAATTGTGTAGAGATAAAAATAGTGTCAGTTTAAAAAGCATTTAACAAGAAAAAGGTGTATATGTATACATGGATATATGTAGGTGTATATATGGCAGAAGAAAGTTTTAACCAGCGAAAAAGTTGTATGCAGTGTGTGAGGAGCATATAATTTAAGAAACTTTGAATTTTCAGCTTCCATATAGCGGAGAGATCTCTTGGCATACGTATGGTGAGTTTTTTTATTATTATATTTTTGGTTTTATGTGCTCCCAGCATAATCTGGTACTAAATTTTTTTTGGTTGATTGTTTTTTCCTTTCAAATTTATTTTTCTAAATTTCGTGGCGATATATACCTATGCCTATATGCGTGGATAACACTTTTCGTTTTTTTTTTTGGTTATAAAAATTATTGAATTATTCAAATTTTAATTGAGAGAAATAAATTGTTTTAAAATGAAACATTAAATTTTTCTTTGATGGTGATGATGATGAACTGGGGAAGTTCAAATGAATATGGATGCTGTACGATTTTTTTTTGTTTGTTTGTTCTTTTTATTTTTTAACACGTAAAGATTTGTACGATCTAGGAAGTTTTATTTGGCGGCAAAGAACCCCCAAGCGGCTGTAGTCTATCAAATATAAAAAACGTGTTAGCCGCCAAAAGATCGGTTACAAGATGCGCAAATTATGGGCACCTGGCTATTGAGTGTAAAAACGCGGATATTTCGAAGCTCTGCTGGAGATGCGGTGATGAAGGCCATATAGCAAAAAACTGCACCAAGGAGGAGAGATGCATGCTGTGCAAAGGGGATAACAACCAACCAAGCAAACACATCACGGGGAGTTACAGATGCTTAGCATATAAGAAGGCGCTGAACCCAACGCGAAGATGAAGGTGCTACAAATTAATCTTAATCACTGCGAAGTAGCCCAAGACCTCTTGACCCAGAGTGTACGGGAAGTGGGGGCAGATGTAGCTATTCTGTGTGAGCAGTACCGAAACCTCGACGATACCATATGGGCATCAGATTCCACTGGACGAGCGGCGATATGGGCGTGTGGGAGGAGTGCCTTCGAAGAAAAAGCAAATAGTGTGGAGAATGGTTTTATAAGGGTCAGAATGAAAGGTGTACACATCTACAGCTGTTATGCCTCACCAAATTCACCATTAGAGGAATTCGAAAGCTTTTTGGACCGTCTAATTAACGACGCTCGGGGGCGAAAACCTTTGATCATAGCTGGCGATTTTAATGCATGGGCCATCGATTGGGGCAGCAGAGAGACCAATACGCGAGGAAAAGCGCTACTAGAAGCATTTGCCTCCTTGGATGTAGTCTTGCTTAATTCAGGCAATACTTTTACTTTCCGTAGAGGCGGTATAGGCTCGATTGTCGACCTTACATTCGCCAGCAGTTGCTTAATTAGGGGATGGGTGAAGTGGGAAGTTTCTGAGCTCTACACTCATAGTGATCATCAAGCTATCCTATTTGAGATAAATAGACCAGGACAACATACTTCGGGAAGAGCTTCTAAAGTGGTCGGAACAGCGAGATGGAAGGCCAAGGCGTTCGATGAAGAAGTCTTTCGTTGTATGATGAAAGATGTTCAGATATCGGGTACCGCTAATACAAAGGCATCCCAACTGATGAAGTGTGTCGCAATAGCCTGCGACGCTGCTATGCCGCGTGCGGTAAATGGTAATCATCGTCCACCGGCCTATTGGTGGAACGACGAAATCGCGCAATTACGAAAAAATTGTCACCGTGCTAGAAGAAGGTACCAGAGGTCAAGGGCCGGATTGCTTCAATTATACCTCCAGCAACAGTATGGTACTGCACGCGCAGAATTAAAAGCCGCTATAAAGGCCAGCAAACGACGATGCTCGAAGGAATTATGCAGCGAAGTTGATAGTGATCCGTGGGGTAGGCCGTACAAGACAGTCATGAGCAAACTGAAGCGTTTCCATGTGCCGTCTCCGGCCTGCGCGGACTTTATGCACAAAGCTGTAGGGGTACTTTTTCCGCAACAAGGTTCAACGGTTCTGACCTTTGATACAAGTTCCGAGGAGATACCACCAATTACTACGGAAGAACTAATGGAGGCTTGTAAAAAAGTGAAGAACAATAAGGCCCCGGGTCCAGACAGTGTTCCTAACATTGCCATAAAGACGGCAATTCAAGAGAGACCAGATGATTTTCTAGACGTCTACAACGCCTGTTTAAGGGAAGGAGTATTCCCTCAGCAATGGAAGAAGCAGCGTCTAGTGCTACTTCCCAAAGGTAAGAAACCACCTGAATTGCCATCCTCTTTTCGCCCACTCTGTATGTTGGACTCAGCGGGGAAAGTTCTAGAGCGCATCATATGCAACAGGCTTGTGAAGGCCGTTGAAATGGCAGGAGATTTAGCAGAGCATCAATACGGCTTCAGGAAGGCTCACTCAACGATCGATGCTGCTAGGCTCGTCGTTGAAATCGCACAAAACGCAATTGAAGGCAAGAGATGGAAAGGAGGTGCAAAAATGTATTGCGCTATAGTGACGTTGGACATTAAAAATGCGTTCAACTCGGCCAGATGGGATTGCATCCATAATGCGCTCCGCAACTTAGGAGTACCACTATACATAAGGAGGATTGTAGCTGACTACTTCCGCGACAGGATTCTGATGTATAACACGGACAATGGCCTCGCAGAACATAGAATTACAGGAGGTGTACCACAAGGCTCTGTGCTTGGCCCAATTCTGTGGAACATTATGTACGATTGCATCTTTAGACTTCGTGTACCGGAGGAAGCTAAGGTGATTGGGTTTGCAGATGATGTCGCGATAGTAGTGGTTGCAAAACACAAGGAGGAAGTAGTACTATGTTGCAACGAGACCATATTAACTATAAGGCGATGCCTAACTTCTCTTGGACTTCAGTTAGCCGAGCATAAGACTGAAGCGGTTTTGGTCACAGGAAGGAAGGAAAGGGAGTTGATTAGTCTTAAGGTCGGCGAGCATGTGGTGATCTCACAGCCATCCATCAGATACCTTGGGATTATAATAGATGCGAGATTGTCCTTCAAGGAGCACCTAGAGGTCGCAAGTAACAAAGCTGCAAAGGTAAATGCAGCTCTCTCGCGGATAATGCCAAACACTGGAGGCCCACGACAAAGTCGAAGGCTGCTTTTGGCAAACGTCGTTACGTCAATAATGCTGTATGGAGCTCCAGTCTGGGCCGGCGCTATGAGGAGGGAGAGTTACAAGCGACGGATGATATCGGTGTACAGACAAAGTGGGCTAAGAGTGGCTAGTGCTTTTCGTACGGTATCAAGCGACGCAGTATGTGTGGTCTCAGGAATGCCACCCATCGATATTCTAGCAGCAGAGAGGCAGAAACTATACATAATTAGCAAACGCACGGCGACTCCACTAACGGAAAATAGTAAAACGGAGAGATTGCAAACCATTACTGAGTGGCAACAAAGGTGGGACCAATCCAACAAAGGGCGATGGACACATCGCCTTATACCATTAATCGATAAATGGTTAAATCGGTCACATGGAGAAATAGACTTTTATCTATCCCAATTTTTGACTGGCCATGGGTGTTTTCGAGCTTTTCTGCACAGGTTTAAGTACGAGGATACTCCTAATTGCCCTAGCTGTGTAGGGACGCTGGAAGATGTGGAACATGTGTTTTACTACTTTCCGCGCTTGCAAGTCGAACAGGGTGAACTATACGAGGCATTGGGGCAAGTGCCGACCCCGGAGACTATCGTCAATCTGATGCTTCTCTCATTGGAAAGATGGAACGCAGTTGCTTCCACTGCTGTAAAAATCATAAAGGCATTGCGGCGCTTTGAGCAAGAGAGGTTGCACACAACAAACGAAATGAGGAGCTAGTAAGGCTACACCCGCCCCGTGAAGTAATGCTTAACGGCGGTTCCGCGGGGTATTTGGGAGGGAGTGAATAGGACGGGTGGTGGTTTTAGTGGGTAAAAATCCCACACGCTTAGGAGCTAGGCTCTTAAGTGTCTTTAGAAGATTTCCACCATCCATAACAAACAAAAAAAAAAAAACACACACATACACGCGTACGACAGAGGCGGAAGCCTTTTTTAGGAGCAACCGAGTGACGAGGTCACCGGTAAAGGAAAGTCAGCCTAGTGTAGCAGCACTTCCGCTACACGATCTCCAAGGCAGAAGGCAGCGAGCGAGAGCGATGGTGATGTAATCGACCAGAGACTACAGAAACTAAAGTCGCATATCGAGAGCTTGCAATTTTATGTGAAGGATAGGCACAACGTCCATCAGGAGTTAAAAAGGATGCTGTGCCTGATCAGGACATCTTTTGGCGATCTTGAGATGGAGATCAGATGCGTGAGTACCAGAACGGAGGACACCGACAAACAATCTAAAGAAGCAGTTAAAGCACCTCACAATTGGATCCTCAAACCACAAGCAGGAGGAATATTAGCGGAAAATACCCTTCTGGAAATAATGGCGACGTTGGGGACTCAGTGAAGAGAAGAAGGGAAAAGAAAAAGGAGAGTGATCCGTCCGGGCGAACCCCGATCAAAAAAAGAAAAGAGGTGATACCAGGGAGGTAAACGCGGTGAAGAGGAAGGAGACCGATGTAAGCACAGACGAAAATTTAGGAAAGGAAGCGCAGGATGAAAATCCGGAAGAATGGGCGAAAGTAACCACCAAATCAGCCAGAAAGAAGAAGAGTAGAGGCGCAAGAAAGCGCATGAAACCGAAACCGGGAACTATAATCGTCGGAAAACTAGGAGATGTCTCATACGCCGATATTCTCCGCAAAGTGAAGTGCGACCCGAACCTGAAAGAGCTAGGTGAGAATGTTGGCCGCATTAGAAGAACCCGGGGTGGCGAAATGCTGCTCGAATTCAATAGAGACTCCAATAAGAAGAGCTCTGACTATCGGAAGCTGGTGAAGACTACGTTAGGAGAACAGGATAATGTTAGAGCCCTATTGCAGGAAATCACCCTAGAATGCAGGAACATAGATGAAATTACAATAAAATAGGATATCCAGCAGGCGCTTAAAGTTTTCGGGCTGGAAAACTTGCACGAATCTGCTATCAGGAATTTGAGGAAAGGATATGGGGCACACATCCAACTAAAAACATGCTATAGGTGTCTAGAGTTTGGTCATATCGCAAAAGACTGCAACAACTGCAATAGATCTAAACTCTGTACAAGATGCGGCGAAATCGGGCACATGGCGAGGACATGCAAGAAGGAACCAAAGTGCATGCTCTGCACTGGTGAACAAGGGCGTGTCGCAGGGAGCGGTAGGTGTCCACTATACAGGAGGGAAATCTCAGCCCGCAGATGAGAGTAATACAGATAAATGTTAACCACTGTGAGGCAGCTCAAGATCTCCTTGGGGAAGTTGTAAGAGAAACAAAATCAGACGTGGTCTTAGTGTCGGAACCATTCAAAATACCCACAAATAATGTATGGATAACAGACCGGCCGGAAAGGCGGCAATATGGGTTTGCGGAGAATATCCCTTCCAGGAAGCTAAGGTGCGGAAAGAGGACGGATATGCACTGGCAAAGATCACTAATATATATTTCTTTAGTTGCTATGCCCCTCCAAGTCTACATCTGTCAGAGTACGAAGCGATGCTCGCTAAAATTGTGGCGGAGGCAAGAGGGCACCATCCAATTGTTATTGCTGAGGACTTCAATGCATGGGTCGAGCAGTGAGGTAGCAAATATACCAATATTAGAGGCAACACACTCTTAGAGGCGGATGAGCGAATGTTCGTCAAAGAGGATAGACGTGTTTTTCTATCCTCTTCAAAAATTTAATTTAATTTTATTTTTATTTTGTTTTATTTATGTAGTTTATGTAGTGTTATGTATATACTCTATATACATATAGTATATAAAGTTTAATTTTAATTCTATTTAATTCAGTTTTTAGTAAAATAATAATTAAAGTGGAAGTGAAATAATTTAAAGTGTAATTTTGGAAAATGCGATCCACCGGGATGCATTTATCAGGCAATGTTTTATATTTATAGATAAAGAAATGAAGATTATTGATTTCTATTGGGTGCATGTTTTCAACGTGTGTGTGATTGTACATAGATTTTATTACTAAAACCTAATAATTGGATCGTACCAAAATAGTTTTTAAAGTAAATTAACATACATACGTCGTAGTTAATTTCATATTCGATTTTATATTTACGCATAATTGAACGCGTTCTTGCAAGCCAAACAAAGGTGTTTATACATAAATACGTGTAAACATTTTTGTGAGTTTCGGTATGGTTTTGGTTCTTGGTTTTTATGTTATGTACAATGTATAATAGACAGAAATACATTCTTGAAAATTGATACATGACAAAGCCAACGAAATGTTTGTACGGGCCGCCTCGTTCCCTCTTTACGCGGATCCTATTAGGGAAATGTACTATTTATTATTGGTTTTTGCTATGTTTAGTTAAGCAACAACAACAAAAACAGAGAGACTTTTGTGGGTGTTAGTATAGTTGTTCCCAATATTTTTCTATACTTGATATATAGATCAGGATTGTTTTGTAAGTGCGCTGTAATGGTATTTTTTTTTTTTTTTTTTTTTTTGAGGGCAGGTGAAAATGCATTTACGCACATTGTGCCGGACTCTCGTTTCCGGACTACCGACTAAAAACACCTCCCCATACTCCAAAAACTAGCCTGGAACCGTTGCTCACATTACTTCAAGCAAGTTTTTTTTTGTTTTTTATGCTACCTTACGAGCTACCTCCTGGGCTATGGATTATTATCAAAATCCGTCTTCTTCCGCCGTAAGATGGTTTCCACGTAGTGTGCCCTTCGTTCGCACTCGTATATTCCACGGAGCATGATCTCTACGGCAGTCTGTACTGACCATAGTCCCAACTCCCTCGTCAGCGAATTCCTAAGCTCCCCCCAATTCTGACACGAAAATAACGTGTGTTCCGCGTCATTCAAAAAACCTGGGCAGTATAAACATTCCGCCATAGTAACCTTCCGCATCCTATGAAGGTAATACCGAAGCGCGGTTTTTTCCGTGGCATGGATACTTCACAAGCGGAATTGATCAGGCACATTGTAGATGCCACAAGGTTCTCGGTTATCGATCTTTCATCCGTATTTCTCGTTCCTGTTCTCTGTACACCTCTCGCCAGCTCTTCTTTGAACTTCTCGGTGTCCATCTTTTGCAGATTCCATCGCACCGGTTGATCCCGCAATGGATTTGGTTTTTTACCGCCAACCTCAAAAGTAATATATTGGTGATCGCTCCCTGTGTAGTCCTCCATGACAACCCAGTCTTGGACGAGTGGCATTAAGGATTCGGATGCCGGGGTGATGGCTGGGATTGTCTCGGTATATGCCGGCCGGCGAAAAGTCGTAACAGAACCGATGTTCACCACTAATAGGCCAGTTCTTGCTGACATCTCAAGAATGAGTCTCCCTCTAGTGTCCGGCTGTGGCATCCCCCACTCGATAGCCCTAGCGTTAAAGTCCCCAGCTACGACGACTCGTCCCGCCATCCTGACTACTTCGTCCTCTAAGGCGTCCTGCTTTTCCTGGAAATCAGCGATAGCCTCATTTGGGGTAAAGTAACAGCTGAAGTACGCAACCTCCCTGTTCTTGACCCAAACGAACCCTCTGCCTGCTCCAAAGCTCGTAATGTGCTGTGGCTGTAATGGTATTAGCTGTAAAAGTATATAAAATAATCAAAACATGATAAGTCTTTTGTTACGCACATGGAAGATTGTAGAGATATTTGCTTTTAATATGTGTTGGTGGTTTAGTATAAAAGAATCTGTTGTTTTTATTTTATTTTGATATCTCCCCTCTTTTGGTTTTTGTCTTCATGTTATAACTATAATGTTCTTAATAAAACATGAACTGTGTAACGGGCGCTTGTCATCCCCGTTACAACATATACCTAATTCCCACAAAAATAAACTGATAAAACTGCATCCCAACTTTGAAGATATTTTCTTCCAAAAAACGACTAAAAATTATAATGACCATTCCCGGATGCAGTAATACTTCTATTTACGCTAGTTTGTGTTGTATCAAACTTGTTTGTACATAGCGGAATTATGCACATAAACAAGTATTACAAACAACAAATAAATTAGTGTAAAATTCTATTAATTCTAGTGGCGCGTGCCCATACAGCTAATATTTTCATTTATGTTTATTTACAAAACTGTCTCTACTCAAGTTTCAGTAAATAAACATAAAAATATTTCTTCTTTCTTAACACATACGTGTGTGCACAAAATTGTTGTTTTTTTATTTTTTGTGTTGTTGCTATTTTCTTTTGCGTTTATTCGTCTGAGGTCATTGTCAACTAGGTTGAATTCCATCAGGTGAATAAACGTGAAAACACTGTTTTTTTTTTTTTTGCAATTTGGGCAATTCATGTGTGACATAAACGCAATTCATGTGTCACATGGAACATAAACGAGCCAAATATTTGCAAATTTTTGCATATTAGCTTATCAACGAAATATTGGAGGGGGAAGAATGCATTTTTCGATTGATTGATCGATATAGAAAATAATTTTTCTTTTTTGGTCAATCAGCAGAAAAATTGTATAAAAACTTCGCAAATGTTTTATTGAGAGGAGATTAAGTATTTTGTGTTGCAATTGGAAGAATCGATTGTTTTATAATATATGATAACATATTGATAATATATTAACTATGATAATCATAGTTGTTGTTGTTGTGTATATATATAGTGCAATATAAACATAAAAGATTCAATTAAAAATTAAAATCTGTGTCTTTATTATTTTCCTTTTTTGGATAACAAAAAAAAAAAAAATCAGGTAAATATGAATCACAAATACTAACTAAAGGGCACCGACTGGTCGGAGGTCTGTCAATAGCCTCGCAAGAGGCAGGCAAGGGAACACATGGTGTTAACCACCATACCCGCCTTTCTTTTGACAACGTCCGCCAGTCTTTTCAATACTAACACACAATTAGGGACCAGTAACCACTCTAACCGCGGCCAGTGGCCAAATTTTAATTTCATAAATTTCAAGCTTAGGGTAGCCATGCTACCCTAAATCCAAATTTTTTTTACTGTTTTCATCCTCCTTTTCTCCGAGTTGCAATTAGCAGCTTACGTTTTGGGTGCTCACAATGTTCCATAGGCGGTAAACTAGGTCTTACTTGAGATACCTTACCCACTACATAATCCTCTACCTGACTCAGCTGCAGGAATCATGCCGCCTGGTATCACAAGCAAGTAAGATAAATTCTATGTAATGAGTGGAAGCTGGCTTTCAGCCAAACCCCACTCGTTACAACTGTACAAACACAACGAAATTTAGGGTATTCGACTCAAATAGGTTTTTTATATTTTCGTATAATCAAATAAGTTTTGAGTCGAATTATATAATTTCATTATATAATTCATATAGGATGGATTTATTTTATATGAGTTATTTTAATTTTTCTGCCTTATATAATTCATATAGGATGGATTTATTTTAGATATGAGTTATTTTATTTTTTTACAGGGTATTATAAAATGCATTAAATTATTAAATTTATTTAATTAATGTGAAAAGGCTATAAATTAACTAAACCATATAAATAAAATGCTAACTTGGAAGTGTTGATTTGAGTGAATATAAAATAATGAAAACATGATAAGTCTTTTGTTACGCACATGGAAGATTGTAGAGATATTTGCTTTTAATGTGTGTTGGTGGTTTAATATATAAGAATCTGTTGTTTTTATTTTATTTTGTTATTCCCCCTCTTTTTGTTTTTGCATTCATGTTACAACTATAATGTTCTTAATAAAACATGAACTGTACAAACACAACGAAATTTTAGGGTATTCGACTCAAATAGGTTTTTTATATTTTTGTATAATCAAATAAGTTTTGAGTCGAATTGGAATCCGCCTTATATAATTCATGTAGGATGAATTTATTTTAGATATGAGTTATTTTATTTTTTTACAGGGTATTGTAAAATGCATTAAATGATTAAATTTATTTAATTAATGTGAAAAGGCTATAAATTAACTAAATCATATAAATAAAATGCTAACTTGGAAGTGTTGATTTGAGTTGAGTTGTGATTTTGGTTTGCATCACATAACGACGTATTCATTTATGCATGCCAAATTTCGATTAAAAGATGGTGAACGAGGTGGAATTATGTGAAAACATTTTCGAAAGGCTAAATGTATTGAACTTAATTATTAACTTAATAGAATATGATTGAAGTTTTAGGTTGCAGTTTTTCACACGTAAATGTCAATTTTGCTTGTATAGTACACCGATTAGTTTTGTAGGAGAATAATGTTTCAATTTTATTTCATGGATTTATTATTTTACTTACTTTGCAGGCTTTATTTTGCAGGGTAATATGTCCATAAACGGAGTAAAAGTTTTATAATAAATAATAAATTTCGTAGTTTTTGATTTTTTGTTTTATTATAATTATGTCAACTAGATTAGTAAATTAAAACATCAATAATAATAATAATTTTTTGATGCCCTAATTTAGATTTATAAAATCCTGAGTTCTGGCATTTAAATTATATTATATACTTTTATAAATAAATAATTAATTTGAACATTATTAATTTCCTTTTTTCTAGATCTGCAGGAAATTGCCGATTATTTTAAATTTAATAGTATGGTTAAATATATATTTTCAATTTTTCATTTTTAAATCTAGTTGCAGTAGGTAAATAATTAATTAAGTATTTACAGGAGAATGGTAACTAATGGAACAAGTGCTGTGAATTTAAATTATAACTTAGTAATTTAAAATTTTTAAACATTCTTTTAGAATTTTAGCTAAGAAGTGGAAGAGTTTACATAGGCAATTTCATAAAATGTTAATTTTTGTAATACTTGTATGTAATATATTGTGTTTTGCTCATTAATATATATTAATTAATTTAGTTTAAAAATATTTAAAGGTTTCTCTTCCTTAATTTGCTAATAAATAATTTAATTTTCAGAATATAACATAGTGGGGCGTAGTAGTTTAATATGGGAATTAAATTAATCCTGAATTTCAGAATTAGATTTTACTTTGATATTATGGTGATTTATTAATTAAAATTAGTTTACAGAGTTGCCTGGGAAATTATATATTGATTTTATTTGTTGATTCTTGATATACTTATAGTACCTAACAGAATTATTGATGATTTTAGGCTGTTGTGGTGCTGTAACATTATCATTTTTAAATTATTTATTATAAATTTTATAAAATAATTGAATTTTTAATTATTTATTCTCTTTTTCTTGATCGTTAGGAAATTTATGATTAGTTTTAAGTAAAATTTTATGTTTAAAATGGTTTTTAACGTTTATTTTTATTCTTGTTGCAGTATGTAATAATTAATTAATTAGATATAGAAGGACCATGAAAAATAAAAAAAACGCTGTTTTTGTAATCTTAGCTTATTAATTTTAAATTTTCTTAAATATTTTATCTTGGAAATTAATGAAAGGTGGACAGGGGGACATTACAACATTAATAATTTTTTAAGTCCTGATTTAGATTTAGGGAGTCCTGAGTATTCGGCCCTGGATTCCAGAGAAATAATCATCTAATAATGTAGTTAGATTGTGCTGTCTTGTGCTAACCTATTTATTATATATAATACTAATAATTTACTAACTATCGATCGCTTGGTATCTGTAACCGGGTCGAGTCTGTCCCTATTAATAATCCTATCTAATCCTTCGGTTTTGTTATATGTAAAAAAGGTGTACGATGGCTGCCTGGCCAGGGGCGGATACCACACTATTAGACTTATGTGATTCTCGATGAAGCGCCTTTCTTTACTGGGTGAATATTGTTATGTTTGGCTTCATGAAAAGCTGAGTATGATGGTACATATTTCCTTGGTGAGGGAGAGTTATGGTGTCGTGTTGTAACATGGGTTTAGTGGTGTGGTTTTCGCATTTATAATACGGGATAATTGCTTAATGCTTGATCGTACATTCAAATCAATCAATCAATCAATTAGAGGCAACACACCGTTAGAGGCGTTTTCCCAACTGGACGTCATTCTAGTGAACAGAGGCAACACCAGCACCATTCGTAAGAATGGTCACCAATCCGTGATCGACATTACTTTTACAAGTATGTAGTCAACTAGCGAGGGAAATTAAGTGGCATGTCAGTGAACGATACACTCATAGTGATCACCAAGCGGTGTTTTTTGAAGTAGGACCTCAGAGCAAGGCAAAATTGAAGCTAATGACCCGGAAAAGAAGAGGCTGTCTGCCCGATGCTCTGGACGAAGAATTTTTTCGGGAATTGGTCCAAGACATTGGTGTAGCAGCAAGCACAGCCGAAGACAAAGTTAACCACGTGGCCAGACAACTCTCCAGGGCATGTGACTCGTTTATGCCAAAAAGGACAGCAAACCATTGAAGGAAACCAGCCTAATGGTGGAGCGAGGACATTAAGGAACTAAGGGCTAAATATCACAAGGCCAGAAGAAGAAGTCAAAGATCTGCAAGATGCCCCGCATATGAGGAGCTAAATCGAGAGTACATATGGCTGAGGAAACTGCATCGTAATGAAATAAGGGGAAGCAAGAGGAAAAGTTTCAAACAGCTGTGTGACGCGGCAGACGCAAGCCCATGGGGCAGCACTTACAGAGTGGTCATGTCGTCAAAAGATCGTCAAGACTCTTTTCCCGCAGCACCTTCCAAAACCTAGTAATCGAGAGGACGATCATACGAAGGAATATATGGAGAAAATACCGGAAGTGACGGTAGAAGAGACATTGAATGCGTGCGGCAAGGTGGGTGTAAACAAGGCCCCTGGTCCAGATCTAGTACCCAACACAGCGCTCAAAGTAGCTATACGAAGTAACCCTAACCTCTTCGTCAATATAGCGCAGTCCTGCCTAGAGGAAGGAGTGTTTCCTAGGATATGGAAGATACAGAGATTGGAACTCTTACCAAAAGCAGGAAAACCACCAGGTGAACCATCCTCATTTCGCCCAATCTGCCTGCTCGATACAGGGGGAAAATACTGGAGCGCATTATTCAGAATAGGTTGCTCCCGATTACAGATGGAGATGGCGGTCTCTCGTCTCAACAATTAGGATTTCGCAAGGCACGATCCACATTGGATGCCATTAATGCAGTGTTATCTAAGGCGAAAGGAGCCTTACAAGGAAAAAGATGGAAAGGAGGAACTAAACAGTATTGTGCGGTTGCCACACTCGACGTTAAAAACGCATTCAACACAGCTAACTGGGCTCACATTATGGATTCCCTACGAAAGTTGAATGTTCCGGCCTACCTCTTGAAGATCCTATATAGCTACTTCGAGGTGGAGTACGACACTGAGGATGGTCCCATGGAATACAACATAACAGCTGGAGTTCCACAAGGTTCCGTTCTGGGCCCAATCTTGTGGAACATTATGTATGACAACGTACTAAAGCTACGAATTCCAGATGGAACATAAGTGATAGGGTTTGCCGATGACATCGCGATAGTGGTGCCTGCAAAGCTCCTGGATGAAATTGAGATGATCACTAACGAGGCGATTGCAATAGTAAGGGACTGGCTGGAATCCGTTGGCCTGGAACTGGCGGAGCACAAAACAGAAGCAGTGCTGATTAGTAGCCGTAAAAAACGGGAAACGGTATCGTTTAAGGTTGGGAACCACGTCATAAAGTTCAAAGAAGTGGTAAAATATTTGGGCATTATACTTGACGACAGATTAAACTTCAAGAGTCACATAGATTATACGTGCGGAGGGTGTACTCGGCGCTCTCCAATGTGCTACCAAATGTTGGTGGCCCAAGAAGCAGTAGACGTCTTCTTCTGTCCAGAGTGGTAAGCTCAGTGCTTACCAGTCAGAGGCACTGCAGGTAAAATGCAACAGGAGACGCATATAGAACCATCTCAGAAGAAGCAGCAGGCGTCATAGCCGAAATGATACCGATTGACATCATGGCGGACGAGGCGAAAAGAATATGTGAGGCTAAGAAACACAGTTCTACAGTCAGTCAGGCTATCTAAACGATAGAAAGAGCCAAATCCGTGCAAAGTTGGCAGGAACGTTGGGATAATGCTACGAAAGGACGTTGGACACACGGATTGATTCTGAATATCAAACTCTGGATGAATCGCAAACACGGAAAGGTGAATTACCATTTAACCCAATTCCTAATGTGACACGGTGGGTACCGAAGCTATCTGCATCGTTTTTGGCATGATGATACTCCTCTCTGTCCAACGTGCAATAAAGTAGAAAACCCGGAACACGTATTATTCGAGTGTCCGCGATTTGAGACCGAGAGAATGGACCTGTGTATTACCATAAACACAAACTTAGGTCCGGACAACATAGTGGATGAAATGCTGAAATCACAGCAAACATGGGATGCCTGCTACGCTACCATAACTAAGGTGCAAAAGGAGCTAAGGCGATTAGAAGCGGCTAGAAACGTGTGAGTAGAAATACTAAGACCGCCCCCAAAATAAATCCTTTGCGGTGGTTCCGGGGGGAATAACGGTCCGGCGAGAGGAGGCGGTTTTAGTGGGTAAAAGTCCCACACGGCGCTAAGTACGCTTACCGTGTCTCTTGAAGATTTCTCCTCCTCGGAGAAAAAACACACACACACATACACACACATACACACACAATCACATACACAAAGGCACACACACACACACACACACTCCTCGAAGACCAAGGGAGTGGTCGGGCGGTCCTGGACAGTGCAGATGACACTCGTCGTCTCTCTGACTGAGTCTGAAGCGGCGCTAAATCCATGAGCGTCTTACCCATAGTGGGCCGCTCATTGGTCAGCGTCTATTCCCCATGTTAGGGGCGGCTGCAAACAAGCATGTGGAGTTGCATGATCTCCCACACCAAAACATGATATGGGAAGGAACCCTGATAAATAAACCAAATATGGAAAGTGAGGAAAATAGAGGAAGAGTTTACGGTGCAGGGGGTGATGTCCCAGTACCGGCGGCCAGTGGGAGTTGGCAAGCGGGCTTCCAGCCGTCGTCATCCATCGACCGCAGTGCTCCCGTAGCGGGAAACTTGACTACCGGGGCATTGAAAGCTACAAGAATTGAAGAGCAGGGGACACCGTAAAAATCATTATCAACGTTGGCAAACCCGTTTATGAGCAGTGGCATAATCGCAAGGTCTCCCAATAAGGAGCTGGAAACCAGTGCTGCAGTGAAAGCACATACGGTGCATAAGCCTGTGCCAGTAAAGCAAATGGTGAGGCGTGACTCGTTGAGTGATAAAAAGATGTCACAGCATCCATCAGTGGGACCGGGCAAATTGGAGATGCTTAAATGGTACATGGAGGCTCTCGTGGAATACATGTCGACAAGACACAATGTTCACCATGAGATAAAGGAAATGGCTACCACGATTCACGGAAAAAACTAAGTAGGCTTGTCATCACGAAGAAAACGGATTTTTAATGAAAGAAAATGTACTTTTTCTTCGTTTAAAAGCTAATTTTCTTATTTCTTTCAAGTTTTCCTTCATGTAAGATTTGTGTTTCTTGCACTGATAAAAAATTTCTTGAGTTAAAATTTGTTGCATAATTGTAATCTGAGATTTAGTTTCTAGCTTCTATAACTGCTCAAAATTCTTGATTGAAAATACAAAATCAACGAATGGAGAAAAATATTATTGTTTTGTTTCCAATTTTTCTTGCAACAAGAAATTGACCCTTTTCTCAAACTATATTGTCCAATTTTCTTGAAATTGGTTATTTTAAAAATTAAAAATTTTCTTGATGAAAGCAAAAGCAATTTCTTTATTCGAGAAACTATTGAAATGTTAAAGATAAGATAGAATTTTTCTTAAAACGAAATGGAACTTTTTCTCAAAATATATTTTCCAATTTTCTTAAAATCTCTCATTTTAAAAATACAACATTTGCCCAATATGTAAATATACGTATAAGTACATACTCGTATGTTTAACATCAAAATTTAAATTTATTTTATCACTAATTGGATTTAATTTTTCATCATACCTCCCTATCTTATAAATTTATAAACAAGAATAAAGTTTGATTCTGAACTTTATTCAATTTTGAATAAATTGAACAATTATTCAATTTTTAATGAAGTGTATAAATTAAACGCCGTTTTGAAATCTCGTACATATGCTATGTGTACCATAACAAATAATCAGGTTGTACAACAAGAAAAGTTTCTTCTCTCTTTGAAACAACCAATTTTTCTATATTACTCTTGAACTGAGAGAAAACCTTCAATTGAAGAAACTTTTTCTTAATAAATTCTCTTAACAAGAAAACTATTATTTTACGTTTCTCAGGACAAGAAAATATTTTCTTCTCTCAAACGATCTTATTTAAAAATCGCATTTTTCATTTGATTAAAAGTTTCTCAATCTGAGAGAATATTTTTGATACAAGAAATTATTTCATAATATAAAAAACTTATTTCTCATAACAAGAAAACAAAGTATATCAACTGACGAAGCCTTTCTTGATACAAGAAAAGAATAGTTAAATTGTTATTATGGTATGTATATACCATTATATAATAGATGGATACTAAAAAGGAATCTATCGCGAACCTTCAACAGTGAAGAACGTAAAAAAATTTTGTGATTTTAAAAGTGAGATTTTTGTGTTTAAAAATACTTAGATTTTTTAAACTGTGGTGTAAAGTGAAAAAAAAAAGGATTTCTGGAAATATTTGAAAATGTAAGTGTTTTTATTTCATTGTGTTCAAAAAATTTTATTTAGGTAATTAATGTAATGATAGGTAAAAGAGTGGTGGTAAGTGATGTTAATTTTTGTACGTGAATTTTTATTAATATAATTTTTTATTTTTGTAACAACTAATTATTGCGTCACTTGTGAAAATATTTTGTGTTTTCTTTAAAATTGAATTCAATAAAATTTTCCGATTATTTGTGAGATACAATTTTTTTTTATTTAGTTTGCTTATTAGAGGATGTGGTTTTGTAAAGACTAGCGACCTTGACGGAATATCAAATAATGACCAAGAGCAGATGTTTCCTGAGCTAAAGCAAGTACGCCTTAAGTCGAAGTTACGCCTGAGAATTGTGCAATGGCGTGGAGAAAATGTAAAATTGGTTTGAATTTTATTTTTAATAATGCTACAACAATATTTATATTTTATAGGGATATTTAACGGCCAATTTGTATCCAACTACTAGTTGTTCAAGTACTTGCTCAATAAACCCCTCCTTATCCGACTGGATCCGAACTCAGTCCCCGGCTGGCTCTTTTCTCGAGCTAGTGATGTGTTCGCCATTAGATTTGGTAGTTTTGCAAAATAATATTAAGGATAAAATTATTATTTCATATTCTTGTTTTCATTTCAGAATTTGGGACAATTTCTTGAGACCAATAAAGGAAGTAAAATATTACGGATATTTAATTTGAACACACCACCACAATTAGATGAGAAGAGTAGAGAATTACTGGTTTCGTCTATTGTAGACGAAATTATCGAGGTCCCAGTTTCACCGACATATTTTGACCAAATTTCTACCGATATTCAAAAGTATTTCCCTGGAGAAAAAATGGTAAATAATAACAAATTAAAAACTAATTTAAATACTAATTTGTATTTCGTATCTGTTCAGAGAATAGCCCTTAACATCAAAGCAGCATACTTATGTCACACATATCCCTTTTACCCAAATCTCAATACCTGAAAAAGAAGCATTGGCATCATTCTACTGACGTCAACCTGAAATAAATCATCATCATTCATCATCATATTACCTAAAATAAAAATTATAAATTAATCTTATATAAATCCACATAAAATTTATATTACATACCTTACTACCTGATTCAATTCCTGCCCGAATATGAAACGAATTTTTCATTATCACTGGAATTTGGCTGCAAATAAAATAATGCGAGGAAATGCATTAATTTGGCTAAATAACCATGAGGGGAATTTCGAAGTATATAAGCGTTGCGTTTGTAGTTGTGGTATCAATGCGAAATAATGAATTATGATTAATGGTATAAACTTGATTTTTTGTTTCATCTCGGATAGACGATTGATATCGTTACAAATTATCAGTCTCAGTTACGATACCAACGTGTACATTGTTATTTTAAACAACAATTACCTGTGAATCAGTAAATTTAATTTATTTTTGTGAAAATAAGGTGTAATTTGTAGCCTAAGCATAATAAAATTAATACGAGCATATAGTGTTCCGACTCAGGTAAAATGTGTACTTTGCCTTTAATTGTGAATTAAATGGTCCTAACTTTGCTGATTGATTGTTGTTGTTTTTTTTTTAAATGTTAGAATTCCGAATCAGATTCCTAACGGAGAGTACGGCTGTGTGCCGTCTATCTTGCTGATAGGCAAATCTTCCATATTCCACATACTTGGCAGACGTTTACATCCTCAGAGCTGTTGTCCGTACCACATTAAGAGCAGTTACACATCAGCTAATAACGGGCCCATTAACATATTTTTGTGTTGGTGTTATATCGATTCGCGATGGCAATATTACAACTACCGATTGCCATCGGATAACCAGAGTTTGATAACATACCGTATTTTAGTTCGTGATTATGTGCTAAATTAAATTAATTAAGTTCTATAAGTAATTTTTCTTTCCCTTTGATATAATTTACATATAGTGATAGTTTGTTAAGATTTGCTTTCATAAATTTTGTTGTTCCTTTTCTTTAAAAATTTTCATATTATTGGGTGCTGGTGTATATTAATGATTTATTGTGCAATTAAGCGTACTGTCAAATTATGAATGTACAATCATAATATATGTATGTATGTACATTACTAATTTTCATAGTTATATATAAGTATTAGTATTACAGTATAGTGTAATACCGGATGGCATCTGTGAAGCGCTTCATCAAGGTCGTGTGGTAAGTGATTTTATTACTTTATACTTATAATTATTAATTTACCTACATATATTTTTATAATTCTTATTAACGTTATTTCGATTTAAACGGGAAAATATGCACCATCTACCCTAACGAAAATTTATTTCATTAACTATGTTTATTATGATTATCTTATTTTTTTTGCCTAAATAAATTATGTAATTATGATGTGATTAAGTTTTCTGTTTTATAAGGGAAATATGGGGGGGTCTTGACATAATCCATTCGCAGTGCTACGCTATGTATACAGGGATTTTTTTTTTGTTTTTTTTCTGCTGATGACATAAAAGCAGCTTCGTATATCCGTTGTACCATCTCTTTTTACTCACCCCACGCCGACTCTAGCTAGCAGGCTAATGGCTGCTTACGAGATGAAACCAACACGGATTTTCTGTTAACGATAAGGCCAATGAAAAATTATAAACCTTACGTTACAAATACAATTTCAATGTAAATTCTTTTTAAATACCTTAAACTTAAATTGTATTAAACACACCGACACATATAGATACTATATTTATATTATGTACAATTATGCAGCCTGAAACCATAACAATAGAATAATTGTAATTAATATTATGTATTTAAATTCAATATTGTATTATACTTATCTAATTTGGAATTTTTTTATAAACATTCCATTTGTCAAATGTCAATATTGTAATGGTATATGTATTAATTAACTATAGCAGACGGCGAATTCATGCCACTGCAATGTAAATTTATTATGGCTGAAATTCGAACTTCCAGTAAAGTAATTTTGTTTGTTAAATTTTGTAATAAACTTTTTCTTTCCATTTTGAGCTGTCATCGCAACAACATCAAAATTATAATTTATATTCCAAAATAAAATTTGTAATTTATCTTAAAATTAAATTAAATCCTTTTTTTTATTAAATTAAAAAATAAATTTTATGTACATATTTTGAGAACCCAATTTAATTTGTGTACATAAAGGTTTGGTCCTTCGAGCCAGATTACACAACCAATTGTGTATGTAAATTACCAGCAGCATTGGAGAGTTATATTATATTGATCCAGTCCACAACACGTGAGATTTTTAACCAAGGAAACCAGATAGCCGATTAGGTTCCGATATCCAGGTAAACCGTTTTAGTTTATTTAAAATAAAGTGAATTGCCCGACCATTTATTTCCGTGTTAATTGCTT
Organism: Tipula vernalis; assembly: GCA_958295665.1. Classification (NCBI taxonomy): domain Eukaryota; kingdom Metazoa; phylum Arthropoda; class Insecta; order Diptera; family Tipulidae; genus Tipula; species Tipula vernalis. Next base: position 250,911,328 of record OY282558.1, read on the forward strand.
TCCCTATATAAACTCAAGTTTATTCGATAAGCGAACTCGTTATGTCTAGTGACGATCAAATCGCAGCCCTAAATAAGCGTACACAGAAAAAAAAACTGTGTCGCCCTGACCCCGATTCGGTGCCACATAGTATCCCACCGATAGGATACAATTTTTCTTTATCCCACCGGTGTCATAATTTCAAATGTGATTAACTCTGTCTGGATAAATATATTTTCACTCCAAAAATAAAAGCTACTTTTTTCAGATATAACTGATTACACCTATCGGATAAGTAAAATTTATTTTAATCAAATAATGTTATATACATATTAAGATAATTTTTTTTACGGTTTATGGGTAGAATTGTAACTTACTTATATGTTTAAGTTATAACCCCGATTTAGGATATTATTTAACGCCGCTAGAAGAATAAGATCACTGGTAAAGGAGTGAAGAAAACTAAATTATAGGATAATTTAAAAAAAACGCAAATAATATATTTTGAATGTTTTAAATTTTATTTCTACTATATTTTTATTCCTTTTTTATTACATTTAGTTTATTTAAATTTATATCTATGTATATAATTTCATATTTAGGAATTAAAAATTTATTGGAACTGATGATAGATGAGACTCGCATGATAGCAATATTCTAATGGTCTGAATTCCATACTATCTAATTTTTTAACATTAAGTTCATTAATACAATTGGTTTCAAATGCATTTAAATTGTAATTAAAACAAATCGTTTTTAATAAATGATAAATAAAATAAATTTCACCTTTGTTTTCAATTATATATTCTATGGAACCAAATATTGGTAGTTCCGAATTTAGAGGATCCTTTTTAACAATGCAAATAATAAAATTCTTTTTATATAAAAATCCATATTTAATTTCTTTTAAAATGTTAATTTCATCATTTTGCAAAAAATTAAATGAATTGTTAAGATTTTTTAATTTTAAATTTAAAGTGTTAAACACAAGCCGCTTTTCCACTTTAAATTCTATTTCTTTTTCGAATTTGTTTTTTTCGTAATTAATATAAATTGTTTGTTGGTGCTTTAAAGCTAAAAGCTTCGTGATATTTTTAAAATTTCGACTAGTTCTTGCCATTTCTTTAAATTTAGCATGTTTTCCTTCATAACGCATTGTGTACATATTTGTCAATGTGCCCATTTTTGAATGTTAGTATAATAGTGTAAAATTAAATGATGCTTTGGGATAACGTTGTGTCCAGGAAGATTTGAAATAAATTCTGTGTGGTGTTCTATAATTAATATTTTCAGTCTTTCATTTGTTTCTGAGTTTGATTCTGGAGAAAATATTATGTTTGTTATTTTAATGAGGAGCAAAATGACATTAAATTTATTAAAAAAATCGGAATTGCCCTTTTCGATTATAGCATGAATTAGGATTGGGAAATGTCTCAGTAAGCACCAAAATTGTGATGCTGATTGCTTTAAATTTTTAGTTTTGCTTTCCAAATTAATAAGTGACGGTATATTGGAGCGGTTAAGATATCCAAAATTTGCGTTTTTATTTCTTTTATTGACATCTTCTATGGAAATTAATTTACTCTCCTTAGTTAAATATAAAAGAAATAGTTCAAGCTCATATTGCCCAACGCCTTCCAATAAGTCGTGCATTATGTCTACACTATTTGATTCAAATGTATTAAAATATTGAAGATTATTAAGAGCACAATTTTTTTGGAGGCCAAATTCTCGACTCACTACGTAAAGATCGTAATCATTTTTATTTCGTAATATTTTTTCTTCGAAAATTAATGATTTATTTATGTCTTTTAGATGAGTTCTACAAAAACGACAGAAATAGTTTGAACTAAATGATTCATGTAATCCATAAAAAAATTAGCTGACAGATTATCGTGGCTTAATGAGTATATTGTGCCTTTGAGATTAATTAAAGCTTCTTTATATTGAACTATAATACCTTCTGCTTCGAGTATTTTCAAATCGTTTACAATTGGCTCAAGAATAGAGTAATAACCGTATTGTTTGACATCAGCATTATGACAAAGAGCAACGAGATGAATATTTTTTAATAAGCTATTATTACGGTGACCTAGATTCAAAATTGTTAAATAAATTGCTAAAACTTTATGCACACCTGTTTTGATCCCTAAAGGATTGGCTATACTTCGAATTCATCGAATTATAGCTGTAAATGAAAACACGGCACCGACATAAATAGCTTATTTTGCTTAAAGTAGGTACATCGCGTGTAATGTAACAAATTATTCTCTGCTAAAGAATTTTTTAAAATTTTGCTTGTAAAGTTTTCGTTTTGGCACAGAAATCCTAATGTTTCTATGATCGACACATAGGAAAAACTATTAGTCACAGGTCGTTGGCAGTCATAAATGTTCTATTGTCTGTTCCAAATACAATCACTTCTAACTCCTAACGCTATTTCTCTTGGTAAGGGAACTTTCGAAAATCGCCTTATAAGGCCGTGGTCAAAGGCCAGTTAACAAAGTTGGCTAATTGTATTAACTTAAAAGGGAAAAATTGCGAATTTCATGAGCTTAATGCTCGATTGTCAAAGATTAATGATTGATATAATCAGTTCGTCGAGACTGAGGATAAAATATTCCAGTTGAATGCTGAGGCGGAGTCCGATATGTTGGATCTCGATGATCAATATTTCCCATTGATATCAGAAATCCAATCTTTAATTCGAGCTATTAACCTTCAACCAGTTTCTAATATTGAAAATTCCGCTGATCATTCAATGTCCGGAAATACTTTCAAATCCGATTTCATGCTACCGAGACTGTCATTGCCTACGTTTGACAGAAACTATAAGCATTGGCAGGCCTTCTATGATGTCTTTATACTTCCACAGTTTATGAGAACACTTCTTTGTCGCCCGCTCAGGCGACGCGAATTATGTTGAAGCCCTAAAACGACTTATAAGCAGATATGATAAGAAGCAAGTGATTGTTGAAGCATACATTCATGATTTTCTATCACAACCAAAAATTACTTCAACACCATCAGCGTCTAAATTAATGAAAATTTATGATAGCGTAGATGAAACGACACGTGGACTAAAATCACTAGGTCCAGAAGCATCTGCACGCGATCCTTGGATTATTTATCTAGCCTCCGAAAAACTAGATGAAGAATCAAGGCAATTATGGAAATATGAAACGTCCGAAAACGAATTTCCTACAATTGACCAATTTTTAACATTTGTGTTAAAAAGGATGAATGCTTTAGGTGACTCCGGGTCTAAACGAGGCCCTACTGCAAGCAACCCGTCTTCCAAGAGTCAAACGTTTTACGTAGCACAGAACCTCGTTGTCCCGTATGTGTTAATGAAAACCATAAACTGTATTCATGCGATAAATTCAGAAATATGCATGTTAATGCCCGTCGGGAGTTAATTAAAAATGCAAACCGTTGCTATAATTGCTTATCGGATGAGCACGTCGTCATCCAGTGCAAAAATAACAGGAGCTGCTTAAAATGCAATATTACTTTGTTGCACGTTGCTCAAGGCATTGATCCACCAAATAGTAACAGTAGACATAAGATTAATACTTCGGAGCCAAGTTCATCAACGTCACAACTGGCGAAGACCTATTTGATACCGGAGATTCATAATGAATCATTATCGCCCCAAATTATCGCCAATCACGTTAATCCTAAGCCGCCAACAATATCAATACTACCAACAGCTCAAGTCGAAATAGAGGACAGTTTTGGTAGATGGACAAAATGTCGTGCCCTCCTTGACTCTGGTTCGACACATTCATTTATCACTGAAACATGTGTTAGTTATTTGAGAATTCCGAGAACCAAGGCTAGTATTGCTATTGATACTTTGAACGGTTCAGGTGCTGGATTGTCCAAAGGTGTGTCCAATCTAAGAATTAGATCATGTGTTGAACCTAATTATATTGTCTCGACCCCAGCCTATATCATAACTACGATTTGCTCCAAACTTCCAACCCAATCGATCAATACCAGCGATTCATACTTTAAAGGAATTAATCCGCTAGCTGATCCCGAGTTCCATCAACCGAATAAAATAGATATTTTACTTGGATGTGAACATCTATTCCATGCGCTTACTATGGGGAAGATAGTGCATTTTGAAGGTACGCCCATTGCTCGCAACACCAGATTTGGTTGGATTATTGGCGGAAATTTTAACCTTAATTCTCAAAATAAAGTTGCCCCAAAATCAATACATATTCAATTAAATTCCGATCAATCCGAATTGGCCAGTATTGATAATTCGCTCCAATGATTTTGGGAAACTGAGGAGATTCTCACGCAAAACACCTTGACCGCTGAAGAAGACAAATGTCTTAAATCCTTCCACGATAACGTAGTATTCAAGGACAATCGATTGTTACTGTCACTACCATTTAGCCAGTATCCACCAAATCTGGGTGACAGTTATCAACAAGCCCTACGACGACCTTTTCTCTGGAGAAAAAATTAAACTCCATTCCCACACTCAAGAAAAGCTATGCCGAATTTCTACAAGAGTATCGAGCCTTAGGGCATATGGAACCCGTACCCGAATCAGAGATAGCGATATAGCGAAACCATCAAATAAAATATATTACACGCCCCACCATCCAGTGTTTAAAAGATTGATTGTGATTCCTCTATCATACTAGATTGGCTGTCTAAACCACCCAAGGTTCGGAAAACCTACGTAGCCAATCGTACCTCCAAAATTCTCACCTGCACAAATCGGAATCAATGGCACCATGTCCCAACAAATCATAATCCTGCCGATTGCGCGACTCGCGGAATCTCACCACAAGAATTGAATTCGAATAAGCTTTGGTTTAATGGTCCTGATTTCCTATTAAAGAACCCATTTACATTCCCGAACAAATTATCGGAGCCTGAATCGATATCTGGCAGCGACGAAACGATGATGGAGTTTCATGTATCTGCGTCTCCGATGCCTTACTCCATTGTCGATGAATTGGCGGATAGTATATCAAGTTACCGAAAATTAACGAGAATTACAGCTCTATTATTAAGATATATTCGAAATCTGAGGCTAGAACCGCATAAGCGCATGTTAAACCAAATAACAGCGACCGAAATACGCGACGCCGAATTTACTATTTTTCGACGTATCCAACAGACGACATACGCAAGTGAAATTAAATCTTTAAACAAAAATTTACCATTAAAAACATCCTCTAATTTGTATTCTTTCTTTTCATTCTTCCATCGACGCTCATGGACTACTGCGAGTGGGAGGGACTCGAATTTGCCGATGTGGAATACGATGTAAAGCATCCAATTATACTTCCATCCAGCCACATCACAATTGAGAGAATGATCCGGGAGAAGCATATCCAATATTTACATGCTGGACCTAAATTATTGCTCACCATAATCAAGCAACGAATTATAATACCAAGAGCAAGACAACTCATCCGACGCATCATCCACCAATGTATAGTTTGCTGTCGACACAAGGCTGTGGTCCAACAACAACTGTGGTCCAACAACTGACTTAACGATTCTGTGCCACTCGAGGAGTTCCATCAGAGATTTTCTGCGATAACGGATCGAATTTGGTTGGAGCAAAGAATCAACTCCGCGAATTTTATGATCAATACCTCACCCAAGCAAAACAAACAGATATAGTGAACTGGTGCACCAATAATTGTATCCAGTGGCACTTTATTCCACCGGCAGCACCTACATTTGGTGGCTTGTGGGAGGCAACCGTTAAATCAACGAAATATCACCTATGTCGCGTGATTGGAGAGTCCATCCTCACATATGAAGAGTTCCTGACCCTCATCAAACAAATAGAGGCCTGCCTGAATTCCCGGCCTCTTGGAGATCTCCATTACGATGAATGCAACCCCCTTACTCTCGGACATTTCCTGATCGGCAAACCAATTACCCTATTACCGGAACCGAATCTTCAACATATCAAAATTGATCATTTAAGTAGATGGCAGTTGATTCAATCTATGATCCAAGGCTTTTGGAAACGCTGGACATTGGAATACATCACATCTTTAAATACATTTTATAAGTGGCACACTCCGAATCACGAAGTAAAGGTTGGTAATTTAGTTCTACTGCGAGAACAGAACCTGCCTCCATCGAAATGGCCACTCGCCAGAATTTCCGAAATATATCCTGGAACCGACAAATTAACCCGAGTAGTCACTGTCAAACTTCCCAATGGTAAAGATCAAAAACGGCCAATCAACAAGTTATGCCTACTTCCTAGTATTGACTCTAATGAGTCAACGGCGGCGGTATGTTCAGATAATAGCCCTAACATCAAAGCAGCATACTTAAGTCACACATATCCCTTTTACCCAAATCTCAATACCTGAAAAAGAAGCATTGGCATATATCGGTGCCAGAAATAGTTCCTCCAACCCCCAGCGGCGAAACCAGCTTTGCAGACGTTCTCAAAAAGGTAAAGACTGCCCACAGCTGAAAGAACTCGGAGGGAGGATCAAAACTGTTCGGAAAATTGCTAAAGGCGACTTGCATCTGGAGCTCACCAAGGCAGAAGTTCCCAAAACTTGGCAATACTGCCAGGAGATCCAATGCGTACTTGGCACGGAGGTAGTAGTGCGAAAGCTCACGAGCGCGTCGCAATAAATTTTCGTCAAGATAAGGGACCTGGATGAAATTACCAGCAAAGAAGAACTACAAAACACTCTGACGCAGTTAAGACGCTCCCGATAGCGGCCATCCGATTCCTACGGCGTAGTTATGGTGGAACATATACAGCAACAATAAGCCTGTCTGCGGGAAAGCAGCCACGTTAATAACCGCTGGCAAAATAAAAGTTGGCTGGACTTTCTGCAGAGTGCGTGAAAAGGTGGCCTTCATGCGGTCTACAAATGCATGGATTATGGTCACAGAGCGCAAGCATGTAAGAGTGAGGAGGACTGGAGTAACAGATGCTTTAACTGTGGTGCTGATGGACATAAAACGCAAAGCTGCAAAGAATCTGCGCGGGGCCGCTTCGCGCCCGCGAAGCTAGTGAGCGCTAGCGGGCTCAACCGGCTTGGCGCTTCGCGCTGCAACTCTGAATATATTAGTTTTAGCTTTTGTACTACTTCAAATTTAAGGAATAATATTATGGCTACGAAGCTACATACATACATATATTATATTCGAGGATATTTTACTACAAAAACAATTAATTAAGATACATTTTAAATAGTTAAAATAAGATTATTTCAGTTAGTTATCAGTTAATAGATATTTCAATTAATATATATTTCATTTAATTATCACAATAAAATTAAATTAATTTAATTAAAAACCAATTACATAGTAGAATACAAACTAATTATTTAATTACATACACAATAATTGTACAATATAATAAAATCAAAGTGTTTTGTTTTAATTTTGAAACCCGGCTATTTTGAAATCATGTTATAATGATGTGGGTTATTTGGCGGAGGGAAGGGTTTAAAAATATATTTAAGAGAGAGCCTCTTTATAAACAATATTGGCAGTTCTAGCACCAGGAGCAAGTAGGTAAAGTTGCCGGCCGGAACTCACACGGGAGCAGGCAACGTATAGTTGAAAAAACGCAGTCAAGGTTGTGTCGCTGGGATTATTAATGATGCCGGCCGCATTATTCTCTGTGAAGTAAATGCGTTGGCCGTTTTCAAGGTGGACAAATAGTTGGATTATTGCAGGCTCGCGCTCATGAATTTTGAACGATAGTATTCTCCAAACCGCATCGGAAGTGTTAATGTACCGCCCGGACTAAAACTTATCCACCTCATTTGCTGCGTGAATACTGAATGTCGCCTGATCGCTGCCCTTGTTTACATATTTACAAGCATATTTAATTGACTTAATCGAGCTACAGAGTTCTACGTTTATATGAGCATCGAAAGCTTTCGATAGCACGCGATTATGAGGCACCACCCACCGGTTGTCAATTCGCAAAATACCGTTGCGTACCGTTGACTCCAACCCTCCTTCATCAGTTGCCTCCTACGATATTTGGGATATCCGTCTTCTCCCGTCGACGTATTACTTCGAAAGCTCTTCGGATATTTCTTGCCGCAAGCGCCGGACTGCATACATGGTGACGTCGGGTTCATACAACCGCAGGGACCGTGGATCATGTGCTTCAATACGGTCGCATGCAACTGGGGGTCAACATTGATATTTGGGATCTCTGCACTAATGATGGAATCAATATCATCTGGTCTGATTTTATTCTGCAGCCAGAGTAATAGGTGCATATGTGGTAAACCCCGCTTTTGCCACTCCACAGAATACATGTAGCATTGTATTGGCCCGAAAATGTTTCCTTTTGTGAAAAGCTTCATCAATTTTTTTATTTTTATATGAAACACCCTGTTCACTATATCGTATCTGTCTTGCGGGACGTTATTCGTAAATATATTACTCTGTATTTCTGGCCAGCTAGGGTTGCAGGTGGCAGTAATAAAAGGTCCGGTCTGCCGTAATTTTGAACGTACGTCGTTGCGTCCTGCGTACGTTCGTGTATGTAGCGGGGCCGCCAGTAAATGATGATGGCAGTATCGTCAGTTGACCCACATCGCCAACATGTTCGTTGTCATTTAAGGCATCTTGCAGGTATATATATTGTTCGACTCGTAATTTTTGTTGATGTTATCGGATGTAATTGAGTCTTTCCGTTTCAATTTTTGCATATTGATCGACCCAATATTGATTCAACAGCATTCCATACCGCAAAAGAGTATTGAATTGTTCCGGTAGTGCCATCATCCTGTAAGCGTAAAAGTCCATGCAGGAAACGGTTTTTACGGTGCGACCTGTAATATCATCGATGTTAGGCTCACCCGTTGCAGGAAGGGTTTGAGGAATGGATATGGAATATCCGTCCTCACCGCGACACATCATCAACGGATATTGCAGGGGATCGTATGCTCTATGTATCTCGGATACTTTTTTTGTCAGGTTATCGCGCCCGTGCAAAATGATATCTCTTCTCTCGAATTCCTAACCTACTATCAACACAGCTACTTCGCTCGTAGTCGGAGCATTGTATCGCCGCGCGTGCTGGTCGATGGGCTTTCTATCTGCGTGAATAATTAGGTTAAAGTCCAGTGTATTTGGCGGAATGTTTTCGAATGCGGTTTTCAACGATAGGATGTAGCTGTTGTGAAGATGCAGCATATTTTGCAATAAGCTGACAAGAGAAAGATTAAGAACTTGCTGAATATTATTACACCGGGTCGTAGCCTGCGTACCGGGGTCTTGGATGAAATATATTTGTAGGAACTTGTGGTCGTCGGAGGAGGTGGGTAGTACACTGCCGATCAAATGATACACCTGATCTTGGACCTTCAAGGTCGGCATATAACCGCTTTTTATTAAAGGTTTACTCATGAAGGAAGTCATTTGAAATCCATTGTTATATGATCTTATATTTTTGGCAAACTCTTTGGATAAAAGATGATGATCGGAAAGCAATGAAAACAGAGGCTCTGGAGGCTGGAGAATTTCAGGCAGTTTAACTTTTCCGTTTTGGCACCAAAGACCCTTTGGCTCGTCCTTCCACTTAAATGCAAGGCAGTATTGACACTCGACAGTCATGGGACCTAAACTAACCGACTCATCGTTACGATAATCTATATAAGGGGTATAGTGAAAGGCAGAATATTCTTTAATGCGCCAATCAGTTAAAGTAGGATTCGCGCTTTGAAGGCTATCTCCTTCCAGAACTCTAGCTGCCCTAAGTTCATCCTGGCGCATGCTGTCTTGAGCAAGTTGTTTTGGCCTTTGCACGGGGACTTCTCTTTCTGAAGCGTGTTGCTCTCCGTTTAGAGAAAGCCGCCTTCTAAAAAATAGGTTCGCTCTCTTTGTAAAGAGAGGTGAGCTTCTCTTACCTCATTGGTTTCACTCTCCCTGAGTACTCGGTTTCCCTCTCTTTGCAAGGACAGGCGAAATCTTTTCTGCTGTGGAATTTCACTTTGGCGCTGACAGGCATGTCGCTCTCGGTTTATCAAGTGGCGGTGTTCTATTTGCGAGCTATCCTCATTTCGTTTTCGGATGCGCGCTCTTTCAGCCGCAATAGTATTTCGACCAAGTGAAAACTTTCTCTTGGGCATTGTTAAATTATTTAATAAACCTATTAAAAGAAAAATGAATAAATAAAAAAATTATAATAGAACTAGTAACGTTTACCTAACCCAATTACAAAAAGATGCACGTAAAAGAACAAACTGTTTAAAAAGAAGGAAAAAACGCAAGTTAAATATTTACTATAATTACTATTAACGTTTACTTACGATTTTCGAATAAATCAGTCAAATCAAATTAAAAATCGCAGCTTTATATGAATCCGTTTCAGTTGCTGGTAAAATAATCTATCTAAGTTTTATAAAATAAATATGTTTAGCAAAGCACGTATCAAAACTTACTGATGAACCTAAGAAAGTAAAATGTGCCTTAAATAAAAAAAGTAACAATATGAACTACTAATGATTACTTACAAAAAAGACAATCAAATTGAATTAAAAAATATCGCCCCTCTTTCAATTTTGGGACCTCTTCCAAACCAAGTTTCTATTGTTCCGATTAATTTGCATAATAAAACTTCACTTACACCCACACTCACTGTTTAGAGATTTATTGTCCTTCGATTAAAAACATTATTGTTTCAATAATTGTGCACAATACCAAATTATTATTTTTTGTTTGACATACGAATTTCATTTATTTTCATCATTCAGTTATTTTCCATTTTCTTCCAATTCGTTTTTATTCCTGTTTATTTTTTCTAATAAGAATGTTATTCGAAAAAGACATTGTTTTCTCTATTTTTCAATTCAAATGTATTTGATTTTCCTATAGGAATTTAACGCCATCAAGAGGAAAACATAAAATTTTTAGTTGTTGTTGTATTTTAATTTTTTTCCTCGATTTGTCATACATTTTTATGTAATACTCAGCCCTGCGACGCCCAATCAATATGAAATTTAGCCTATAACCTGGCCGAGAAAATTCTCTATACACTAGTATAAAAAGCATTACATTCGATTCAGGGATTTTAAAGTTTATCGTAAACACACAAACAAACAGGCAAATTGGTTTTGTGATTTATATATGTAGAGAAGAAGAGAAGAAGAAGAATAAGATAGAGAAGAAGAAGAGAAGATTACAACTGATTTACAAATCATTTAGTAATTTATCTTTCTTAATTGAAGATTCACATTTGACAGGCAGTAACCCAAGGGTTACTCCCGTTTGATTTTACATAGTAATTATTTTTCTCTATACTAATTAAATACAACTGCCCAATTCCAAAGGTTTCTGCCTTTGAAATCTACTTATTGCATTGGTGGTATCCAACAAACTTCGTATGTCTGCATTTTGGTGCCGAGATATCCGCTGAATGTGTTTCTTTGCATGATTTTGTATTTCTTCACGTACATATTCCATGTTTAAGTCCCTATGGAGGTTATCATTTCTAATGTACCATGGTGCGTTTACAATGCCACGCAGCACTTTGCTTTGAAAACATTCAATCATTTGTACATTTGTCTTCTTGTCGATATAATAGCAATTTGGTATATATTGTAAGCTCAGAGTTTCTACCTATTAGCCAATACATTTTCCTATATTTGATGTTCAATTCTTCTTTTTTCTTTTAACATGTTCTTTCTATCTAAGCTTGCAATCGAGAGTCATGCCGAGGTATTTGGCTGTATTTGCATTTGTTCAGCTACAAATGGCTTGTTATGCAGCAATGGTCAGGAGGACCTATGGTGGACGCCATATCGCCAAGCTGCGTAAGGAATGCCACCAATGCAGGAGAAGGTACCAGCGGACCAGAGGATGCCCATACTACCAGGATCTACAGGAAAGGTTTAAAACCGCTAGAAAGCTGAAAGATGCTGTTAAACAAAGTAAACGCCGAACCTTTGCAGAGCTATGTGCTCATGCCTAAATGGACCCCTGGGGCACAGCGTACAAAATGGTAATGAGGAAGCTCCCATGTCACAGAGCGCCAATAACGAGCTGCCCAGTGTTGCTCAAAAAGATTGTGGAAACGCTATTCCCAACGCAAGATTACACGCCAAACCAGGAAAGTCTTGAGCGACGACGGGGCGACATTCCAGGCGTAACAATGGACGAAGTAATGCGAGCGATTAATAGGTTTGGAGACCAATCGGCACCCGGTCCGGACAACATCCCCAATCGAGGTTTTAAAGCCGCAGTGTCCCTACATCCCGACGTGCTAACGGAAATGTACGATAAGGCCGTTATTTGTTTTTGATTTTTTTCGGAAAAATTAAATTTTCTGTATTAAATTTTCTATATTTAGAACAAGCTGTTATCCGTTTAACGATTAGAAAAAATCAGCCAGGGCAAATAATAACATCCATTTTTAGAGAACGCTGAAATCCAGGTGAAGATGTGAAATTGCCGGATGGAACTAAAAGAGAGAGCTGCGATCTTGTGGCAACTGTAACGCAACCGCTCTGACACCTCAGTAACAAAACATTTTCTTCTTTGTCAAGGAAATAAGATATTTAAAGAAAAATAAATTTAACCGAAACAGCGGGCAGGCGATAAATACCCACCTCGATCATCCAATTACACTACACTGCCATGTCAATCTCCTCCATATGTACACAAAAATAATTATCTCATCCTGAAAGTCGATAGATCACTATTCATAAAACCACAACAGTTGCATTAACAAAATTTGAAATTTTAAGTTCATGAGCAATATAACGCTAACGCTAATCACAACAACTACAATGTGAAAAATACAGTTGATACTACCAACAAAATTTTATAACTTAACTACGGGTTAGTATATGTTTAAATCTAAATAAATTTGATATTTATGAAACACTACAATTCCTAATTTTAACTATGCGAATTTATCGAATTTAATTAAATTAAAGGTAAACTACCTGCACATTAAAATTGTAGTTAATATTACGAATTGTAGCAAAAAAAAACATAATAACGTAATATAATAAATAAAAAATTGAAAAATATAAACAAAATTTCTTAGCTTTAATTATTCGCCATCTTTACGCCATCACCGGATTATCCATACTATCGTTGATTGTTTAACAGCTGAACGGTTTGAGTTACAGTATATCTGATTAGTGCATTACACCAATATTTTAATAGCCGGAGTTGACCGTTCTCGTTTTATAATTTATAGTTTGATTTCTTTTTTTTCTTTTAATTTATTATATTGTTTTATTATATCTCACAGAGTATATTAATAATTAATTTTTACTTATTAAATGTTTGTAGTCTCGTTATCTACTCACACTCACGGCAACTCCCCATACATTATTTGGATTTTCACTACAGCGTTTCATATCACTACGGTTAGACACACGGTAACTCAAACCACGCCCAAACTTTTATGCCACTTGTCTTAATATGTAACTGGCAACACTAAAGGTACGATTAGACGATATCATTTAAGTGAAATCTCACTCAAAAAATTATACGTCTCACTCGATTATAACGTCTAAACTAACATCTCATTCATAAAATGAGACATCACTTTTACGTCATCTGATAATTTCAAAGTGATATATCATTTGCCAAGTGATAACGTGTAAACAGAATCAAAACGTATATTGCATCTCACTTTACTTTTTAAACTTGTTTAAATTTCATCTCATTTTATGGTACCTTGTTTGATTTTTTCTGTATATTACCGGTGCAGTTACTACAGTTGCATTGTGTAATTAATTTATGTACATATATTTAATATTCAAAATATTCAGTACGCTAAAAATTGTTAAAAGGTAATATTATTAGTTGTAGTTACATAATTTGAAATTAATATTTTATTTAAAAAAATGGATAATACCAAACATTTGTGGTCAAGGGATGAAGTAATCCTACTTATCCATTTATATGAGCAGCACAACTGCTTATGGCAGATAGGAACCTCAGACTACAGCAATAAAATTAAAAGAAGCTCAGCGATAGAGTCAATTGCTTTAGACTTAAAACTGAGCATGCCAGAAGTAAAAGCAAAAATAAATCGTATACGTTCTCAGTTCTGGAACGAGAAAAATAAAATGAAGAAAAAAAAATCGGGTAACGGAACAAACGAAAATTATGTAACTAAATGGGAATTCTTCAACAGTTTGCAATTTCTGGATTCTCATGCTAGTGAAATGATGGAAAACATTGATACGCTCTACCTTATGTGAGTTTAAAAAAATTTTTATTACCAAATTTATTTCATTTATTTTCTATCGATATTACATTAAATTAATTATTTGTTATCAAATATTTTCCTTATATAACTAATTTATATAAATTTACCTTGCCACGGGACCTGACCTTCCTCAGAAAAATAATTTTTAAACTCGTTCCTTGTTTGTTTTGCAGCAACCGTAGAATTTTTTGTTTGATTGGGCTGCAGGTTTATAAAATGTTGACTTTCATTTCTCCAGTTTCCAGGAATAACTGTTCCATTTTCATTTTCACAATCAAACGTTCCAAAAGGCGCATAGATTTTTTTTGATTTACAAAGAATAAAATTATGTAGAACGCAAATGGCGCTCACCAGAACTTTAACTTTTTCCGGTTGTAGTTCTATGTTTTTTCTTAACACACGGAATCTAGCTGATGCAATTCCAAATGCATTCTCCGAAATTCGCCTAGCTCGAGACAACCTATAGTTAAAAATTCTCTCAGTAATGGTGAGATTCTTAAATGGGTATGGCTTCAACAAATTTTCAGATAATGCAAATGCATCATCTGCAACTATCACAAATGGGACGGGTACGTTTCTATTTGGTAATGGTTTTGGTTTTGGCAACTGAATTTTTTTATTGTTAATTGCATTAAACAGATTGCATCCATTAAAAATGCCACCATCAGAATCCCGACCTGGTGCTCCAATATTTACATAAGTAAATTGATAGTTCGCATCAACTAAAGCCATTAATACGATACTATGGGCCGATTTGTAGTTAAAATACAAACTTCCACTGTTTTTAGGAGCTTTAATATTAATATGCTTTCCATCAAGCGCTCCGATACAATTCGGAAAATTCCATTTTTCATTAAAATTATTTGCAATTCTATTCCATTGGTCTTCTGTATGTGGTGTCTATATATGTATAAAAAAAGGTGAATTATAGAAAGTGTTTGAAATTTAATATATTTAATATATAAGAAAATAATTATTTTTGTAGGAACAATGTAATTCGTCTGAAGAAATTGGTTCATCTAACAAAAATGATGGAAATTGTATGCCTGCAGTAAAACCGCCTTCTAGTAAAAAGAGGAAAAATATTGACGATATAGATAGCCAACAGCAGGAGGCCATTAATACATGTGTGGAGGTACTATCTAAAAGAGACCCATATGACATTTTTGGCCAAAATGTGGCCAATGAACTTAGGCTACTACAAAAATTTCCAGATTTAGAGATGGACTTAAAAACAGGAATACAAGAATTAATTTTAAAGAGTAATTTAGAAATGGCACAGCGGATGAAGGCTTCGGTCTCTGTCAGAAACGAAGAAATTAATTTAAATATTGGAGTTGAAGAAAGTAGGATTCTTAGTTTTGATGAATTTTAAATAAAGGGATAACTATATGTATTGTAAGAAATTATTTATTTTTAAATATTATTACCTATTTGTAGAATTTGGTAGTTGTTGAATATTAATTTACTGCAAAATTAAATAAATTTGTTTTCTTACCTGTAAATATTCGTCTTTCATTGTAATATAGATTGCATTGCACACTTCAGGGATAAATCCAGATATAGTGCATTGCGGAATACGAAACATATAAGTTAGAGATTTAAAGCTGTCACCTGTAAAGTTGAAGAATATGAGAATATATACACATATGTTATATATATATATACACATATGTTAATATTATATACCTGTAGCTAAGTACCGCAATGTCACAACAAGACGTTCTTTTGCAGTGATGGCAGAACGCATTACTGTATCTTTTTTTGAAATTAATGGCGCTATTCCATATAATATTTCATCAAAGTCTTCAGCACTCATTCTTATAAAATTTTTATAACTGTTTTTATCACATTCCTGCAATTCCTTTAAGAGGTTATCAACCGCCCCGTAATCTTTTCGTTTTTGAATCCAATCTTTTACCCAGATCCGTTTAGTAACTTTCTTTTGTCTTTTTTTACATTTTTGTATAAGTAAAAGGGCGAGACAAGCTGCAGCTTGTGCTTGATCCATATCAATAATATAAATGTAATTAAATTGAGTTTTTTAATAGCGTAATTGATTTCTGCATCGACTACAACCAAATAATAAATTATTAACACAAAACTCGAATTTAATAAAGAAATTTCTTTATCACAAAAGTGTGTACGTCTAAACAGGTTTTTCACTTGAGCAAGTGATGCGAAATTTTACAAATGATATATCACTTTTATTTTTATATTTGACCTCACTTTTGTCCTGGTATAAACATGCATCTCATTTTAGTGAGATCTCACTTGAAATGATATCTCACTTAAATGATATCGTCTAATCGTACCTTAACGGTACCTCACCACATGCCACGATCACAATGGTTTTAGCACAGTCTTTCAACTTTAATTTTATCTTAATATTCACACTCAAAACAATTGCACTATTTAGCTCGTAGCCTATAAATTGCAAATAGTATTACACTGCATACTGGCCACATATAGGATTTTATTATAATTACTTAACTAATAATATATAAGCCTTAATCATTGATCACATTAACTAATAATATATAAGCTTTAATCATCATCACAACTTTAATTGTTCTTGTCGCACTCATTAATTCACAATCTCATTTCAATTTTGCTGAGTTCAAAACTATAACTTCCACCGTTAAACGATTGGATATCCGCTATGGTTTACGATATTTCGACATAGGGATCTATTTACACGAAAAAAAAACTTCCCAAAAATTGTAAGCCCTTTTGCTTTTTTGTAAATACAACAAGTTTATGCGTTTGAGTTATTTTATTTTGACAATATAGCCATTTCACAACAATTAAATAATCGATCGACTCACTCACTACAACTTCAAAATTCATCTGACCTATCTCACATTCAGATTTTCACAGCCTCGATTCTGTGTAAAACCCATCTATATATAGAGTTTACCCCACCATTTGATGACCGGAAATTTACGAACAGTTACACTACGAATAAAACTGGATTGGCACAAATACCAATACGCTAGACTATAGTGATATTATAATGATATAGATATAAAAGCTAAATCAATCCATAATTAAAAGGACTGATGTTATAATTCTTTTATTTATTTATTTATTTATTTAGTTACACTTAAAAATTTAGAAATCTTTTAGTACACTCCATTTTGAGCTTTAGCTCATTACAACAGAGCATACCAAAACTTTTGAATAATCGAATAATAATAAAACGGCTCGTTTCTTATGGTAGTATGGCTTTTAATGTTAAGACCGCAGCACACCTCTTCAAATTACCCGAGACCCTTCACCTGGATCATTGCTAGAAGCCTTTGGAAATATGTTTAATGTTGATTTGGTGTATCCAACAGCTTTTGGAAATTCTGCTTACAGTGGCCGGAGCATCACAATTTATAAATTTCTTTCCCCAAAATAATTTTGATTCTTAATGGCTTTCTGTTTTCCAAACAAAGCTTCGCGCGGGTAAGCCGTTTCGTATCGTGAATAATTTTTTATTTGATTAATAATTAAATTAATTTCGAAAAAAAAAAAATATTTTACAAAAAAAAATTAAAATAAATCGACGTCCAAGTGACGAGAATATCAAAGCCAACTCCAGCTCATCTAATTCGATCAAACAAAACATGTGACGTAACCACGTTACAAAACTTGATCAAAATTTTTATCATCATGTTAACAACTTTTGGTACACGGTTATCAATGAGCAGATGCTCAAAACAATGTGCCATAAGTCATGTGTTAAAATTTATACAGAGTAAATAAATAAAATAAATAGCTGCATGAAGGAGGGTGTATTCCCAGACCGCTGGAAGCGACAACGCCTGGCGTTGGTACCGAAGCCTAACAAGCCACTGGAAGATCCATCTACGTACCGCCCACTCTGCATGTTGGACACGGCCGGGAAAGTACTTGAGCGGATACTGTGTGACAGGATAGAGAATGCCATGGCCGAGTCCGGTGGACTATTACAACGTCAATATGGTTTCAGCAAGTCTAAGTCTACAATCGATGCCATTGATAAACTAATTAGGACGGCGCAAGCGGCGATTGAGGGGAAGAGATGGAGAGGCGGGGCAAAGAAATACTGCCTGATCGTCAATCTTGACGTAAAAAATGCGTTCAACTCTGCCAACTGGACGAGAATTGCAGAGTCGTTGTCCCAATTTCAGGTGCCAGCATACCTCAGGCTAATGGTGGATAGCTACTTCAAAAACCGGATACTGCTGTATGATACGGATGATGGCTCGCGGGAGCACCCAATCACTGGAGGAGTCCCCCCAAGGTTCGGTGCTTGGCCCGCTCTTGTGGAACGTCATGTATGACGGCATACTCATAATGCCCTATGTTGGTCGGCCAAAATATCTCAAGAGACGCTTTATTGCAAGTGTGATTAAATCCATAATAATGTGTGGCACCCCCATATGGGCGGACAAATAAGCGTGCGGTTATATTTACATGGTATAGAATCAACATACAGGACAAGTACACTTTGAGTGATCAGCGCATTCCGCATCACTTCTACAGATGCTGCTCTGGTGATAGCCGGTATGGTGCCATTGGACCTACTAGCGACCGAGGCGAAAAACCGCTACCAAATCAGATGTGGAGATGATACCGATCGGGAGCGCCAGACGACCATCATATACACCAGCATCGATCAAAGGCAAGTACGATGGGACGAATCAGGAAAGGGCCGTTGGAGCAAACGGTTAATACCCAGCCTTATGGACTGAATAAGCTATCCAACTATTAATAGGCAATGGTTGTTTTCGTGCATTTCTGAACAGGTTTAAGTACGAAGATTCATGTGCCTGCACTAACTGTGGAGGTACGATCGAAGACGCTAAGCACATATTTTTCTTTTACCCGAGATTCAACGACGCTCGAGTGACAGGAGGCATTTCAGGAACTCGTGCCGCCAGACAATATTGTTCAACATATGCTTTACAGCCAAGGTAAATGTAATGAAGCCAAGTAATGAAGGAGCTCCGTCGGCTGGAGCGTGAACGCAGAGTGAGCCTCTAATGGCCATAGCCCGTCCCCGCGAAGAAATATATTACGGTCGTGCCGCGGGGAATACGGTCAGCAGAAGGAGGTGGTTTTTAGTGAGTAGAAATCTCACACTACCGGCGACATGGGTCGACGGTGTCTTTGGAAGATCTGCCACCTACCTGCGTATTAAAAAACAAAAAAAACACACACACACACACATACACACAGAAATTGTAGGGTGAACGGTTAAGAATTTCGATGAGGAAATATTCACAACAATGATTGATGAGGTTTACCTGGAGGGTGTAGCTAATACTAAAGTAACCCAATTTATGGAGTGCGTGACTAGGGCCTGTAACGCAACAATGCCTAAACGAGTGGTAGACAACCGTCATCCGCCGAACTTCTGGTGGACCGAGGATATATACAAGTTGCGCAGTAAATACCATCGAGCTAGAAGACTATCGCAGCACGCTAGGGGAAGAGAGACATTTGCCATGCTTCTGCGTCGGTATAACATGGCTTGATCTGAACTAAAGCTGGCTATCAAGAAGAATAAGCGCAAAGTCTTGACATATCTTTGTAACGAAGTGGAACAGGATCCCTGAGGTAGGCCATATAGAACAGTAATGTCGAGGTTGAAAATGACAAGTGTGTCTCCTCGAATGAATTGAATACGTTTGTCAGTATCCAACGATCGAAATTTGT
This sequence comes from Tipula vernalis, assembly GCA_958295665.1. NCBI lineage: Eukaryota > Metazoa > Arthropoda > Insecta > Diptera > Tipulidae > Tipula > Tipula vernalis. The sequence continues at coordinate 250,931,216 of OY282558.1, forward strand.
CGCACTGTAACACTGAATGGTCTTGACTTGAGCAATACGCACATTTGTAACTTAATATAACCGAAGACAAAAACGATTCATCATTTTGAGTTGTAACGTGACCCTTTGCATCATTTCTTGACGAATAACGCTTAGTCGTACTTGTAATAGTTTCAAATGCATCAATACGACGCTATAGGAATTTTATGAAATCAACAAATTTTGGATCTTCTGAATCCGTAGAGTGATTTGCCCATGCAGCTCTAGTTTTATCGTCCAATTTTTCTAGAAGAAGATAAATTAGCCATGGATCCCTGGCATCTGCGCAGCTTCCAACTTCTTCGGAGGTATCCATCAATTTCTATAAAGCGTTTGCGTTTGAGTGATGGATGTTTGGTTGGTCAATGAATTTATGGATGAATGCTGTTATAATATGTCGCTTGCGGTCGTAACGATCTTGTAATTTGGTTAAGGCAATCTTACAATTGTTTTCGGTTACCAGAAGATGTCGCAGTAGTAGTAGCTTCTCCATCCAGCAAACTCTTCAAGTACTGGAACTTTTGAGCGGCACTTAGTCTTCGAGATTCATGAATGGTTTTTGAGTATAAATCAAAAACTGAAGGCCACTCAGTATAATGACTCGAAAATTTTAGAATATTGAGCTTGGGTAACTTAAAATCTGATTCAGTACTGAGGTTAAATTGAGTGGTATTAAGGCTTAGTGTGTTATCTGCTTCTGGCGCCGGAGCAGCTTGTTCTGCTACAGATTTCTTGCGAGCCCATGTCATTAACATTGCTACCGTCGTATGGTAGTCATCCTCAAAGGTTAAATCACCGTCTTCTTCTGGATTCAGCATGATAATTTTTGCATCGTAGTCATTAAACTGTGTCAACAACGCATGACAAGAAGTTATGCGTGATTGAATTTCGGCTAATGTTGTTTCTCCAGTAACAGCTTTCACGAAATTAGCGATTTTGGTAAGTTTTCCTTTAACGCATGACTTTTGCTTCCTTAACGCTTGAATTTCCTTTTCCATGATTAATTCAAGTGCACGAATTCAGTAATTACACACGAAATTGATCAATCAGATTTGTACTGTTAACACGTATGAGACACTGTTAACTATTGCCGTTGGTTGATAATGTTGCACCACTATCAGAAAAATATGCTCGTTTTTTACAACACAAAATATCACGTACACTTTGAATTGACTGGTTTTCACAATTATGCTACTGCTATGTGTATACAATATAACTGACCGTATATTATTTGAGTTGAGCCGAGATTACTGTAACACCGGTTGCAATGTGACACCACGCTGTTTTATTGTAAACGACCTCCAATTACCGCAATTTCAAATGAGTTCGCCGATTTTACAAATCCGGCTCGAAGGACCAGTTTTGGATATACCATATTGCAGCAATTAAAATGTTAAGTTTTGTACTGTGTACAAATAAATAAACACCCGGGATTCTATTTTGTAATTGTTTTATTGTGAGTTATAATTAACTTGTGTGTTGGCTTGAAATACGTCCGCCACCATCGAGAATCAAAACCAAAAAGAAAGAACTAAAACGCGACCGACAATTTCACACAAATCGAGAAATTATTATTATTATTTTTTTTTTTTGTGATGACGTGACGTTTACATAATCAAGCCTGGTTTCCATTATGAAACTTTTACTGACAGTACTTTTTACTGAATAAAAACATAAACATCGAAAATTTCATTGAATTGACACAGATGATTCTTTGTTTTTAATTTTTTTTGAAAAATTGCATTGAAAAATTGAAATATTTTTCCAGTACTGAAAAATATACTTCGATTTATATATTTTTTCAGTAAATTTTGTCAGTATACTATAAAAATGTCAGTATACTATAATAATTTTTTCAGTACTGTAAAACTGAAAAAGTGTTTTTTTTCTCTCACACAGCACGCGAATATATATTTTTATCCCATTTTGTTTGTACTGTCAGTAAATATTTCATAATGGAAATCAGGCTTTATGTTGGCATTATTTAGTATTAGTAAACTAATTTTATCACAGATGGAAATATTCGAATTAGAACATTATAAATGTTTATTTTGCTTTCCATGCATGAGTTTGACAACTACTGTCAGTACTGTCAGTTTATATGACAGTTAAACGTTTGTATGTTCATTTATTTAGTGCAAGTAAATATATAGTGATCATTATAGTGAACTAGTTTTGGAGTTAATAGCTTCCAGCAAACTAATCCAGGGAGAACGTATTCTTTGATTCTTAAAGCTAAGTATTATTATATTAACATTTATGGGTACAAAAGGTTATGGGTACAATTAGATATTATTGTCTAATATTATTTCTTTTTAGGTTAAAGTTAAACCCAAATGGCCAACAACAACAAAAATAAATTGGAAAACCAAACTTATAAAAATAAAGTGCATATAAACTAAATGTAGTGTTTTTCTCATTGAAATATGATGGTGATTCCTTAACAATGGCCAACTAGGATGGAACTTAGCTATTCATTTACCGATTTTAGAGAAATTTGACATGCGCGTTGGACATGGGATTCTAAAATGATTTATGGATAAAGTTCTGGAATATGGCCAACTAGGATGGAACTTAGCTATTCTTTAACCGATTTGAGTGAAATTTGACATGTGCGTTGGAAATGGAATTCTAAAATTATTTTTAGATGAAGTTCTGGAATATTACCAACTAGGATGGAACTTGGCTATTCCTTAACAGATTTTAGAGAAATTTGACATGCGTGGTGGGAACGGGATTCTATAATGATTTTTAGATTCTTTGAAGTTCTTAGAAGTTCTGGAATATGGCCAACTAGGATGGAACTTGGCTATTCTTAAACCGATTGTTATACAATGTGGCATGTGCGTTGGAAATAAGATTCTTAAATGATTTTTAGATCAAGTTCTGAAATAAGGCCAACTAGGATGGAACTTGGCTATGCCTTAACCGATTTTAGTGAAATTTGACATTTGCGATCAAAATGGGATTCTAAAATGATTTTTAGATGAGTTCCTGAAATATGAAACATTTAGATGGAACTTAGCTATTCCTAAACCGATTGTGATGCAATTCAATATATGCGTTGGAAGTGCGATTCTAAAATAGGTTTAAGATAAAGTTCTGAAATATGGCTTAATAGGATGGAAATTACAGATTATTTCTCCACCGATTTTCGATCTGCCTCACGGCAGATAAACCTCGACAGCTGCATGGATACTTGGCTATTGCTTAACCGATTGTGATGCAATTCAATATATGCTTTGGAAGTGGGATTCTAAAATAATTTTTAGATAAAGTTATGGAATATGGCCAACAGCAGATAAACCTCGACATCTGCATGGACTATGGAAAGTGCCGGTGGTTTGGCGTCTATTGGAGGGGGGGGGGATCCAAAGTTGAGTAGATTAATCTAACTGCTCCGTAACCTTCCAGTAGGGTGCGCATCACGTGGGCTGTTCTGGTCTTGTCATTAGGCAGCTACGTGATGGGTACAATTGTGTAAGGGGTAACCTGTTCACAATTCGCAAGTGTACGTACTGCCTCCTCGTGGCAACCACTGGTAACTAAGGCCACTTGGCACATTTTTGGCCATTTGGCACAGGCTAAAGTACGGCGCTAAAGAGAAAACCTTGACAAAAAACCCTAATCTAAGGTGGAACAGCCGAAAGATGAATGGCTGATAGGTTAATCAGCCCAAAATATGCGGACTCTGGATACCAGGCACCCTCCAGTTTTATTTAGCCTTCCTGTAGTATAGCTGGGTGACCTACAGGTGATTTGAAATTCCCAGCAACTCGTAAGAGTAAAATCAAACGGAATACGGGGCAGGAGTAGGAATATACGGGAGTGGGACAACCCTCTCGAGGTCCTTGAGCTCCAATGCTACCGTCTTTCTAGCGGAACTACATGCTGTAGTAAACATCTAGGAGGGAGAGCAATAAGCCCAGATAGTATGTATCACGTACCGGGGGCAATATTGTCAGGTTCATTAAGAACCTGAATATTGACTGGACGGATAATTAAGCAGGGGCCAGCACAATAGATCTTTTAGGTCGCGGGCTGATCGCCAGAAGGCGCCCCCAATAATAATAATAATAAATGGAAAGTGCCAAAGACAACACCTTTTTAGGTTACTCATATTGAAATATTTAAATATATCAATATGAGTAACCTAAAATAATAATAATTATTATATATCTGCCGTAAACTGTTTAGATTACTCATATTGATATATTTATTATACATCTGCCGGGAAATTTAGTCGCAATCAAAGGAAAATAAGAAGAAATGGGTGACAGCACGCTAATATTAGTGTAGGATCCCGGAATTAGGGAAATCATTTTAGAATCTCATTTCCAACGAACATGTCAAATTGCATCACAATCGGTTGAGAAATAGCCAAGTTCCATCCTAATTTTCCATATAGCCATATTATAGAACTTCATCTAAAAATCATTGTAGAATCCCGTTTTCATCACGCATGTCAAATTTCTCTAAAACCTGTTAAGGAAGAGCCAAGTTCCATTACAATTGGCCATATTCCACATCTTTATCCAAAAATAATTTTAGAATCCCATTTCCAATGCACATGTCAAATTTCGCTCAAATCGGTTAAGGAATAGCCAGGTTCCATCACAATTGGGCATATTCCAGAACTTTATCCAAAAATCATTTTAGAATCCCATTTTCAACGCACATGTCAAATTTCACTAAACTCGGTTAAGGAATAGCCAAGTTCCATTGTAGTTGGCCATATTCCAGAACTTAATCTAAAAATCATTTTAAAATCCCACTTCTATCGCGCATGTTAAATTTCTCTAAAATTGGTTAAGGAATACCCAAGTTCCATCCTAGTTGGCCATATTTCAGAATTTCAACTAAAAATCATTGTAGAATCCCGTTTTCATCACGCATGTCAAATTTCACTAAAATCGGTCAAGGAATATCCAAGTTCCATCCCCATTGGCCATATTCCAGAACTTCATCTAATAATCATTGTCAGAATCCTATTTCCAACGCGCATGTTGAATTTCTCTAAAATCGGTTAAGAAATAGCCAAGTTCCATCACAATTGGCCATATTCCAGAACTTTATCCAAAAATCATTTTAGAAACCCATTTTCAACGCACATGCCAAATTTCACTAAAAGCCGTTAATGAATAGCCAAGTTCCATCCTAGTTGGCCGTATTTCCGAACTTTATCTAAAAATCATTGTAAAATCCCATTTCCAACGCCATGTCAAATTTCTCTAAAATCTGTTAAGAAATAGCCAAGTTCCATCCTAGTTGGCCATATTTCAGAACTTCACCTAATAATCATTGTCAGAGTCCTATTTCCAACGCGCATGTTGAATTCCTCTAAAATCGGTTAAGGAATAGCCAAGTTCCATCACAATTGGCCATATTCCAGAACTTTATCCAAAAATCATTTTAGAATCCCATTTTCAACGCACATGCCAAATTTCACTAAAAGCCGTTAATGAATAGCCAAGTTCCATCCTAGTTGGCAATATTTCCGAACTTTATCTAAAAATCATTGTAAAATCCCATTTCCAACGCGCATATCAAATTTCTCTAAAATCTGTTAAGGAATAGCCAAGTTCCATCACAATTGGCCATATTCCAGAACTTTATCTAAAAATCATTTTATAATCCCATTTCTATCGCGCATGTCAAATTTCTCTAAAATCTGTTAAGAAACAGCCAAGTTCCATCCTAGTTGGTCATATTCCATAAATTTATCTATATATCGTTTATCGAAGTTTATTTAATGATATTCAAAGAGCAATTCGTGTGTTACAAAAAATTTTGCTCCCTAATGTATTTTCTTCAATGGCTCTGTAGAATGGGTTGGGATTGGGAGCGATTTAGCTTTTAAGCTCTCTGTTTTAAGAGTAAAAGTAAAAATAAAAATTTAAATCACTTTGAAAGAGCGAAATAATTTTTTTCTCCCAACGTCTTAAAAGCCTCTTGTTTTAATACTGTTTTTTGGTATTAAAGTTGGCCTTTTTCTTACTATTTTATAAAATGTGTGTGTTGCTAAGCTACACTTTTAATCCTTGGTGTAAAAGTAGGTATTTTTAATACTATAGGAGAAAAATATTATAGTGAAGACACAATAATATGTATAATGTATATATTACAAGTAAGTACAAATTATGTAATTAAAATTTCAAAATTGAAAGTAATTTTGTTGAAATATTTTGTGAAACTAAGGAGATCATGACTTTTGTTTGGTTTGACTATTGTAAGTGTCAAACTGCCAAGCTATAATTATAATATTTTTCTTGCGAACAAAATGTTTGAATCAGAAGATTTATCAAATTTACCTCCGGATGTGGTTCAAACAGCAAAGGAAATTGTATTAAACCTATTGCCATCAAAATCACGTAAGATTTACGAGTGCGCATATAACCGATTTTTGAAGTGGTGTACTGAAAAAAATGTGCAATCTGGATTATATTCAGAAAGCGTTCTATTGGCATACTTTGCCAATTTGTCTACGAAGATGAAAAGTTCGACTCTTTGGGCGCAATATTCTATGGTTAAGGCCACATTAAATTATAAAAATGGCGTAAACATCGAAAAATATTCCAAATTGCGAGCATTTTTAAAAAAACAGAATGTTGGTTACACAGCAAAAAAATCGAGGGTTCTCGATAAAGCACAAATCGACTTGTTTTTAAATTTTGCTCCCAAAGAGTCGAACTTTTCATCTTCGTAGACAAATTGGCAAAGTATGCCAATAGAACGCTTTCTGAATATAATCCAGATTGCACATTTTTTTCAGTACACCACTTCAAAAATCGGTTATATGCGCACTCGTAAATCTTACGTGATTTTGATGGCAATAGGTTTAATACAATTTCCTTTGCTGTTTGAACCACATCCGGAGGTAAATTTGATAAATCTTCTGATTCAAACATTTTGTTCGCAAGAAAAATATTATAATTATAGCTTGGCAGTTTGACACTTACAATAGTCAAACCAAACAAAAGTCATGATCTCCTTAGTTTCACAAAATATTTCAACAAAATTACTTTCAATTTTGAAATTTTAATTACATAATTTGTACTTACTTGTATAATTAGTTTATAATAAGCATTTCTTCATTGAAGAAAAAATAGTATGTGTTATTCGGATTAAAAGTGACTTTGTTTGACTCGCAAATATTTGCTTTTGCTCGGCTACGCTGCGCTTCGCCTCGCATGCAAATATAATTGCTCGTCAAACAAAGTATCACTTTTAATCCTAATGACACAATGTACTATTTTTTGTGTTTATCATTAGAGGGTAAAAGCGTAAAAGCAAACTGAAGAAAAATTTTATTGGGAGCAAGAGCGAAAATTTTTATAAAGAGCTCTAAAAGAGCGATAAATTTAAACTCTGATTTTTGTACACACAAATTATCCTATACACACATAATAAATAATTTAGTGGTGGTGTTTTGTTATTAGCCGTTATGAAAGCGAAAAAAAAAGAAAAAAATCTTTACACAAATTTACATTGTTTTACACTAATAAATTTTGTATATAAAAATGTTGTATATAGAACTTTATATGTGTGCATGAAATGACCCTCTGTCGGGATTTTGCTACACTTATTTTGACGAAAAATTTTGTTTTTTTTTAAGTAAGCTATTTTTATTTTAATTATTTATGAATTAAAAAACTAAAATAATTACGAAAGATAAAAACTACGAGTCAGATTATAGATTAAAATTTATTGTTGTGAATAAGTTTTTTGTCTATCGTTGTTGTATATTCGTATCGAAACCGCTACTAGTTTGGGAAATTTGAGAGCTAATAACAAAATATTAAAAGAAAATTTCGAAAAAAAGAAAACTACGAGTTAGTTTTCCACATTATCTATTGATAATAAAAAAACTGTAGAAGAACATATTCACACAGAAGCTTAATGAAGCGCTACCAGATACCATATTTTAGTAAAGAACGCTCTTGAGGCTCTTGATCGCCGAAGAAGCTAAAGTAATTGGCTTTGCAGACGATATCGCGATCGCAGTGGTGGCGAAACAGGACTAAGAGGTAATCCGGAACAGTAACGAAGCCATTTGATTGTGCCCATTTTTGCACCCGTTATTCTACACAACAATGGCTATATCTGGTAGCATAATTAGTTATTTATAATAAGAATTTTTCTTTTTTTCTCGATTGTCAACGAAAAATAGGACGATTTACAGACTACATCCTTAACCGGAGTCTTGCTCTTTTCTTGTGAAATCGGGCAGCCCGAAGATAAAGCTGATTGTATAAACTTCAAAATGACTGATCGATTGTATCAATAATAATTAATGTGACAATCTCTTATAGATATAACGAATAAATTCTTAAGCTTAGTCATTAAAAGATTTATTCTTATTGCGCCAATTTTTTAATTTGTTCCATAATTTGTAGCAAATAATTTCTTAATCCTCTCGTTAATCAGTTATACTTGAATAGAATAGTGACATGATTACAGATACATTTAGTACAGATTACAATGAATTGAATCGAAAGGAAAAAGTACATTTTCTTATCGCATGACCATTTTATAGTCTTATATAGCGTCGTTTACAGTGATAAACAGCACTAATGGGTCAAGACAAGGTCAAGAATATAAAAATGAATAATATTTTAACCTATGTATACTTCTCTGTGTTTGCGATTGGTATATTAAATAATTAATAATTAATAAGTATTTTTTGCGCGCTTTTTTATTCGCTTAATTAGCCATGCGAATGTGACATTGCACTGGGTATATACTCTCAAAATAGAATTTCAAATGTGGATCAAATGGTTTTTTAAGTCTAATTCCCGCTAATACCATTTAATCCGGATAGGAAACTTAGGTATTCAGAAAGAGTTGGAAAATTTATTATCGACACAATGGATTTTATCGGCGCTGAAAGTATTTTTACATTGAACCCGTCGAGCTGTGTGATATCATCGCATGCCTTATGAACACATAATTATGTGTGGTTTGATCGTTTTGTTTTAGAATTTTCGATTTTTTTAAGAGGTTTGTAATCATTAAAATTAATTTCTATAAATTAAAGTCAATTCTATTATTTTATTTTTAAATATCGCATCAGACACGAGCTATACGATGGGATTACAGAATCTTTCTAATAATTAAATTATTGTTTGTAGAAAAGACGATTCATAGATGCCATCAATTCATGTAGAAAATTTGTTTACTATACACCTGTTAGTTAATTCATTGTTTCAAATTTATCCGCGAGCCGAAATGTATTTTGAGATATGTGGTGTGGGCGTTCACTGCGGGTAAATTAATTAATTTATTTATTAGCGGTTTTATATGACATTAATTTAGATCGAAGAATTTTCTAATTTTGTACAACTGTAACGGTTTACCTCTATAGTTGTCACTTGATAATGTCTATACGATGTTATGTTTAATTATTAAGGGACAGTTGTTTATTATAAAAAAAAATTGTGTCGCCATTTAGTTATTGGTCAAAAAACAAAAACCGGTGTGATATGGACGCAAATTTTACACATCGTGAGTATCATTTGTTGTTTTAATTTATCGGTACAGATGGTGTTTAGCAGCAGTACAATGGCAGTGTTTATGACCATTTTATAATTTTTGTGGGTTACTCAACTAATTTATATTAATTTTAGTATTATGTTAGCCAATGATCCTGAAAGATACATTCAAGCGAAACGGACATGCAAACGGCTAAAACTCAAATTTATAAAGTTAGGTTAATTTTAGAACTGAGAGATTATAGGAAGGATGCAAATCCGTTTAGTTTTTCCAATATAATGGCAATGTCACAGCTATTTGTCGCTTACATACATTTTCAAGTTGGCGTTAAAATTGGAAATTTTAAGTGTTTGTAAAGCCATGATTTGCATGTAGCAAACGATGTCGGAATAATATGTTAATTATCCGAAAAACTTGATAATTTCAAATCTGTATAGTCCAGAACGTTTCGATGTTGTTCACTATCGAAGAAGAAGAATTTTCGTCCGTATAAAGAAAATTATTGTTCGTCTTCATTACAGATGGTTTGCACACCCCATCCATCTCTATCAGATCAAATATGCAGTGGCATTTTTCTGTTGAAGTCCAATTATCGCAAAGAATAAACTATTCCTGAGACTCATTGTTCATTTGCGTCACTATTCTTCTAGGAAATCCCTCAACTGTTAAGTTAACTTTTTAAAAATTATAATCAGTTTTAATGTTTCATACCAAGCAATAGTCACCCATAATGAAAAGTTTAAGAATAGGAAATATAGGAATATGAAAATCTAAAAAAACAGTGCAAATTTGGTCTAAGCCTATACAACTTGTTAATGTTTCGCTCTGTTTGTTTCTCTCTGCTTTGGCTAGTTTTCGCCGCTATGGAAACCGTACTTTATACGACAGAATTTATTCAATTTTGGTAAAAAAAACATGTAAAAGAAAGTAATTTTTATTAAATAAACTAAACAGTTTTGCGTCATTATGGGCCTTTTAAAACTTCAGCTGTATGCGTCGCTTAGTTGACGTTTCACACACGTCTGAATCGACATTACTTTTGCATTCATCGCAACATTAAGAAATACAGTTTCTGTACTGTCCTAAAACATTTATTTTTAAGTACGAAGTTCACAGGGACACTGCATTCGCGCTGCGGCCTGTATATTTCTTCTAGATGTCGATATGATATTTTATAATACGTAGTTAATTTTACAATTATACGAATGGTATGTAATCTGGACAAAAAAGGTTTCAAAAAGTGAAGTATTGCTGAAAAAAATGATTATATCAATTGTTTTACAATACATTTCATTTGAAATAAATCATTTTAAAATAATATGTTTTGTGTTGTGTCTTATTTTTAGGTTGAAAAGTTGAGCCACACTCAAATTGGTAGGCCAAATAATTAAAAATAGAAAGTCCAAATACAAAATCATTTACTTATAAAAAATATGCGATTATAAAAATTAGCAAACATTTGCTTGCAATAACTTTGAATTAGATGGGTCTGTTGGTGTCAGTCCAAAGATGAATTACATCTACATATAAAAAGTTTAAGAAGCATCCCAATTAATATACGGAAAAATGATCTAATTTAGTTTAAGTTTATTTTTATAATAAGAAATTCACATAATTCAAAAACACTTTGTTTATACGAAATCAGCTGTATAATATTTAAAATCAGCTGTCTATGTAAATGTATTTAACCTGGAAAATAGTTTAAATTACCGCGTGGGTTCCAAATAGGGCTTGTAAAATACACGAAAATTAAGTACTCGGGTAATGGGTAGTTATTTTGCTAAATACACGGGTACCCGGGTTAGCCGAAAAATCGTAGGCAAAACATGTTTTACAAGTTCTTAAAGGTAAAACAGGTAATGTGTATATAATTCGAACAATTTATCTTATGTAAATATATAGTATGTACGTTCAATAAAGGCAGGTTTTAGTTATCAAAAATTTCAAAAATATAAAGCCATTAAGTGTGGAAAGTGTAGAAACGGCTAAGTAACTATATTTCCTAAGATTTTTTGTAACTATATTTCCTGATTTTTTTTATGGTTCCTTATGATATAAGACAGCACTGTAGCTCATTAAATCCAGTTGTTTCTTCAAGTTCTACGTCGAACTTCTCACTCAAATCCAACTCAATTTCAACTCAAACCCTACTCAATATCATACCATAATAGCATACGTATCGTCGTACCATCATAACCTTGAACAATCATTCCATCATATTATTATTCCACTATACCATCATGCCACTATACCATTAAAGCATCCTACAGTCATAACATCGTACCATAGTGACGTCGCAGCATCCAACCATCACATCATGTACACATCCAGATCTCCTAGGACATCCAGATCTCCGACATCGAGACATCCAGACATCCATAACATCTTGATGGTTATTTTTTTTTGTGGCTTTTTAGACCCAGGGACTTTGAAAACGTCGAGAAAAGTGGTTTTAACCAACCAAATTTTTGACAGGATTTCAATACTTTGGTCTTTTTAGACCAAAGTAACAGTGGCTTTAGCTGTTATTAGTGTCGCCTTTCTTTGCTTAGTTCTTGTAGCACTAGCATAAGTGGTTCAAGGATAAGTGAGATTTCCATTAATAATTCTAGATATTTCTCGGTAATTTTCTCGGCGGCTAATTCACCGAGTGTAGTAGTGATGCAATATTTAAATTTTGTAAATCGGTTTAATGTCGGAATAAGCGTGTTTCATCGTGCCTAAAATATGGTATAATAATCCCAAATATGTTGTACAATTGCTTCGGTGTAAAAAGAACAAAGTATTTTTCATTACCGTGTTTCTGCGTGCTTTGACAAAATATTTTTCTACGGCGATTTGAAGAGCTTTGATATTATATAAATTGGAAACAAATAACGGAAAGTTTCCAGCATTCACATGAATGTTTTCGCGATACCCGAAGCAGTTACCCTGGTATTCAAGAAGTAGCCAAGATTATGCCAGAATCGAAGATTTTCTAAAATTTCTGGGTAATAGATCCGACGCGTTGGAGTCAATGAAATCAAGCAGCAAGAAAATAATTGCCAGCACCAAGGCAACTGAATCAGCCTGAGTCTTTGCACTCAATGCCATCACCTATGAGTTTTGCAAAACATCGGATCATCTGCTATTTCAATGCAAACCATTTCTAGAGCAAACAACGGAGCAACGTCGATCTTTCATCAAACAATTGGGGCGCTGTTTCAACTGCTTGGCTGGTAGCCATTCAATTGTCATGTTTACAAGAAAAGACATCACACGCTGCTACATATTTGAACCGTTGAAACACCAGAAGCTGTTGTTGTGAGCCCAACGAACAGCGAAGCAGGATAGCAATTAATTCAAAACGTTTTCGCTCAAACGAATAGTATGCCGGCACAATCAATACTGCCCACTGCCTTAATTAGAGTAAGGGACCGTTTTCGAAATCGAATAGTATGCAGGGTTTTAGTGGATACAGGATCTCAATTATCCTTAATATACGAAGCATATAAGCATATGCATGCAACGTGTTAATTTACCGGGAAGACATGGAAGAATTTACAGTTTCTAGGTCATACATTAACTCAGCAGATATGCAGCTTTGGAAAACTTACAATTGGCTGATCCAGAAAGGAATTCACCAAAGTCTATTGATATTTTACTAGGTGCTGAAACTGCTGAAACTTTAACCTAATAAGTTCGGAAAAAGTTACAAATTCTAAAGGGCAAATTATTGCGCAAAATACTTCGTGGCTATACAGCTTTGCTGGACAGTTCAATTTTTAATGATGTAGACAAATCTTTGAGAGCCTTCTGGGAATTAGAGGAGCTAGCAGAACCCAAATTTATGTAATAGTTAAATAAAAATTCAATATGGAATTTAGCCTTTTTTAACAAAATTATAAATCAAAAATTTCAATATGGAATCGTCTTTTAGAATCGTCTTTAGAATTGTTTTTTATTAAATATAATTTAAGATGCACTTAACATATTAAAAATCTGGTCTCTTTACGGGGACGAAATAAGATAGACGGCCCTCTAACCAGAGAAAAATTTATTAGCGGCGAGATGGTGATAGTGAGATATATTCAGTCGAAGTTCTTTGCAGAAGAAATTGCAGCCAAGACCGGGTCAGCGGGAAAACATAGCAAAATACTTACCTTGGCACCTTTTGCAGACGAATGTGGTATTATGTCAGTTGGTAGGATCATTGGAAATTCAATTGCTCCATTTGAAGCTAGACAACCGATGATCCTTCCTCACAATGTCAAGTTAGTAAAACTGCTGGTCAGAGAAGTTCATATTCCGCAAGGTCATGCTGGTTTATCGTTATGAAGCAACACGTTGAAGCAACGATTCTGGAAAACGAGCATATATTAAATTTCTACAACAATGTCTCTAAATTCGAAAATACTTTTAATTTTCCTTCAATGTCCCTGTAAATGTACGATTTCCTTAGAAATAGTGTTCTAAAAGACTGTAGTACCAGAAAACCACAAATTGTAAAAGTGGACATACCACTTGTATGCTCTAAGCTATCGATATGTTCCAGATATAAACATCGTGTTCAAAATCAAGCCATGGCCGAATTACCCGAGTGCAGAGTACAATTTGGTGAAATAAATAATTGAGATGCGTCGAATCAGACGAAAATAACTCACCAAATGATCAATTCACAAAATAATACGCCGTACTGTACCCTGATTCTCTAAAAAATAAGATAATGTGTAAATGGGTAAACTTGTGAAAAGCAAAGCTTACTTTTATGAGTTTGGAATTTTTCGATATTATTTTAGTAATAAGTCAAACCGAGAAATTGCTAACACATAAAAGTAAGCTTTGCTTTTCACAAGTTTACCCATTTACACATTATCTTATTTTTTATAGAATCAGGGTACTGGTTTCGTTTATAGTTATTTTTAATTTGTATTATAAAATAATTAATTTTCCTTTATTTTATTTGACACATCAAGTTCAAGAATTCGACAAGTAAATGTTTTTCGTTTATTTTAGTAATTACAACAAATTATAATTTTAGTACAATAGCAATTATGATTTAGTACAATTACAGAAAATTATAGCAATTATTATTTAGTACAATTACAGAAGATTTGAAATTAATGTTTATTAACAGACGTTTAAATTACTAACTACACTGCGCCAATTAAAAAACGGAACAGAAATTTTCTTCGAAAAAATACCCAGATTTGAACGCTTGTATCTTGGTGAAATAACACCTTTCAAAAAAAAAATTTATTTCTAGTTGAAGGAAATTTTGTTTTCTTTTCGATACTGGAAACCGTTTTATTTTATTTTGTTTTATTTTGACTTTTTTGAGTAAAACAAAAGGTGTCTAAAAAAAAAAATTTTGCTGCTGTTTGAAACTGTAAACGAACTTGCCCGATATTTCATTCCAAAATCTAAATCGGCCATTTTATAGAGAATTTAGAAACCTTGCAAAATGATACTAAGAAAATTTCTGTGCGGCCATTCCTTGTCGAGTTATTAAAGTTTTAGAGAATGTGAGCCAACATTTGCGATATGCCCGAATGAAGAAGCTTCAGATGTGTGTCTTTAATCAATTTTATGATTAGTAGTTAGACCCGGAAGAATTATAGGATGCTTCATGTTGGAACTTAAATCAGCGTTCTCCAAACGTCCTCCAACTCTTAGGATTTCACTGTTATCTGAGAACGGAAAAAAATTATTAATATTTCCTTTTCGTAATTGATTGCCCGATTTCAATAATTTAATCTCCTCTTGAAATACTTCATTTCCCAAGCCAACTC
This sequence comes from Tipula vernalis, assembly GCA_958295665.1. Taxonomy (NCBI): domain Eukaryota; kingdom Metazoa; phylum Arthropoda; class Insecta; order Diptera; family Tipulidae; genus Tipula; species Tipula vernalis. Next base: position 250,946,497 of record OY282558.1, read on the forward strand.
TTCCACTGAAACGCTTCCCGTTTTCTATTCGACATTATTTGTACTAGCATTTTGAATAACCTTATTATTCGCGATAGAATTTTTATGATCATATTGAACTTAGACACTCGTTGGTATAATTGATGTAATACATTGGTTTCTTCGGTAGACAAGATATTGACTTTAACTCTCTCAGCTGGTTCGTCGGAGTGCTCGATATTAATTATTTGCTCCGAAAAGGTTATTGGATTAAATTGCAGCCAAGTTGGTCCCTGCCACCACAAATCATAACTTTTAAGTTCACTAGGTTTAATTCCTCGGGATGCACAATCGGCCGGGTTATCACTACAAGGCTAAAGAACCACAACAAGGCGAAGTGAAGAGAATCATCCGATATCTCAAAGGTACCGCGTCGAATAAATTGAAACTTGATTATCCCCAAGAAACACAACTTGTTGGGTTTTCTGATGCTGACTGGGGCGAAGATAGGCAAACACGCAGATCGGACTCTGGTTTTGTTTTCTTTTTTTGGTGGTCCAATTAGCTGGACATGTAAAAATCAACCTTGGTGGTCTGGGCGTCTGGTGAAGGGGGCAACAAAGCTGTGTAGTAATCACCAGCTCCATAACCTTCAGTAGAGTGAGCTCCAGTAGGCTGTTCTGGTTATGTTTTAGGCAGTCCTGTCTGGGGCTCACGACCGCGTGAGGGGTAACCTAATCGTGGTTCGCAGGTGTACGTGCTACCTCCCCGTGGTGACCATCGGTAACTGATTGTTTGTTTACCGAACGTCAGGCTAAAGTATGACGCTAAAGGAAGGAATAACCTTGACAAAAAAAACCAAATACAAGGTGAGACACGTGCGCCGAGGGATGAATGGCCATGGGTTATTTGGTCTCTAGCATGGAACTCCGGATACCTGGTGACCTCCGGTTTCAATTAGCCTTACCACAGTAAGAGGCGCTGCTGTGGTGGGCCTTCTTTTCCTCTCAACAAATCCAAAACTGCATCGATATTTCAGAAATAAAAAAATATGAGGGAGGTGCTTCTCTAAACGCACCAATCTCTGAGAATTTTAATATGGAAACCACGCTATCTGATGATAGCAGTTAACACTCAAGGCGCACAAGTGCCATCATTCTCGGACACCGCATCAGTGTCTACAACCGCCGAAATTAAAAGCAGCCTCGAGGACTTGGAACTCGAGGATAGCAAGAAAAAGAGAAAGAGACTCAGCGGAGCTGCGAAGAAGCGCCTTGCCCATATTAAATTGGCGGGCATTCCTCACGAGGTAGCTCTGGCATAGTGCCAAATTAAAATAAAAGATCGAACGTTCACTACCGTTAAACGGAGCCGGTCAGACGACACGACCCCAAAGAACCCCCCAGCCAAAAGGGAGAAGAAAGAGCCACCTTTGCCAACCGAAGGAAAGGGTAGCTCACAAGATATGACAGATCCGAACCTAGGAGATGGTGGCAGCTCGGACGAGGTGAAGCTAACCCACAAGGACGCAGTGAAGGCCATCAGGTTGGAAATAACCGACCAGGCTTCCCAGAAGTCAAACTAGGTACCAGCCAGATCCTGGCGGAACTACCAATGGACGGCATTAGCCCGACATTTTTAGGATGCCGCACGAGGAATGGATGGTTGACCGTCAACTGTGCTGACAAGGACACGGCGGAGTGGCTAACTGCCATTGTGCCGACCCTAAAGCCAAAGGAAAAGGCCAACCTGAGAGCAGTCGGGGAGGACGAATTACCGCGCCTTAAAATATTCTTCGTATATATTCGTCGTTGCAAAAACGAGGCAAACGAGAAGATACTTCGCCGCTTGGGAGTCCAGAATAAGGAGCTCAGGAACGCAGAGTGGAAAATTCTTGCAAGGAAAGAGAGAATGATCTCCTCCAACTAACCTTGTCGGTGTCGCATAAGACGGCGGAGATTTTAAAGGCCTCCAACTATAAAGTTAACTGACTGTTTGGGGCCGTGTACTTTCGCCCCAAAAAGGATGGTGAGAGGAGTAACAGGGTTGAGAGGACACAGGCACCATCAGCAGGTAGAGCAGGGCTAAATCGCTCCGTGGAAATAGCGACTGGTTACCCAGGCAGCACAACTAACAAATGCTACAACCAACTTGGAATCCCGACTTGCCCGAGTAGAGAGCATGCTGTCTCAACTAGTGGTACGTGAACGAGGCCACTCAATCCCAACATTCCGGAACAATTCAAATTATTTTTCACGGGGACGCCGGAGTACTAGCCGACGAAGGGGAACTGCTATTATCACCATAAGTTCGGCAAGGAAGCGAGAGGATGTTATCTTCCTTGTGTTCAACACCGCGGTAAATTCCCTGTCTACTACCGATTCCAATTCAAAAAATAGATTTTCCGGTCGTGCATGCGGCGAATGATCGGATACTTTTAAACCGCCGCCTATTCATTAGAGATAATACCAATAAAATAATCTTTCTCGTAGACACCGGTGCGGATGTCTCAGAATTGCCATTTAATAATTTCAAGAGAAATTCATCTCGTTCTGACCCTGAGTTAGTGTTGTCAGCTGCTAATGGTTCAATAATTCAAACGTATGGCACTAAATTATTGAACATCGATATCGGTATTAAGCGACAACTTCCACACATTTTCATTTTAGCGTCAGTTGACAGGCCAATTATTGGTGCTGACTTCTTAACTAAATACGGTCTCCTCGTCGATTTAAAATGAAGACGACTCCTTGACTCAATGACGAATATAGCTGTTCAAGCGATGACAGCTCAGGTCAAATCACCTTCGCCTATCCACGCAATTGCAAATAACGATTACGGTTCTTTGCTTAAGATGTTTCCATCTCTTTTAGCTCCACCAGATTATAATCGTCCAGTTAAACACGATGTGGTACATCATATTTTTACCAAGGATCGACTTCCTTTTGCAAAACCACGTCGTTTGGATCCAGTCAAGCACAAGACTGTCCTTGCGGAATTTCAGCATATCGTTCAATTAGGGATATGTAGACCTTCTTCTTCTGAGGTTTCTTCTCCACTTCACATGGTTCAGAAGAAAGACAGTACCGATTGGAGACCATGTGGAGACTATCGTCGATTGAATGCCGTTACCCAACCCGATCGTTATCCGATTCCACATATCCAGAATTTCTCGATGTATCTTCACGGATGCACCGTATTTTCTAAAATTGACCTTGTAAGAGTATATCACTTGATCCCTGTTGCACCCGAAGACGTGCCTAAAACGGCAATTACTATCCCATTTGGTTTATTCGAGTTTACTCGAATGCCTTTCGGACTTCGGAACGCTGCACAAACATTCCAACGCTTCATAAATGAAGTGGTCAAAGGTCTTGATTTTGTTTTCACATATATTGATGATATACTTGTAGCCAGTCAGAATGAGGAAAAGCATAAAATACATCTCAAGAAACTTTTTGAGAGATTGTCCGAGTTTGGAGTAAATATACAAACTTCAAAATGTCAATTAGGTGTTCATGCTTTAGAATTCCTCAGCCACCAAATCACTGCAGATGGCATAAAACCTTCATCACGGCGAGTAGACGCCATTCAAAAATTAGTATCCCAACATCCATCAGAAAAATTCAACAATTCGTCGGAATGGTCAATTATTACCGTCGATTCATTCCAAGGTTAGCCGAATTGTTGTCTCCAATTCATGCGCAACTGGCAAAACTTAATAAGATGCCAAGAACTCAAAAGAATGTTTCATGGCCAGAAGACTGCGAAGCAGCATTTGGAAAAATCAAGAGCGCACTTGCAAATGTTAGCACATCCCATTGACGACACTAGATACAGTATAGCATCTGATGCGTCAAATGAAGCTGTAGGAGCTGTATTACAGCAATGGTATAATGGATGTTGGCAACCTTTAGGATTCTTTTCCCGCAAGCTAAGTGAAAGAGAGAAAAAGTATTCCACCTTTGACAGGGAACTTTTGGGAGTTTATCTTTCCATTAAGCACTTCAGATATTTTGTGGAAGGTAGACAATTTATTGTTTTTACAATAGTCTCTCTGAGTGATAAAAATCCATGGCAACTAAGGTAACTTGACTATATCGCTCAGTTTACGACGGACATTAGACATATTTCCGGCAAGGACAATGTGGTTGCAGACACTTTGTCGCGATCATGTGACCACATTGAAAACGTGCAAATCGTCACACTAGGTCAGACTCAGCAGTCTGACGATGAGCTGCAACAATTGTTAAGTTCATCGCGTCCCGCGAGTTCGAAATTCAAACTAGAACTCATCGTCCTTCCTGATCTACAACTTTATTGTGAAACATCAACAGGTAAAAGTCGTCCGTTTGTCTCAGCTAATCAAAGACGTGCAGTTTTCGATGCGTTGCACGGTCTTTCTCATCCAAGTGTCAGAGCATCTAGGAAATTAGTCTCAGCGAGGTACTTTTGGCCAAAAATGAATGCTGATGTTACGAGATGGGCAAAAGAATGCGTTGGTTGTCAAAAGAGCAAAGTTCATCGACACACGAGATCAGAACCGGGTCGATTTGAGTTACCATCAAGCAGATTCGAACATATACACATGGACGTCGTCGGACCTCTTCCACCGTCAGAAAATAATAGGTATATACTTACCATAGTTGATAGATTTACCCGATGGCCTGAAGCATACCCTATTCAAGAAAGTACCGCTGCCACTATTGCTAAGACTTTCGTCGAGCTATACATTTCAAGATTTGGGATACCACTTGAAATAACGACGGATCAAGGTAGCCCCTTTGAGAGTAAGCTCTTTGCTGAATTAACGCGAATATTAGGCGCACATAGAATTCGTACCACTGCTTATCATCCACAAGCAAATGGTATGGTCGAACGATTTCACCGACAACTATGTAAATGCTTCGCTCAAACCTCGCAGTAATACTGTACATTAGAGTACCGAGTTACTCCTTGACATGCTGGGAATACGAGCATCTGTAAAAGAGGATTTACAGTGTTCACCAGCAGAACTAGTACATGGACAAGCTTTACGGCTTCCAGGAGAATTTTTCGCAACCAGTACTGAAACGGATCTCAACCCAACAGACTTTGCAGAAAAACTTCGTGCGAATATGCGCAACTTAATACCTACTGATACTGGCAAGTCAACTACTCCTTCTGTTTTTATTCCTAAAGACTTAGAGAATTGCGAGCATGTTTTCGTTCGTATTGACAGAGTACGAACGGGCCTATCACCGCCGTACGAAGGACCGTATAAGGTAATTCGTCGTTTTAGGAAACATTTTGTTCTGGACATAAATGGAAAGAATAGTAATGTTTCCATTGACAGAATAAAACCAGCTTATGGTATCCTAGCTGCGACTAACGTGGAACGTAGCCATACAAAATCATCGGTCAGTTTTCAATTACCGATTCGCTGAATTAACTTTTTCTTGGGGGGTGTTCTTATTTGAGGGGGAGTGATGTGGTGACTTGTCATGCACCACATTAGTAAAAATAATATTTGTTTCCATCGGTGTATTTTCAACATTAACCGCATTATCATTATTTGGAGTACATAAGAGCAACAACAACAAAACCAGAAAAAGATCATCAGTCCAAATACACCAGTCTCGCGAAAATAAAATAAATTAAAATATTAAATATAAAATATATTAATCATTCCAATTTTTGTTCGTGGTTCGAGAAATCGGTACGGTTGTTGCGTCGGGTATATAAATAAAATAAAGTTATTCAATAATTTAATATGTGATTTAATGATAATAATACTTAAATAAAAACTATGAAATAAATATGCACTAGTCGGAATAAAAATGTTAACAAATAGTAAATCTAATTAGTAAATAAAATTGTTAATGAAAGTGTTAATAAAAGATCATAAATTGGAAAAGCAAAAGTGTACGGAATTGTTTCATTGAATCACAGTGTGCAAATTAAAACATTTTGCGTGTCTAAAAAAATAGAACATTAAGTGCGAAAATAATAAATGTTGACTTACGGTAGTGGAAATAGCGCACCAATTCCATTACCACAGATAGTAAGTACAACAAGGTGAGCAACTTTTTGAATACTGTTCATCAAATAATATTGCTATAAATAATACAGGGAACGAGCCGACCTTTGTGAATGCCATTAGAAGGGAGGTGTTGGACCTTACTATGTCTGACATGGGTACCTCCAGCACAGTCCAGAATTGGCATGTATCGGGGGAAGCATCTTTGTCGGATCATAGGTGTATAAGATTTGATATTAGAACCCCCCAAATAACAGAAGCTGCGGTAAGAATACCTAAAGGTACGGACTGGGCTGTCTTTACCAATAAACTACAAGACAATGTAGGGAGTTTACAGAACTCTATCGGCTCTGTTGCAGAGCTCGATAGAGTTGTTGATAATCTCACTAGTGCAATTATTGATACCTATCACTCAAGTTCTCCTGAGGTGCGTGTTAGAGGAACTAGGGATGTTCCTTGGTGGACCTCCGCCCTGGAGACTAAAACAAAAACAGTGCGTAAGCTCTTTAACAGAGCAAAAATAACAGATGACTGGGCAGCGTATCGAACTGCCCTCACCCAGTATAATGAGACTCTGAGGAAGAGCAAAAGAGAGAGCTGGAGAACTTTTTGCGGGAAGATAGACGAGATTCCGGCAGCTTGCTGACTCCAAAAAGCCCTCGCATTAGATCATAAAAACCCTCTGGGCTCAGTAAGAAGGCTGAACAGGACTTAACATATTTGTTGTTTACTCGTGGACTAATATCACCAATAAAAACATTGTATATAATAAAACACAAAATTTCACGTGGTAATCACGTTAAAGAAAGTGACAAAACCGAAATATTGTGTTTTATTATATACAATTTTTATTTTTTTTCTGGACAGGACCTTAACCACATTAAGGGAAGAGACTCTTGAATGTCTGGTGGAGGGACACTTTCCGGAGGGCACAATCATTGCGGGTCGGGAGGACCCTGATATGAGCGTGGTGCATCCATATCTAGTCCCAAGGGGGCCTACAAGCGAGCGATGGAAATCTTCACCCCTGGAGAGTTGCGCTGGGCTATCAATTCATTTGGTCCCTTTAAGTCTCCAGGAGGGGATGGAATCTATCCTAGTTTCCTTCAACGAGGCCTGGATGTATTGGAGCCCCACCTAATCAAATTATATAGGGCCAGCTTTAGTCTGGAATACATCCCCGGATGCTGGACGGAGGTAAGGGTCATATTCATACGAAAAAATGGAAATAAATCCCCCGAGGACATTAGGTCCTACAGACCTATTAGCCTTACATCATTTATATTTAAAACCATGGAAAAAATATTGGGCCTATATATCAGACTCAATACAATCCAAAGATGTCCTCTAAATCCTAGCAAACATGCTTATCAGGTGGGCAAATCTACGGAGACAGCCTTGCATAATTAACATCGGGAATCGAGGATACTAGGCACTGTCGCCGTTACTGTGGCTCTGGGTAATAAAACACTTGCTCGCTAGTTTGAGGAATTCTCGAATATCAATCATTGCCTATGCTGATGATCTGGTGCTGATGGTCAGGGGCAAATTTGAAAGCACAATAGCTGAGCGTATGCAATATGCTCTAAGATTGGTAAACGACTAGTGTGTTGAAGTTGGTCTTAGCGTCAATTCCAAAAAAATAACATGTACTCTCTTCACAAATCGGAGGAGAATTTCCTTTGAGGAAAGGAAATTCTCCTTCGATTTGTGAAGAGAGTACATGTATCATAAGACCAATGATATCTTATGCGGCGTTTATATGGTGGCCAAAGACAGAGCAAATAAATGCTCGTTCAGCTTTGGATCAAATTCAAAGATTAATATGTTTGGGCGCAATGGGAGCAATTAGGACTTGCCCTACTGCTGCCCTTGAAAGACTGCTGGGACTCTTACCACTTCACATACATTACATGTCAAAAGTGTGGCAGGTTTGAGAGCCATAAAACTGAAGGTAACAAGTCAGATTAGACTGACTAGTTCGGGACACAATAGCATCCTGGATAAACTAAACTTGGCAGACGATATTGCCCAGCTATCAGATATGATGGTAAAGACTATTGACTGCCGGAGGAACTTCACGATCTGGATACCCGAAAGGGACATGGTGGGGAACATCATTTCCTCCTTACCAAAGCACGCATCGGTGTGGTAGGCCGATGGGTCAAAAACAAACGAGGGCACGGGTGCGGGGGCTGTGGGCCCGGTTTCAGGCTCTGTATACCGTTGGGAAGACCCCTATGGTTTTCCAGGCAGAAACCGTGGCCATCGAGACTAGCGTGCTTCAGTGCCTCAAAAAGAAGTATATAATAATGGAAATCTACATAATCACCGATAGCCAGGCTGTTTCATTAGCCCTGGCAGCTCCGGTGTTCAGCTCTAAACTGACATGGAGCTGCTACAGCAACCTTAGAAGGCTGGATAGGGACAACAAGGTTACCCTCTTGTGGTCCCCCGGCCACTCTAATATACCAGGAAATAAGGCCGCAGACACCTGTGCAAAAGAGGGTGCGGGTGGCATCTACTACGGCCCCGACCCTAGCGTTGCCTATTCCAAAGGCCATGTAGCGAGGAGAGTCCTCTTCTGGGAGCAGAGATGTTCTGCTTCACTGGGAGTCATCTCGGGGAATGAGACAGACAAAGAAGCTCCTAAATTACAAGATTACACACTTACAGAATATAATCAGATTGGATCGATCATCTTTGAAACCCCTCATATGGTATTTGACAGGACATGGTCCCTTTAACTACCATCTATTCACAATGGGGAAAACCCCATCAGAGAACTGCAGGTTCTGTAATCTGGGAAGAGAAACATCCGAACATTTGCTGTTCGAGTGCAGTGAAATCGCCCTAAGAAGAATTAAAATACTCAATGCCTACTCTGTTCAGTGGCCTCACGCCGACCCTGTGGATGTGGGCGTTCTGGACCTACATTTCACATAGATTGATTTCTCTATTCTTACACGGGGATGCACAATAGATCTTGCTGGTCGAAGTGCACAGGGTTCCTCTTACCGACCCACCATCTTTTTAAAAAAAAAAAATAATAAAAACAAAAAAAAAAAAAGCAAACTTGCGTTGCTCAATCATCAACAGAAGCCGAATTCATCGCTCTTGCTAAGGCTTCAAAGGAATGCATGTGGCTAGGCAACATTCTAAGTGATTTCTCTATTCCAATAAGCGGACCAACAACCATAAACGAGGATAATCAAAGTTGCATTCAAATAGTTCACGATGAAAAGTTCAATATGCGCACAAAACATATTGACATAAAATCGCATCATACCAAGGACAACATTGAAAAGGGAATTTTTAAGATCGTATTGTGCCCGTCGGGTGAGAATACTGCTGATATTTTAACGAAACCATTACAAAAAGCTAAATTTGTTGAGCTAAAGTCCAAATTCAATTTGAACTAAAAGTATATTATCGCCTATCGTATGGATTGAGGAGAAAACTTATTAGAAAGTAGATTTAAAAATATAATTTAATATATGTTAATTAAGGAGGAGTGTTAGAAGTGTAATTTCCATATTACTACATATCATTCTATTGTATTGTTTACTTATCATTCTCTCTGAAACCTTACTTTCTACATGTACAACACACGTAAAATCTTTTGAATAAAATAAAATAATAATCCTGAATCTTCCGAATTATAATTAACTAAAATACTTGTTTGTATTCAGATTCCATCATTTTCTGGATGCTGCTTTTATCGGAAATCTCCCACTTGGCCACATTGATTCGGCTTATGTGGTGGAAAACATTTCTATAAATGTTCCAAACAGGACATTGCGTAATCACCTATATTTGGCGCTAGAACATCATTCCACCAATTATGGCAATAATAACCCAATCAATAGATTTGCAAAATCATTCAATAATGGCTCATCAATTCGATTTTAATCTATCAAAAAATAATTTCAAAATAAAATTTAAAAATCTATTTCTTAAATTTATGATTAATTTTTCTGGCAGCTTTAACTTTAAAGAACACAATTCAATTTATTTTAAATTTTAAGTTAATCTTATTATTTTTTAAATCTCTTGTCTTGCTTTAAATTAATTTTAAATTTTAACTTTGTTAATAATCTATGTATTGATGATTATTTTTTTTTTTTTATATGAACTCATAAATTTTGAGGAAAAAATCGATTTCTTTATTTAAATAAATTGAGATATGCGGCCCGCGGGCCCGTAAATACAGCAAAATAATTACCGCGTTATCCGGCTGATTTTTTTTTTTTGTTTTGTAATTGAAAATACTCATTTGGTTTGGAAAAGTCCGGTTTAGAGGTATATTGAAAATACTGTACTCAATTCCGATGTCTGATCAATTTCAGCTCTGCCAAACAGACTTAATTATTCAATTCTTAAGTCTCTCTATATATGTTCAATTAAAAAACACAAATAAAATTCTACAAATTTAAATAGTTGAAAATGTTGATTCTCCAAATATTTAAACAAAAAGACTAGACCAAAAGGGAAATTGGAAGATGAAATTACAGATACCAGAACAATAACAACATAATGCTGGCCCAACGATAGTTTCATATAGTTTTCAAATAAATTGTGCAGCCAACATCTCGAGTGTCCCCACCGAATTTTGTGGCAAGTACTAAAAAAGTACTAACACAAAAAATATACCTGGGAGGAAACTTCAACAAATCTATCCATTTTGTGGGTCAATAAAAGTGTAAATATTGTTTTTTCTTTCCTAAAATTGAATTTATTTTGTTGGTTCCGTAATAATTTCAAATTTTCACCATTTCGATTGTAGCGGGGCAGATATTGGCTACATGTATGAAGTTAGCAACTTGCAGTCAATTCTAATTCTATTGTCTATATACCTTTTGCACATTGCACTCACTTTTATTCCATAATACAAACTCTTTCCTTTTTTTTATATGAACTCACAGCCAAAAAATGTTATACTAATATACCCCCAAGCCACTCGAAGGACCATGTGAACTTTTCCTTTGACTATAATTCAAATGAATCCAACACCTGCAGCGCCTACGTCTCTAACTTGTGAAATAATCGAACTAAAAGGTTCGTTAAACTTCCATAATTTGTACATAAACAATCGAATTTTGTACATAACAACAATTTTTTTTTTTTATCTTATACAAAAAATTTGATGATAAAATTTTAAACGCCAAAGTTAAATTATAAAATATATATTACAACTAAACAATATCCATTTTAAATTAAGTTTTATCAGAAAGTATGGGAATATATTATGATACTTTCTGGTTTTATGTAATAAAATTTATTCGTCCAAGTTTCAAACCATTCATCGATTATAAACTTTAAAAGGTGACATCTACAGATAAAGTTGGAAACATAATAATAATTTACAGTTGAGTACCTGAATTTGAATTTGAGTTATCGCGGTAGAGTTCTAGTTATCGTGGTAAGCAATTGCTGCCATCTAACGAAAAGTTAGGTAGTAGTAAAGGTTGGCAGTCTGTTAGTTTTTATTTTGGCCACCCAAACGCGTAGTCGCTGAAGATGTTGAATACACTTTTTATTTGAAAAACATATGTAACTGTCATTAAGCTGGCGGTTCATTTATTATGTAATCAAAGTATTTTTCATTTAGAACAGATTTTTTTGCCGAGTGAAGGGCACAAAGAAGACCTTTTCTATTCTGTTATCAAATTTGCTGGAGCTGCTGCTTTTAAAATTTATGTTTCGAAACAATTCATCTTGATCCAATAAAACATCCAGCCACATTTTTATATAATACTACAACTGGCTTCCTTACCTAAGAATTTCTGCTTAGGCTCCAGTCATCCATACCAAATTTATATAGACATTTGCGGGCAGGAATTGAATGTATACTCGGTAAACAACTGTTAGTAATTATAACGAACTACGAACAGAGGGCATTTGGAGTGATGCGCGTTAGCGCTGCGCGAAAAGCATATTACTAAATATATTATATATTTTGATTGCCTTCCAGTCACTTTACTTGCTTGACGTGCAGTCCTTGCACAAAAATCAAGGCAGTTCGGGGCTGACATGTTATAATCATCATTTTTTTCGCTTCGATGCATTTTCGACAGAGTAACGGTATCTTACAACTAAATTATTTTAAAATTTTATATTTTTAACAAAGGAATACAATTATTCTATGGAAAAAGCATCGAAGCGAAAAAAGGTTTTCTTTTTAAAATTTTTTCCTGTACATATTCAGAAAAATGTTATTGTTTGACTATATATAAGTGGTGAAAAATTGTAGTTTTCTTTTCTCATCCTACCTGAAAATGTAGAGAGATTTTCTTCTATGATTTTTCAATCATTAATTCTAAAGAAATTGAGGACGCAAATTATCGAATAATATATTCAATTTGAGTGAATTTTAGTTCATAAATATTTAAGTCAAAATGATTAAATTTACATTATTTCTTAAGGGAAATTAAAAGAAGAAGTCTCCTATTAGTTTAAGAAGGTGTCGGAAATATGTGCATGTATTGACATTTCTATTTTATTTTGTTATTCTGTGTGGTTCACACAACAGTAAAGATTTTGGTTCGATTACAGAACAATATCTGTAATAGCAAAAAGTCATTTTGATATCTACATCATACGAAGTGAATACTCGCTTTAAATTAATTAAACTCAATAATTCAAAATTTAATGACTGTGTTGTGTACAAAGAAATTTTCTCGAAATAAACAATAATCACAACCGTATTACGGGCTTTTTCTTTTAGTTTATAGGATAACGTTAGGTGTGTTTAGCCACAGAATAATAAACAACCAGAAGAGACATTACGTGGATCAAGAAATTTTTGCTCTTACCTTATATTTTATATGTTAATGTTATATTTTCAGCCACTGAACTACAACTTAACACTGAAAATTATACCTTCGCCAAACCAAGGTCAAGAAAATTAGTCCATATTTCTCCATATAAAAACCGCATTAAGCCGCTTCTGGGTATTCTGTGGTTTAGCTTTTGATCCGAAAAACGAGAAAATACACGAAAGCCATGTAGGTTAAGCAAAATTCAGCATATCCGTGAATTTGTGCTTAGTTTTGAATTTACCAAAAGAATTATTTATTTTTGTTTATATTAGATTATCATTATTTTTTAAATGAACTACATACTCCTTTTTTTACATCTAGTAATTGACTTTAACTGCAACGAAACGTGTGATTTTTGATTTTATTATAATAAAATGTAAGTTTTATAAATTTGGAGGGATACCGTCATGTCCTCGAAAATAAAAGTTCCCAAAAGATACAAAGTAAACTGCTTCATTAAAAAGAAAGACCTCATTAACTTTTTATTAACTACAACATGAAATCAAAAAGATGCTGCATGAATTTTAAAATTTCCACAAATCGCCAAGGTGGGGCCCATTAAAACACTTGCGATTCGGATATGTTTTGTATTTTTTAGCGGAGCTGGGGATTTTTTTGTTTGGGAAAACGATATCAAACCAAATTTTGGCTTTGGCAACAAAACATTTAAAATGAAGTGTTTTGTCATATGGTCACGTGGATATATTCAAAGAGTAAACAAATGTATTAACAAATAATTCGGCCTAAAAATAATATGTATTCAATTTCTGTTCAAAAATCGATAAAATATAGACAGTTCTAGGATGCAAGGAATTAGAATCGTCTAACTCTAAAATTATATAATATACAATCATTTAAAATAAAAATGGGCATTTCGGGTACATAAGGTTTAAGCGAAAACACAACTAGCGGCGGCTGTGAGCAGCAGACTTAAATAGAAGGTAATCTGCTTCCGTGAGGATTAAAAACCGTAGTTTGAGCGTTTTACTCGTTGAAATAGATCGAGATAAAAACAATAATTATGTTGGTTTTGGTTAAACATTTAAAAAAAACCAAAACAAATACTTTTCTGCAGAAGACCAAAAAAAGAATTTTTTTGTAAAAATTTAAAAAAAATCTAAGGGGCCTAATCGTATAACATAAATAAGACCACTGTTAAAAACATAAACAAGTTTAAAAAAAAAACAAATTGGGAGCTTGTTACAATTACTTAAACATATGGTAGTTAAGCCCGATTTAGAAATTTATGTAGGTATATTGAAATTTTAAATTAAATATTTTGGTATGATTAATAAAGTTTCCCATACAGGTAAAGTTTCAAAATTTGGAATTAAAAAACTGTTAGGCGACTCAAAAGATTGCCTTATGGTATTGGTTGGAGTGGATTTCTAAAATTTAGAAGTGACCAACGAAGACATAACCAAATGTAGGTACAATGAATTAAATACAATGTTATAAAGGTAATGTGTGCAATAAATAATTAACAAAGGATTGCGGTATATCAAAGGCGTGTGTAATAAAAACTGTGCACCTACTCGTATATACAAAACAATTATATAAACATAACTATATTAAATACACATAGACTAAAAAAAGAATAAAAAGAAACATAAAAAAGCGAATACCAAATAGATACACTTAAAAAATAAAACGATCTAATCACACGCGTCTTTTTTTAATAGCAGTAAATACAGTTCCTTTCCGTACCTTTCTAGTAAACGGCGTTTTAATTCAGGCGGATACGTAACGTAAATATAATGTTCACTCTATCCCAGATCACCATAATCACTAGGCGCCGCATAATATTCTTCTCGAAATCCGGGAATATTTGGATGTGATGCCGATTGTAATGATTGATGTTGATTATTTATCATTGCTTGTTGATGGTGTTGCTGACTACCAATATGCTCCCAACTCCACCCGCGCTATTGCTACTACCACTGCCACTAATTTGATTATTAATGCTAGATGTTTGAATAATTGCTGCAACCGATGATGATGGTGATAACGATTGATTTATCAAACTCGCTTTTATATTTGCGTTCAATGCGGCAGATGAATGCGATGATTGATGATGATGATGAAGATTGTAATAATTTGTGACAGATGATTTTGATTGTTGCCGAATATGTGTTGGGCTGGAATGGGCGGTTACTTCAGTACTTGCTGAGTAAATACTTTGATCATCATTTCCACTACTTCACGCACGATCCGAAATTAGATTGTATTTTTTGTCGAGTGTAATTTATGTGATAGAGGATTGTGTGATGATGGTGGTTGTTAAAAAAAATAAATTTATAATCTTTTTTGAACATTTTTTGAATTCTTTTTAAGAATTTTTTCATAATGAAATTTAAAATATTTGTACTTACTCAAATAATACCCAAATTATATAATAACAGAAACATACGCCAAGCGATAATACCATTACTAAAACAAATATAAGCCTCCAAGGAAATGATCTAGGTTCGGGCGATCCATCCTCCCAGTATCGATCACTGGTTAGATACCAGCATACAGCACGATTTAATTCGTCTGCAACACAACGAAAAAATCGTTAAATTCAAAACAAAAAGTTGTTTTAAGATTGGTTTACCTTCCATTTCACAAAAATCCTGCTCCGACAAATGCATTAGTAGTCCAGCAATACAATCGCGCACTAAAATTTCACATGGAATTTTTAATTTATCTAAATCTTCTGTTCTACAATTCGCTTTTAATTTTTGTAATTCCGATATTCGTTGCTGTTTTCGATCAACTGGCGGCAGCGCCGAATCTACCAGATCTTTTTCACAAGACATTGTTATGTTATTATCGTTTTCTTCTTCACCGTCATTAGCGTCTAGCGAGTTTTCGCTAGTCATTTCTTTTTCTATAAAAGCCACTTATTCATAGATGTACTAAATGTTATTTTAAAATTATTACCTTCAGTTGAATCGGCTTGTGCTTGTCCAGAACCTTGCTCCGATTTATCACAGTGCTTTTCATTCACTTGGTTATTATCACTTTGTTGTGAACCTACTACGATATTATCAGCCCCACTTGATTCTGCGGTTGATAAAGTATTCGATTCTCGTGAGTATGATGGTGAAAATACAGCTCTGAAATTCAATAGTGAGCAACTCATTGGCATAAATCAAAGGGTATTTTATACCTTAATTTGGCAAGATCACGCGGTCCTGATGAGCTTAGCGCAGTCTGATAAGCAGTCGATTCACTCCAAATTTCAATGTCCGTTGATATTATCGTTGAATCACCGAACAATAATGTAGAATCTTGCACTACCAGCACTTGACATCTCATAATATCATAATAATCTGAAAGACAAACAGCATCCTCCACCTAGGTGGGAGATAATCATAATTAGTTATGTAAAGTAAACGCCAGCTAAAACAGTTACAACATAATAATAACGGAACCCATTTTTAGTAAAAACTAAAGTAGGTATCTAGTACTATGATTCTATAATAGTAATAGGTACTATGAGTAGGTACTATGATTCTATAATAGTAATAATAATAGTAATTAAAAATACAAAAACAACTCCTAACTACCATATTGATTTTTGTTTTATGCCTTGTTTCAAAATGTAAATCCAAATATTTTTCTTCAAAAAAACTTTTACCACAAAAGCCACATGCCCATTGACTGGACCGATGCTGCTTTTTAGCAGATTGCTGTGGCCCAAATATATCGCGCAATGGATGAAAAGGACATTCCATTGGCAATTTGACTTGGTATTTCTCAAGTATCGATATCCATTTAGACTGGACTATTTTACGTACCACTCGTGAACTTTTTCTAGAACACGATATTTTGAAAACACTTGGACCCGGCCATGGTATTAGCGACAGAAAACATATAACTATCACCTGAAAAAGAAAAAAAGCAAAATAATGAGCTTCATGGAAGGGTAGCTTATTCCAAATTTTTTATTAAATGTAGTACATTTAGAAAACCTATTTAATGGCTGTATGATACTCACTTTTTTTCAAGTACAATAAAGTGCTGCAAAACTAGTAAAGCGAAACAGAGAAGGGTAGTGTAGACAATACTATAGGCAAATATTTTGAAGTTTCGGATAAACAAAATTTGTAAATAGAATCAACATTTTTTTTGTGTTGGACCATATTATTGAATTAATTTGCATTAGCTGCCGCAATTAATTGAAACGAATATGTTAAGTTAATTTTTATATTTACAAAAAAATGCACGTTTCAAATATTTTGGCAAACAATTAACAATGCAAACCCAAAATTGTATTTCAGTATCAAAAGAAAAATCTAAAAAAGGGGGAAAAAATCATAACAATAATGGCGAACAAAAATGGAAAAATTGTTTACTAAATTTATTTTAAAAATAAACAAATAAATTCTCTTTGGTATACAAAATACAAATATTTTCTCTAATATTTCGGAAATGTCAGAAAAAAGTATGTAATGTCAAAAAAAAGAATCAAATCCAATTCTTTTTTTGCTATAATTGCTCGATTAACTGCTAGAAAAGTTGAGCTACCACTTTTTTTTTGACGTTTCTATATTTTTTCCAAATCTATGGTGTATACACTCACTCTCACAAATATTTTGTATATTTATTTTTTATCTCACTCCGTTTGTCTTACCTAGTCACTGAAAAAGTGGGAAAAAAAGTGAGTATCATACAGCCATAAGCAATTTATTGTTTGATGTTAGATTGGTCGAAATAATAAATAGAGATCAATATGCGTGGCCGCTTATTATTATATCAATAGAGTGATATTCCAGTTAAAACTCACTGCCCGCTAAGCAATTTAAGCGAATTCGCAAAATACGTCGCATAAGCTTACAATAGCTGTATTTCCATGAGAAAAATTTAATTCGAATTATTTTTTCTCATGAAAACAAGTCGCGAATTATTTTTTTGAATTGAAATAGAAAAACATAAAGAAAGAGCAATTTGGCATCTGGTGTCAGGTAGTATAACTAAAATTAGGAATGAATTAAATAATTCAAACTTTTGGTATGAATTATTTAATTCGTGTCGCGTGCAATTGTTGTTGTAAAATTTTCATGGAAATAAGACTTATAAGCGTATTACTTTTTTGCTTTTCACTAATACATTCTCAAATTAAATAAAATATATGTAGTACAAAAATACCTCGCAAACAAACTTAATTATGTATCATGATACTTTTATTGACGGTACCTTTGGTTAAGGCACACCTTCTTCTTAATAGGAAATCTAAAAACTCTTGTAAAGTTGGAAAGTCAGTTTCCGCCGTTTTGTATTTCCATACTTGCTGAGTTTCTTCATCTAGCTTCTCGAGTATAATATTTGTTAACCGCAAGGGTCTCGTGATTCTGCGTCTTGACCCAAAGCCTTGAGCCTTCTTAAGTCGAGATTGTCATGTGTTGTCATGTAGTTGGGTTAGACTTGAGTCAGTGCTCTTGGATGATTTCGGTTGGTTAATGAGACACTTGATGTACGATTCAACTATTGGTTTCTTTTTATTAAAACATTTAACCAATCTTTGATAGGCTTCTATATAGCTTACATCGTCTACCAGAAAGTGTTTTATTAAATCGTATGCATTGCCCTTCAGTAAACCCTTGAGGTACTCGAATTTCTGAGCAGGCGTCATGCAAACGTTTTCATGTATAGTGGAAGTATAAATATTAAAAAATTACTGCCACTCTTGTAAGTTGCCATCAAAACTTGGCATTGACAAAGTAGGCAGTTTAAAATCTGGTGTAGTGTGAACAGCCTTGCTTTTAAGTGATTCATCCATTTTTGGGTTAGGATCAACGATATTACGGATAGACGCCTGTATCTTGGTTATGATTTTAAAATAACTATCATCGATGGCATCCATCTCAAGATCAAAAATCGAATCAATATCAAAAATATAATCTTCCACCTCTACAAACTTTGAGTACAATTTAAGCACGTGGTCTAACCTAGTTTTTAGCTCATCGTATGATAATTCATTACTATTCGCGTCTACGTAATTGGTCATTTTGGTTAATCGACCTTTAATTATTGACTTTCGTTTAGCTAATTTTTCCATTTTCTACACTATACACTGTTCACTTATATAATGAAATATATACTTAACAATCTGGATCGTGATGACTGCTGCGACTCTTCTGGAAAATTCCTCAAAATCCCACGTGGCCAAATCTCAATCGTCTTGCAATCTCAATCTCGGTTTATAATTTCCTTCAGTCCTGCGCTGGTATGAATTGTTGGTTGAAAAATAGCCGGTTGTTGATAACACGTGCCTGATTTTAGGTTAATATCAACCAATCCCACGCTATCCGGATCCGGTTCGAAGGACCAGAAAATAATGGTGAAATAAATAATTGAGGTGCGTCGAATCAGACGAAAATAATTCACCAAATGATCAAAGTGAAACAAACGATCAATTCACAAAATAATACGCCGTACTGGTTTCGTTTGTGGTTATTTTTAATTTTTATTATAAAATAATTAATTTCCCTTTATTTTATTTGACACATCAAGTTCAAGAATTCGACAAGTAATGTTACTTTTTATTTTAGTAATTACAACAAATTATAATTTTAGTACAATGGCAATTTTGATTTAGTACAATTACAGCAAATTATAGCAATTACCCAACTCAAGGATAACAAAACTGAAAAATTCAACCGGTTATCAATTTTTGTCCGTTTTTCAGACGAAAAAATCGGAAAATGATGAAATTTGATTTCCAACTTTCAACACATGTAGCGTTGGAGTACAAACGTATTTTTGTTTCTGTAGACGCCATTACGATTGCGTTATACATTAATAGTTGATGTGATTGTTTAATTAACAAATCGAAATCGACTGAAACTGAGATTGATTTGAAATTAGCTAATAGTATTACGATATTTAAGTATATCGATGATAAAGATGTTTATCAAAAATTTTACAGTAAAATGTTAGTGAAAAGGTGAGTGTGTTTTAGAGTGCAACGTTGTGATACGTAATCATTGTGTTGGTTTAGAAACATAAATTGGTGTTCAAATACTGGATACTACTTTCACTGAAACAATTCTTTTAATTCATCAATTTTTATTTTATTTTTGTTTTTAGATTAATTCATGAACAATCGCACAGCATGGACTCAGACGAATCAATAAACACTCGCTTAAAACATGCGTGAGTTACATTCTATACCAAGAATGCAAACACAAACCAACAACAACAACAAGTAACCACATCTAATACCGAGAATGCAAATACAGAAAACAATAATGCACATAACGTTATTTTATTTTAAAAACATAATTATGTACTTACCAATCTAGCTTACCATATGTATTTCCAAGAACTAAATAAGTTCGATTAAATATGTTCATGATTATTCAAGAACTAAATATGTTCGATTAAATTATAAAACCGATTTTCCAAGAACTAAATATGTTCGATTAAATTATAATAAATATATTTCTAAGAAATCAAATATTGTATAGTATAAAATAAGAAATTATAATAAATTAAATTCAGTAATTATTGTCATTCTAAAGAATGAGTTACAAATAAATTACAGTACAAAATAAATCTTTTATTTTAAAAATAACAAGAGACATGTTTCGTGTGGCGATGAATTTACAAATAATTACACATTTGCGATACCTCAATAATTTGAAAAATCCATTGGAATGTTTGAGAAACGTACGTACGTTTTTAGTAGCTTTGCGCCGATTTATTTTCCGTCGTGGTTTTCCAAGTGACATTTATAGCGACGGCGGCTCAACTTTTGTTGGTGCCGATCTTGAGCTAAAGGAGGTTTACCGTCTCATAGATAATAATTCCGATACTAAAGCAAATGTTCTTTTAAAGGAAAGAATCAACTGGCACTTCAACCGACCTAATGCACCACACTTCGGCGGACTATGGGAGGCGGCAGAGAAATCGCTCAAATTCCATTTAAGAAGGATGACCGGCAAACAAATACTCACCTACGATTAATTGCACATCGTACTTACCTAAATTGTGGCAATGCTAAATTCGAGGCGCCTGTGCAAGGCGAGTAGTGACGAGTTGGATATACTAACGCCTGCACATTTTCTGATCGGTCATTCTGCCAATTATATTCCTGAAATTGACATAACATCATACAAAATATCGCTTAGTACGCGTTGGAATGCCGATCCGATATCAACAGTAACCCAATATTCCTTAAAGTATATGCTGAAGGAGGAAAGGTGATTTACCTGAAGAAAGCGAGATATACGTAGTTTAAATAATTGTTTGAAATTAAAATATGTGTCAAAGGGTAAGCACTTTCCAAAAATATGCGTAGCATTGAGTCACAGGCGAATAATTTACTATAATTTACCTCCTTAATTGTTTAAGATGGGACTTACTTAATCGGACCAGTCTATCCACAGTAAACTTGAATCTTAGACTTTTTTGATTGTAACTGGTTTTTGTTCACTTGCCATATTGTATTTATACAGTAAAAAGTGATATACAATATTACAGAGATTATTTAAGAAATTGAAAAATGCAATTTCATTTTGAAAGCGAGCTTCAGTTTCTGAATCTGATAAAGCTGTAAACTATAATAAACGTGTGATTAATCTAAATCGATCCAATTTGTTTTGCTCAATGATTTGTTTTTTGATAAATGGTCATTACCTTTGGAAGATGATCTAGCATAAACTCAAATCAATCAAAGAAAATTTCCTTTTAACGTGAAATTCTTTCGCTCGAGTCACAATTGATTTTATTTTATCTTCATGCGAACTTTAACAGGATGAATCAGCTGTTTTTTATTAAAAGTGATAGTTTCATTGGCCAGATCGCACATAACAAATTCAAAATCGAAGTTACCTTTCTCTAATTTAAACTGGTAGTTGTATGAAATGAAGTTTGTCATTTAAAAATAATTCCTTGTAGATTTTCAATAAAATATCTCCATTTAACCTGCTTGTTTTTTTTTTTAATGTATTCTGCTTTAACCAATCTAAGCCAACTCTTAAGCAGTTTCTTTAGAGGACACACTGCTAAATGTCCGAGTTATGTAGACCATATAGGAGTGACACATGAAAGATGGTTTAGTGCTCATATTTGTATTTATCTTCTTCAACGAAAGTCAGCAAATCAAGAAAAATCCAAGCCATAACTTCACCGTTCCGTTTGAAACCTTCTTCCCAAATATAAGAATCCGAGAGAAAGCCACCAACACAATAAAATCTTATGAGTTTAATTTTATAGTTTTGAAGTATAATGACAAATGAATAACTATCACTTAAAATTAATTTGCCAGCAACTAAATTCATCGATCCCCCCCAAAAAAAATGAAAATAATGTAAATGAACATAAATATTTCTAAACAAAACATAAAACCATTTTAACAAAATATAACAAATAAAAGTAAAATATAATAATTAAACAAATTTTGACAGATTTCATGTTACTCTTGTCTCTCGTAAAAACGATTTTCTTTTCCTTTAATTTTTCTTCAATCACTTTTCTTCTTCAATATATTTAGTTGACTCCTCCCGAAAGAACATTTGTAATAAAAACTTCAGACGAAAAATTGTTAAATGCTAACTCTTATGTTACAATCTATTTAGCTTAAGGAATATTAATAACTTAATAAATTTTTAATATATATTCGTCTTGGGTGTAATTTAGAATCGGGGTTTGCCACACACAGCCGAGCTATTTAGCGAGCAACTTACCTACTTTCTTACGGGACGGATGGTCATAAATTTATAAGTATCTATATAAGAAATCTATTTATATTAAACGGTTAAATGATCATTTATGTTTTGTCGACATTTTATAAATTTTGTAATATAAATTGAAATATGTCAAAAATTAAGAAATACATTTTTATTCCCTAATTTCGATATTTCTCTATTTTTTCTAACAATTCCATCTAGATTTCTAAAACGTCTGCTTCACATGTACAATTTACATTCCCCAAAGGTATTATCGGGAAACGTCCAAAAACATTTTTTTTTAAATAACTCACAGAATAAAAATTTCTGCATTTTTCAACATTTTAAAGAGATAAATTATAGTTTTCTGTTAAGGTTCTTCTTCTTTTCTTCTCGGCTGTTTTGTTTTTCATCTTTTCTGAAAATTAAAATAAGAACACAACAGAAACGAGAGAAGAAAATCAAAATAAATTCACTTAATTTTTGTGAAACACATGTTTCTCGCGGGTATGTTAGTACAACACGCGCGATATTTTTATTTCTTCAATTTAACATTATTCGAAACCGACAACCGAAAGGAAAATATTTCATTCATATTTGGCCGGCTGTTATTTTATTTTGGGATCGAGTACTTATGTGTTTGTTCAATATAAATTGAGCGCACAGAAATGTTTCTGTTTGTACCTTATTCAAGGTCGTATCGAGCGCATGTTGTTCATGAGTTGCTTTTAAACAGGCTATCAAAATACGTATACCCATTGTGTTTCATTAGGTGGTCAGGGTCAACTCAATTTTATGTTTGATTATGAAAAGTAACTAGCAATTCGTTGGTTATTAGGATTATTGGATTAAGGTTTGTTGGCAATGCTTATTAAATTTATTTAGATTTTCTAAAGGTGCTTAGTACTTTCCGAAAATGGTTTGAGAAGTTCTATGCTGCGCTTCGCCTCGCATGCAAACATAATTGCTCGCCAAACAAAGTATTACTTTTATTTCTAATGACACAGTCATCAAGTGTACCATTTTTTGACTCAATAAACAAATGGGGCAAACAAATTTATTGCAAATTGGAGTCTTTTTTTGCTAAAATTACAAAACTTTTGAAAGCAATTGGTTTATTGTTTCATTTTAAATACATGTATGACGTAATTTTTTGAAAAAAAAATTGACCTGCAATTTAGGGGCAAAACACCGAAAAATGTCAAAATATTCAAAATACGTTGATTGGTGTTAAAGTAATGTAATAAATGAAATTTTTTTGTTTGTTTTTTATTGATTTATAGAAGTTCAATCTTTCATATTAATATTTTGTTGGACCGCCTTTTGCTTTTATTACACCGGTACAACCCCGCAACTGATGTGCAAAAAAATTTGGCAAGCAATTATTTTTTTTTTACGCCTACCGTTCTTGGCCGTCATTAGGGTGCGGATGTTTTATTGCCTGTAATTTATTTTGAGTATAAATAGTGCATATTTTGTAAGATTAAGTTATTCTGTAAGTGATCCTAGACAAATAAAGAATAAAGTTCAATTTTAGTTAAAAAAATGGGAAAAGTTAGTGACCAGTGTAAAAGCAATATGTTGATTTTGGCGCGAGAAAATTTAACCACGCGTGAAATAAGTGAAATATTAAACATTCCTAAAAGTACTGTCGCGTGGAATATTAAAAAAAAATCGAGAGATGGGCGGTACACAAAGAAAGAAAGGCTCTGGAAGGCCCAGAAATCAACGACAGTGGAAGATCGTTTTATACTATTACAAAGTCGTCGGAACCATTTTAAAACTTCATCGGACATAAGACAGGATCTTGAGCGAGCAACGGGAAAAAAATTTCAGCCGGCTTAGTGAGAAAAAGACTTGTTAAAGCTGGTTTGAGAGCACTTAAACCAGTCCAGAAGCCTGAGTTCACATTACTAGTGAAAAAAAAGTTTGCTATGGGCCCAGGAGCATGTTAATTGGACTCTAGAGATGTGGAATGATGTGATTTTCTCCGATGAATCAAAATTCAAGCTGCATGTTGGAGATGGAAGAATTCTCGTAAGGAGAAAACCTTGCGAGAGACTTAGCAACGAATATCTTTTAAGACTTCCACCGAAAAAAAAGGAGTTATGGTCTGGGGATGCTTTTCTGGAAATGAAACCGGTCGATTGTGCTTCCTTAGTTCCAGCGTTACAGCAGCTGTTTATCTGCAGATCCTTCAGAACGAATTTGAGCCTTTTGCGTTAAAGCTTTTTGGCGAGACTTGCAAATTTATTTTTCAACAGGACAACGCTCCGTGCCATACCGCCAAAATTGTGAGTTATTAATTTTGAATTGTAGATAGACAAATTGGCTTTCAGATAAACATAAATAATTTGTTAAAAACTTGTTTTTTTTTCTTATCTCTTCATATAAAGGTAAACAAGTACCTCGAAGAAAAAAGTATCGATGTGTTGAGCTGGCCCCCGTGTAGTCCAGACTTAAATCCAATTGAAAATATTTGGTCTATAATGAAGCTAGAAGTAGCAGGGAAGCGCCCAGAACCGATTGAAGCTTTAAAAAGTTTGTTGATGATGATTTGGGAATCCATATCTCCTGTGACTTTGAAAAATTTATCAAATTCAATGAATCGGAGGTGTATCGCTGTAATAAAAGCAAAAGGTGCTCCAACAAAATATCAATATTAAAGATTGAACTTCTATAAATCAATAAAAAACAAAAAAAAATAAAAAATAAGTGTTTAATTTATTACATTACTTTAACTCCAATCAAACATATTTTGAATATTTTGGCATTTTTCGGTGTTTTGCCCCTAAATTGCAGGTCAATTTTTTTTTTCAAAAAATTACGTCATACATGTATTTAAAATGAAACAATAAACCAATTGCTTTCAAAAGTTTTGTAATTTTAGCAAAAAAGACTCCAATTTGCAATAAATTTGTTTGCCCAATTTTTTTTTACCAGCACTGTATATATTTAATGTTTGTGGTAACTTATTTATTTATTTATTTATTTTTTATTTATTTATTTGTTTATTTACATAAATTTCATTGAGGGACCAACCCCATACTTACACAATTTATTTTGAGCAGGAGCTCATTCATAATAGATTGTGTAAGGATAAGGTGGTTTCACATGTTAAAAATAAAAATATAAAAAAAAGTCTGCAGCTTCATCGTTCATGGTCAGGCTTCTGGACAATCTGGACCATCCGACTAAATCGATGTACCACTCATTGTGTGTTCGTTTGTGCGACCGACGACTAGTTCCTCACATAGTCTGGAATGTCTATAACCTTTTTCTTTTGGGATGTTATTTCTGATCGTTGTCTCTGATGTCGTTTCTAGTGATCTCAGCTTTTTATTCAATGCACGTTTACACAATATTTTATATAAGAGAATACAAATTGGATATTTTGTTTAATTATTTTTTGATTCAAAGTTGGCGGGTCCGATTGGTTGATCAAGTTCATTAGAATTTAAATACAAAACAAACAAGTGTGAGAAAATTTTTACTTTGCATATCAAAGGTATCAAGATTTTTAATTATTTTGGTAATATGAACGACGTCATTTCTCCTTACACTTTTCCATTCCATTTATCAATTTACCCTCATAATTTTTGTAATACCGCGCGTAAAGATGTCAAAGTTTCTAAAATAATTTATTGCACGTATTACATATATCAAATTAGTTAAACATTAAATATTTTTATTTACCATCAATTTTCATTTTTCGATTTTAAGTTTTAACACAATAATTTCATTAACCAGTCTTAAAATTGTTTGGACAAATGGTCCCGGATTTCAATTCAGTACGTCTTAACTTATTTTAAAATGGAGATTCACTACCTCCCATGCTGGAATTAAGTAATTTAGCTATGGGCTTGTTAATTCTCCTAATTGTGATTCCTCTAAACGAAGAAGAAGGTATGTTTATGCCTTAAATGTAATAAGCCGGAATATTTGATTTTTTATACTTTTATGTTGTTTTTGTTGTAAGTACCTATTTCTGAATTTTTTTCTTCTTGAGAAGCGTTAGGAATTCGAGCAATTTGAGGTGTATCAATAAGCTTTATTAAAATGTTGAGCTTGTAGGATTTCACCCGACATTCATAGTAATCAAACCTCACTACTTATTTATTTAAGATTTTACCTAGAAGTTGTACATTTTCTTACTTAATTTTTTCTGAAACTTTTCCGTAATATCTAATATAAAGTTACTAATGTTAAACTATATGTAGTACAACACAATTTTTTTATAATCTTCCCACTCCAAAAGACTGCCATAAATTTGTTACCTCTAACGGAGGGTGTTTTCGTTTATTCATTCCGCAGATTTAACAAAAGGAACAGAATATTGATCACGTGACCTCGGAATATTCCATACATAAAGTAATAAAAGAACAGAATGGAATAAATGAAATTCATTTTCCATAGCATGCATTTTTTTTTATTTTTAAAATTAGGAAACAAACCCCCTTAACTGAATACCATACTCGTATGTCCGTTTGGTACAGCTAAGACATTTTGGAAAACGTTATTGTTTTTGGTTTCGCTGTGCTTTAATTATGTTTTTTCCATGTCAGCCTTCTATCCAGATGCAAACCTAAGTATTTCACCTGCGTTTATAGAGAAATATTTATATCGCTTAATACCACTGGCGGGCAGGTGTGTTTGTTCACCGTGAATGTGACGTGTGCTGATTTATTTTCGTCCACTTTTATTCGCCATGTACTCCTCGATTTTTTCAAATGATTCTTTAATTCCTTTAAGCCAGTTTCCGGAATATGGTGTGACGCCCGGTGTATGGTTACAGATAAATCGGCAGTGTACAACAAATATGTTATTGATCCTAGAACGCCGCTTTCACCTGCGTTTATATCATATTAGAAAATAGTCGCACTATTTTGTTTAACAATAGATTGCCTTTCAAAAAGATAGTTTCTCAGAACTGAGTGAAATTTCTTAGGTAGAAGCTCTTTAATTTTGTTTATTAGTCCATCGTGTCAAAATTTTCCAAGAAGACAGCTGAACAATATTTCTTTTCTCCGATGGTGCTTTTGAATTCATTTACAATTCTTTGTACTTATCTTTATGGGGCTGTGTAACAAAATCCCGGTTTTGAAAATCCCGATTTGTCAAAATCCTGTTTTTTTGTTAACCCTGATTTTCAAAATCCCGGTTTTCAAAATTCCGATTTTTAAAATCCCAACTCTGCAAAAATAAAAATCCCGGTTTCCAGAAAATCCCGATTTTTATTTTTATTTTGCGGGTGTAATATGAACCCCGTTTCAAAATTAAAATTTTCCTTCACCAGAATATTTAAAAAATATATCTTTCAAAACCAGAACTTTGAAAACCGGGATTTTGAAAACTGGGACCGCATATGAAATGATAAAATTTGTGTTTCATTTTTTCCAGGCTTATGTATCATTGTTATCGTCCGCTTGCTTGCATTGAATAAGAATGTTATTAGTTTTATGCAATTGTCTGGCAGTTCTCCTATCATATTTCCAGTAATAAGATCATGTCCTGGTGCTTTTTTCGAGCTTTCGCAACTTTTAATTGTATTCTTAAGTTTCTTCCAATAGTACTTTATAGGTTTGGTTTTTTTTATTCATTTGCTCGCTTAGCACGAAATTATTTGCTTCGCTGTGTGGTGGGAATACTGTCGTTACAGTTGGAAGTCTAATCGGTGGATTCGAGTTTATTGCTTTTATGAATTTTTTGTTGCATTCCACAAAGAGTAACTTATCCCTTATACGTTAACGAAAGTTCACAGAGTCTTAATAGCTCGATTTAATTTTCCTTTACGGCGAATTTTTCACTTTTCGTGGATAAGTTCCTGAATATTATGTGACAGTTTATTAATTTTTTCAGAACTACTTATGACGGCTGTAGTCTTTTCAGCTGATAACTCCAGGACATGTTCTAAATTTTCTGCTGCCGACGAAAAGAGGAATATTCACTAGACAATTTTGTTCGGCCAGTCTGCTTCATTGATCCCAATTAGTTCGCTTATTTGTAAGACATCTCAGTATTTCTATCCTTAGTGCATCGGTGCTCACTGTTATTTTTACCGGTGAGTGATCGGAAGACAGATCATAGTAATCTGTTGCCTTCACATACATACATACGTGGAATGACTTTTTTACACAGAAGTCAACTAAATCAGGAACTCTTTTGATCCGTGGGACGGTAAGTTGTGTAACCAGCAAATTGTTTTCGTAAATTATTTGCCCTTTGATCTCGACCATCTCGATCCCCATTGTACATATTTAGCATTGTAATCGCCAGCTGCAAGGAATGAATTTTTTTCCCAGCTGGATAAAATAGTCGATACTCGTAAATTACTGTTTTTTAATTGCATTTTTTGGTGGGCAGTAAACACAGTTTTCAGACAATTCCTCTAGGCAAATATTAGTTGCTTGGGTGTGCTATTTTTCATACTTGCTGTGTTCAAAATGCTTTTTTTTTATTAAGGTGGCAGTGCCACCGTGTCTTTTCCGTCCGGGTGTTGGGTGTTGAATATTGAATATCCGTTAATTTTTAGAAAGCTTTTATTCGTGAAGCATATTTCTGAAATTAGCATGATTTTTGTGCTGTGAAAGACCATTCGCATTCCAAATAGCTAGTTTTAGGACATTCATTTTCGGTTATTGACGATAATATGCATTAGTCTTTGGATTTGTTGCTCCATCATCATCATGAAACTTTGGATCGTTTCTGTTGGTTTGTTTATGATTGCATGAATTGATCCTTTTTGTCAATAAAGTTACAGCTTTTGGAACCTGTACGTCCAGAAGATCGGGTACCGGCCATACGAATTGACCCAAAACACCTGGTTATTAGAATATTTACCAATTTGTTATGTAAACTGGTTTGAATATTGAGTTGACATTGAGTTTGGCGTTGAGTTGAAGATTAAGTTAGTGGTCAATTGGCGGGTTGAGTTGAAGTTGAGTTTGAGTTGAGTTGGGGTTGGATTAAGATATGGTGAGCGGTTGGCCAATGTTTTATATATGCTAGTTTGACGATTGAATTGAAAGAGAGTTTGGGTGTGGCTTGAGGGTTGAGTTGGGGCCGTTTACGGGTTGAGTTGGAGTTGAGTTGGGGTTAGATTAAGGTTTAGTGAGCAGTTGAGCAATCTATATAACTGAGTGTTTGTATCTATGTACAATATATCTGTGTCATATTTAAGCAAATCCACACGCCTTGACCGATTTGAACCAAACTGTACACAAATATTATTTAAGACTTAAGAAAGGTCACTGTTAATATCTCAAACATCAAATTGAACCTTTAACATTTCAAATTGAACCTATAGCAAATTATATGAATGGCCAATTACGATGTAACTTATCTTTTTCTTAACGGATTTTAGTCAAATTTGACGTCCGCTTTGAAAATGAGATTCTAAAATGATTTTAAAATGAACTTCTGGAATATGGCCAAGTATGAGGGGACTTTTCTATTTCTCAACCGATCACGGTGAAATTTGACATGTGCCTTGGAAATTGGATTCTAAAACGATTTTCGGATGAAGTTCTGGAATACGGCCAAGTTTGATGGAATTTGCAAATATCTCTCAACCAATTATGATGAAATTCGGCTTGTGCATTGGAATTTTAAAATGATTTTTGGATAAAGTTCTGGAATATGACCAAGTATGAAGGAAATTGCCTATTTCTCAACCGATTAAATTATGGAATACGGCCAAGTATGATCGAACTTGCCTATTTCTTAACCGTTAGAATTGGTATTCTAAAACTATTTTTGGATGAAGTTCAGAAATATGGCCAAGTGGGATATAGTTTGCCTATTTCTCAACCAATTATGATGAAATTCGGTTTGTGCATTGGAAATGGGATTTGTTGCGACTGGCATACGTCTCCACTTAAAAGCAGAAAAAAAAAAAATTTTGCAAAATAAAATCCCAAACGCGCAAATAAACTGAAGTTTTATAAATATACCGTGATCACCAAGCTTTGTTTTGTTTGCTTTATTAAAATGCTCAATCTGGAAGGTTCTTTTTTTTATTTCGGTTTTATTGGTTTGAATAACGCGTGATATAATTGCTCTGAGTGGGGAATTGACTGATCGGTGTATTCGGCGAGTCCGATGTGGCCGTACGAATGAGTATGTACATATGTTGGCGTCGTTTTGCTTTTCGTTCGTTGTGTTTGTGCACAAAAAACATAAATACAATAAAAATTTTAAATTTAATAAACAACGAAAAAATATATACCATATGTGCACAGATACAGCGAACGAGGAGTAAAGCGACGTGAAAAGAGAGAAAATAATCGGGGGAAGACTGGCTGATTTTTATTTTTTTCGATGTAAGATACCTAATTGTGGTTAGTCTAGTTTTGAATCTTGAGACCAAAAGTCTAGTTTGGAGTTTTGGAGACGAAAGTCTCGTTAGTTTTTAATGCGGGTCAAGTTAGGACCAGTTTTTTTTATATATGGCGAGTTTGTTTTGAAAACGAGTTGTTGATACTCAGTTTTTTTTTGGTTACATATTAGAGTTTTATCAATTAAAAATTAAAGTTATTAATTTAATATTGAAAATAAAAAAAATAAAAACATTTATACATGTAATTATGGTGATTCAAGTTATAAAATAAATAGCTGTATATTAAGTTATTATAAATTGTGAAAATTTTATGTACAGGTATACATACTAATGCTATTATAATATATATATATATATATATATATATATATATATATATATATATATATATATATATATATATAATATATATATATATATATATATATATATATATATATATATATATAGTTATATATATATATATATATATATATATATATATATATATATATATATATATATATATATATACGAGTATAATACAAAACAGTTGTATGGTGTTTGTGATTTGGAAAAAAACCACAA
This sequence comes from Tipula vernalis, assembly GCA_958295665.1. Classification (NCBI taxonomy): domain Eukaryota; kingdom Metazoa; phylum Arthropoda; class Insecta; order Diptera; family Tipulidae; genus Tipula; species Tipula vernalis. The sequence continues at coordinate 250,977,859 of OY282558.1, forward strand.
TAATAAGAAAAAACAATTTTGACGCCTTAACCGCCAGCGGTTTTTTGTTAATACATATTAATATCATTCAATTTTATAATTTAAGAATAAAATAAAATTTGCATTTATGCATTTAAGTTAAACCTAATATTCTACAAATAATAAAAAATCCTTAAAAAAAAAAATATATAAATTTTTTTTAAACAGCTGGTGGCTTTTTTTTATGAATCTGTTTTCCTGATCGTTGTTGTTACTAAAATATTAAATTGATATTGTACTGATATACATGTATGCACAAATTCGAATTCGAGTCTAGTAATTGTGCGTAATTTTGTGGCCGTATTCCCGCCCGTGGGGGCAGGGCAACCATTTTTAGAGGGGGATCCTGCGTCGGCACTGTTTGCGGTGTTGTCGAACGGGCCATAAAATAAGGTACAACCAACTAGGAGAAAACAATCTGTAAATTTTCTAATTTCTTTTGTAACAGTTTGTTGTCCCCCAGTTATTTTCTTTTTATATTATATATTTATTTTTACGGTCATATCCGATTCGTGGTGGTGCACCGACTCAAGGTCACCTCACGCAGAGCAATTTTTTGATTTAACTTTGTTTTGGTTTATTGTGCGTTTTGGATCTGCTTTTTCTTCTTCACTTTGCCTCGGTTGTCCGTTTTTGGGTGTGGTTCCACCCCATAACGGTTTATTTCTTTCAGATATTTTTTGTGTTGCTTGAAAGTGAAATTTATTCTTAACGTAGAATCAGTTTAACTTAATTACCGTATATTTACCTTGCATATTTTCTTTTTACCGTAACTAAAATTCCCGTTGAATTTTCTTGTTGTTGTGTGCTACACCGCACCATGTGCGCTTAAACAAAACTAATTGATCGGATGGTGTGAGGTGCGGTCATGTGAAGGGTCGGTCTTTTTCCAACTCTGTTCCGTGCGTGCCGTTCGTTCCTCCAGGACATGCTGTGCTGGAGGGCGGCACGCCATATGAGTTGATCGCGTCGGGGTGACGGTTTCCATTCCGCGGGGTCGTCGCTGGGATTGTCATGCGGGCGTCGAATCTGAACCCTTGGTGATCACGGTATATTTATAAAACTTCAGTTTATTTGCGCGTTTGGGATTTTTTTTTGCAAAATTTTTTTTTCTGTTTTTAAGTGGAGACGTATACCAGTCGTAACAAATCCCATTTCCAATGCACAAACCGAATTTCATCATAATTGGTTGAGAAATAGGCAAACTACATCCCACTTGACCATATTCCTGAACTTCATCCAAAAATAGTTTTAGAATACCAATTCTAACGGTTAAGAAATAGGCAAGTTCGATCATACTTGGCCGTATTCCATAATTTAATCGGTTGAGAAATAGGCAATTTCCTTCATACTTGGTCATATTCCAGAACTTTATCCAAAAATCATTTTAAAATTCCAATGCACAAGCCGAATTTCATCATAATTGGTTGAGAAATATTTGCAAATTCCATCAAACTTGGCCGTATTCCAGAACTTCATCCGAAAATCGTTTTAGAATCCAATTTCCAAGGCACATGTCAAATATCACCGTAATCGGTTGAGAAATAGAAAAGTCCCCTCATACTTGGCCATATTTCAGAAGTTCATTTTAAAATCATTTTAGAATCTCATTTTCAAAGCGGATGTCAAATTTGACTAAAATCCGTTAAGAAAAAAAAAGTTACATCCAAATTGGCCATTCATATAATTTGCTATAGGTTCAATTTGAAATGTTAAAGGTTCAATTTGATGTTTGAGATATTAACAGTGACCTTTCTTAAGTCTTAAATAATATTTGTGTACAGTTTGGTTCAAATCGGTTAAGGCGTGTGGATTTGCTTAAATATGACACAGATATGTTGTACATAGATACAAACACTCAGTTATTTAGATTGATCAACTGCTCACTAAACCTTAATCCAACCCCAACTCAACTCCAACTCAACCCGTAAACGGCCCAACTCAACCCTCAAGCCACACCCAAACTCTCTTTCAATTCAATCGTCAAACTAGCATATGTAAAACATTGTCCAACCGCTCACCATATCTTAATCCATCTCAACTTCAACTCAACCCGCCAATTGACCACTAACTTAATCTTCAACTCAACGCCAAACTCAATGTCAACTCAATATTCAAACCAGTTTACATAACAAATTAAAATAATATAAAGGGCTGAAACCTCATAAGGTGATCAGAAGTTCGGTCTTGATTAATGCATCATACCATCATGAAACAATACCATTAAACCATCTTACAATCGTACCATTGTGCCATAGTGAGGTCGAACTATCCCACCATCACAACATGATGAATACTTTACCATCAATCCATTATACCTTCATACCATCATACCATCATATCATCATAAAATTGTACCATCGTACCATCACACAATCATATAATCATACCAACTAACCATCATACCACTATACTATCGTACTATCATACCGTCCCTATATTCATACCATCATACTATCAGCCTATGATATCATCATACCATCATCCAGCCGTCATCACACCCTTATAACATCACACCACCATTCAAGATATATACCATCATACCATCGTACGTTGTATCATATATACAATCATACCATCATTTCATCGTACTGTCATACCATCATATTATTATACCATTGTAACATCCATACCATCTTACCATCATACGATCAAACCATCATTCCAACATACCAGCATAACATTATACCATCATACAAGTTTTACACTTCAAATTGATCATTTTAAACTTCAAACTCTCAAACTTTGCGCTTAAACAAAACTACATAATTGATCGGATGGTGTGAGGTGCGGTCATGTGAAGGGTCGGTCTTTTTCTACCTCTGTTCCGTGCGTGCCGTTCGTTCCTTCAGGGCAAGCTGTGCTGAAGGGCGGCACGCCATATGAGTTGAGCGGGTGTCCTTCAATACCTTATTGGCATCGGTAGCCGTCGCGACTGGGAAACAGCATCCCAGTAGGCGGGCCGATAAGGGGAGGCCCGTATGGCAGTCACGGCGGGGATCGCCTAGAATTGAGACTGTCACTCCGGATCGATCACTCCCTGCTTATTATTTTCTTAGCCGCTGAGGCCGTGGCAAATTAATTTTCAATTTCTTTTTCCCGTTTAATTTTGTTCTTCATGCGGTTATTCAAACATGAGAGTATGTCTGAAAAACCCCACGCCGCACCGTGAGCTCTAGCCAGCTACTATACCGCATCAGCCCTCTATTCTCATGTCTGTTAACGTAATCCCCTTGTGGGATTTCGTTACAGATTCTAAAATGATTTTTGGATGAAGTTCTGGCATATGGCCAATTATGGATGAAACTTGCCTATTTCTGAACCGATTATGATGAAAATTGATGTTTAGGCTGTTTTAAAGAAACCTCAACAGCTGCATGATTCACAGAAAACTAATAGACTACATTTTAAAAGCCATATTAAAATAATTTATAATATTTCCCATAACCTCATCTAAAAATAATTTTTGAGTCACATTTTCTTCTATTCGTTGAAAACGTCAAAATTCATCATAATCAGTTAATAGCAAAGTTATTTTCTTATTGACCATATTACAGAACTATATTCAAAAATCATTTTAGAATCCCATTTCCAACGCATATGTCAATTTTCATCATAATCGGTTAAGCAATGGACAAGCTCCATCCTAATTGTCCATTCATATAATTTGTTGAGGGTTCCATTTGGAATGTATAAGGTCAAATTTTAAATGTAAAAAGTTCAGTTTGAAGTGTAAAATGATCAATTTGAAGTGTAAAACTTGTATGATGGTATAATGTTATGCTGGTATGTTGGAATGATGGTTTGATCGTATGAGGGTAAGATGGTGTGGATGTTACAATGGTATAATAATATGATGGTATGACAGTATGATGGAGTGATGGTATGATTGTATATATGATACAACGTACGATGGTATGATGGTATATATCTTGAATGATGGTGTGATGTTATAAGGGTGTGATGACGGCTGGATGGTATGATGATATCATAGGCTGATAGTATGATGGTATGATTATAGGGACGGTATGATAGTACGATAGTATAGTGGTATGATGGTTAGTTGGTATGATTATATGATTGTGTGATGGTACGATGGTACAATTTTATGATGATATGATGGTATGATGGTATGAAGGTATAATGGATTGATGGTAAAGTATTCATCATGTTGTGATGGTGGGATAGTTCGACCTCACTATGGTACAATGGTACGATTGTAAGATGGTTTAATGGTATTGTTTTATGATGGTATGATGCTATAATGGAATAATGGTGTGATATGATAGTTTAAGGTGATGGTGTGACGGTGCGTATGCCGGTATGATGTTGAGTAGGGTTTGAGTTGAAATTGAGATGGATTTGAAAGAGAAGTTCGGTTAGGGATTAATTTGAGGTCGAGTTTAGGGTTTAGTGTGAGGTTAGATTGAGTTGAGTTCATACACGCATGTAAAGTTGAGTTGACGTAAAATTAGGATTTAGTTAGCTTACATTGGGATGTGAGTTGATTGGTTTCGGAATTATTTAAGGGTTGATTTGGAGTTAGGTTAAGGGTTGATTTAATAGTGGATTAAGGGTAGATTTGGTTTTTTAATTGATGGCTGGGTTGGCCGTTAATTTGGTAATTGCGTTTAGGATTGTGTTGCAATTGAGATTTAGGTTGAGTTGCAAATTGAGTTGGAGGTTAAGCCGAATATTGACTTAAGAGATTCATTTCGGAATTGATTTGGGAGTTGCATTAATCAAGACCGAAGTTCTGATCACCTTATGAGGTTTCAGCCCTTTATATTATTTTAATTTTTATTGAAATCAATTTCAATTTAATTTTAGTTTGATTAAATATCTTTAGTCAAATTGTTTTAATTTATCTTGTTAACCATTAAGTGTAGTGCTAGTGAAATAATTAAAAATGAGATAAATATTAAAATTATGGATGAAATGTATCCGTCGGGATACATTTGCCATTATGGCAACTGGAATCAAGGTTTAAATATTATAGTATATAAAATGATTATACGTAAATTGGATGAATATAATATCTATAAACTTGTCGACATGACGGCATGTGAATCTAATTTTACCATCACAAATACATTCTTTCTTTCTCCTTTTTATATTGCATGTGTTTGAAACAGAAAACAAATATTGGCATGTCTTAGATTGGTATGATGCTGGCTACATGTCCAATTGATGACATGTCTTACAATGTTCACATAAGAAATGTCGAGGAAATCTTTACCATGCACGAGAAACATTCGACATATCAAAAACATTTGTAATTTCGCGACAGCGTCTTGCATGAATCATGTAAGTCAAAATATAAGCTCGTTCCTTTTTTAATGCGACGTAAAGAAACAAACATACATATATATTTTGATTCTTCCCTTGTTCATACTTATTGAATAATAAATATAATATAATTATTAGTGACTATCCCAAAATCCGCCAGACCATTCTTTTATACTAAGTTACACCTGTCCCTCGATTAACACGGATTTGAATTAACACGGTCAACGAATTGAGACAAAGTCTTGATTAACACGCACAGAAGTTTCGCCGTGTTAATCAAGTACCGTGTTAATCGAGGGCCGACTGTATTAGTCGCAATTAACACGGTTTTGAGTTACACGGTAATTTGGCGGAACGTAATTACCGTGTTAATCGAGGGACAGGTGTATTTTAAATTTAACCGAAGTGTAAGTTAGTTAATTTAATTATATTGGCTGTGTGAATATGACTCCGCCATTTTTTATTCAAATAAAACACATTTGCTTGTTTAGAAAATGAAAGAATTATTTATTGAAAGTATGCTCCATTTGCAGCTACAACTTTTCCTACATTTTTCAGGCAGTTTACGGATTCCCTCTCTAAAAAAAAAAATGGTCTTTGGAGGCGATCCAATCATTAAGCCAATTTTCGATCTCTGCGCGAAAACTGAACCGCTTTTCAAAAAGAGACGACTGCATCGACCGGAATAAGTAGTATTCTGAAGGAGCTATATCTGGTGAATACGGGTAGGGTAGAACTTCCCAGACCTATCGTTGTAAATAATTTTTCACAACGTTTGCAACATGTGGTTTTGCATTGTCATGCTGAAAAATTAATTTGTTGTTTCTATTCACCCATTCTGGTCGTTTTTCCTCTTTTGCTCGCTTTAAACGTATTATTTGTCGTCGGTACACATCGCCATTGATAGTTTCACCTGATTCCAGCAGTTCATAATATACCACACCTTTCTGATCCCACCAGATACAGAGCATAACCTTATTGCAATGGATATCTCGCTTTGGTTTCGATGGACCAGCTTCACCACGCTTCACCCAAGATTTTTGGCGTTTGGGATTATCGATCCGGATACTATCCAATGCAGAAAACCTTTTCTTTGTTGTCTTTGAATTAGTATTTCACAAATGGTTTTTCGACGATCGTGGTCTCTTTCTTTTAATTCATGTGGAACCCAGTTGTTAGCTTTTTGAACCATTCCGATTGTTTGTAAACGTTTTGCAACAGTTGATCGATCAACATTTAATGCTACAGCCAATTCTGATTGTGTTTGAGAAGAATCTTCATCCAATAACGTTTCCAATTCAGCATCTTCAAATTTTTTTCGGTGGTTTTCCATGCTCTTTATCTTCAATGCCAAAATCATCATTTTTAAATCGTCGAAACCATTTATTGCACGTTGTATTCGATGAAGCATGCTCATCGTAAATTTCCACAAGCAAACGATTAGTTTCCGCTGCACTTTTCTTAGCAATAAAATAATGTAACAAAACTTCCCGCAAATGATGTTTATTTGAAATAAAATTCGAAATTTTGAAAGAGTTAAAAATACTATTTGTTTACACTTCAACCAAATGTTGTATACTGCGTTTGACAGCTGACATCAAGTACTATAGAATACAAGTATTACCCATTTATAGTTTAAGTAAGCAGTAAAAATAACGACACCAATTTTGAAACGGCGGAGTCATATTCACACACCCAATATGTATAAAAGAATTTTCAAAAACCAATTATTACAGAAAAGTAAAAAAAAAACGGAAAGAGCAATACAAGAACAATGGCTGGAAAGTGTAAATAACCCAATGACATTGATAGTTACTTTTGCTCTAGTCTGAACTCGGACAGCAGTACCGTTGATTTGTATGGATATCAATTTCTTCCTAAACTTTCCTCAAATAACAAAAACAACAAATTGTGCGAATGTATGAGTAAAACTGCGCATTAACGAATAAATTACAGATTATCCATTAGGTAAGGGAATATCCAAACTTTTGTACTGAACCGTCTAAATATTCACATGTACTATTTTTTCAATAATCTATTAAAATGTTCATTATGATAATTTATGTTGATAAAAATATACTAATGTGCAAAGGTGAGCGAATGTTCGTCAAAGAGGATAGACGTGTTTTTTCTATCCTCTTCAAAAAATTAATTTAATTTAATTTTTATTTTGTTTTATTTATGTAGTTTACATAGTTATAAAGTTTAATTATAATTATAATTTTAATTCTATTTAATTTAGTTTTTAGTGAAATAATAATTAAAGTGGAAGTGAAATAATTTAAAGTGTAATTTTGGAAAATGCAATCCACCGGGATGCATTTATCATGCAATGTTTTATATTTATAGATAAAGAAATGAAAATTATTGATTTCTATTGGGTGCATGCTTTTAACGTGTGTGTGATTGGATTGTACATGATTTTATTACTAAAACCTAATAATTGGATCGTATCAAAATAGTTTTTAACGTAAATTAACATACGTCGTAGTTAATTTCATATTCGATTTTATATTTACGCATAATTGAATGCGTTCTTGCAAGCCAAACAAAGGTGTTTGTTTGTACATACATACGTATAAACATTTTTGTTGGTTTCGGTATGGTTTTGGTTCTTGGTGTTTATGTTAAGTACAAAGTATAATAGACAGAAATACATTCTTGAAAATTGATACATGACAAAGCCAACGAAATGTTTGTACGGGCCGCCTCGTTCGCTCTTTATGCGGATCCTATTAGGGAAATGTACTATTTATTATTGGTTTTTGCTATGTTTAGTTAAGCAACAACAACAAAAACAGAGACTTTTTTGTGGGTTTTAGTATAGTTGTTCCCAATATTTTTCCATATCTTGATATATAGATCAGGATTGTTTTGTATGTGCGCTGTAATGGTATTAGCTGTATATAAAATAATGAAAACATGATAAGTCTTTTACTACGCACATGGAAGATTGTAGAGATATTTGCTTTTAATGTGTGTTGGTGGTTTAGTATATAAGAATCTGTTGTTTTTATTCTATTTTGTTATTTTCCCTCTTTTTGTTTTTGTATTCATGTTACAACTATAATGTTCTTAATAAAACATGAACTATACAAACACAACGAAATTTTAGGGTATTCGACTCAAATAGGTTTTTTATATTTTTGTATAATCAAATAAGTTTTGAGTCGAATTGGAATCCGCCTTATATAATTCATATAGGATGGATTTATTTTAGATATGAGTTATTTTATTTTTTACAAAGTATTATAAAATGCATTAAATTATTAAATTTATTTAATTAATGTGTAAAGGTTATAAATTAACTAAACCATATAAATAAAATGCTAACTTGGAAGTGTTGATTTGAGTTGAGTTGTGATTTTGCTTTGCATCACATAATGACGTATTCATTTATGCATGCCAAATTTCGATTAAAAGATGGTGAACGAGGTGGAATTATGTGAAAACATTTTCGAAAGGCTAAATGTATTGAACTTAATTACTAACTTAATAGAATATGATTGAAGATTTAGGTTGCAGTTTTTCACACGTAAACGTCAATTTTGCTTGTATAGTTAGTTCTGTAGGAGAATAATATTTCAATTTTATTTCATGGATTTATTATTTTACTTACTTTGCAGGCTTTATTTTGAAGGGTAATATGTAAAAGTTTTATAATAAATAATAAATTTCGTAGTTTTTGATTTTTTGTTTTATTTTAATTATGTCAACTAGATTAGTAAATTAAAACATCAATAATAATAATAATTTTTTGATGTCCTAATTTAGATTTATAAAATCCTGAGTTCTGGCATTTAAATTATATTATATACTTTTATAAATAAATAATTAATTTCAACATTATTAATTTCATTTTTTTAGATTTGTAGGAAATTGCCGATTAGTTTTTTAAATTTAATAGTATGGTTAAATATATATTTTCAACTTTTTATTTTTAAATCTAGTTGCAGTAGGTAAACAATTAATTAACTATTTACAGGAGAATGGTAACTAATGGAACAAGTGCTGTGAATTTAAATTATAACTTAACAATTTAAAATTTTTAAACATTCTTTTAGAACTTTAGCTTAGAAGTGGGAGAGTTTACATAGGCAATTTCATAAAATGTTAATTTTTGTAATACTTGTAGGTAATATATTGTGTTTTGCTCATTAATATATATTAATTAATTTAGTTTAAAAATATTTAAAGGTTTCTCTTCCTTAATTTGCTAATAAATAATTCAATTTTCAGAATATAACATAGTTCCAGAATCAATCTTTAATATGGGGATTAAATTAATCCTGAATTTCAGAATTAGATTTGACTTTGATATTATGGTGATTTATTAATTAAAATTAGTTTTCAGAGTTGCCTGGGAAATTATATATTGATTTTATTTGTTGATTCTTGATATACTTATAGTAAGTACCTAACAGAATTATTGATGATTTTAGGCTGTTGTGGTGCTGTAACATTATCATTTTTAAATTATTTATTATAAATTTTATAAAATAATTGAATTTTTAATTATTTATTCTCTTTTTCTTGATCGGTAGGAAATTTCTGATTAGTTTTAAGTAAAATTTTATGTTTAAAATGGTTTTTAACGTTTATTCTAATTCATGTTGCAGTACGTAATAATTAATTAATTAGATATAGAAGGACCATGAAAAATGAAATAAGCGCTGTTTTTGTAAGCTTAGGCTTAGTAATTTTAAATTTTTCTTAAATATTTTATCAGGTAAATTAATGAAAGGCGGACAGGGGGAAATTCAAACATTAATAATTTTTAATTTAGGTTTAGGGAGTCCTGAGTATCCGGCACTGGATTCCAGAGAGATGATCATCTAAAAGTGTAGTTAGATTGTGTTGTCTTTTGTGCCGTTAATTTACTAACTATCGATCGCATTGGTGTCTGTAACCGGGTCGAGTCTGTCCCAACTAATAATCCTATCCTATCCTTCGGTTTTGTGATGTGTAAACGGGTGTACGGTGTGTGCCCGGGAGTCTGGGAGACTTGCTATACTGCTTGGCCGTACACTCACAATCAATCAATAAATCAATAAATCGACCTGAACTCTTTGTAATTCCTGTTTTAGAATGATGGCTTCATTGATGCCTATGGCACCCGACAAGAGGTCATCGACGTAAAAGTCGTTTTGAATAATATGAGCCACCTGCGGAAAATTTACTTCATTGTCGCGTGCTAATTGGACTAACGACCGAATTGCTAAGAATGGCGCTGCCGATGTCCCATAAGTGACTGTTTTTAGCCGAAAATGTTTTATAGGAGACTTGGGAGATTGCCGCCAAACGATTCGTTGAAAATTCGTATCCTCTTCTCGTACCCTTATTTGATGGTACATTTTCTCCTCGTCTGCGCACAGTGCTATTGGATGCGTGCGAAATCGCATTAAAATTGCCCATAATGAAGGTTGGATCGTGGGACCAACCATTAAGTTTTCATTTAATGAAAATCCATTCGATGTTTTGGCTGAACTATCAAAAACTGTTCTAAGCTTGGTTGACGTGCTATAACTTTTAAAAACGGCATGATGAGGCAGATAGCAGTGATGATTGTCTGTAATATCCTCTCCATCAACTTTTTCCATGTGATCCAGTGTTAGGTAGGTATCCATGAAGTCCAAATATAGTTACTTATATTGAGGGTCCTTTATCATTCGCCGATCGAGTGATTTTAATCTTTGTATTGCTTAAAATAATGACTGGCCAAGCACTGGACCAGGTGACTTGAATGGTAAGGCAACCTTATATCTTCCATCTATTTCTCTAGATACATTTGCTTTAAAATGCGCCTCAGCTTCTTCTTCTTCCTTAGACTGCATGTTGATAGAGTTATCTAGGTCCTCACACTCCAAAAATTTCTTTAGCGTTTGATCGATATTGTCTTCATCAACTACAATGTTAAAATTTTGTATGTTGGAGGATTTGTGACTTGCTTCTCCTGCTAATACCCATCCCAAAGCAGTATTTTGGGCAACAGGATTTCCATCTTCTCCCTTTAATCTCCCATTTTCTATTATTTCGAAAAATTTGTTTGAACCTAATACAATGTCTATTTCGTTTAATTGGTCAAAGTTAGAATCGGCTAGCTGAAGATTTTGAAAATAATCATAATTTTTTATATTAAATGTGGCCACTGGAGAAATGGTGGTCAGTCTGTTTAGTATATATACATTCATTTCAAACAATTTATTTGAATTAAACCGAGATTTGATGACGATAGAAGTCATTCCTCTTGTGTATTGGTTATTTGTAGCAATACCAGATACAGTGAATTTGGCACTTTTTCTTGGCAGTCCTAATTTCTGTATGCATGCTTCCGAAATAAATAACGCCTGTGAACCAGAATCCAAAAGAATCCTACATAACACAAACTACCCAGCAACATCCTTCACCTTGGCTAGAGCAGTTGGTAAAATGGTAGAGACACATTCAAGTATCTAGCTAGGTGAATTTCCATGCTTTCTTCTGTTGTTTCACATTCAACTTTTTCTTCATTCACTTGTAAATTTTTAAGTTTGACTCCTGATTGATTAGGTGCTATACCGTACCCTTTCACTTGGCTTTTGGCAGTATTGTATGAAACATTTGTATTGTCATGTAATAACGTATCATGTCGTCGTTTACACTGTTTGCATCTAAACCTTGGGCATGCATGAAGTAACACGATGATTCCTTGATAAGCAGTTGTAAAAATTCCATTGGTTTGTGCAACTTCTTTTCTTGAGCTTATATCCAACTTTTGAAATTTCTGGCACGTAGATAAATGGTGATCTTCATTACATAAAAAACAAGGAAGTGATTCAAAAGAAGCGACGTTTGCGTTTGTAGATCGAATGATCATGAAATTCCTCGATTTGTGCTTTTCTATCACAGATGACATTTGATGTTTCATTGAGGGCCCTGCAACCATTTCGATTCCGTCACATTCTTTTCCCGAGGAATTTCATGAATTCAGCTACCGTTGGAAAATCCTTCTCTGATGATGCTTTTGCCCAAGCAAGATTTGTTTCCTTATCCGATCTTTTGAGCATCCAATGGATTAACCAAGGATCTCGCGTTTGAGCTTCACTACTCAATGCTTCCAAACCTCTAAAAACTTCATTTGCGACGTTGTACAGCCCTTGCCTTAGTTTATTTCTCTGTTGTATTGGCTGAATATTAAAGAACGTATTTAAGAGATTGGAAACGATACATCTTTTTATCGTATCGTTCGATGATTTTCGTCCAGGCGCCTGCATAATTAGCGTCGGTAACGTTTATATGCCGAATCAACGCTGCGGCTTCCCCTTTAAGCAACGCTTTCAGATATTGAAATTTCTGCGCATTGCCCAAAGATTCCCTATTATGCACAGATGATTCGTATAAATCGCAAAAAGCGGGAAAATCTGCATAGTCTCCGCAAAAATGAGATATATTCAACTTCGGCAATCGAACGTCATGATGGTCATTGTTGGGCGTCGCGAAGCTTGTTGATAAAGTTTCCAAATACCCGCGTTGTTGGTCGGCAAACGCCAACATGGACTCGTGAAACTGTTGCTGAAGGTCCTTGAAAACGGTATTGCGGTCCGATGCCGCTTTACGCAGCTTAGATTTAATTGCAAAGTATCGTGTTTCAATAACTTCTAATTCAGATGGCTGACCTAACGATAATATTTGGAAATCATAATCCTTGAAATCCAAATAGGCCTTCTCCAAAGCTTCAAGTCGTATATTCACATCTTTTAGCGCGTATGCGGCATTCAATTCATTGCAGAAATTCTCAATGCGCGTAATTGCTCCCTTAGATTGACCTCGGCGAGTAATATTCTCCTTCAACGTTGCTTTTTCAACTTCACTTAAGCTCATTGTAGCTTTTACAATAATTATAAACCGTTATCTTTTTTTTTCAACTTTCGACTATAAAATACCAATAACCAAGGTCACACTTTTTCCAAGGTTATACACTATGGTGAAAATACACCAAAAAAAATTGTCAAATATTCCAAATTTTCACTTTATTTCACTTAGTTCCATTAAACGAGAAATGTTTATGTAATAACCAGAAAATTTTTACTCACAAATATTTCTCCTAGATTACAGTGCTGAGATTTTCCTCGCTTAAGTAAATGCTGACAAAATCGCCAAAATAGACGCCAATAGATTCACCGTTCCCAATGTTGAAAATGTTCTGCAGTTCAAAATCCGGCTCGAAGGACCATGAACAAAATCCAGCCGTTGCGAAATATTTGTTTAACAATTTTGTGTTGACAAAAAAAATGCAAGTTGTTTTTGACAAATTTAATAATTTCTTCTTGAGAAATTATACCCAATTTTTGGTACAAATAAAACAGTATATTATATGATAATTTTTATAATTTAGTTAAAATATTTTATGTTTTTTGTAAATAATTTATTTCCTTATTGTGAGATATATATAATTTTTATAAAAATTATATCAATTTCGATACAAATTGTATCATCGTCAGTAACTTAAATACTAAAATAAATATCCATTTTCTTCTGCTTTTATAGCCTGAAAAACATTTTCACAATTTGGCTACGTTGATATTCTAATAAATTCAAAACTGTGTGGCTTACTGTAAATTTTGTAATATAAGGTCGTAAATTTTATTTGCCGAAGTGTTAATTTTGCTGTTTAATAAATTTGGGTTGTTCCTGTTTTTATAAATTTCGAATTCCTCCTTTCGGTCTAAATTATCACTTTTCTTCATTTTATTTAAGACTACCAAATTTTGATTAAAATTGCCATAATTATGTAAAGTGCCATTTATGGTATATGTATAGCAAAATTTGAGTTACAATTAATTTTCCCAATTTCCCGAACATGTTCTCTAAAACGAATTTCGAATGATCTGCCGGTTTGTCCTATATAGAATGAAGGACAATCCGAACAAATTAATTTGTAAACACCAGTTTCTAAAATGTTTGAACTTGGAGGTTTTAAAAATTGTCCTAATTTGTGATTTGTTTTGTACGATATTTTTATCCATAATTCCGAAAAATTTGATTAATATGTTTGCTAGAATTTTGGTTGTATTCCACACTTATAAATTTTTGGTTGCTGGTATCATCATCATTAAAAATGAGTGTGGTTTCATGTCTGTACCGCATTTTCCTTATAAATGCTTCATTCATTGATTCAATCTTCGTTATTTTGTATCCATTTTTTTGGGCAATATATTTAATTGTGTTGAACTCTTCATTAGACATAGGTATGGTGTTTAATCTACAAATTAAATGATGATATGCTGCCATTTTGTGTTGCCATGGATGGTTAAATCGATAAATTTTGAAAGCATGTTTTTGATTTTAATTTTTTATGTTTAAATCTAAAAAATTAATATTTGCATTTTGTTCCATTTCTAAAGTAAATTGAATTTTTGGATGAATACTGTTGATATGATTTTTAAGAAGGTGTATTTGCCTATCAGTTCCGTTAAACAATAATAATACATCATCCACGTATCGGTATATATAATATTTTTGTAAAATCTGTTTTGGTTGTTCAAAATGTGGTTATTTTCAAAATTGTTTAAATAAATATTTGCCAATGTTCCAGATAATGGGCTGCCCATAGGAAGTCCATCATATTGTTTGTAGAATTTATCATCATACGTAAAATAATTTTGAGAAGTAATTTTCTTTAATAATTTTGTTATTTCTTCTATATGATAATTTTTATTTCACCCGTTGGTTGCAAATTTATAACAATTAATTCTAGAAAATTCGCGCTATCTTAAAACCCACTCCTAAACTTATACATATACTAATTTATTTTTATTTACATACAGCGATAAATGGCATAATGCGAAAGTACATTTTGTGATTCAGATGCCATCTATTAAAAATTTGAAAGTATTTATAAAAATTCCAAACAATGAGCAATAAATGTTTATGTGACCGACTATAAATTAAATTAAATTTACAAAATTCTTTGACATTTTTAGGTACTGTCAAATCGATTTCATTGTTTACATTATGTTTATTCTGGTGTTTTAATTTTCTTTTTAGGCGCTTTAAATTAGACATAAATATTTTGAAAAATAGCTTAAGTGTTAACAAAAATTCCAAACAATGTTAATGTTCGATATCATAGGTGGATTTTCCGAACGTTTTCCGATACTTAGAAACACCGGCCCAAAATCCTAAGTATATTTTTGGGTTGGTATGGATGTAACCAACCAGAAAAAAATAGTCACTTGAAAAGTTAGAGGGGCTTTGGTCGTTTAGTAAGAAAAAAACCCGTTATGGTAATGTTCAATATCATACGTGGATTTTCCGAACGTTTTCCGATACTAAGAAACACCGGCCCAAAATCCTAAGTATATTTTTGGGTTAGTATGGATGTAACCTACCAGAAAAAATTAGTCACTTGAAAAGTTAGAGGAACTTTGGTCGTTTAGTAAACAAAAAACCCGTTATGTTAATGTTCAATATCATACGTGGATTTTCCGAACGTTTTCCGATACTTACAAAACCGGCCCAAAATCCTAAGTATATTTTTAGGTTGGTATGGATGTAACCTACCAGAAAAAAATAGTCACTTGATAAGCTAGTGGAGCTTTGGTTGTTTAGTAAGCAAAAAACCCGTTATGGTAATGTTCAACATCATACGTGAAATTTCCGAACGTTTTCCGATACTTACAAACACCGGCCCAAAATCCTAAGTACATTTTTGGGTTGGTATGGATGTAACCTACCAGAAAAAAATAGTCACTTAAAAAGTTAGAGGGGGTTTGGTCGTTTAGTAAGCAAAAAACCATATATGTTAATGTTCAATATCATACGTGGATTTTCGGAACGTTTTCCGATACTTAGAAACACCGGCCCCAGATCCTTATTATATTTTTGGGTTGATAAGGATGTAACCTACCAGAAAAAAATTGTCACTTGAAAAGTTAGAGAGGCTTTGGTCGTTTAGTAAGCAAAAAACCCTATATGTTAATGTTCAATATCATACGTGGATTTTCCGAACATTTTCCGATACTTAGAAACACCGGCCCCAGATCCTAAGTATATTTTTGGGTTGGCATGGATGTAACCTACCAGAAAAATATAGTCCCTTAAAAAGTTAGAGAAGCTTTGGTCGTTTGGTAACCAAAAAACCCGTTATGGTAATGTTCGACATCATAGGTGGATTTTCCGAACGTTTTCCGATACTTAGAAACACCGGCCCATAATCCTAAGTATATTTTTGGGTTGGTATTGATGTAACCTACCAGAAAAAAATAGTCACTTGAAAAGTCATAGGGGCTTTGGTCGTTTAGTAAGAAAAAACCCGTTATGTTAATGTTCAATATCATACGTGAATTTTCCGAACATTTTCCGATACTTCGAAACACCGGCCCAAAATCCTAAGTATATTTTTGGGTTGGTATGGATGTAACGTGCCAGAGAAAAATAGTCACTTGAAAAGATAGAGGGGCTTTGTTCGTTTAGTAAGCAAAAAACCCGTTATGGTAATGTTCAATATCATAGGTGGATTTTCCGAACGTTTTCCGGTACTTAGAATTACCGGCCCAAAATCCTAAGTATATTTTTGGGTTGGTATGGATGTACCCTACCAGAAAAAATTAGTCACTTGAAAAGTTAGAGGGGCTTTGGTCGTTTAGGAAACCAAAAACCCGTTATGATAATTTTCAATATCATAGGTGGATTTTCCGAACATATATTTTTGGGTTGGTATGGATGTAACCTACCAGAAAAAAATAGTTCTCTGAAAAGTTAGAGGGGCTTTGATTGTTTAGTAAGAAAAAACCCGTTATGTTAATGTTCAATATCATACGTGGATTTTCCGAACGTTTTCCGATACTTAGAAACACCGGCCCATAATCCTAAGTATATTTTTGGGTTGGTATTGATGTAACCTACCAGAAAAAAATAGTCACTTGAAAAGTTATAGGGGCTTTGGTCGTTTAGTAAGAAAAAACCCGTTATGTTAATGTTCAATATCATACGTGGATTTTCCGAACGTTTTCCGATACTTCGAAACACCGGCCCAAAATCCTAAGTATATTTTTGGATTGGTATGGATGTAACCTACCAGAAAAAAATAGTCCCTTAAAAAGTTAGAGGGACCTTGGTCGTTTAGTAAGAAAAAAAACCGTTATTGTAATGTTCAACATCATACGTGGATTTTCCGAACGTTTTCCGATACTTAGAAACACCGGCCCAAAATCCTAAGTATATTTTTGGGTTAGTATGGATGTAACCTACCAGAAAAAATTAGTCACTTGAAAAGTTAGAGGGGCTTTGGTCGTTTAGGAAACAAAAAACACGATATTTTAATGTTCAATATCATACGTGGATTTTCGGAACGTTTTCCGATACTTAGAAACACCGGCCTAAAATCCTAAGTATATTTTTGGGTTGGTATGGATGTAACCTACCAGGAAAAAAGAGTCCCTTGAAAAGTTAGAGTGGCTTTGATTGTTTAGTAAGAAAAAAACCCTGTTAATGTTCAATATCATACGTGGATTTTCCGAACGTTTTCCGATACTTAGAAACACCGGCCCAAAATTCTAAGTATATTTTTGGGTTGGTATGGATTTAACCTACCAGAAAAAATTAGTCACTTGAAAAGTTAGAGGGGCTTTGGTCATTTCGGAAACAAAACACACGTGATTTTAATGTTCAATATCATAGGTGTATTTTCCGAACGTTTTCCGATACTTAGAAACACCGGCCCAAAATCCTAAGTATATTTTTGGGTTGGTATGGATGTAACCTACCAGAAAAATATAGTCCCTTGGAAAAATAGAGGGTCTTTGATCGTTTAGTAAGAAAAAAACCCGTAATGTTAATGTTCAATATCATACGTGGATTTTCCGAACGTTTTCCTATACTTAGAAACACCGGCCCAAAATCCTAAGTATATTTTTGGGTTGGAATGGATATAACGTACCAGAAAAAATAGTTACTGAAAAGTTGGTGGGGCTTTATTGTTTAGCAAGCAAAAAGCCGTTATGCTAATAGAGTTCTTCTTGTTTTGCTTAAATGATAACCTTTTTATTGGTTGACGAATCGATTTCTCTTTTCCTTTAACAATGCGAGGCTTTACCATTGAAGTCCTTCCGTTATTATCTGATGTACTGCAGAATATGGACATGCACCGATTGAGTAGTTGATGTGTAGAGTTTTTCTGCGCCACGTTAAGATCTTCGGTCAATTTCAGCAAGAGTACCACTCACCATTTCTGCACCATATCTTTCTGCCTTTGCATGTCGGCTTTTCTAATCGGACTTTTCTATTCACATTTTACTATCGTTATCAATTTTATTCTAAATATTGTTATCTATGCCTAAAAAAAACAATAACATTTAATATAACAAAAGTTATTATTATTAAAATTTATTATTCCATCATTTTTTTTGTATACTTATATAAATAGGGGATAAAAATTATGGTGCCAACGCGATACTGTATACAATTATTTAGAATATATTATAGAAAATTTTGTTATTTTTAATTATTAATTAGTCAACTTGATTAATTATTAATTAAAAGTACCGTAATAGGGTGTCTAAATTAAAAATGTTTTATTTTAGCATACAAAAATGTTTATAATTTATTTTACATGTAAATTTTTTTGAGACTATTGAAATATTTTAATATTATAAATTATTTTTATTGAGTCAGTATTGCTATTTTTTCCTTAGTGTTATTTTTTTAATGGATCATTTATAATGTTTTCTGAGTACCCGAAATCTAAAATTTGTGTACGACACTCAACATTTGTATTAAAAAAATTATTTTGAATATCACTAGTTTGAGACCCTTTTTATAATCATACCCTTTATATTTTTTTTAAGGGGAGTTTTATTAGACAACTCCTAAAAAATAAATACCTACAAACCGTTTGGATGCTTCAAAAAAGTCCTCTGATGGAGGATGCAATGCAGACTACCAAAATCGGAGATACTTTTCTTATTTTCATAACGAATAAAATACTTATTATCACTAGTAATCATTTCTATCTTCTTTTATGTAATTAACTTCATCCTCCAAAACTATGCTTTCTAGGACAGCGATGCCATCGGATTCAGCCATACAATTGTATTCCCAATTTTCCCTTCTATCTTGCGCTTCATAACCAGATGAATCGGCACTCGTTTCATCATTTATATATTGGAGAACTTGTGCAGACATTAAAAGCTCATCGTCATCGTCAATACAATTCGATAAATTTGTATTTTTTAGTAACTTCATACACGATATTTATGCGAAAATCCTTGTAAATTCTAATACTGATGGGTTTCTGCAGTATCCTCCTTTTCCTCTGTTAACTGAAAAATGTGTTTTCCAGAGCTTAATGATCTAACCGTTTGGTGAAAATATAACCGAATGAAGGATAATCATTGAACAGTTAATCAGCTAGATCCAAAATACAGTTCAAGGTCATTATCAAATCCTCAATACAAAAATCTTTTGTTTTTCTATTGAATTTAATTTGTTCAAAGTAATTTGCAATTATTTTAATATTTTGGTATACCTGATATTACGGCTATCCACTGTGAGATTAATTAAACAAAAAACACAATACTTATGCTTCAACCTAATAATAATAATAATAATAATAAATATTTATTTTGGTACCTTGTGTTGATTAAGTTTGTATTATGTAAAAAAAAAACAACAAATCTGTTGATGAATCAGGATCCGAAAAAAATGGGATTCCCCTTCAGGCGTCAGTACAAAATCAGAATAATTGTACATACACACATATATAGGAAGATTAATTCTTTTTGATGTTATTTATATAGGAATTCCCTGCTACGCATATTTCTAAAGTAGCGAAGCGTTTATGACGTCATGCTATCGTATGATGTTAATTATTCTGAAGTGTTTGTGAGTAAAAAATAAAAACCAAACAAAAAAAAACTTTCCAAAAAAAAATTATAATAATAATAATTTGTATTTCATTCGGTATGTGAGGCCATCGCGGCTACTTAAAAAAAATAAAATACAATAATATAAAAATTAATTTAAAGTACGTATTTCGAAGTATTATAAACTATAAAAGTGAGTTAGTGGGTTTGCAAAAAAAAAATAAGAGTTATTAAACACGGAGGAACGTTTTGGCCATATTACAGGCCATTTATTAAGAACGTGTTGGTTCTTAAGTGTTAAAGCCTAAAATTTTAGTATTAGCTGTATAAAAAAAAATCCGAGATAAAGAGAAAAATTTCCGTTGCTCTACCAATAAATACTGCTAACACAGAATAGCGGGTAAGTTTTTTTATTGCCCAGTGGGAAATTTATAATGAGCTAAACGCGTTATTTTTTTCTTCTTAAATGGCGGGCCTCACGTTTAGCGTTGAAGGGGCACAACTAAAACCCATATGCCCGGAGTATTCTTTTGCCAGTGAAGCGGGTCCGAAGAAGTGCCAACACGAAGCCAGAAAAACCGTTCACTCAACCACAAATTTTTTTTTTGTATTTGTGTATAATCAATATCCTAATAGTGTTTTTTTGGCAATACGTAGTTTTTTTTTAAATTTAATTTAATTAATAAGCTAAGTGTTAGTAGATGATAGATATATATATATATATATATATATATATATATATATATATATATATATATATATATATATATATATATATATATATATATATGTTTATATATATTTATATATATATATATATATATATATATATATATATATATATATATATATATATATATATATATATATATATATATATATATATATATATATATATATATATATATATATATATATATATATAAATATATAAAATTAGCTCATGCTCAAAATAGGGTGCCGTAAAATTTGAAAGTTAATATAATATATATATATATATATATAGGTATATATATATATATATATATATAATATAATATATATATATATATATATATATTTATATATATATATATATATATATATATATATATGTATATGTATGTATATATATATATGTATATATATGTATATATATATATATATATATATATATATATATATATATATATATATATATATATATATATATATATATATATATATATATAACAATAAATAAATATACAGGGTGTCCGGGTTTGGGATGCTGATCCGTCGTGGGGTGATTCCTTGGTTCATTCTGAGAAACAAATCGGATGTGGAGGGGGGATCCATTTTTGATATCCTTTGAGATACAGGGTGTTTAAAAAATTTGGTTCAGAAAAATAGTATGTACACCCAAATATGAAACTGTAACTTCCAAAATATTTATCGGAGAGCAACCAACTTAGTCTTATTTGGTTGGTAATCGTATAGGCTATTATTAAGGTTTAACTGGTTATCTTGTATCTGCATCCGTTTGAGAGCTATGGTGATTTAAAGTAAAAAAAAAATATTTGTTTTTTATAAAATCGAGTTTTTCTCAAAAAAAAACCGTTATAATTTTTTCTTTTGTTTATTTAATTTTAATTTGTCATGATCTCCTCTACAATCCCCCAATTCATTACTTGTACCCACGTGCCATAGTTTTCTTCGTATTCCGTTTATTCTCAATCTAATTAAGAGATGTTATAGTGTTAATATTTTACCAATTTTATTTTGATCTGTAAAACAGTAGGCGATGATTATCAACTCATTTGTTTAAATGTTGAAAACACAAAAACTAAATATTTTCAGATTCAGTCATTAGTTTCGAGATATTATCTAGTGTTGTATCAGTGTTGTGAATCAAAATTTTAATTAATTTAATAAAATTAATATTATAATGGCACAGTTCTCAGGTGAGGAGTACATTGATATCCATTTTGTTTACGGATTTTGCGATGGTAATGCAGCACGAGCTCGCAATGAATATCAACTCAGATTTCCAACACGTCGCATTCCTGACGCAAGAGTATTTATAAATATTCATAGGAGACTGCCAAATATCGTAAAAAGATCGAATACCCGGGCGGAGCCCCATTCAGTCTCACCAAACCATTTGGATGTCAACGAAGGTACAATCCGTAATGCAACAGCAAATCCTTCTATTAGCATAAGGAAACGTCTCTCGCTATCGAATTCATCAAGTATTGCACAAGGAGAATCTTCATCCACACCATACAACACCCGTTCAACAACTATTACCGATAGACCGCACTACAAGATTGGAGTTTTGTAATTTGTTGATGGAAAGGAATTTGGACAATGCAAGTTTTGTGAAACGTATCCTATGGACGGATGAATCTCAATTCACAAGAGATGGCATAACAAACTTTCACAATCTACACACGTGGGCTGCTGAAAATCCTCATTCGAAAAAACAAATATCATTTCAGCACCGATTCAGTGTAAACGTATGGGCTGGTGTAATTGGCGATAAATTAATTGGACCATTCATATTACCATCTAGATTAAATGGTGAACGTTATTTACAATTTTTACAAAACGATTTGCCACTCTTTTTTGATGATGTTCCCATTTTAAGTAGATTCTCGCATACATACCAACATGATGGTGCACCTTGTCACTACCATAATAATGTTAGGAATTTTTTTAATGAAAATTATCCAAATAATTGGATTGGAAGAAATGGTCCAATTCACTGGCCTGCAAGATCCCCCGATCTTACGGTATTTGATTTTTATGTATGGGGAAGGATGAAGGCGCTTGTATACTCCAAAGAAATTGAAACAAAAGAAGAACTTATATAACGAATACACACAGCAGCACAACAGATAAGGGAAGATTTACCAAGAATTGAAATAACCAAAGGCATACTTAAACGAATATTAGCATATATTCAATCACAAGGAGGACATTTTGAGCACCTTTTATAACTCCTCGACCCAAACTTTGTATTGAGGGATTGTAGAGGAGATCATGACAAATTAAAATTAAATAAACAAAAGAAAAAATTATAACGGTTTTTTTTGAGAAAAACTCGATTTTATAAAAAAAAAATATTTTTTTTTTTACTTTAAATCACCATAGCTCTCAAACGGATGCAGATACAAGATAACCAGTTAAACCTTAATAATAGCCTATACGATTACCAACCAAATAAGACTAAGTTGGTTGCTCTCCGATAAATATTTTGGAAGTTACAGTTTAATATTTGGGTGTACTTTTTTTCTGAACCAAATTTTTTAAACACCCTGTATCTCAAAGGATATCAAAAATGGATACCCCTCCACATACGATTTGTTTCTCAGAATGAACCAAGGAATCACCCCATGACGGATCAGCATCCCAAACCCGGACATCCTGTATATGGTGAAAAATACGTCAAATTACAAATTTGGTATATGGGACCGGAAGTCGTGTTTAAATTTTTTATTGTTTATTTTTTCAATTGGTAGTATGTACTAGTTAAAAAAAACATTTTGTAGTAAATGATTTTTTGTTGTTGTTGGTGTTGTTTAAAATACAGAGTGCCAAATTTTGAGAAAAATGATAAACCTGATGTTGTGTTTATGGCTATAAAAGGAAAATAAATATCCGATATTTATGATATAGGGCTCGTTTTAAAGGTAAGTTAATACGGATTAATAAAAAAATATAAAAATGGTAGATTCTTTATTTTCTTCATTTTCAAATTTTTATTTTTGAATTTTCTCGATGATCGTCCAATTTTTTTTTTTTTTTTTTTTTTTAATTTTACGTCCTTTAATTCTATTGAACATACTAAAAACTTGCGCTAGTAAAATTTTTCGTAAAATTTTACATTTATGTATGACGATTTACCCGTTTTTGGAATACAAAATCAAATTGTTATTTGTTATTTTCAATTTTTAACTAATTTACGCTCGACCTGATGATATAATTGTTTAAAATTATTTCGTCGAGCTTTATAGTGTATTCTTACTTCTAATAGAAAATTAAAAAACAAAGAGGAAAAAATT
Source organism: Tipula vernalis (assembly GCA_958295665.1). NCBI lineage: Eukaryota > Metazoa > Arthropoda > Insecta > Diptera > Tipulidae > Tipula > Tipula vernalis. The sequence continues at coordinate 251,002,034 of OY282558.1, forward strand.
TGTAACAGTCCGTTCATAAACTACGTCAAGTTATTTTGGGCCATTCTTAACTCCGTCTCTCTCACTCCTTCATCACAAGTCGTCACAAAACTGAATATGTGAGCAATAATTTAATCATTTAAGAACATGAAGTAAGTGGTATATTAAAGAACTACGCTTCTAATGATATATCTGCAAATTATTGTATTATGTCATACGTAATATCCCATAACAGTAACTTCTTATAATTACATGACGTCATCTTTTATGAAATTCTCCCTTCCCCAGCTTAAACTTGACGACAATCAATACTCCTTCCCCAAACAACGGCGTTTCAACCCTAAAAATGCATCCCAAAATATTACGTTCAGGTACATAAACCGTAACGTAATCTTTTGGAACAAAATGACGCATATTTAAACATTTATTTATAAAAGAAGAGGTATGTAGGCCTGTAAAACAACATAAAATATAACCAGTGGTTTTTGTTAACATTTTTTAGTATAAATTAGTGTTTAAATTAATATTTCAGTTAGTTTAACTTGTGAAGTTCTATTTAAATCATTTGCTTATTTAAATAACATCAAAAGTATTACAAATAATAAGTATAATAATGGTTGGGTACAAAAAGTGTTGTAAGCCGTTTCCTGAGTTAAAATGTTCTAAAAGTTTAAGAAATGTTAATGATCGATTCATGTAACTGAAAAATTTTGAACCTCTTTTGACTCACTCAGAGGAAAATAAGGCACGTCTTTATGATGAATTCACGGATCAACTAAAAATCCAATTCCGACATTTGGAGAAAAATTGTGATAAAATACAGCTGCTGTCTACCCTGCCGAAATCTCTAACTATACAACAAATCCAGGAAGAATTCAACACAAGCCAATATATGGTACGGACAGCTAAAAATATTCAAAACAAGAATGGATCACTGAGCCTTCCAGCACCCAAAGTTGGAAAACGGATCAGTGATGAACTCAGGAGTTCAGTGCTAGAATATTATAACGATGATGATGTTAGTCGTATAATGCCTGCGGGAAAAACGATTGTTTAACTATTGATAAAGTTAAAATTCAGAAACGTCTAATGATGTGCACATTAAAGGAGTGCTATGATTTCTGGATTACTTCATAATTAAGCTGATCATTTTGATTCCTCATTGCTTTATATCACTAACTCAATCCGATTTCATAAAAAATAAAAAAATAACTTTGGAGCCAACAGACGTTTGTTTCTTGTGATTTTGCAGAAAATTATGCGTTTATAATGCAAAATGCAGCACAGGGTTTTCATTGGAACAACAAACAAGCGACTACTCATCCATTTGTAATTTACAAAACTGAGGGAGGGATATTGCAGCACTACAGCTTCATTATAATATCAGATTATCTTCATCATGACGCTGTAGCAGTTCACTTGTTCATAGATAAATTATTGCAGTTTTTGAAAACAAAAATTCTGGATTTATCTAAAATTTATTACGTCACAGATGGTGCAGTAACACATTATAAAAATAAAAAAAATTGTATGAATATAACTAAACACAAAGAGGATTTTGGAGTTGATTGTGAGTGGCATTTTCACGCAACTGCTCACGGAAAGGAACCATGCAATGAAGTAGGAGGTACTATTAAGAGAATGCCATCCAGAGCCAGTCTCACCAAAGAATGTGATGGTGACATAACCAATGCGGAGCAACTTTTCAAATGGACTAAAACGTTAAAACTGATATGGTTTTTGAATTTTGTTCAGATACTGAATATAAATTGAAACAAATCGAACTAGGCAGTAGATAAGAGAACTTAAAAACAATAAAAGGGACTCGCGAATTTCATGCAGTTATACCTTCAACAGAAGGCTACTTAAAATGTAAAAAATATTCAAATATTGAAGATTATATAACATGTAATTTAACCGTATATCCTTATTTTGTAATAAATTTTTTTACTGTCAATATTTTTTCTTTTAAATTTAATTTTGAATCACAAAAACGAGTGAAAAAATTAACCGGAAAAATTCAATAAAATCGAGTTTTTGTAAGAGGACTAAAAATCCACCTTTCGATTTTGGAAATTTTCAAAATAGGTAGGTCATACTTAAACGTATTTTGCAGGAAAACAAAAAATTTTATTAGCGCAAGTTTTTAGTATGCTAAATAGAATTTAAGGACGTAAACTTTAAAAAAAGAAAAAAAAAAAATTGGACGATCATTGAGAAAATTCAAAAATAAAATTTTGCCGGGAAATTTTAAAATGAAGAAATTAAAGAACTTACCATTTTTATATTTTTTTATTAATCCGTATTAACTCACCTTTAAAACGAGCCCTATATCATAAATATCGGATATTTATTTTTCCTTTAATAGCCATAAATACAACATCATGTTTATCATTTTTCTCAAAATTTGACACCCTGTAATTTAAACAACAACAACAACAACAACAAAAAATCACGTTCTATAAAATTTTTTATTTTTGATACTTACCATCATGAGAAAGCACACTAATACAATAAAAATATTTGACGGCACACAATAGCAAAATGTATATTATACGCCGTTGTACATATACAAAATTATCAATCCTCAATCCTCATTTTGCGACCAAAATCGATACCCTGGAATGAAAAAGAAAACAAAGAAACGAATACGGTAAATACCGCACTATACGAACATGTCACTACCACAGTACACAGAACAACTGTTTTTGTGAAAATTATCCAAAAGAAAAATAATATTGAGTATTAAATTAAATAGCTTACAAACAACAAACGGATTTACAAAATTTCCCCGGACGTCTAGTTTGACCCTCTGGATGCCACCGAGAAATCACATCACGCCAAGCACATAACCCGTCAATCCGACGTAGGCTGAGCCACTTATCCGTTAGTCGTGTTCCCTCTCGAAACTCAAAATACTGAAGCTCCTGCGGCCAATTCTTGTTTTTTTTATTTTTTTTTTGTTTTGTTTTGTTTTAACCACAATGATTAAATAACGTTGTAATGCGATGGCGTATACGAACCAATCCGATTTTATCAAATATTGCGTAACTCGTGATACTATTTCAACCAGATTTTGTTTTTTTTTTCTCACACACACTAACTCCAATTACATATGGTCGACTATTCCAAAAAAAAAAAACGTATTTTGTTGGTTATTATATTTTTACTTTTTCTATCCTTGTTTGTTTTTATATTTTTCGGATAGATTATTTTTGCACAATTTCTATGCCTCAACTGTTCCTCGACCAAACATTCTCGTCGTTTTTTAATCTCTTTTTTTTTCGTCGCACAAAAAAACATAAAGAAAAAAATCTCCAAGTCTTCCAACTTGACCATGCTAAATTTGACCATAAAAAAATAATGATGAACTTGACCATAAAGAACATATCCGAGAAACAAACCATACCCAAACAAAAAAATTAAAATAAAAAGAAACGTGACAACATCAAACACAACACTTACACCCTAGAAACCAACCCAATATAATTCATCCAATGCCTGAGATCACAACAAATGTTAATGTAATGTTTGGTTGTAAAAACCAAAACCGCACAAAAGCAAAGAAATGAAACACCACAAGAAAATGCAACGCTATGGTAATGAATCGAGACAAAAACCATTGACCATGGAAACGGACACATGTCCAGAGACGGACCATCCGTATCAACTTATTCATCCTTATTAATTCCTATCGTTTTATTAGTTCTTATGCACAATTACACTTATTATTAGAGTGGCTACATATCTCATCATGATCAGAAAAGGAGTGGTCCTCCGACACTTTCCAGTTTAATAAACTAATCGCCAGAAAGCTTGAGATAAGAGTAATATCCAATACTTCCTGTCTATTACTAGTTATAAAGGTCGGCTTATTGCCTATGTTACATATATGAAGGTTACTACTTAAAATGTAGTCAAGGAGTAACTCACCTCGTTCATTTGTGTCCGTACTTCCCTAGATCGTGTAATGAGCATTTGCATCACTCCCAAGGATGACTCCAACCTTGCGCTTCTGAGCCTCTAAGATTAGCTCACCTAGAATGATTGGTGGAGTATCCACCTCATCATAAGCTAGGTAAGCTGATACTAGCCAGAGGTTTCGTTTATCGACCTCAATGCTGACCGCTGCTACATCTCCGTTACTGAAATTTGATAACAGAAAGCAACTTATGTTATTTTTAATGAGAATGCACGACCGAACCTTACCTTCTTTCTTGCATTAATCTATAATAGGGAGTATTGAGCCCAAGTACCCGGTCTTCAGTGACCCAAGGTTCCTGGATCAAGACGACATCTGTCGCTTCTTTTCTAATTTTTAAAATTAGAGCAGCTGATGTTGCCTTAGAGTGGTGAAGGTTGACTTGAAGAAATGTCAGTGTCATCTCTACAGACTCTTCTCCACCACAGTAACATCAGAGTCATCCCCTGATGAGAAGTCCTCTGAGAGCCTCTTTAAAGATTCCATGGACGTTGACATCTCCGTGTCCGTAGAGATAGTTTCCACTTGGCTGGCTACCTCCACGCACGCAGATGAGCTATCAAGCACCGCGGTATTTTCTGAAGATGACTTCGGAGCCTCCAGCTTTTCCGCGTCCTTCTTGTACACCTTGAGTGCGACTGCACTGAAACCATAGTTGATGGACCGTTGGTTTTTTCCAGTGCAGTCAGTGACTCCCTGTTTAAGATGATAACAGCTGACCTATAGTTAGCCTTTGTCTCCTCGAGCTTAGCAACTTTCCAGTTGTGCGTTGGCAACTGCCGCCACCGTGTTGCTGAACGTTTGAATAGCAGTACTTACCGTCCTTTTTTGCATATTTGTGGGATATATGTGTTCCTTCTGTAGTTTTGGGCTTAGTTTGGTGATGTTTCGACGTTCCATTTCAAATAGCTTTTTTATTAGCTTTCAACTGGCCATACCATCAGATACTATTATACCAGCAACCATTAAATTATTTCTAATAGATTTGAATAAATGCGGCACATCATAAAATGCTAATACTTTCTTACTTTTTATATTGAAAGAAGGCTTCAAACATTTTGTATGCCTTTCGGTTATTCGACCCTTGATCATATAACGTGGCTCATAAATCGAATCCCATTTTGTGTGCCATTTCAATGTTATCCTCAATTAATTTTACTAAATCATTCCTAGATGTCCCATTCATAGTATCAAATACGATAATGGATATCTATATTTGGAAATTATCCCCCGAACCATAAATGTTAGCACATATGTAGCTACTTTAGATTCTCTGGGGCTGCCTAAATCGACAAAGCCATGCATTATGTCCTTGTGCTTTAAATTCCTTCGAATCTTCATTTCATCTTACAATAATACCGCACATCTTTGTTCTGGTGGCATCGACAGAACTTTTTTGAAATTTGCGAAATTAAGTTTTCATTCATTCCAGGAAACACGTGTTTGATTGGCATCCATTTCAATATTCCGTGATGCACTCTCGCATATTGAAACGGGCAATTCTGCTGTTTGTTGTCATCATTTTCTTTTTTTTTGTTTTCTTAAATATTAATTATGTTTCTCATTATAAAGGAGGAATAAAAGAAAATACTATTTTACGTTGCAATAAGTTTTTGTATGTAATTAGATCTTAAAGGATCATTTAACAGCTGCAAAAACCATAAACTATTTCACGTTGCAATACGTTTTTTGTATGCAATTAGATCCTTAAGGATCATTTAACAGCTGCAAAAACCATAAATTATTTTTCGTAGCAATAAGTTCTTTTATTTTACATAGCAATAAGTTTTTTTTTATGTGTAATGCAATTAGATCTTAAAGAATCATTCAACATCTGCAAAAACCATAAACTATTTTACGTTGCAATAAGTTTTTTGCATGTGTAATGCAATCCGATCTTAAAGGATCATTTAACAGCTGCAAAAACCATAAACTATTTTACGTAACAATAATTTTTTTTTATATACCTAGATATTTAGATGTTTTAATATTTAAAATAGGATTGAGAAACCCTACCATAAAACATTTTATGGTCGGTTCAATAGCAATACAAAAATGAAAAATAAAATAATAATAATATTTTAACAATAGCATAGAGAGTCACCCAATGAGGACTCTTATTTGACAATTATGCCAAAAATCGTACATTGATTGGATAAATTTGTTTTTAGAAGAATAAGTAAAGTTAGAGAGGGGGATTTAACCATCCCACTCGAAAAATAAATAAATTAAATGTTTTTTTGAAAAAGAGTGATGAGTGATTAGTGATCAGTGATCGAATAGTCAAAGCACAAGTGACATAAATTATTTTCAAAATAATTATTCAAAAAAACTATTTATTTTAATTACTCTCCAGTAAAAATAATTTATATGTTATTAAAATATAAACATGTTTAATTTGACATCTTTGTTTTTAAATAAGTGATCGTATATTACGTGATACAAAAAAAAATATATAATTATTTAAGTAAAAATAACCAATTAATAACTCATAATCATTAAAAAACCTAATAATTAAAAAACATTATAGAAATCCACCGTTTATTTAAAAAAAAAAAAAAGAATAAGACAAAAATATATGGAAGAGAGAGAAAAATTATTAATCATATATTATCATCATCAACAAATAAAAATTAATTAAAAGTTAATGTACCATATATTTTGTGATCGTTAAAAAAAAACCATTAAACGTTTTCTTTATTTGAAAAGTTTGACCGTGACTTTGGTACCGTTTTGTTATGTCTTGAAACAATAATTTTTTTGGTGTAGTGTGTAAAAATAAAACTTAGACAGAAATTGATATTTTGAATTTTTTTTGGTTTTGTCAGACGATTCATAAAGCCAAAAATTATGTTTGTGAAAATATTGTGAAAAATTATTTACGAAAAAAGTGAAGAAATAAATTATTGATTGAGTTGCTATTAGGGCGATACAACCCCGCAACTTATGTGTAAAAAAATTGGTCAAGCAATTAGTTTATTTTACGCCTACCGTTCTTGGCCGTATTTAAGGTGCAGATGTTTTATTGCCTGCAAGTATTTTATTGAGTATAAATGGTGCATATTTTGTAAGATTAAGTTATTCTGTAGGTGATCCTAGTAAAATAAGGAATAAAGTGCAACTCAAACAATTCCCCTCGCTCACAGCAGAGCCAAACTACTATTTGCCAGTCGGACATAACAAGTGTCAAGACCACGCAGGCTAGATCCACTCTGCCACAGAGCCGCATTCGCAGAATTCCAACCCATGGTGGAATTAGGGATTTGCCGAGCATCGCCCATCTCTTGTCCTTTGCATATGGTAAGAAAGAAAGATCACGATTGGTGACCATGTGGGGATTATCGGCGATCAAACACGGTAACAACACTTGATCGCTATCCGATACCCCACATTCAAAATTTCTCCATGGTTGCACATTTTTTTTTTTCAAAGATTCCCGTTGCACCTGAAAACGTTCATAGAACGGCGATCAAAACCCCGTTTGGCTTATTCGAATTCACCCGAATGCCATTCGGTTTGCGCAATGCTGCTCAAACGTTTCAACGTTTTATGAACGAAGTCGTTTGAAATTTAGACTTCGTTTTCGTCTACATTTACGACATTCTTGTGGCTTCATGCTCTGAGAAACAACACAAACTTTCCAACTACGTAATGGTATTCTGCCGCCTGAGGAACGAATTAACGCCATTAGGGAATTCCCAGCTCACTTCAATCAAAAGTATACAGCGATTTGTCGATATGGTAAATTACTACTACCAATTTATACCAAAACTCGCACAAACACTCGCACCAATTCACATCCACTTGGCAGCTTAACTCAAAAAACCAAAGACAGCCAAGAACTGCTCTTGGCCCGACGAATGTCAACACGCATTCGCGTCGCTAAAGGCTGAATTGGCCCAGATAACTCTTCTGGCACACCCACTGAGCGGCTCAAACCTCAGCTTAACCACCGACGCGTCAAATACTGCTGTCGGTGCCGTACTACAACAGTACAATAACGAATGTTGGGAGCCACTGGGACTCTTTTCGAAGAAACTCTCAGATGCCGAAAAGAAGTATTCCGCATTCGATCGGGAATTACTTGCATTATATCTGGCAGTCGAACACTTCAGATATTTTGTCGATGGTCAGGACTTCACTATATACACCGACCACAAGCCGCTGACTAGAGCAATTCAGTCAAAAACTGAACGTAATTCGAGGCAATCTCGCCACTTGGATTATATCAGTCAATTTACAACGGACATCCAACATGTTCACGGAAATGACAACGTTGTCGCAGATACACTATCCCGCACAACTGACAACGAAATGGCCGCAGTCGAGATACACATCGTCTTGAGATACAAATCAAATCGCAAACACACAAAAAGTTGACCTAGAACTTCAGAATTTATTTTCTGGTTCCGAATGTCACTCTGGTTCATCAATGAAACTAGAACTTTTTAAATTACCTGGCTTCGAAGTTATCTGCGAAATATCTACTGGGAACAATTGCCCATTGTACCACCACTACGTCGAATCTTCTTGGGCACGCTGCATTACATTTCACATCCTGGTGTCCATGCAACTCGTAAGTTGATTACTGCTTGCTATTTTTGGCCTAACATAAACAAAGACGTAGGCAATTGAACTCAGTCTTGTTTATCCTGCCAACTTGCCAAAGTCCAACGGCACACAAAATCATCTCAGGAACAATTCGAAATTCCACCTGGTCAATTTGAGCATATCCATTTAGATATCGTAGGCACACTTCCTCCATCTAATGGATACATATATTTAATTACCTGTGTCGGTCGCTTCACTCGTTAGCCCGAAGCTTTCTGTATGACTAATATGTCAGCCGCAACCATTGCCATCACATTCGTCAACAACTACGTATCACGATTCGGTGTGCCCCTGCATATCACACCAGATCATAGGGAACGCAATTCGAGTCTAAATTACTTACTCAGTTAACAAAACTCCTCGGAGCACATCGGACGTACAACGGCTTACCACCCTCAAGCCAATCACATGGTCGAACGCTTCCATCAGCAACTCAAAGCCGCATTGATGGCCAGAAGCAATACAATTAATTGGAGCTCGAAAATACCTATTGCACTACTGGAAATCCGAGCAATAGTGAAAGAAGATCTGAAGTGCTGATGGTGAGATGGTTTATGGCCTTCATCGATAATCCTCTTCCATCACTTACCTTGTTTAATCGGATGGTGTGTGTCTTCGATAAACACCCCGTCGTCACGTTTGTCGAAGATGTTATCACGTGTTTTGCAGAGGCTTTTGGTTGGTGACAGTTTTGTCATCAGGAACTCGTTTGAGTTTTGTAGAGCGATATCTGATTTGTCTATTGAGACATCTGAAATGATGGTCAGTTTTGATATTGTATCATTATTCACAAACATACCTGTACTTCTCGCCGTTGATATAGTTGGCGAACAGTGGGACAGAATAAGCGCACACACTGAAATTCCAAGAAACTTGTTTCTCAGAATGTTGCGTTCCTGTATACTGGATGCTAACTTTTTCGTGTTCGGTGGCGTGCACTAAAAACAGATTTTTAGTATACCAATGGGGAACCCCCTTTCCTCAGTTATTGCAGATATTGTAACCTCTAGGCTTTTGTCGAGTGCTTTGATGACGTTGCTGTACACGCCGAAGGTTTTTCTAAAGTATGTTGATGATATTTTTGCCGTGGTACCGGAGTTATCAGTTGAAGTTACATTGGATGCATTAAACTCTTTCCATCCTAAACTCCAGTTCACAATGGAAACAGAAGTGAATGGAAGAATCCCATATTTAGATGTGCTTGTCTTGCGCAACAGAGATAATAATGGAATACACACTGATTGGTACCGTAAGGCTATCTGTTCTAACCGTATATTAAATTATTACACACACCATCCGATTAAACAGAAACTAAATACGGCCAAAAATTTGGCCAATAGAGTTTTTGCTTTAAGTTCACCCATCTATCACAAGAAGAACCGACGATTGATTTATGATATCCTATCCCGAAATAACTATCCACATAAATTCATCCAGAAAATAATTTCATCTGAATTAACGAATATCGCCTATAACAATTATGCGGGAAGCACCAACAAATTCCCCGCGATCTATATACAAAAGCATGACATACGTCATGGGTGTATCTGAACGTATTGATAAAGTTATCAGGGCTGTTATTCCAGAAACAACCCTGGCATACCGTAACAAAATGACTCTACGCAATGTTTTTAGCACACTTAAAGATCCAATACCGGTCCAAAAGAAGACTGACGTCATTTATATGATTCCTTGTCTGGGCGATGACGTTTCTGGTCCTTGCGCCAAGAACTATATTGGCCAAACGAAACAATATTTTGAGAAGAGATTGCGAAATCACCGACTTGATTTGGGGAGGGTGAGTGATCCATCGAGGCATAAAGCTGCCTTGATGGATCATTTTCACTCTTTGGGTCATAGTCCAGATTTTGATTCTGCCTTAATTTTAGACTACCAATCTAATTATTCAAAGAGACTGACTATCGAGGCTCTTCATATTTATACCCAAAATACATACAACATAAAACGTGACACTGATGGTTTAGCTTCTATCTACTGCTCGCTTATAGGCGACTTCTGTTCTACATCAAAAAACATGAAAAGACAACGGACAATGGTACAAACAGAACACTCTGCATACTACTCAACACACAACACTAACACCTTAACACATAACCTTATACATCCATCAAAACGGAGGAGAGTCAATTGAATTTTCTTTATTATAATATTACTGCTGCTGCTGGAGTAAACACCATTTTTTATTTTGTTTATCTTTTAATTTATTTATTTTGTTATTTCCATTTTTGTTTTCTACATTTGATTGTAAGTTTTATTTATTTATTTTTCATAGTTTTCTTGCATATATTTATTATTTTCTATTTAGTGCGTGCATAACATTTATAACGTTTTTTAAAAAATTTAATTTTAGAAAGAGTCATTGAGAATTATATAATAACATATCGAAACGTTTGACAAATAAAGCAACATGGAAAGAACGTAATGTTGTTTTATTAATAATCCATAAAAAAATTTTATTGGACCGATAAGCCGACTAACTAAACAGAATTTTAAATTTACTAACGGTCGATTATAGAAAATTGGAAAAATAATATTGTAATTGTTAATCTATAATTAAAAAACGATTCAAACGAAGTTCATATTGTGAGTATGTTATTGAAAACTAGTTTTATTGCACTCATCGACATATTCTTATAGCGGGATAAACATTTCAAATATACCACGTTATAGTTTTAACGGCGCATGTTTTGAATTTTTTTATTATACATGCCCGATTTTAATTTGTATATACACTGCGCCAATTAAAAAACGGAACAGAAATTTTCTTCGAAAAATACCCAGATTTGAACGCTTGTATCTTGGTGAAATAACACTTTTCAAAAAAAAAATTTTGTTTCTAGTTGAAGGAAATTTTGTTTTCATTTCGATACTGGAAACCGTTTTATTTTATTTAGTTTTTTTATGACGTTTTTGAGTAAAACAAAAGGTGTCTAAAAAAAATAAAAATTTGCTGCTGTTTGAAACTGTAAACGAACTTGCTCGATATCTCATTCAAAATTCCAAATCGGCCATTTTATAGAGAATTTAGAAGCCTTGCAAAATTATACTCGGAAAATTTCTGTGCGGCCACTCCTTGTCGAGTTATTGATGTTTTAGAGAAAACGTATCAAAAAGCGTATACACGTTAACAAGGACATTATTTTATCTTGTAAACTGAGCACTCTTCGATAAAATTTTGAGCCACATTTTGATATCAGGCGTAATTTTGCTGATCCAAAATCAAGGATAAAATATGTTTTTACAGTGAAAAATATGATTTATTTCATAAGGTTAATTGCAAACAAAATCATTTTAAACTTTATTCAATCGTAATAAAACTAAAATCTACGAAAAACAGCGGTCCTGTTGCAGAAATTGGCGTGTGTTTAGAGCTGTGTGCAGCCGAGCATTATCATGCATAAAAAAATCCGCACCCAATTTGCCTTTTCATGGAAAGCATATGAAGCCTTAAAATTTCTTCCACGTACCGTGCTGATGTTAAAGCTGAATGTGGTATTACTACTAAATCTGTCTTGCAATTTCAAGAAATATCCGCCCAAACCATCACCGAACCTCCGTGAAATGCTACGACTGTCATTACGCAATTAGGGCGTAATCGTTCCCCTTGAACGCCAAACTCTGCATCGGCCGTCTGATGCATACAAATTGAACGCGATTCATCCGAAAAAAGGACCTCACACCAGTCCCTCTGAGTCCACTTATCATACTGCAACGCATAATTTCTTCTTTGTCGACGGTGATTATCAGTCAGATACGGAACTCTGACAGGTCGACGTGATCTTAGTCGATAAACTTTCAACCGATTTAATATCATCTGTTTTGATGACCGGTTTTGTATAGGTACATAACTTCTTATTGCTTGAGCACTGCTTGTCCTGTTTTCTCTAGCATAACGTGCGATAGCTCGATGTACGTGATGCTTCTCTTGATGTAGTTTGTCTTGGTCGACCAGACCCTTCGCGCCGACTCACGCTGCCTGTTTATAAATATCGATGCCAAGTCCAGTTCACAACAGACACACTAATATCACAGATTCGCCCAATTTCCCGATAAGTTTCACCGGCTTGTAGCGCGAACGGGTAATTGTTCTTTTCGATTCATCTCGCTTGACTCTTCAAATAGCTATGTGATAAATTAAATTATTGTTTTCCATAAAATAACGTAAAATTTAAAGTGGCTCAAAATTTTATCGTAGAGTACTCAGTTTACAAGATAAAAAAATGTCCTTGTTAACGTGTATACGCTTTTTGATACGTTTTCTCTAAAACATCAATAACTCGACAAGGAGTGGCCGCACAGAAATTTTCCTTAAATCATTTTGCAAGGCTTCTAAATTCTCTATAAAATGGCCGATTTGGAATTTTGAATGAGATATCGAGCAAGTTCGTTTACAGTTTCAAACAGCAGCAAATTTTTATTTTTTTTAGACACCTTTTGTTTTACTCAAAAACGTCATAAAAAAACAAAATAAAATAAAACGGTTTCCGGTATCGAAAAGAAAACAAAATTTCCTTCAACTAGAAACAAAAATCTTTTTTTGAAAAGTGTTATTTCACCAAGATACAAGCGTTCAAATCTGGGTATTTTTTCGAAGCAAATTTCTGTTCCGTTTTTTAATTGGCGTAGTGTATTTATAGATAATTAATTGAATTAATTAAAGTTAATATGAATTTAGATTAAAATATTTTATTCTTTTATCAAATTTTATTTTTGTTTAACATTTAATTTTTGTATTTTAAACCACCATCACGTGTATTATAAATATGGCAGACGGCCAACACAAACAGCGACGTGTTGTCGCGTTGATATCCGAGGCGAGACTGATTAATATCACAGTACACAAAATAGAGGTAATATACTCATTGGTTCTATTTTCGTTCATTTTTGCGCAGCTGTCAAAAATTTTCAATATGGCGAATGTTTGAGACCTAAATGGTTTGTTTATCTAGTGAATTTAATTTTGAGTGTTAAGTTTTTACGATAAATCTATTAATATAGTATAATAGTTTTAATATTAAAATTGTTATAATAATAATAAATTAAAATGCGCTGTGCTATTTTCGGGTGCAATGAAAATAATAAACATAATAATAGTGAATTTTCATTTCATAGTTTTCCGAAAGACAAAACAACGTGTAAACAGTGGGTTTTTTTATGTTGTAGGAAGGATATATTTAATATAAACACTTCCAGAATTTGCTCTAAGCATTTTAATCAGACTGATTTTTTTGTGAATCCATTGTATGAAACGTATCGAGTTAAAGTGAAACCTAAATTAAAAAAAAATGTTGTTCCGTCACTTTTATGAATGAAAGGCAAACTGAAAACAGTAAACTCTCATAGTGTAAGAATTGACAAAAAAGCTTCGCAATTAAGGTAAGTGGAAGTGACAAATTAAGTGATAATGTAATTTATTAACCAATGAACATTTATTTTTAAATAGTGCAACTGAGGTTGGTTAATCAGATATTGCTGGACCATTAACGTCAACGAACATTAGCAGCGGATTGTCAGATGCGCTGCATGAAAATTTAATCGAAAAATCTACACTTAATGAACCAAATCCGGCCGCGGTACAGTGTACAGATTGTAGTACACCAAATCAAGAAATTATACATCCGTCGTTTACTCAACGAAATCCAGTCGCTATTCAGTGTATGGATTGCAGTACACAAACAACAGAAATTATACCTTCCAGTTCAGAAGTTCGTGGTTTAAGGCAACAGATTTACAAACAATCTAAAATAATTGATTCCATGAAAAATATATTCACCGAAGGACAATTAAAAAAACTTGAATGCCCAGAGAAGCGTGCGAAATGGACAATCGATGACATTGCCAATGCCATTGCAATACGCGCAGCAGGAGCACGAGCATATCGCTTGCTTCTTAAAAAGCAATATCCGTTACCAGCAGTAATAACACTCAAAAAATGGTGCGCAAAAATTCAAGTTTATCCCGGGATAATGAAGTGTATCACGAATATAATGAAAACCGTCTAGTTGAAAAGCGAGGAAAAAATTTGTGTTCTTTCATTTGATGAAATGAAAGTGAAAGAAAAAATTGGGTACGACAAATCTAAAGATGAGCTACTAAAGGCTGCAAAATACGTACAGGTTGCAATGGTGCGTGGTTTGTTCGGAAATTGGAAGCAGCCGATATATTATAACTTTGATCAGAAAATGACAAAAGACATACTATAATAAATACCATACAATCGTGTGGGTTTCATGTGGTAGCCTTAGTGTGTGATTTGGGGGGATCAAATCAAGGATTGATACGTGAATTAAATGTAACAAGCCTGAAACCTTCATCTCCAAATCCAGCGAATCTATCTAAAAATATTTATCTTTTCGCTGATGTGCCACTTTTAATCAAATTAATAAGAAACCATTTTATTGATAGTAAGGGATTTATTATTGATGGTGTAGTTATCGATAAAAAACCTATAGTGGAGTTACTAGAGAAAACAAATAATAAATCCGATTTAAGTGTAGCCTTCTAAATCTCGGCAACGAATTTAACGGTCAGAGGAGCAGCCAGACAAAAAGTTAAATTGGCGATCAAACTGTTTTCTCATACAGTTTCCAAGGCAATTCTCCGCGCTGGTTTAGGAGAACTCAGCTCAGAAAATTGGGTTAAATGTGCGGAGCTTTTCAAATTGGTAAAATTTAAATGTTATGTAATTAATTTTTTTAAACTAAATTTTTGTTTATTGTCGTTTAAGGTTAATGATTGGTTTGATTGCCTGAACGTCACAGCGCCATACCAAGAAAATCGGCAACGAGTTCAGAGAATTGGGCTTACAGAATCACTCCAGTTTGAGTTAATTGAGAAGATGAGCAATACGATGTTCACAATGCGGGTTAAAAATAAGTTGACCATGCTGCCATTTCAAAAAGGTCTGTGGCTAAATTATGTGAAAATTTTACCATTCCATTGCTAATGTTTTTTTTATTTTATACAGGCGTAATAATGACCAATAATGCGCTCAAAATGCTGTATACTGATTGAAAAGCAGAATATAAAATAAAGTACCTATTGACATACAGGCTCAATCAAGATGTTTAAGAAATTTTTTTTGGGATCATCCGTTCAAAAGGCGGGCTCCACGATCATCCAGATCGACTGGAATTCATGTATCGGATGCGATCATATGTACTCGGTAGAAATGAGGGCAGCATTTCAATGAATAGTAACACTATGGTGGACGATACGCCTGACTTGGATGCAGTCGGCCATCTAATTGGCGACGTATTAACTACGTTGACATCCGATTTAGATGTGGCCGATAAAAATGTAGACGAACTGGAATCACTCCAGTATGATGGGTTGGAGCATTTGGCAGGATACGTTTGCTATAGAGTGAAAGATCCATGCTTAACGGTGGATAGAGAACTGGTAAACACATCCCAAGACCGTTCATTTACTTGGACAAATCAGCTAACCGAAGGCGGCTTACAAAAACCATCGGATCAACTAATGGGACACATGCAGCAATTAGAGTTCATTTTTAAACAACTCAACGGAGATGAAATTGTGTATTCCAAGGATTACATAAAAAATTTAATTAATCTTTCTACAACTATATGTTGTCAACAAAAAGTAAAGGAAATTTTTTTCCGATCCAGGATGCACTTCAGAATTAAACATCTTAATAACAATTTAGAAAATACTAAGAAAAATAAACGAAAACTAAATAAAATAATTACATAAATAAATTTATTTGAATTAAATACATTTTTTATTTATTGAAAATAACTTCAATTTTTTAAACTTTACTAGGCATGTACATATGTATACGTATACATATTATTATAAAAAGGTCGCTATGTTCCGCCATTTTTTAAATTTGTTGTTCTTGTAATTTTTGGCAGATGCGCAGTATATTACCTTTATTATGTGTACTGTGGATTAATATTATTTTAATTTTATTTTTGTTTTTGTTTCGTTTTGGTTTTGTGTTATCCCTCCGTTGGTATTCCTGAAATTAAATAGGTGTGTTCGTTTTTGTTATGAGTTCGCGTGCGAACTAGCTGTGGTGATGAGTGAATGTAGAAAATTGAATATAAATGAGCGAACCGCCACAGTTTCTTTCATCGCATTTGAAGCACGTGTCAGTTTATTAGTTGCATCATATTTATTTTTTCCTCGAGAGGTGCTTAGCCTACTTTTACAATCGAAAATAGACCCGTATTTCTTATACATATTTAAGTATGTGTATTTGCGAATAAATGGTAGGTAATTATTATTATTAATTTATTTTAAAATTCTCAAGTTGTATTTTATTCCTAAACAATTTTTTTGTAATTAGGTAGGTTTATTGCCTATTTTTATAAAATATTTAAGTTTGTGTTATATGTATTTTTTTAAATTTTAGCTAGTTATGCTAATTGTTATTAATCTAATTTATAGTATATATTCCAATTTATCTACACACTTTAATATCTATCTATACACTCAACAACAGTTTAATTTAAGCGGAAATTAAAATCGCAACCCATTAAAACAAATGGGTTTTTGACCACTTAAGTTTTCCTAGAAAAATATATTAAACGACTAATAAATAATACTTTTTTATTAAATACTTAAATTTCTTATTAATTAGGTTTGAGCCAGCGAAAAAATAACATAAAATGAGTTTTGACTATCTATAAAACACGTCAAAAAAAGTCTGTCTTTTTTAGCTTTAAATAAATCGTGTTTAATAGCTTATTAGCTTTAAATACATTGTATAATTATTTGATAAGACATATGACACGATCAATGACATGTCATAAATTAGTTCATTAGTCAACATGCTGTCAATCAACGATACACAAATATTTTTTTCTATTTCACACACATTGAAAAGAAAACCAAAAACGTACGCGCGTATTTCTGTACTAAAAATTTAATTCATATGCATGTTGACAAGTTTCCTACTGGGCAAATATAAATAATTTGAGTACGAAATATGTTGACTATTTTTTATTATTTGGTTTTTGTACTAAATTATTTCTATAGATAATTGAAAAAATTGTAAATCAATAAAATATTTTATTTTAGTACAATCATTTAACATCGAACAGTGGTGGGCTTACAAATTAAACACCAATTTACAATCTTATTACACATGACTCACACCGGAACTATATTATTAAACTATAACAAAGGAAAGAACTATACAAGTTTATAAACGCACAAAATTGCCGTTTGTTATATTGCGTACTTACGGATTGTGACTCGTGGAAGTGGTTGAAACACTGAAGTCTATGCAACAAACTACAACTAACTGTTATATCGTTAACATTGAAATTATGAAGGTTTTGTATAAACTAAAGGCGTTGACTAAATAAAAGACTTACGGTTATTAGTGAATATCTAATAACGGCCCAACGGAAACATTTATTGTAGTTCTGTTTAGCACCAATAATTAGAAACAATTCTGTTCCAACGCACCGCAAAAACAACAATAAAATATTGGACAAGGTATTTCGTTTTGGTTAAGCTAGCAATATGGACCCCTAACCCTCACTGGAAAAAATATAAAGGCAGAGGTTAAAATTCAAATAGTCCCCTAGAAATTTTAATTCGCACATTTAAACCTTCACCGCAACGATGTTGGGAAGTTGTTAAAATAAGGGCTATCATATTTGAAACATTTTTTGTTGTTCATTAACGAACCTTAAATTAGTTAATCATATAATAAAGGAAAACAAAACGAAATATGAATAATCTAAAAATTTCATAAATTAACCAAATTAATGATTAGACTGAATTATAGGCAGATCCAGATAAGAAACTCAAACACAAATGTGAAATAAAACTATATTTATGTTTATTAAGTCAATATTTAAATAATTAAACAAATTTTTTATTGGTTTTGGGATCTTTATTTAAATTTATTTTGTAGCCTTAGCTTTCAAATCCTATTCGGATTCATTCTCCTACATTCTACAGCTAAAGCTATAAAATAAATTTAAATAAAGTGACCAAACCCTGTGAAATAAAACATTTGTCATTTATCAAACATTATTTTGTAGAAATTAGAAACTTGCTCTGTGATTTAGCCGAAGATTTATATATTGTTTTTTAGCAACCCATAGTTTTTTTAAGATTAGCCGATCCTGTTGCAAAATATGTTTATTTTATTTTCAATTTAAAACGTAATAAATGATTCTACTTGCTTTTGCATGTAAGCTAAAAATAAAAGCAAACACACACGTAAATGTGTATAAGCAAAACCAACAAAATATCTATACAAGCCAAACAGTACAAACACAAGATATAAAAAATCCGGTGTCCGGTGTGACCACCACACTACTTTCTTATACTTACATTATATTTATAAGTACACACATACCCACAGACATCATTTAGAAATTAATACAGCGCTGCGTTTATGTATTAATGTTTCATAGCATATTTGATAACTAGAATACGTATAAAAACAACAAAATAAAAAAAAAAAATGTGTCATTTCAAATGCGTATTTCTGTGAATATTTTGTTTTCATAGCAAATATGATATTTTTAACAATGCCAATGAATAAATACATTTTACTCAAAATTGGATAAAGATAGAACAAAAATGAATAGGACATTTTTTATTAAGATTATTGTTTCCTATAACTTTTATTTAAAAACTTTTTCCATATCTCTTTTATTTTCTCCATTAATTCACAATGTTTGATTTTAATGTTCAGTAAACTTTCTCTTCCCGTTGTGCGATTATACTGGAAATCTAATCAGCTCTTCGCATAGTTACTAAACTTTTAAATATGAAGTTTCATTGTCCTGTCTTTGCTCGTTTTTAAGATAATGAACATTCAGACACACATCCACACATCCACACACACAGACGTCATTACAAAAATAGTCAAAACGTATTCAGGGGACCCCAAAACATGTATTTCCATCAAAATCTCGCAATCGAAATTTTTCATGATTCCTATACTTCCTTTGTACTATGTATAAGAAAGTAAAAAAGAACACACAATTTGTATATGTCCAAACAAATCTGTTTTTGATGTTGTTTAAATATTATATGACAAAACCAATAATATTGTGTACATTTTCTTGATAGGATCTGTGTAAGGAGCGAACGAGGCGGCTTGTATAAACATTTTTGTTGGTTTTGGTGTAAGCCTCAGCCAATTGCTCTGTGAATTCGTGTGTATGAGTATCGCATAGATTGAGTATTCACTAATCCATAAATCAAAATTCTTATAAACTTCAAAAATGATTAATCTTTTGTCAAATGCTTACAATATTTTTGGACATTTATTTATAAATCTTTATCTAATAATTTCGGTATTAAATATGTTTTAGTCTATGCGTAACATAAAAAAATTTGTAAACAGTAATAAAATATAAATTATTGTTAACAAGATTTTTTTTTAATTTTTATTATAATTTTGTTTATAAATATTCTGTATTTTGTTTACAAAAGTTTTCGGTATGTTTACTAAACCGTTGGAGGTGAAGATATTATAATGTTTACTATTTTAGAAATATTAAACAAGACTCAAACGACAAGATTGATACTATGCTACTACACGAACAATTGTAAATAACTAATTTAACGCCTGATTATCTTGTTTTTTGTCGTCTTAACCCTCTTTGATCTGACGCTATTTATTGCTATAAAGCACATTAGCTTCGTAATTACTTGGGTCTAAAAAGATCAAAGTATTGAAATAATGTCAATGACCAAAAATTTGGTTGGTCTAATACCACTTTTCTCGACGTTTTGAAAGTCCCTGAAAAAAATGTCCGTCCGTCTGTCTGGACGTCTGGATGTCTAAATGTCTGGATGTCTGGATGTCCTAACCCATGCTATCTCGAGAACGGCTTGTACGATTTAGAATGTTTTTTCGCCAATCTGTTTCTATAGTCAAGGCGGAAATTTAAACAGCTTTTGGAACCTGTATGTCAAAAGGGTCGGGGTACCTGCCATACGAATTAACCCAAAACACCTGTTATGTAGAAATATCTACCAATTTGTATATACTATATGCTGCTTTGAATATTGAGTTGTTCATTGAGTTTGGGGTTGAGTTGAAGGTTAAGTTAGGGGTCAATTACGGGTTGATATAGTAAGATATAGTGAGCAGTTGATCAATTTTTTAAATATGCAGGTTTGAGTATTGAGTTGAAAGAGAGTTTGCGGTTTGGTTAATCGTTTATGATGAAATTCGAATTGTACGTTGGAAATGGGATTCTAAAATGTTTTTTGGATAAAGTTCTGGACTATGGTCAAGTATGAGGGAACTTGTCTATTTCACTTTGACATGTGCATTGGAAACGGGATTCTAAATGATACGGGATTCTATATATACTATGGTACGCTATTATGAGTGTATGATGGTTAAATAGTTTAGAGTCATGATAGTATGATGGTAACGATTGCTTAAGTTCCTACAATGGAATGATTGTTAAAGTTGCTACGTAAGACGTGCTATGATTGTACGTTGTAAGATATGATGGTGACTAGGGTTCGAATTAAATTTGAGTTGGATTTGAGTGATAAGTTCGGTTAGGGATTAATTTGAGGTCCAGTTTAGGGATTAGTGGGAGGTTAGATTGAGTTGACAATTATGTGTCGATTTGAGCAAATGCTTGAGATTGGGTTCGAGCTAAGTTGAGCTAAAGTTGAGTTAGGGTGTAGTTAGCTTGCATTGGGGTTGAGTGAGTTGCTCCGTTGGGGAAATATTTAAGGGTTGCTTTGGGGCAAGGTTAAGGGTTCATTTTAAAGTTGATTTGAGTTGAACAAGTAATTGATCGAAACTAGTATACCTAAAAAATTAAAATATCACAAATATAGAAAGATTATTAAAACTCAAAAAAAAAATTTTTTTGACTTTTATTTATATATATATATATATTTATATAAAATTTAGAAAAGTATTTAGTAAAAAGGTGTGATAAAGTATGTTAAAATTGACCAAAAAATGTCAATGGTAATTGCGATTGAGTTGGAGGCTTAGTTGTAAAATTAGTTGGAGGTTGAGCTGAAGAGGTTCAATTAGGGATTGATTTGGGAGTTGAATTGACTGATGTTCTGATCATCTCATGAGGTTTCAGTTCTTTATATTTTAATTTTTATAACTATACTTATGATTATGGTACCTACAGTGTGTGATCAAAATATGATAATAGCTGAACTCCAAAAATTATTTGATCCAAGTGCCCATATTTTAAGCGTCAATTTACCTAATAGCTAATGAGCAATAATAATAAATATTTTATTTGATCAGAAACCTAGAATCAATTCTATTTCTCTTTCAAACCTAAATATTAGGAATTAGATGTAAATCAGACATTTTTCAGAAGACCTGCTTCTATGACCTATAACATCCATACCATTTAACAAATGTCATGAATGGTTAACCGTATAGTTGCAACTGATACTAATCGAGCAACGAAAAGAATGATTAAACGTAATAAATTTCATATAATGAAGGGAAAGAATAAATTTCATTTAACAAAGGGAAAGACGAAGTCGTCTTATACCGAATTTAGGTTTTGAGTCAGTGTAATTTTGTTTTAAAAATATTATTGAAGCAAAACAATTATATTGTACAGCATTGTTATACACAAAACACAACAACATTTTTCTCCACATACCTGCTCTTGATTTGCTAGTCTGACTTAAGTGGACCAAAATTGTTCGAGGCACTTAATATTTACGATTATCAACATCGGCTACAACGAAACTAAAACCAAAACTGGACATATCATGGTGAAAACTGCATATAAACTGTCATTAAAATAAATTTTATTTCGGACAGATTTATCTAGAAAACGGTGATTGCGCCAAGATCAATTTAAAAGTATGTTCATCCTTTATCTAAATTTATTGCCAAGCTGCATTATGAATTGTACAAAGGGAATCAAATTATACTTGTGAAATAGTTATTTATGCAACCAGTTGGGAAAAGCATTATTCTGTGTAACGATGGGATTTGCGCATTGCACAAAACCACAAAAGTTACACTAAACGACATTTCCTAACGTGTTGCGCACACGATTTACACGAATAGTAAATTATTGAATTTTGATAAAAAGAAAGTCTTTGAATCGTAAGACTCCAAATTAATTTCAATTTTGTTTGTAAAGCAAGAAGATACCCAGTGTAATTCATCACTAGTTGTGAAATATTGTTCATTTCCTAACTAGTTATGGAAAATATGCGATATATATATCGTACTTGGCTAATGATTTCAGTCAATACTGTGGACGGCAACCAACCAAAAAAATAATCTATAGTTTAAATTCCGAATATTTTATTTGAATTTAAAATAAATTTACAATATTAAGATTAATTATAAATAAAATTAACTTAAGATTAATTTTGTATTAAATATTATTTATATGAATATAATATTTTTTTTTAAATACGAAACGAAACTAAAATTTTAACTTCAATTATGTAACTATAAAATATATTTTATAATTTTAATTAATATAATTATAATTAAATTAATTTGATGTACATACCTATAAATAATAAATTATCTATTTATGTAGTTTTAAAAACAAACAAAAAATCTAATTTATGTTTAATTCCTTTCTTGAAACAATAATTAATTATTATAAATCGGACGGAAAATCATATAATATGTAAATTAAAATCCAAATTATGATTAAACTTAACTGTACATAGACGTATTTAAAAATTAAATTAAATTTTTATCACACATAATCATGATAAATATGGTTTTTTTAGTTTAATTTTGGTAATTAATTTATTTTTATACACAATTTCGCAAAAAAAAAAAAATTAAATACGTACATAACATTAAAATTAAATTTATAATTATATATAAGAATTTGGTTTATTTTTGTTTATGGTTGAGCTACATAAGATTTTTGATACGTTTGTTGTGTTGATGATACATTACTCATTTGACTTGATGGCTCGTCTTTAACTACAGTTGTTGGTATTGTTACTGCGGATTTAAGAAAAATAAAACAAAACATTAAGTTGTATTATGTAATTTAACGAGAGTTAAACATTTTTTCTAACATAAATTAACATTTAAAATTCAACATATTTATACATACGTGTGGTGTCCCAATATGGATAGTGGCCGGGTTCAAATCGACGCGAACAAGATGGTGAAACACTTGAAGGAACTGAAAAATAGATTTTTATAAATATTAAGAATCAAGTAAATTAGTTAATTTAGAAAAAAAAAAAAAAATAAACCAAATTTTCGGTTCCAACTCTTGAAACACAATCAACAAAACGCCGCAGCTTTAACCACTGTGTCGTTTGTTCGGTAACGAAAACTTGTCTGTGATAGATATTAATATTTATCACCGACAATTTTTCATCACCGACCAAACGGCACAGTGGTTAAAGCTGCGGCGCTTGGATCGGGAGGTATCGGGTTCGAATCCCGAAAGAGCCGGGGATGCAAAAGGTTTTTTTTATCATCTGATTACGATCGGTGATGAATATGAACACAACTATGACCCCTGTTGAGGGTGGAGAATTCATGGTCCCACCCTCGTTTCATATCAGTACTATAATAGGCTGGCATGAAGCAATGCAATGTACAGGTTTTCTACGCAAAACGGGCTAACCGTAATGTAGGACGTTAAAAGCGAACTGCGAAAGGGTTAGGAAGAGTGCCTTGAGTGAGCCTCAGAAAAGATTGCAGAGATAGAAACAAACAAACAAACAATTTTTCGTCATTGAAAAATTAGAACAAAACAAGGCAAACAATTTGTAGTATTCCTGACCTAGAATACTAAGTTTTATATTTTAAATGAACGTATAGCTGGTGACGATGCAAAAGAGTGTATCTACGTACAGATAATTTTCAGGAAGCGGGAAAAACGAGCGAATTTACCTTAGTAGATATATTAAAATTAACTAACAAAATTTAATATTTGTTCACGTTTGAACGTGTTGCTGTCACAAATTTAATTAAAAAGGCAGCAAACATTTTCTTATCGATTAATCAATAAAAAGATTTTGAGGAAGTTTGTAGATAAACACTTTTGCATCGTCACCGGCGATATGACTTTTTTACAAACACCACAAAAATTTAATACTACATAGATTTGAAAATTCCTTTATGGAAAGATACCTTAAAAAAGATTTTTAATGATGTTAACATAGTTTGACTGTAATTTGTATAGTAACAGATTACAGTCAAATTATGTTAACATCATTAAAAATCTTTTTAACTTTATAATCAAATAAATGTATTAAAATTAAACAATTAGTATGAGGAGTTATTAAAACTTACCGATGTTATTAGCGAGAGATCCGTAACTGTTTATCGAGACGGTTGGCACAGGTTGCTGAAATTAAAAAGACAAAAGCGTTGTTTATTTTATAAATAACATAATTCTAATTATTCCTTGATAAATTATTATGCAGAATAGTAACTAAAGTCGACATAATGTTATTCGTAACCTTCTTAAATACAGATTGGTGACGAAATAAAGTTTTTCATCCAGATACCATTTGAAAACTGGCACCATTTTTCTTATTTTATATTGTCATCGAGGAAGCTACATACATCCGACATATTTTTTTTTGATAAGAAACTGTGGCTTCCATTATCAAATATATTTGGTTCGGCAATTGTTTGTATTGTCAACAAGGTGTTTAAGTCACCCTGTTCAACAAAATTTATTTAAACAAACATTTACCATTCTCGTCTAATCAGTCAACAGTAAAGGTACTACATACTATATGTTATTTGCGTTCTTTTGAAAAGCATTGAATGTTGAAGAAATACAGTAAAGTATATGCATTGATTGTGTTTTCAAAAGCGATTGGAAGAAACTGTTTTACGGATTTTCAGATATTAGTTCAGATCTCATATATGTACGTATTTTGTTTACGTACTTTTATTAAAAGAATTAAAAATAATATTCATCCGTGTTCTGAGCAAAAAATTTTAACAGTTCTTATCATTTTCACACGAAGTTTTTTTTTACTACTGACGGCCCCAATTTTTTTCTGAAATTTTACTTTTAAATTCAAATTATTTGTTTACTAACAAGTTAAAAATTTTGAGTCCTATATTTTCTTTCACTACAATTTGTACGACATAACGTACAATAATACTTTGATGTTGGACCTTTGGTGAACACAGAGAAGTGAAGTTGAGCGGCTGTAGTGTAATCTTGGAGCCAGTTTTTTTGTATTAATATTTGTTAGCCACCGTTTGCACACTTTATTGTGAATGAGCGTTTGCTCAAAATAGAGTGTGCGAAAGTAAATTTATGTAAATATACTTAATTTTTACCTTGTCAAATAAATAAATAAATGTACATAAGTATGAACTAAAACCGATTTCATCAATAGCAAAGTACCTTCTCGTGATTTGCGGGAATATTTGGTTTATCCATCGCTCTGCATTTGTCTATCTTATGAAACTCAAAATATGTTCCTTCAGTTATTTTTAGTTTTTTATACGAAGGAGGAGAGAAAAAGGATTAATAGAAAGAATAAGGATTTAAAGAATAAGGTCAAATAAATTAAGATAATATGTACATCTATTTATTTCGATTCATAATACTTTGGAACCTTCTACTTTTACAATTTAAATAACACCACTGCAACAGTTTTAAAACAATCTTATAAAGGAGCGACGAGAAAATTTAAAAAATAAGATTTAGTAAAAGGCAAGAAAGCTTATCGAAGCTTTAAAACTTTTATAGAAATTAAAAAATATATACATATACTTGTGATATTTACGTATGTATAAGCAGAGCTTACTGTATAAATAAGAGACTCCAGTATCGACTGTATTTTTTACTAAGCTTAAAATAAGGTACATAACATTTTTCCTTTGCTTTGAAACTATACGGGTAAACGATTATTTTCATTTACAATTTTAGTTTATTAGAATTACGAACTTTTGTTTTGGGTGAGCAAATGTTCGTCAAAGAGGATAGACGTGTTTTTTCTATCCTCTTCAAAAAATTTAATTTTATTTTTATCTTTATTTTTGTTTTATTTATGTAGTATATATACTTTATATACATAATACATTTTAATTTTAATTTTATTTCTAATTAAATTCAATTTTAGTGAAATAATAATAAAAGTGTAGTGAAATAATAATTAAAGTGTGATTTTGGAAAATGCAATCCACCGGGATGCATTTATCAGGCAATGTTTTATATTTATGGATAAAGAAATCAAAATTATTGATTTCTTGCTTTTTTCGTGATTGTACATGAAATTCAATTTCAATTTAAATTACTAAAATCTAATAATTGGATAGTATTAAAATGGATTTTAACTTAAATAGACATACGTCGTAGTTAATTTCATATTAGATTTTATTCTTACGAACACTTGTATGTGTTCTTGTGTTTTTATTTTATGTATAATCGACACAAATATATGCTTGAAACATGATATATAACAAAACCAACAATATGTTTATAAAGCCGTCTCATTCGCTCTTTTCACATATTCTATCAAGGAAATGTACTATATATTGTTGGTTTTTGTCTTGTAATATACAAACAACATCAAAACAAAGAGTATTATTATTATTTTTTTGTTGGTTTTGGTATAGTCGTCACAAATATTTTCTTGTAGCTTGATACATAGATCAGGTATGTTTGTATGTGCGCTATAAAGGTATTATCTATAATATTATAAAAACATGATAAATCTACTGCTACGCACATGAAAGATGGTAGAAAACATTTACATTTAATGTGTGTTGGTGGTTTAGTATATAAGATTAATATTATTTGTATTCTGGCGTTGTTTTTCACTCTTTGTGTGTTTTGTATTCATGAAACAAATATGGTGTTCTTGATAAATCATGAACAATACAAGCATAATGAAATCTTAGAGTATTCGACTCAAATAGGATTCTTATACTTTGTATAATCGAATAAGTTTGAGTCGAATTGGAAACCGCCTTATACAATTCATTTAAAATAGTTATTTAAGTATGATTAATAATTATTTTTACAGGGTATTACAAACTGCATCAAATTGATTTTAAATTAATTTAATTAATACTATAAAATCATAAATTAACTAACTATATAAACAAAATGCTAATTTGGAATGCTAATTTCGGAAGGCTAAATGTTTTGAATTTAATTATTAACTTATTGGAATTTAGTGAAGTTAGGTTGCAGGTTTCACACACAAACGTCATGATTACTTATATGACATACCGATAAAATTTAAAGAAAATAATGTTTCATTTTCCTTGCATTGATTTATTATTTTACTTACTTTGCATGCATGATTTGGCAGGGTAATATGTACGAGATCTGAGTTAAAGTTTTATGGATATTTTTATATTTATTTATAGAGAAAGAAATCAAATTCTTGATTTCTTGATTAAGTGCATGATTTTATTTTTGTGCGGTTGTACATGGAATTTTAATTACTAAATTCTAATAATTGGATCGTACGAAAATTGTTTTAACTTAATTTGATTTATGTCATAGTTAATTTCATATGTGTTTTATTTTATGTACAATCGATACAAATGTATTTTAGAAGCTTAATTCATAAGTAGGGTCAACGAAATGTTTATACAAACCGTCTCGTTCGCTCTTTCCATAAATATTATCAAGAAAATGAAATATTTGTTGTTGGTTTTTTTAATGTATGTAATATTTAAACAATAATAAGAGCGGAGGGCCAAGGAGCTTAAACCCAAGTTCCTTGGCAGTCAGCTTCGGCCTGGTTGGCTGGTACTAACCTGTGCTGACCGGGCCACTGTTCAGTGGCTCAGGGAGGCCATAGGTTTT
Source organism: Tipula vernalis (assembly GCA_958295665.1). Classification (NCBI taxonomy): domain Eukaryota; kingdom Metazoa; phylum Arthropoda; class Insecta; order Diptera; family Tipulidae; genus Tipula; species Tipula vernalis. Next base: position 251,030,372 of record OY282558.1, read on the forward strand.
ATCAAGCCATGGGAGGGTGCGCAGCTGATCGTGGCCGAGGCGGAAAACCTGCCTCGAGCCAGGATTGTGTTCGGCACCTTCCCAAATAGTGCTGAATTGCCCACAGAAAAGCTTTTTGGGTTTATAAAAAGCCAAAATGAGGGCATGCAGGCGATCAACTGGAGAGTGATCAGGAGAGAGGCGAAAGGCTCTTCGGCCTTTTTCACGTTCTCTATGGACCACTCTTCAGTTGAGAAGCTCAAGCGGGTTGGCTTTAAGGTCAACTATAAGTTTGGGACTGTACAATTGCATCCCAAGGGTGGTCAGAGCGGAGCTAAGCCGGCTTCTGTCGGCGGGACCCAAGTGGTGAAGCCTGTAGAAGCTACGGTAGCGGCACCTGTAGCTAAGACCACCGGGGTGACCGCCCTCTCCAGGAGACAGGTGAGGAGAAGGCGGGAAAGGGAGAGGAAGGCGTCAGGGGTTCCGCGGGGGAAGGCCTCACAAGGACTCCCCCCGTGCAAGCCACTGGTTAGGCCTGGAGGCTCTCAGGCAGCGGGGGCCAGCAGAACGGCGATGGAGGACACTGGTCAGCCATCGGCCGGACAAAGAATACATGCGGGTGGTAGCAGTGCTGAAAAGGAGGCTGAGCAGGGCCTTCAGAAGGGGCCTTCGGTAAAGTGAAGGCACACATCGCCTGCCTGCAGATAAACCTGCATCATGCAAAGGCGTCTTCGGACGTCCTTTGTCGCAGGTTTATCTGCCAAAACATTGGCATGGCTCTAATCCAGGAGCCATGGGTGATTGGTAACCAGATTAGAGGTATACCAAATCAAGTGGGTAAGTTAGTTTATCATAACGGAACTCAGAGTCCAAGAGCGGCTGTGTTGGCCAGTTCGCAAATTAATTGTATTCCCATTTCAGAGTTCATCTCCAGGGACTTGGTTGCAGTAATGGTGGAGGTTCTGGGTGAAAGAGGCAAACAGGAGGCTATAATGGCCTCCGCCTACTTTCCTGGAGACTCAGAGTTAATACCTCCACTTGAAGTTAGGCGGCTCATAGCTCATTGCAAACGCAATGGGCTGGCCTACCTGATAGGATGCGATGCAAACGCGCACCACACGGTGTGGGGTAGCACGGACATCAATAACAGGGGTGAGTACCTTTTTGAATTTCTGATCTCAAATAATGTAGACATTGTCAATAGGGGAAGGAAACCTACTTTTATAAATGCGATTAGGCAAGAGGTCCTAGATCTGACACTTGCTAGTCCGCATTTTAGCGACTTGGTCAAAAACTGGCATGTGTCTGAAGAGGCCTCATTATCGGATCACTTGCACATCAGATTCGATTTGGCGGCTGAGACCATGCAGCGGCAGGAAATCAGAATTCCAAAACTGACCGACTGGGACTCTTATAGAGTCTCACTCGAATCAGAAATGCCCTCGGTTGTGGGGAACATAGAGTCTCCAGAGGGTTTGGAGATCTGTTCAAACCAGCTGCATAATTCTATACACTTGGCTTACGAGAACAGCTGCCCAGTTAAGCGAAGAGAGTCCACAAAGATGGTCCCTTGGTGGAACGGGACGCTGGGTAAACTGAGGAAAAAATCGAGAAGATTATTTAACAAGGCTAAACGCACCGGTGAATGGGGCGAGTATAAGATGGCCTTGACGGAATATAATCTCGAACTAAGGAGATCCAAAAGGGCTACCTGGAGGAATTTCTGTGAGGGAATCAATGAATTGCCCTCTGCAGCTCGTCTCCAGAAAGTCCTTTCCAGGGATCATTCAAATGGTTTAGGACTTCTCCAGAAGCAAGATGGGGGGTTCACTGAAAACCGGAAGGAAACCTTAGAGGTACTGTTAGAGACCCACTTTCCGGATTCAGTAGTGTTAGGAGCCCAAGAGGACTCATATTATCCTTCGAGTGAGGTGGCCTATTCGCCTCACAGTAGGATCTGGAGTCTCTCTGGGAAAATTTTCACACCCAGCAAGGTTCGATGGGCTATTGGGTTTTTCAAACCTTTCAAATCCGCTGGAGGGGATGGTATCTTTCCAGCTTTACTTCAAAAAGGTATTGAGGAAATACTCCCCAGCTTGATCCAGATGTTTCGGGCAAGTTATGCTTTTAACTATATTCCGAAACTGTGGAGGAAAGTAAATGTGGTCTTTATACCAAAGGGCGGGGGTCGTCCAGACACCCAGGCCAGGGCATATCGGCCAATTAGCCTCACATCGTTTCTTTTGAAGACGATGGAAAAAATCCTGGACTATCAAATAAGAAGTGAAGTCCTTGGAAAGAATCCGCTGCATCGGGACCAGTTTGCGTATCAAACTGGTAAATCCAGGGTTATGGCCCTTAGCGGGCTAGTCACGAGGATTGAAAAAGCAGTGACATATAAAGAAATTGCCCTTTGTGCCTTTGTGGACATTGAGGGGGCGTTTGATAATACCTCCTATGGATCTATAGAGAGGGCAGCAATGGGAAAAAGGGTTCCACTTTCCACAATTAGGTGGATCCGTTCCATGCTGGAACATCGTGAGATTACTGCCAGACTAGGTGGCGAATCAGTAACCATCAAGGCCGTAAAGGGCTGTCCCCAAGGAGGGGTATTATCTCCTCTTTTGTGGTCATTGGTTATTGACAGACTACTGGTCCTTCTGAGTAGCCATGGGTTTGATGTCCAGGGCTATGCGGATGATGTGGCTATCATAATCAGAGGCAAGTTTAATGAGGTCATTTCTGATCGCATGCAAAATGCACTCAATATAATATGGCAGTGGTGTTACCAGGAAGGACTCAGTGTCAATCCAAGCAAAACTGTCATTGTTCCTTTTACGAGGAGGACAAAGCTTGCGCTTACAGCTCCCTCGTTAAACGGTACTACTATTCCTTTTTCCAGCGAGGTTAAATATCTATTGGTTATCCTAGATCAAAGACTGAACTGGAACCAACATTTGTTGAAAGTTCAAAATAGAGCCATCAAGGCTCTCTGGGCCTGTCAAAGACTCTATGGGCGTACTTGGGGACTACAACCAAAAATGATCTACTGGTCATTTCTTACAATCATTAGGCCTATGGTCACCTACGCATCGGTTGTATGGTGGCCTAAAACTGAGCAGAAGACAACGCAAACCTTATTGAATTAGGTTCAGCGTGTAGCCTGCATCGGTGTTATGGGCTCAATGAAATCGTGTCCAACCGCGGGGGTGGAGACACTTCTAGGACTGACACCGTTACACCTGCATATTAAAAAGGACGCTGCAAGTATGGCCCTGAAAATGCAGGCGGAAGGAAATATCAAGCCAGGCAATATGGTGGGTCATATGGAAATCCTTAAGGAATTTCAAACAGACCCTACCATAGGAATGCCTTCCGACTGTATGCCAGCTAAACTGGACTTCCACAAACCATTCTGTGTTAGGTTACCTGACCGGGATGTGTGGAGGGCAGGTGGACCATCATTTGAGCGAGGGTCCATGGTATGGTTTACAGATGGATCAAAAACGGAAGATGGGGCGGGGATAGGAATACACGGGAGTGGCACTACCCTCTCGAAGTCCTTGGGTACCAATGCCACCGTTTTTCAAGCAGAAGTACATGCTATAGAACTTTGCGCTAGGTTAGGCATAGCAAAAGGCCTAAACGATGCAAAGATTTATATTGTATCAGACAGCCAATCAGCCTTAAAAGCTCTTAGGTCTTGTACCGTTGAGTCAAGGCTGGTATGGGATTGTCTGAAGGTTATTAAACATCTGGCAGGCTCAAATAAGGTAACACTTATGTGGGTGCCAGGTCATACTGGAATCGAAGGAAACGAGGCAGCTGATGGCCTCGCCCGTGAGGGTTCTGTCTCTCCATTTTTTGGACCAGAACCCTTCTGCGGTGTCACTAAGGGACACCTTAGAGCAGCGGTAAAACGCTGGGAGGATGTTCAAAAGTCCTCCTACTGGCGCAGAATTCCAGGTTTACGGCAGGCGAAGAAATTTATATCACCTTCGTCTGTCAGGGTTAAGGAGTGTCTTGAACTTAGAAAACCTGAGTTGAGGCTGCTTACTGGCTTCCTCACAGGTCATGTCCCTTTAAGGTATCACCTTAAGAAGATGGGCCTAAGTACGACAGATGGATGCCGCTTCTGCGGTCTGGAAGCGGAATCAGCGGAACATGTTCTGTGCCATTGCCCAGCCATTTTCCAGCAAAGACTGCAACATCTAGGAGGGAGAACAATGAGCCCGGATAGTATGTATCTTGTACCGGCCAGTAGTATTGTCAGATTCATTAAGAGCCTGAATATTGACTGGACGGATAATTAAGTAGGGTCCAGCACAATAGATCTTTTAGGTCGCGGTGCGAGGTGGCTTATCGCCCACATGGCCCTCCAGTAAATAATAATAATAAGAGCGGAGGGATATTTTTGTTGGTTTTGTTATAGTCGTCACAAATATTTTCCTGTATCTTATATATGGAACAGGATTGTTTGTATACTCGCTGTAGGGGTTTTGTTTGTGTGTGGACATTATAGTTTATTACATTATAATGAAACATGATATGTCTCCTGCTACGCACTGGATAGATGGTAGAAATTTGTACCTTCAATATGTGTTGGTGGTGGTGGTTTGGCGTCTATTGGAGGGGGGATCAAAGTTGAGTAGATTAATCTACCAGCTCCGTAACCTTCCAGTAGGGTGCGCATCACGTGAGCTGTTCTGGTCTTGTCATTAGGCAGCTGCGTAATAGGTACAATTGTGTAAGGGGTAACCTGTTCACAATTCGCAAGTGTACGTACTGCCTCCTCGTGGCAATCACTGGTAACTACGGCCACTTGGCACATTTTTGGGCCATTTGGCACAGGCTAAAGTACGGCGCTAAAGGAGAAAACCTTGACAAAAACCCCTAATCTAAGGTGGAACAGCATATGCCGATGGATGAATGGCTGATATCCAGTTTTATTTAGCCTTCCTGTAGTAAGGCTGGGTGACCTACAGGTGATTTGCAATTCCCAGCAACTCGTAAGAGTAAAATCAAACGGAATACGGGGCAGGAGTAGGAATATACGAGAGTGGGACAATCCTCTCGAGGTCCTTGAGCTCCAATGCTACCATCTTTCTAGTGGAACTACATGCTGTAGTAAACATCTAGGAGGGAGAGCAATAAGCCCGGATAGTATGTATCACGTACCGGGAGGCAATATCGTCAGGTTAATTAAGAACCTGAATATTGACTGGACGGATAATTAAGCAGAGGGCGGCACAATAGATCTTTTAGGTCGCAGTGCGAAGTGGCTGATAGCCCGCATGCCCCTCCCCCCCCCAATAATAATAATAACAATGTGTTGGTGGTTTAGTATATAATATTATGCTATTTTATTTTGATCTGGTTTTCTCTCTTTGGTGATTTTTGTATTCATGAGACATTCAAAGGGTTCTTGATCAAACATGATCTATGCAAACGCAACAAAAATTTTAGTGGATTCGACTCAAATAGGATTCTTATACTTTGTATAAAAGAGTAAATTTGAGTCGTATCGGAAACCGTCATATATAATACAAATAAAATAGTAAATTTAGATATGATTTATTTTCTTATAGGGTATTATAAACTACATTAAATGATATCTAATTAATTCTTATTAATATTATAAGTTTAAAAATTAACTAAATTATATAAATAAATACTAATTTGGAAATATTAATTTTGGGTTGAATTGAGATTTGGTTTGGAACACATAATGACGTATTTATTTATGCATGCCAAATTTTGATTAAAATAATGTGAACAACGTGGAATTATGTAAAGGCAAATCGTGATGCTAAATATATTGAACTTAATTAATAAACTTAATGGATTTATTGAAGTTTAGGTTACAGTTTTTACATAAAAAAGGCAATTTTACTGATATGGTATACTGATAAAATTTTTAAGAAATTATTGTTTCAGTTTTCTTTCTTTGTTTTATTATTTTACTTACTTTGCAGGCTTGATTTTGCAGGGTAATATGTCTAGAAAAGGAGTTGAAGTTTTATGAAGTATATAAGTAATAAATTTCGATTGATTTTTGTTTATCTTAACTATGTAAACAAGATTAGTAAAATTAATAATTTTGATGTCCTGATTTAGATTTAAAGAATCCTGAGTTATGGCATTGGATTATAGAGGAACGAGCATCTAATCATGAGATTGTAAATGGGTTGAATCTGTCCCAACTAATAATCATATCTTATCCATAGGTTTGGGGATGTGTAAATGGTTGTTCGATGTGTACTCGGGAATAATGAAGATCCTATTATAATAATTATTCATTTAAATAATAAAATTTGGTATTATGGTGTTGTCTTAAATAAATTTAGTTTTCAGAGTTGCCTGGGAATTTTTATATTCATTTTATTTGTTGATTCTTGATGTATTTATAGTACCTAATTGAATTATTGATAAGTCTAGGTGTTGTGGTGCTGGAACATTCAATGATTTATATAAATTTTATAAAATTATTGAATCTATAATCATATATTTACTTTTCTGGATTGGTAGGAAATTGATGATTAGTTTTAAGTTAAATTTTATGTTTAAATAGTTTATTGTTTATGTTAATTCTTGTTGCGGTAAGTAATAACTATTTAATTGGGTATAAAAGGACCATGAATAAGGTAATATATGTAGGTTGTTATTTTAAATTTTTCTTAATTATTTTATTACGCTAACTAATGAAATGCGGTCAGGAGTGAAATTACAACATTAATAATAACTTTTCTTTTAAGGCTTGTTGTAAATTTAGGGAGTCCTGAGTATCCGATTACCTAATAAAGTTGTTAGATTGTGCTGTCTGGTTCTAACTTATTTACTATTTACTATATATTGTACTAATATCTTACTAAATATCGATCGCATTGGTGTCTGTAACCGGGGCATGTCGGTCCCAACTAATAATCCTATTCTATTCTTCGGTGTTGTTATATGTATACGATAGTACGGTGTGGGTCTGGGAGTCCGGGAGTTCCTGCTATAATGCTTGGCCATTTACTCATAATCAATCAATCATTAATTATGTCAACAAGATTAGTAATATGAAAACATTAATAATAATAATAATTTTTGATGTCCTAATTTAAATTTAAAGAATCCTGAGTTCTGGCATTAGATTTCAGAGGAACGAGCATATAGTCATATATTTAAATTGTGCTCTCTTGTGCTAACCTGTTTATCATTTATCATTTATCATTTATTGTACTAAGAATTTATTATCTATTAATCGCTTAGGAGACTGCAATTGGGTTGAATCTGTCCCAACTAATAATCATAGCCTATCCATCAGTTTTGGTATGTGTAATTGGGTGTAAGATGTGTGCTCGGGATTACTGCAGACACTGTTATAATAATTACACATTCAAGTAATAAAATTTGGTTTATGATGTTTTATTAATTAAATTTGGTTTTCAGAGGCGCCGGGGAATTTTTATATTAATATTTATATTAATTTTATTTGTCGATTCTTGATATACTTATAGTATCTACTTCAATTATTGATAAGTCTAGGTTTTGGGGTACTGTAACATTATCATTTAAATCATTTGATATAAATTTTATTAAATAATTGAATCTATAATTATGTATTTCGTTTTTCTGTGTCGGTATGAAGTTCATGATTAGTTTTAAGTTGAACTAGATGTTTAAATGGTTTTAAGGTTTATGTTAATTCTTGTTACAGTACGTAACAATTAATTGATTAGATATAAAAGGACCAGGAATAAGGAAATAAGTGTTGTTATTTTAAATTTTTCTTAAATATTTTACCAGGTAAATTAATGAAAAGCGGACAAGGGTGAAATTACAACATTAATAATTTTTAAGTCCTGTTTTAGAGTTAGGGAGTGCTGAGTATTCGGCCCTGGATTCCAGAGAAATGATCATCTAATAATGTAGTTAGATTGTGCTGTCTTGTGCTAACCTATTTATTATACTGTATATTGTACTAATAAATTACTAACTATCGATCGCAAGGTGTCTGTAACCGGGTCGAGTCTATCCCAATTAATAATCCTATCCAATCCTTCGGTTTTGTTATATGTGTATGGGTGTACGGTGTGGGCCCGGGAGTCCGGGAGATCCTGCTATAATGCTTGGCCGTACACTCATAATCAATCAATCAATCAATTAGAATTACGAACTTTTGTTTTGTTTTTATACGAAAATGTTCGTAAAACATGTAATTTTATTTGATTGAAAAATCGAATCATGAAAATGTTTATTTCTTAGTGAAAATCGTCTTCAAAAATAAGGTATTGAATTTGCGAAGAATGCTAGATTATTTTGATTTTTTGTTTTCTTCACGCTCATCGTGTTGATTTAAGTTTTTCTGCTTGGGTCTTTTTGATTTATTTTAATTTCCATTGTTGAGCGGAGACGTGTTGTCTTTTTTCTTACTATTGATTTTAGATGTGGACAAATCATGACGTCATTAAATTAAATTTTCTCTTTTTAATACATATTGTTATTGTTGCAGAATGTTTTTTAATTTAATTTCCCTTATTTTCTTTTGATTATTGCTGGAAAACAGGGAAATTTGAGAACCTGTGTTTTAAATGAGTAAGACATTGAGTTGTTTTTACTGGGTTTAACTTCTTATTCATGTTTTATCGTCAATCGAAATCGCGTCATACAAACTCTATGAAAATAAATTATTTTTGATGTGGAAACATCTTTAGCGGTAGTAAAAATTTCATATAAAAAAAGGAACGGAAAATCCGGTACGAACGAAATTGCAAATTATATACATACGAGACAAACTAACACTTTGCACAATATATTATACGAATTACAATTTTCGTCGGATTAAAATGGAAAGGCAAGAATGTTATACATGTGTAGCGTAAGCTATTGAAAAAAGTGAAATGGAAGTACATTAGAAACAAACTGAATTACAGACATACTTTAAGTATTAAATATTATACATCTTAGCGAGCTGTGAAAATGACACTTATGGATTGATACACACAATAATAAAATAATAATTTAGAAATTGTTTAATCGGTATGCTATGTATGTTTAGTATTGCTCATGCTGTTGCTGAGTTTGGTTCTGCGGGGAGTAAAGGAACAAAAACTATAAAAGTGGTAAACAGATCCGAATGGCATTCCCTGAAGATGCACGCAAGGAAGCAGCTGCAGGCAGACATGTTACCGTCTTTCCAGCTGCTATGATTTTACAGTCAGCCTACTATGCCCTACTAGAACCGCCCTATTTCATTTAGTTCAAACTGATCAAATCTGCGATGCGAATTTGCTTTGTTCACCGGGTTTGCCGTGACCATTCACAAAAGTTTAAATATGGAATCATCAACAAGGCTGCTGTGTATGAATAATGGTGTACTGCATCTTAAAGCGTACAGGGCAGGTTTAGACGATTAACTAAACAAAAATGTACTTTGCTCAAGCTCATCTAGATCTGGCTATACTGAAATATGGCCGTTGGTATTTTTCTTTGTCAACAAATAAATTATAAATTTCGATTTTTAATTAAACAATTAATGTCTGTAGGGTTCGTCCTCCAAACTCAATATAGAATAACTTATTAACTTTTTAAACCAAAAATGTAACGCAATTTAAATACTGAGCGAACGGCAGCCGTCTATCTGCAATGGTTTCTCAGGCACATCGCATAGGCTTAAAATGATACAGTGGATTCTTATACGTGAAGGTTTTCACATAATACTTTTGTGAGTTGAGCGTGAACTCGCCCGTTGTTTTTTTAGTGTTTCTATGGCCCTGATTTTAATTTCATTTTTCACATGCCGGCTCTATTTACATCAAGATGGTTTTGGTATTTCAATTGTTGTTTTAAGCTATGTGCATGACACACACAACTGGTTGCAGCTTTGGTGATAATCCCTTTTTCCGTTGCGGATTGTGAAGCCATACTAATTGCCCTTCCTGGAAGCCCCGGTTATTTGATCGTATGTCATATCGAGCCTTCATCCGATTACTTGACATCTGACACGACACATAACCGTCTCCTTAGTTCCAAGAATGCTTCCTCCTGGTCATCCTTCCATTCTAATGCCTTGTTCTTCCTGGTCAACTCATGTAAGCTCTTGGCGATGTTGGCGAATCCTGGCACGAAGCGTCTAATGTAGGTGCACAATCCCAGAAAGCTTCGTAATTCGTGTAAATTTTTAGGTCTTGGCCAATGCTTTACCGCTGCGATCTTTTCTTCGTCGGTGTGAATCCCATTAGTCGTTACCAGATGACCCAAATATTTTACTTCAGTTCTGAACAGCTTACACTTCTTTGGGCTTAACTTCAATCCGGCGGCCTGTATCCGATCTAAAACTTCTGCCAAGTTCCTTAGATGCTCCTCGAAATCCTTCCCCATGACGATGAAGTCGTCCAGATATATTAGGCACGTCTTCCAATGTAATCCCTTTAACAAGCGCTCCATTAATCGTTCAAAAGTCGCAGGGGCATTACATAATCCGAACGGCATAACATTAAATTGCCAAAGTCCGTTACCCACACTGAAAGCCGTTTTCTCGCGATCTTCCTCATGGACTTCCACCTGCCAATAGCCGCTTTGTAGATCTATTGTCGAAAATATTCGAGCGCCCGATAACGTGTCATCGATCCTTGGCAGTGGGCAGCTATCTTTTTTCGTCACAGCATTAAGTTTGCGGTAATCAACGCAGAATCTCATGCTACCGTCCTTCTTCTCGACCAATACTACCGGTGAGCTCCATGGGCTGTTAGATGGTTCGATTACTCCTGCCGTCTGCATTTCTGTTACCATCCGGTTGACTTCTTGTTGTTTTGCCAATGGTAATCTCCTGGGTGGTTGACGAATTGGCATCTCTGCTCCCGTATCAATTCAGTACTATAATTGAAGTCCTTCCGTTATTATCCGATGTTCTGCAGAATATGGACGTGTACTGTTTGAATAGTTGATGTGCAGAATCTTTATGTGCCTCAGTAAGATATTCGGTCAATTTCTGCATGAGTTGTTCTACTATTTCTTTTTGCCCTTGCATATCGGCTTTTTCAATCCGACTTTTCTGTTCACTCTTTACTATAGTTGAAACCTCGTTACATTTGCCGATGACTGTCCCTTTCTTGATGGTTTTTGTCTTATTCGAGAGATTTAGAGTCCTAATTGGTATTCTATAGTTGTTGTCTGGTTTAACTAGGCTTTTTCTATTATAATTCCCTTAGCTCCGTTCTCCTCTTCGTTAGCTTCCACAACCCACAACCTGGGTGACCCAGAACCTCCCTCGAATTTTCCCCACACGATCGTCTCCGAGTTCGGTGGCAGCTTCTCCCGATGATCAATAACAATTCGTCTGGTAGTTGCTCCTGCACTGCTAGATTGAAGTGGCAGCTCGATTTTATCGTAAATTAAAACTCCTCGTCCAACATCCACCACGAATCCATTTGTCCTCATGAAGTCCATTCCCATAATGACTCCATCTACAATACCATATCTGCAATCAGTACTTCGTGTTGGAAAAGAGTTCCCCCGATCTTTATTTTCGCGATCTTTTTGCCTTTTATTATTGAACTATCTCCAGTTGCTGTTTGTATATTTAATCCATTACCTAGTTGTATACCTCCATCGATCAGATCTTTACGGAAAATCGTGCGACTGGCTCCCGTATCGAGGGTGATGATGCAATCTGTGCCATCAATGTCGCCTTTGATTGTTAAGCTGTCACTGCCTGTTGCTACTTTCGAAACGCGGATGGAGGTTATGGGGCAATCGGTTGTGGGAGTCAGCTTCTGCCCCTTTAAGCTAACTCGTTCAAGTTTAACAACTCTGTCATCATTTGGCCTTCTTGCCTGGCCACTGCCTGTGCTCCCCGCTTAGTCGTCGCTGCATAGGAGATGGTAATCTTCCCCGTTTTCTTCTTATTTCCCGGCAATCGCGAGAGATGTGACCGACCTTATCACATACCCAACATCTGATTTTCCGCTTCCGTCTCGGTATCTTGGTGTTGACCGTTCGTTGTTTATGCTGGTGTCGATTTTCACTCGGCGTATTTTCATTGACGGTTTGGTGATGGCTTGTGCAGTTTCATTTGTTAACGCACAAGCGATGGTTTCGGCGAAGGTCGCTTTAGGTGACAACATCACCGCCTTGCGTGTCTCCGGATCTCGAATGCCGTCAATGAATGCGTCAATTTTTAGCCTTTCCATATAATCGGCCGATATACTGGTATGCGCTAGATGTACTAATCGCTCGATTGCCGATGAAAATTCCTGCAGCGATTCTACTTCCTTTTGGTAGCGGCTTTTCAGTTCCATGCGATAGATTTCACGCTTGTGGTCACTGCCGTACTTCCGCTCCAGCGCCTTTATAATTTCAAGATAAATGTTGCGATTTTTTTCTGGAATGGTTTGTAAGGCCTCCGCTGCTTCGCCTTTTACGGCCACTATTAGCGTTGCGACAAGATGTTCATCATTCCAACGGTTTTAATTGGCTGCAGCTTCAAATTGAAATTTGAAAATGCCGAAATATGTTGTACTATCGAATTTGGTGGTTTTAACTTAACTGATTGAACGGACTGAACCACTTGCGTCGTTGTTTCACTTGCCTTGACGTCAGTCAGTTCTTTCTCGAGACGATGAACCTCAGTTTGAAATTCGGATTGCAATTTATGTTCTACATCTTGAATCTGCATTTTATATTCCGTTTTAGCATGTTGAATTTCAGTATGCAATTTATCTACTTCGTCACGTAGCGAGGTGGATAACTCGATAAGTTTCTCGTCCATTCTCTTTTGCCCATCTGCAATTTCCTGGATTGGTTGTTCAATTTTCTCTATTTGTTTGTTTCATTTCGTGTTTAATTTCATGGTTAGACCGGAATGGATTTTGTTGTTCCATCTGATCTTTTATTTCTTGGTTTGACTGGTTTATAGTCTCCTTTTGTTGTCTCATTTCTTGATTCGACTGTTCTCCTTGTTACGCCATTTGATTTTTAATTTCTCCTAGCTGTCGTTCGTTTTGTTGTTTCATTAGGCTCATCTGTCCTGTCATCTAGTTCATAGCTGCTATTAACTGCGACAAATCGAAGCTTTCAGATGATAGTTGTGTTGTTTCGACTGACGGCTGTTTATTTCGTGTCTTCTCTACCGTTGCCGCATCCGTTACTTCCACGCCAAAATCATGTTGATCTGCGTCTAACCCTTCTTTCTCCATGGCACCACGTAGTTGCGCTTGTAAATCTGCTTTGCTACCATCAGTGCACTCTAAAAAATGATTGTAAAATATCACGAAAAAATGATATTTCACCACCAAAAATTATTGTAAAACACACAACGACATATAATAATATATTTACGAAGTTTGATTTATTCAAAAATGACGTAAATCACTCAATCGTCACAGCTTACACATATAGAAGTGCAATTTACTAACAAATTGTGTGAATTATCCACAATTTTCTCGTATTTTACACTGTAAAAGTGATTTACAATTTTTTTGTGCGTTTTTTCTCAAAAATGTTTTTCCACACTATTTTTGTGGTAACTAACGCTATGTAGAATGTTTTTATCTGTCAAAAGGCAAAACATATTTTGGAAATATCATTTCGTTCAGGAACGTGTAATAATATCGTGTTCAAATTTCGAAAAGTGAAAGTGTATAAAATAGTAAAATAAAAACGAAATTTAAATAAATTAAGGATAATTAAAATTAGCTTAAATATTAAAATGTAGTTTATTTAAAATAAATAACTTGTACTCTTGTACCAATGGTAAAAATTAAAATTCTAAATATTATCGTAATAATTATTATTTCAATTACAGAACATGAAAAAAAAATGAAATTATCGAATGTTGCGCAAACCGAGATCCTATTGTCCAACGAATATATGTATGTAGGTATACATAATAATTTTAGTTATGTTTATGCTATTTATAATAAATTTATATTTTGATAATAAATAATTTATGAAATAAAATAAAATTTAATATCTGTTTTACTTAAAACCCCTATTATGATTATTGTGTGATTTCCAACAATTTCGACGACTTTTCACTAATAAAAATCGTGAACTGCATTTAATTTTAAATATACACTAGTGTTTAATTTCCCATTTAAATTATTTAAATTATTGCTCGAAAAGACAGCATTTCAATTTTTTTTTAATTTAATTCACGCTCATTTGGTGATAACTCACTAACGGATTGTATTTTACAGTAGTTTTAGAAGTAACGTAATTGATTTTTGCAGCAAATAAAATAAATAATTCCTACTTTTAATGTGCGGTTATACATCTTTGACATGTGAACTACATCGAATAATTCACGTAGTGGTAGGCTAGAAATGTAACCTAAGCTTTACCGTTAATTGATAAAATAGGTTAGTTAGGTCAGTAAGATTTAGTAAAAGCGATAAAAACCGGTACTGTTAAAAGAATATTTTGTTGCGAAATTTAGTGTGGATATCCACAGGAAAGAATTTGGTTTAAACTCAATAATTATAAGATCGAGGCTCGTTATAGTTTATATGACCATGTTAGGTTATTATTATTAATTAAAAAAAGAATGAAAGATCAAACCAAAATTAATTTAAGGTATATATTGAGAGTATTTAAGATAATAGAAATTGGGAAGAATTGTAGAGAAGTTGGTTAGTACAGTAGATTTTTATTATTGATTATTATTAAGATTCAGACTGTGTCGTTGTAAAGAAACACGCCATGTCGTTGTAAATTGAAATTCAATATGGAGAAATTACTGAATTTTGAGTTAGATGTTTACGCATTGAACGTCAACGAACTATCACATTAGTTGTGCATAAGAAATAAAGTGGTAAACGGAACAGGAAGACAAAAATCTATTGAGCTTAAGAAAGCCTTGGAATCGGAAAGCGAGCCGCCAATGGAGATAGTGGCAGATGAACAGGATTTCAATAGGGCCATCGAAATGCTAGCGGATCTACAGAAGGAATTTAAAGCTGTACTTAAACCAAATAATATAGTATACGAGAGGGCGGTTAAGAGCAGAATAAAACATTAGCAGGACAAGGCTTTGAGGGCAACTGGGAACAACAATGAAGCAGAGGCAATTTTATATGGAGTAGTACGAAACAATAAACGTATTATACGGACGTCAGTAGTGGAACGCGAGGCACTCAACGAATTAAACGCACAATTGCGAAAAGGAAATATGTCAAAGCAAATCAGTGAAGAAAGGCTTTCAGTCATGGGTAGAGGAAGAGGGCGAAAAAACATCCCGCAAAATTCGAAAAATGTGACTCCAGTCAGACGAATAGAGGAGAAGACAACTGTTCAAAACGAGAGCGGCGAAAGTTTGTCTCATCAAACGCGGATTACGGAGTTATTTACCCGAAGTGAGGCAGGAGAATTCAACAGGATGATTGATAATTTACGATTTAAAGATGTAGATGAAGAGCAAAGATCGATGTTGAACCGTAGTCAAGCTCAACGATCGGTTAAAGCGGCGACGCCAAGATTCGTTGAACGACGGTAAGTGGCGATGGAAAAATGGTCCGTAAGATTTTCCGCAGACCGTACTATTCCTTTAACTGATTTTCTGCGTAAGATTGAGTTGTACGCCGAGGCAGGCAAAATATCAATGCGAAATATTTGGAGAGTAATTATTAAGCACCTAAAGGGAATCGCTTTGGAATGGTATGAGCTGAATGCGGGTTTCATAATCAGCTGGGAAGAGTTAGTTAGAGGACTTAAGACGCGTTTTTTAATAAAAAATTACGATTACATGGTTCGGGAGGCAATATTAGAGAGAATGCAGCAGCCAAATGAGCCTATCGCAGAGTATCTGATGAAAATGAACAAGCTCTTTCTAAAAGTATCCTCCATTGAACGAAGGGTACAACGTGTACGTTCTGCAGCGTAACATGATGTCCCAGTACAGACTGCGGTTAACCGTTGCTGATGTGACCAGTGTTGCTCAATTAGAAAAGCTCTGCAAAATATAGACGAGGCTAAACTGATGGATTCTTGGCAGTAAATTTACTATCAACCTCGAATCGCTCAGATGTCGGCTGTTTCACAAAGACGCGTATTAGATAGGCGAAGCGAGATGAAAAATGTCGCTGCGGTGGAAACGGTGAACCAACCTTCACATTTTCAAAGCCGGTTTGCCCGTAATAATCAAACGAACCGAAATGAAAGTGGTACTATCAAGTGTTGGAATTGTCTGCAGCTTGGGCACAGATATTTCGATTGCGATAAAAACCTATAGAGATGATCTACTGTTGGTGCTGTGGCATGGATGGCTTTCGGGTGGATCCAGCCCTACAAATCACCGAGGTGGAACATTGTTTTCATGCTTGGAGAGGCCAACACAAAACAATAATGTAACAACAAAATCGGCGGAAAACAGCAATCTGAGAGTGTAAGGGACCGTCTTATCTCAGTAAAAACGCAAACGATCCCTTTATATATATCCCAAGGAGTACAGACCGAAATATTTTCCGATTATGAAGACGTAGCCAGTGATTATCATACCCCTTATGATTTAGACGATTATGATATATTGATGTGCGACCACCAACGACGCTGTTTAATAATGATAAAACCATAGTAAATTACTTAGTATAGCCAATAAACCAACTGTTAGGAAAAACAAATTTAGAAAACTCAGAGAAGTTAGCGAAGAAGAGAATTGTCTTGATGTGGATAAAGGCGAATGTATTGAAGACAAGAACGAATTACTTTGTATGCCACAGGAATTGAATGCGTAATTAACATTGAAGGCGAAAACCGGCTCGAAGTAGAGGTGGACATTTTGGGATATGCTGTAACTGGTTTGTTGGATTCAGGGGCCAGTTGCACTATATTAGGTAATGAAGAAATCTCTATGTGCGTTTGGAACAACTTGGCTTAGAGTTAATTCAAGTTAATTTCCGCATTAAAGCGGAAAAATCGACACCATTTTGAATTGGTATATATTGTTTTCCCCTTTTGACAGATAGATTCTTTTAACCCTAATACTTTCGTTGAGTTAAGTTAGATTAGGAAACTTAACGAAAATCCTAAACTAGCCATGTTTACATTGTACCGAGTTTAAATAGGTTTAGGTTTTGTTGAGTTGAAAACATTGTGGCGCTAACCCGTACCGTTTCCATGAACAGAATTAGGATTCACAGATAAAAAAATATTTCGATAGAACAAAACAATAAGATGTTGAACAAAAACAAAATATTTATTTCGAATTGATATATCGTCATTACTTTGACTGTGACATTTTTGTATGTTTTTTTTTAATTACTTTAAAAAAATCTTTCACAGATAGAATCTAACTCAAACGAACAAGATTCGTCGCGTTTACTGGATTTAACGAAATTGTACCTTAATACGCGTTTCCATGCATGTAAACCGAGTTGAACCTAGGTTAACTCTATCATGAATACATGTACTACGTTTCCATGACAGAGTTAACCTGAATAAGAGTTTCGTTGAGTTAATAACATGGCGGCGCTAATCCATGTAGTTTCCATGTAATTATAAATTCTTTTGTAATTTAAAGGCTGTCTCATGAAACTAAAAAAATTGAAAATGCGTGATATCGCGACAGTAATACCAGTAATGCCAATTCCTTTTTATTATTTTACTTATTTTTTGTTACGAAAAACAAAGGAATTGGTATTACTGTCGCGAAATCACGCTTTTCTAAATGCGAAATCACGCATTTTCAACTTTTATGAGACAGCCTTAACATTTCAAAATAGTTAAAAGTCACTTCTGGAAATTTTGTTTGTTTGGTGGAAATTTTTAAATTTAATACTTTTTGTGGTTTTTATGATTTATAAAGTATTACGGAGAATACCCACGGCGCCATTTTGAATTGGTCTAATTGTTTTTGTTCCCTTTTGACATATAGAATCCCTTCTAACCCTACTACTTTCGTTGAGTTAAGTTGCATTAAGAAACTTAACTCGACATGTTTCCATGATGAGATAATTCACGTTAATCCCGGTTAACTCCATCATGGAAACGTAGTATGTGATGCGCATTATCCGAAAAACTATTTTGAAATTATGCCAGGACGACCTAACAATAAAAATTTTGACAAACTAGGATTTGAATTAATGAAAATTAATAATAAATATTGTGTAATGTGTGGAATAAACAAGTATAAAATACTGCAGAAAAACGTCTTCAAGGACACAGGTAGAATTTTAGAAAACATTTCTAACCTATAAAATAATTTTTTTTTTTTTTTGCATAGAAATGTTTGCAATGGAAAACCGACAAGTGGGCCACAGGTTAGCAAACCTAATGTGCTTAGCACAAATATAGACGCGGGAATTCTTGTGAGTGATACATCTCAGGAGGAAAATTATTCTCAACGCGAAACCTTGGAAATAATAACTCTTCCGGACATATTAAATAACTCATTTGGGATCGAAATAGTTGAAAATGTAAGTAAAATATTATATTGGTACTCATAAACATTAAAATCAAAAAGATACTAACAACGAAATACTATATATTGGTTTAGAGATTGGATTCGTCAAGTTATGTCAATTAGTGTATTGGCCAAATCGTTGAAGATCTGATTATTTTACCTTTAAGTAGCTCCTTAGTTCCATCAGCTATTACTAACGTTGGCCGACATTGATCTTGAAGTTAAAATCTTCTATAACTCCACGGCGAAAAAAGGATCTTCCGAAACAAAGCTTGTCTATGGTAAATGTTACAGACAGACTAAGTAATCAAGATGAAATTGAGATAAACGATGTCTGTGCGAAATTTGTATACGGCTGCAAGTTACCGTTAAGAAGTCTAGCTTATACTAAGAAAGTCACCGGAAAAAATTGTATCTACTACGTTACTTGACAGAGCCAAATCAGATATTGGTCTGGAGTCGGTATTAGCAGTCGATGGAGGTTTCAGTACTATTGGGAATTATTCCAATAATTCTAAAGTTATCTTAAACAAAACAAAAAAAACAAAAATTAAGTTTATTTTAATAAATGATAGTGTAATAATGTGCAGCTTTAAAAAGTGTTGTAAGCCGTGTTCTGAGTCGAACTGTTACAAAAATTTAAGGTAAGTTATTGATAGTATTAAAATTCTTCTGCCAAGTTCAACCAAAACAATTAAAAATTGGTTCATTTGTACATCCTGTCATTTCAATATCACAATCAAATGTCAAAATAATAAATTCGAGGCATCACCGATTCCTGATTTATCTAATTCATATGTTACCCCCGCGTCATCAACAATCAAAACAGACGGTACTTCGAGTAGAAGTGAAAGTGGGGGATGCGAATTAAGAAAAACGATCGTTCTTGAAAAAAATTAATATGATATTATGAGAGATTGGCAAATCCCCCATATATCCGAGTAAATTGGAATCCAGGAAACATCATCAACAGCAGAAATTATTCGATTTAACTCCGATTATAAACATCTTTGGTACCTTTGGTAGAGAAACGGCCCACTGAGCTTGCCGATACCGTAAGCTGGAAAACGTATAAGTGAAGAACTCAAGCAATCAGATTATTATAACGATGATGATGTCAATCATGTAATGACTGAAAAGAACGATTCCTTAACTATTGAAAATGTTAAAGTACCAAAACGTCTAATGATGTGCATCTTAAAGAAGTGCAATGAGGACTACAAGACGAAGTATCAGGATGATAAGTAAAAAACAAAATTGTGTTTTCTAAATTTTCTCTGCTCCGTCTTAAAAACTGTGTGCAACTAGGAAGCAGCGGAACGCATAGAGTTTGCGTACCTATGTATTGCATTGTAATACATCAAAATGTAAAATTAATTATTTTTGGAACCAAGATGGAGACTGTTACCAATGGAAGGATATCGCAATACCAGCACTGTATTTTATCTATATTATGTGCCGATCCACATCAACATGTTACCTTCTGAAATGCGAGAACCACCCATGATTGAATAATTTTCGAGATTTTTTGAAAAACGCATTTTTGGACAATGATTGGGAGGATGCTGAATTATCGTTCAGTCAGTGGGTTTCTACCGAACGATGCAACTTGGAAAAGTATTCGAAACCACTACATGAATTTTTGGATTATTTCTTAATTAAGCTGATAAATCTTATTCCTCATTGCTTCATTTCACGACAACAATCTAGTTTCATAAAAAATAAAAATTATGTATGAAGCCTACGGAGACACTTGTTTCTTGTGACTTTGCAGAAAATTATGCATTTATAATGCAACAGGCAGCACAAGGGTTTCATTGGAACAACAAACAAGGGACTATTCATCTATTTGTAATTTAAAAAAGTAGGAGAAAATTTGCTGCAGTATAGCTTCATTATAATATTAGATTGTCTTCACCTTGACACTTATAAAAATTAAAAAAAATTATGAATATATCTAAGTACAAATAGGATTTCGGCGTCGATTGTGAGTGGCATTTTCACGCAACAGTTAATGGAAAGGCACCATGCGATGGAGTAGGAGGTACTATTAAAAGAATGTCGTACAGAGCCGTCTCACTAACGAATACGATGGTATCATAACCAATGAGGAAGAATTATTCACATGGGCAAAAACCTTGAAGACTATGATTTTTGAATTTTGTTCAGATGCTGAATATAAGTTAAAATAGGTATTATAGGTAATTGAAAACACCAAAAGAAACTCGCGATTTTCTCGCAGTACCTTCATCAAAGGAAAGTTACTGAAACTTTAAGAAATATTCAAATAGCAAAGATGATGTAAAATTGAAATTGTAACTGTGAATATTTTTAAATTTTCCATTCTGACATACAAAAAATTTGTAGATTGTCAGACTTACGGAACGAGATGTTGCGCTTATTTTTTAATATGTTCTGAATGAGGGAATAGCTAAAAAAAAGAAGATGCAGATGGGAGAAAATTAAAAAAGATAGTTTCGAACGGCCACGTTCAAGTATAATCTACACATTTTAGATTGTCTTACTTAAATGTATTTTGCAAGAAAACGAAACGAGATGTTGCGCTGCAATGAAAGATGGTACCATTTTTATAATTATTTTATAAATCCTATTCATTTATCTTTAAAATGAGCCCAATTTTATAATTTTCGGAAAACTAGTTTTTTTCTATAGCAATAAATACAACAACAAGTGCATGAAATTTTTAAATATTTGACTCCCTGATCTTAAAAAACAAGAACAACAAAAACAAATCATTTTCTATAAATGTTTTGTTTAACATTAGTTATGCATTGCTACACATCCAAAACATAAAAATGTAAAATTCAAACATGACTTCCGGTCCCATATAAAGAATATGTGATTTCACATATTTTTCACCAAATATTTATATATATATATATATATATATATATATATATATATATATATATATATATATATACACCCATCCCTCGCTTTATGAAATCTCTTTTTACGATTTTTCGGAAAATTTACTAATTAATTACTTAATTTAATTTAGGTTAGCGAAATTTCGATTTACACCCATCCATCGCTTAATGAATTAATTCGTCCTAAAAAATTGCACATAAATCGAAGTTTTGTTAACCGAATTTTTCGTAAATTTTCCGAAAATTCGTAAAAAGAGATGTCGCAAATCGAGGGATGGCTGTATACGTATATATATATATATATATATATATATATATATATATATATATATATATATATATATATATATATATATATATATATATATATATATATATATATATATATATATATATATATATATATATATATATATATATATATATATATATATATATATATATATATATATATATATATATATATATATATATAGTACTTCGTATAATCGAATAAGTTTGAGTCGAATTGGAAACCGCCTTATATAATCCATATAAAAATGTTATTTAGGTATGATTATTTTTTTTACAGGGTATTACAAACTGCATTAAATTGAATTAAATTAATTTAATTAATATTATAAAATTATAAATTAACTGATCTATATAAATAAAATGCTAATTTGGAAATGTTGATTTGAGTTGATGAGAATTGGTTTGCAACACATGATGACGTATTCATTTATGTGTGCCAAATTTCGATTAAACGAATGTGAACAACGTGGAATTATGTAAAAACATTTCGTAAGGTTAAATGTATTGAATTTAATTATTAACCTAATGGAATTTATTGAAGTTTAGGTTGCATTTTTGACACACTAACATCAAGATTACTTATGTATTACACCGAAAAAATTTGTAGGAGAATAATGTTTCAATGTTCCTTTCACTGATCTATTATTTTACTTACTTGGCAGGCTTGTTTTTGCAGGGTAATATGTCCATAAATGGAGTTAAAGTTTTATGGATATATTCATATTTATTTATAGATAAAGAAATCAAATTCATGATTTTTTGATTAAGTGCATGATTTTATTTTGGCGCGGTTGTACATGGAATTTTAATTACTACATTCTAAGAATTGGATCGTATTAAAATTTGTTTTAACTTAATTTGAGATATGTCGTAATTAACTTCATTTCTGCATTTATTTTACGCTTACTTCAATGTGTTCTTGTGTTTTATTTTATGTACAATTGACACAAATAAATTCTTGAAACTTGATTCATAGCAAAACCAACAAAATGTTCATACAAGCCGTCTCGTTCGCTATTTACACAAATCTTATCAAGAAAATATGCTATTAATTATTGGTTTTTGTCATATAATATTTAAACAACAACAAAGACATAAGGACATTTTGGTTGGTTTTGATATAGTCGTCACAAATATTTTCCTGTATCTTGATAAATTGAACAGGATTGTTTGTATATTCGCTGTAGGGGTATTATTTGTGTGTGTATATTATAGTATATTATATTATAATGAAACATGATATGTAACCTGCTTCGCACATGGTAGATGGTAGAAATTTTTACCTTCGTTGTGTGTTGGTGGTTTAGTATATAAGATTCTGTTATTTTTATTTTGGCTTGGTTTTCTCTCTTTGTGTTTTTTGTATTCATGAGACAACCATAGTGTTCTTGATAAAATATATAATACATATAAAATAGTATTTTTAGATATGATTTATTATTTTACAGGGTATCATAAACATCATTAAAGTATATTTAATCAATTTTTATTAAAATTATAAGTTTATAATTTAACTAAATTATATAAATAAATATTAAATTGGAAATATTAATTTTGGGTTGAGTTGTGATTTGGTTTGCAACTCATAATGATGTATTTATTTATGCATACCAAATTTTGATTAATCGAATGTGAACAACGTGGTATTATGTAAAGGCAAATCGTGATGCTAAATGTATTGAACTTAATTAATTAACTTAATGGATTTATTGAAGTTTAGGTTACAGTTTTCACATACAAACGTCAATTTTACTGATATGGTACACCGAAAAAAATTTTTAAGAAAATTATGTACATTGATTGAATACATTGATTTATTATTTTACTTACTTTGCATGCTTGATTTTGCAGGGTAATATATCCATAAACGGAGTTGAAGTTTTATGGAGTATGTAATAAATTTATTAAATTTATAAATTAATACGAGTAAGTAATAAATTTCGTAGATATTGATTTTTGTTTATTTTAATTATGTCAACAAGATTAGTAAAATTAAATCATTATTAATAATAATAATTTTTGATGTTCTGATTTAGATTTAAAGAATCCTGAGTTCTTGCATAGGATTCCAGAGGAACGAGCATCTAATCATATAGTTAAAATGTGCTATCTTGTACTAAATTGTTTATCACTTATCATTTATTGCTCTAATAATTTATTATCTATTAATCGCTTAGGAGACTGCAAACGGGTTGAATCTGTTCCAACTAATAATCATATCTTATCTATCGGTTTGGGGATGTGTAAATGGGTGTACGATGTGCGCCTGGGAATACTGAAGATCCTGTTATAATAATTATTCATTTCAGTAATAAAATTTGGTATTATGGTGTTTTATTAATTAAATTTAGTTTTCAGAGTCGCCTGGGAATTTTTATATTCATTTTATTTGTTTGATTCTTGATATACTTATAGTACCTAATTGAATTATTGATAAGTCTAGGTGTTGTGGTGCTGTAACATTATCATTTAAATCATTTTATATAAATTTTATAAAATTATTGAATCTATAATCATATATTTTCTTTTCTGGATCGGTAGGAAATTGATGATTAATTTTAAGTTAAATTTTATGTTTAAATGGTTTAATGTTTATGTTAATTCTTGTTACAGTATGTAATAATTATTTAATTGGATATAAAAGGACCATGAATAAGGATATAAGTGTTCTTATTTTAAATTTTTCCTAAATATTTTACCAGGTAAATTAATGAAAGGCGCACAAGGGTGAAATTACAACATTATTAATAATTTTAATAATCTTAATTTTATGTTACAACATTAATAATAAGGCTTGTTGTAAATTTAGGGAGTCCTGAGTATCTGGCCCTGGATTCCACAGAAATGATCACCTAATAAAGTAGTTTGATTATGCTGTCTTGAGCTAACCTATTTATTATATATTGTACTAATAAGTTACTAACTATCGATAGCATTGGTGTCTGTAACCGGGTCGAGTCTGTCCCAACTAATAATCCTATCCTATCCTTCGGTTTTGTTATATGTATACGGGTGTGCGGTGTGAGCCCGGGAGTTCGGGAGATCCTGCTATAATGCTTGGCCGTACACTCATAATCAATCAATCAATCAATCAATCAATATATATATACATATTATATATATATTTATATACGTATATATATATAAATATATATTGTATATATATATATATATATATATATATATATATATATATATATATATATATATATATATATATATATATATATATATATATTTTTATATATATATATATATATATATATATATATATTTATATCTGTATATATATCTGTATTTATATATGTATATATATATATATATATATATATATATATATATATATATATATATATATATATATATATATATATGTATATATGTATATATATATATAAATCTGTGCTCAAGAATTAAAAGGGCATAAGTCGACTTATGCCCTTTTAATTCTTGTTTAATTTCGTGTTTAATTTTTGATTAAAACCTCTTCATTTTATAAATTTTTAAGGTAATATCAAAGAGAGTAAGATATTTTATTCTCTTTGATATTACAGTAAAAATTGATATGAGAACGAATTAATAAAAAATTAAACAAGAAATGGAAGAGTTTTTATACCATAAATCGACTTACGCCCTTTTAATTCTTGAGCACAGAATATATATATATATATATATATATATATATATATATATATATATATATATATATATATATATTTATATATATATATATATATATACATATATATATATATATATATATATATATATATATATATATATATATATATATATATATATATATATATATATATATATATTATATATGTATATACAATACTTCAAAATCCATTTTGGGTTACGGTAATCATATAGTATTAATAATCACAATTGTAGTTGTAATACATCGAGGCTCCTTAAATGTTTTGAAATATCTCTATAAGTCAACTCCATAGCTTTTTGTAAATAATTAGATCATAATATTATTGTATCTTTTTAGATCTCTCTCTTATAATATTTGATACAAATCACCAAACCACTAATACGATTATAGTACCGCAAAAGCTACTTAGACATTGGCGGTTATTACGTTAAATAACTAATAGGGAATGTAAATATCTAATCCTAATTGAGAAATGAAAGTGCATTTACGTGTGACAGATAAGTGATCTTTTAAAGATTTAAATTCGAGTTTATTAAAAGCATAATGCAAGTAGAGTTGACAAATTATATTAAATTTAATACTTCAATAATCATACTAGACACAAGAGAAGTATCGATTTCTCCTTTCTAGTAAATAATTAAAAATAGAAACAAATAATAACAAAAAATAGTACTTATGTTAGCTGGTACAACATTTCCATACAAAATAAAAGCGTTTGATTTCAAGATTCAGGGTTTCTTTTGTGTACAAGCTACAATATGATGCGAAGGTTAATCGACCAATGTCTTAGTTTTATTGGAGTTATAATTTGAAAATTGAACATAAATAGCTAGTGCTCAATATTTACCTCCAGTGTTAAAACTAAAATTTTAATTCCCATTTTAACGTAGCAATACCAAATTTGAAAAAAAAAATGAAATTAAAATATAAAATAGAAATCAGCATTTTGGGCATAAACAATTTAGGTTATGGTATAATTTCATAAACTCGAATGGCGTAGACAATAGTAGTGTAAACAATAGTGTAGACAATATGAGCAGACAATAAAATATAGTCTACACCCATTGTCTACTGTAAATGATGAAGTAATCGACACGGTGTAGATTACGTGGCAAATATAACTTCCAGTATTTTTGATTTTAACATGTTCTAAACAAATTTCAAAATTTCCTTTGAAACATTATCACAATTATATTCCTGATTTTGTCTCTCTCGGCCATGAAGAAATAGTTAGTACCTAAAATAGTATGGTGGTGTATCTTGTCAATTGTTAAATCATACAATGGGCGCACCACAGTAAGCTTCATGAGTGTTTCTCTGCTTCAACTCTATTGGCAAATTCAACAATACTAGAAAAGCATACGTGTGCCCAAGATGTTATTTCAAATTCTACCCTCTTAATTATTTACAAGGAACAACTCTTGACAACCATCACAACTCTAACAGGCTTGCTAAGATAATTGCAAATATCAAGATTATTGTGGGTCAAATACTCGACAACCTGACTCGACCAATTTTACCAAGCATATTTTCAGTCGAATTATAGTAAGCCAAGACCACGAACTAACGATAAAATTTGGTTTGTGAATATTTTGTTTTCCTTATATCAAAATTGCTCGCTTGCCAAACGATCATGTATCTAGCCCTCAATCTGTACAACATTCGCTTAAGCAAAAGCAAGCAGTCATTTCGCTTTATGTAAGTAGCTTAACAACTTATTAAAGCAAGAAAACTTCATGGAATTTACTAACGTAATTCACTTCAATTCTTCATTTAAATTCAATTATACTGTTACACGATCAATTGTCCACACGATCAACTGATCAACGATCAATTGTTCATACGATCAATTGTATCCACGATCAATTGTTTCCTCGGTCAATTGTTGTACTATCAATTGTTGTACGATCAACTGTTCACGATCAATTGTTTACGGTCAATTGACAGTAAATCATTTTTTACGATTCTTTTTCGTTTGGACAACGAGAGTCCCTTATTGTTGTAAAAATGGAAACATTTTTTTCATTAAGTTCTTTCATAGAACGAGAATTGGCCCCCAGGACGTCGGCAAATAAATAAATTATTGTAAATAATTTTTTTACTCGATCGATTTCTCCTTGTTGGTTATCTTCTCTAGTATAAATTTAGATATTTAAACCTTTCATTTGGCTTTAACTTTCCTTGTTAGATGATCTTCTGGAGTATAAATTTAAATATTTAAATTTTTCATTTCGCTTTAACTATTTTGATAACAGTTATTTTATATTGTACAATCGAGATTCTATATTGTTCTTGAAAATAATGTTACATAGGGTGCGGTCAAGAATTCAGCCGCTGCGCATTATGTACATAATAAGTTGGTCAAAAATTAAGTTTTGCAGCGCACGCTGCGTTTTTTCTCGGATTAAAATGCAGAAATTAAAAACTGTCTGCTCATCTAATCTCATCTTATAAATTTTCTTTTCCATTTCCATTAATTATAACTTAAAAAAATGTTAAATTTCAAATCAAGCAACTACTGGCTGCTTTTACGATTCTTTATGCAGCAACAATTATGCAGCGGCTGAATTCTTCACTGCACTCATATTTATAGAGAAGTGGAGTATGTATTTAGTTTCTCAGCGTTAAATCCTAACATTAAGAATTAATTTATAAATCACTGAATTAACAGAATTTACGTCAAATAAAATTAAAAAAATTAAAACTCAATAATGGAAAATTCTGTTAAGGATTTCCAAATATTTCTCTGTTTTTTAAAGATTGTGTTAGGCCAATTTTACACTATCACATTTCTGCGTCTTAGAAATATTTAATTACATTTAAATTATTGTGTAATAGGCATGTATTATGATATTTTTCTGATGTGGTATTTTTCTAATGATATTTAGCTTCATGAAGCCGCTCAAAATATCGAAAAAACGTGATTGGTATGATTATTAAAAAAAAATATTATTCAACAATGAAAGCAACGTAATTTTATTTAGTACAGTGACCATAAATATCCCAATAAAAATTGGAGGTATATCACTTAACAAATTAAACGCTGTGCAAAGTGTCTTGGACACAAGAGAGCTAAAGCGGAAAATATGTGATTTGTGGAGCTGGTATCTAATTGAAAAGTTCCATCTTGGAATCCAAGGTTTTACTCAGATTCGCTTCTTTGCCCTTTGGTTTAAAATAGCCACAATTAAGATCTATAACGCATCTATAACGTTGCTACCTGAGCATAAAATCTTTTTTTCTCTATTTTTCGACTTATGTGATGAAAATATGATTGAAAATGCGTTGTACTGTAATATAGCAAATTAGTTTATAGTACAGGCATAACAGTAGTTTTATCATATAAATGAAATGAAGAATTTGTACACCGTAGAAATGTGATACTGTCATATGGGCCTTATACACATTTTAAAATAAGAACCAACTAATTATAAAGTCTGAGTCTCTAAAAGTTCAACGAGCAAAAGATACAATCTAATGATTCTAATGGTAGATATGGATCACTTATTAAGGTTAGCAAACGATAGCTGTTTGCATTGTGCCCTTTTATTTCATTATAAAGCATTTTTTTTACAAAACCGTATCCTGCACTGTCTGTTTATTTATGGATCTATATCAAGCATCTACATCATCCATTGTAAATGCACGCAGAAACTGACTACATAATTTATTATATACGATTCCCAGAACTCAATCATCGATCAGACCCAGTCTACATATTCACATAAAATATGCTTTAATTCATTGAAAATTTTGTTACGAGTCAAATTACAAGCGAAACTAAAAATATTAATTGAAAATTTTATTACGATATTTCTTTCAATTTGTACTTCACTATTCGTATAAAAATCACGTACAACCGATATAAATAACAAGATCGTAATTTAATAGGACGATAGCGTAATAAATAAATTTTTAATTTCACATAAAAAAAACGCTTTAATATACTTACTGGTGTCGAATATGAAAATGATTGCCTTGTTGGACACGTTTGATAGCTTGCCAATTGTGTAGTTGGCATCCATGGTGTTGTATGATCGTAGCGCGGGTAACCTTGGTAATGATTCGGCGTAAATACAGAGCGTGGCCCAAAATTTGACGGATTTGCACCATACGTTTCTGTAAACATCTTGGAATAATGTGCACCCGCCCGATAAGGACGTTTCATACGACGACGCCTTCTATAATTTCCATTCTCGAACATATCCTCGTACTGTGGATCTGCTCCATTTTTTTAATTTTTGAAACGAAAATTAACATTTTTTAAACTATTTTATTTGAAACTTTTACTGAGGTAATGATTTATTTATTCTAAAACTATAGATCGTTTCTTATTCTTACCAAGTGTCCAATAATTTCCTTTACGTTCACCACCACCTTCACGCGGAATTTTTATAAAACATTCGTTCAGACTTAAATTGTGGCGAATCGAATTTTGCCAACCTTTTTTATTTTTTTCGAAATATGGAAATTTTGATGTGATAAACGTGTAAATTTCACTTAGTGTGGCACGTTTTAGTTGGGAATTCTGTAAAACACAAGTGATTTACGTATTTAAAGCTATTTCTTTTTTTTTTCTTTTGTAATTTTTGAATAAGCATGCGAATTGCAATTTGACATTATGATGACTGGCTACGTTTACTAGGCTAGAATCGCCTTACAACTCTCTCTAAAAAGCTTTGAGCTCTCCCAAAATGTGAAAATTTAAAAAATATGTAGGCCAATAAGAAGAAGATTGCTCAAAAATTCAAAAATCTTAATAAAATCTTATAATTAGAAGCAGGTGTACAGTTAAATTATACTCGCACTGCACAATTACAACGCTTATCTTAACGCAAGGTCGGATTGAACATAACGAGCGAAATCAAGATTGCTAAGCATGCGTATGTATTTAGGTAATAAAATAAATCTAAACACATTACCTGTATTGCCATAGCTATTAACGCCACATAACTATATGGCGGTTTTGATATATTACAATTTCGATCGGTAGTTGAAATTTTTGTTGAATTCGATGAATTTGGCGTACCCGACGAATTATTAATGATATTATTATTATGATTATTACTACTACTATTGTTATTATTATTCCTTTCATCAATAATAATATTCGATGTAATTTCTTCTTCTTTTAAATTTGAATTTTCATTCGAACGGTCTATCACAGTCGTTGGTAGAGTTGGTGGTGTTGATGATTTCATCGTCTCATACGATGGAATAGCTATAAAATTATGAAATTATTATTTTTGTTATTATTAGTAAAGTAATTATTTTTAGTCTTTTTTAAAACACACCACATCTACACAGTCATTCATATTATGTTTAATGTTCATGCTTAATATTACATCACTTACAACAAATCGTAAATTGATCTGTGGCAATAAAAAAAGAGTCAAATTTTTTGTACAGTGATTTGTATAATGTATCCGCGCAATATGCCACATAAATAAATAGAAAATGAAATGTCTTCAAAGTCTTTAGTCATCATTAAGTGACATTCTGTTTGCATACACATAAAAAAAATTGTTGTATCGGATAAGATAACACCCAAAAAGTAAAAAAGGAATCTTTGTATTGTATATTGCAGAAAACAATTTCATTGGAATCGAACAACTCAATAACAATAACCGCGACGTTTCAATGAACTCAATTTAATTGGTTTTTTTGCAGCGAGCAGCTGGTCTTTTATACATAATTATTCTTATTAGTTATTATCGTGAAAAATTATGCAGAATTTGAATAATATATAGATTTAAGTTGTTAGCTGATACTTTTCGATGGAATATGTGCGATTGGTTTTATAGTTTATAGCGAAAAATGCATTTTTTACGACTTTATTGTGTAAATTGATCGTAAATATTCATGGGAAATATTTTGGTTTAGAATTAAAATTTGTATATGTACCCCAGATCAATAAAATGCTTTGATATTCGTCAACCCGATAGTTTAATATCGATCCGGTAATTTTAGATCTTATCCATAGCTGTTGAGGTGACATTCAATCAGATGTTATTTTAGTATTACCTGGAATAACTAATTTTCTTAATTCCAATCCTGTTTAATCTGTTTACTCTGCTGATAATCGATACAAATTAACAAAAAAAGAACTCACTTGTTTAGTTTTTTAATATCTGGCGAACGTAACAAATTCTGTGAAACATTTTTAAGGTCGTATTTAAATGCAAGGCTTAACCCTGAGATAATATTGTCACTTGCGGTACGTCAAAACTGCGGTACTAAGCTAAAGTTAAGTACAGTTAGTTCTAAAACACAGCACAATTTAATTAGCGCGAAACATAAACTTCCTGGCATACTAAAAATTATTATTTTTGTTTGAAACAAAACTTAATAAATTGACAAAATACATTTCACAGACCATCAGTATCTCTAAACTAATTTTCAAAAAATGTTCATTTAGGAACAAAATAAAATATAGCCGCAACAAAAATTGTCTTCAAAATAAATATATGGAAACAAATTTAACTTTTTGCGTTACTCAACCGTATTCTGCTGACAATATCAAAGAATTCTGTTATAGTTATAGAATTATTCCTGTAAGAGAGTAAGACAGTTTTAAAATAAAAAGTAAAATCAAATAGTTGGACTATTTGATTTTACTTTTTATTTAAAACTCTCTTAGTAAATTAGAGAACCCCTCAAGGCCGCTTGCGAGGAATATAGATTTTTTTAATTAACATCATTAGGATTCTAAAACGAAGATTACGCAGTTTATGTTTGTCAACTAATGCTACATTAGAAAGGGGTTTTCAATGATCATCGATTTTTGGAATGATGGAAAAACTCGTTTAAATATTAAAACAGTCTATTTATGCAGAAGTTGTAAGAAAATTTCATACAGAATATGGAAGAGAAGATTGTCCGTCAATTGTGGCCATTCGAAAAATTGTTGCAAAATTTGTGGAAACTGATTCGGTAAAGGATGTAAAAAGCAAAATATACCGTCAAGTGGCCGTTCAGAAGAAAATATTGCTACTGAAAATGCTAGAATTAATGAGAGTCCAAAAACATTAATTCGTCATCGTTCACAGCAATTGCACATTCCACCAACCAATTTAATCAGAATTTTACGCAAAGATCATCATTTGAAGGCATACAAGAATCAGATAACTCATAAAATAAAGTCATCAGACTTTGGATTACGTCGTCAATTCTCTGATTGTGTCAAACAAAAAAAACTTAAAAATCCGAATTTTTCCAACAAAGTCATCTTTAGCGACGTAGCAAATTTCGAACTAGGTGGATTTGTAAACAAACAAAACTGTCAAATTTGGGATGAAGAAAATCCATGAGAAATAATGGAAAACCCGATGCATCCACAGAAAGTGATTGTCTAGTGCGGTTTTTGGGTTGGTGGAGTAATCGACCGTATTTATTCTGGAATGTCATCGAAAATTTTTGGTAAAAGAATGCTAGTTTGCCATATAGCAGCAAGAGGTCACTTACAAGACATTATTTTCCATTACTAAACCGGAACCATTGTATTATCATTTGAAATAAAATGTAGGTACTTATCAAATAATTTATGTGTTTTATTAAAAATTTAAAAATTAACCTCAAATTCTGATTAAATTTCTTGGAACAATCATGTACTTATTGAAATATGGCATCGCATGAAATTGTAATCTTCATAACAATAAGGAATAATACAGATGCTTTAACAATGACTAATACAAATTCCGCGAATTAAATATTGTTTCCATTACATCACGTGATCGCAATTCCATTGTTAGCTATCACATTGCTATATACAAGCTAAAACTTCTGTTGGATTTTATATCGATCGACCACCCATTTTCTTATATGAGTTTCTAAGAAAATCACCACTGATTGTTTTTTATTAAGGGCGCATATTTTAATCGATCGAAATATCATGAAAATGCGCTTATAAAACATTTAACGAAAACCAATTACAATTTTATATAAATATGTAGCACATATGTATGTTTATCGATCAAAATGTACATACCACACGTTATGACGTTAAATTTAGAATTGCATATGATAAAATTTGATGTTATATTGTTGTTATTATTGACCTGCGCTTTTCGTTTGCCACAAAGAAAATTCAAAGCATTGTGATTCTTCGCGCGATCTCAATTTTCAAATAAAAACAATTAATTGAAATTGAACACCAAGAT
Organism: Tipula vernalis; assembly: GCA_958295665.1. Lineage (NCBI taxonomy): Eukaryota > Metazoa > Arthropoda > Insecta > Diptera > Tipulidae > Tipula > Tipula vernalis. The sequence goes on from OY282558.1 coordinate 251,063,741, forward strand.
TTTTGCTGAAATTTTCATTTCCATTGAAAAGTATAAATAAATATGTAAATGACACAGTAAACAGCAAAAATACTATAATAGGGTATTATTAATCGGTCGACTGACCTAGATACTTGTAAATGTTTAATTATATTATGTAACTTCACGAATAAACAATTAGGTTGCCAATGTGACACAATTTAACTTTTTGTTAGATCGATGTTCGTAAGGGCCCAAAATACTGTTTGGACGCGAAAAAAACTAGGTTATAAATTCAGTCCAATTTGACTTCCTGAAACACATTCAAATACACGCAATTCTACAAGACTAAAATTTAAATAAATTTACCTTCTGAATTATGAAATGACGAGGTTATGAAATATGCATTTTTGTGTAGCGGCTCTGATCTGGACGTTATTATATCGTTCTTGTAATGGTCCAATGGGGTTCGATGGATTTGTGGATGGAAATTTTCTTCGCAACATAAAATTGTTATGTAACATGAAATACACAAAAAAATATGGTTATGGTCCTAAACAAATGTAATTTGCTTACGTTGTGGTAATTTTTATTCTACATATCATATAAATGATTGCATAAATAAATTCTGAATATATTGTACATACCCATTTGTCCTAATGTTGAGTAACCTTCTTGTTTGATTTTTGGTAGACTTAATAAACTCTGAAACGAAACGTTAGTATATTATAACCAAAATATGAATACCAAATGATATTTTTCATGTTGCTTTAAGTGAGAATTCTTGGTAAATTAAATCGTAAGCTTACTTAAAACCAAACAAAATTAAACAATTTTGCATATTTATTGATAGTTTTGTATGTTTCAAGTTATTTTTAAACGATACAAACCCAATACACACAGCCATGAAAATTACTTTTCTTGCTTCTTCTAGGGAAATCTGAAAAAAGAACTATCAAAAACGTAATACTATCTGAGAAGAACCACGAATTAGATAAATATAGTTGTGTATGACTAAAGTTGTCTAATTTGTGGAAGAACTCTTTTATATCTCTTAAAAAGCAAATCAATAAAATTATTTTGTTAATTAAATAATTCTAATCCATTGATTATTCACCTTCCATAATCTTATACCTCATCTGTAAAAGTGGCCATAATTTTGGATTTTTATAAATATAATTGTAGTTTTGCTTGAAAATTCTTGTCTGTTTTATGCGATAATGTATTTAATGTTCTTGAGATATTGCATTTATTACTAATTATTTGAATCGTTTAGAAAAGGAAATCTAAGAAAGATAAATATAAAAATATCATAAATTTATTAAGGATTGAAATTTATTACTTTTGAAATAAAATAAATAAATTAGTGATAAGAATAAGCTGTATAATTTATTAATTCAATTTAAAAATCCACTTTTAGTCAACTATAGCTAGAATTTCAATGGCTCTGAAAAGTATTGGATATCAAGCTTTTCAGAAAATTGATACAACTTTTGCGAAAGTTTATACCACTTTTGCGAAAGTTGAGATAATTCTTCCAAACTATTTTCACCCTACACTCGTATAAGATCATTCTGCTAGAGATAAATTATCAAAATAGTTCTGTTCCATCGACTCTCAAGTACCAACTCAAGTACGACTTGCATCTTCTCGCCGCTAGATGATTTTAAATGTGTTATTACATTTTGCATTCCATTGGACTCACAAGTAGGTAGTAGCTCCCGTTGCAGCAAGCAACTTTATTACAAATTGTGATAGCTGTATGTGGTTTTCACTCGCGAGGAGTTTGCCCTAAATTTATTCAAAGAATAAGTAAGCCTCTATAGAAATATAGAAATAAAATTCATGAAAATTTTGATTTTTGATTTAAACGTACTAACCAACTAAATATGGAAATAAAATTCATGAAAATTTTGATTTTTGATTTAAACGTACTAACCAACTAAATATGGAATCCTATCCTACTTTTCACCAACATATTCCGGAAAAGTGATGTGTTTAGGATAGAATGGATCTAGTTCAATGTGAAAATGTCCATTCCAGTAGTAGTAAAGCGCTTTGCTCATAGGAAAACGAAAACGGATTTTTTTTTTACTATAACCATTGAGGTAGTATTTTAAATAGAGTGAGATTTTGTATGGCTAAAGTATTCATATATAAATTCTTTCTCTTTCGGTTTGAAATTTTATTTGCGAAGTTATGAAAATAATAGATAAATTTTAACTGTCTCTTTCTATACGCAATAGGACTAACTCGTCTATAAAGTACAAATCAAACAATACATATTCATTTTTCTTATACACAAACGCTTTATATATTATTGAAATCTTCCTTCTCATGGACATGGTAGTAGTGCCAAAATGCAAAAACAAGATTTTTTTTATTTTTTTATTTCGTTTATTCCTTTATTCATTTCGTATTCTTTATTTCGCGTTTGTTGTGTGTTTTGAATTAAAATTTGTCCACACCCTTCTGTCTAATCTATTTAAATGTGCATAGAAACATCCTAGGATAAAAAGGGACATCAGAAATTTATGTTATCTAAACTTTCTTTTCATAAAATCGCTCTGAACGGTTTAGATAAAGGCTATCCCGAAAGCTAATTGAAACACAATTCTGCGAACAACAATTAAATGAACAACAATTCATAGAACTACATTTCAGAGAACAAAAATTTTACGAAATCACAATTCTTCGCAATAACAATTCATCGAAAAATAATTCACCGAAAAACAGTTATTTTCAATAGCGAGCGAAAAAGGAAATTGAATTCAAGTCGATCAATTTTAACCAGAGTTTCGAGCCGAACCTCGAACCCGAACCTCGAACCCGGTTCAAAGATTTTTAGTAATTTTTTCGAACCCGAACCTGATCCCGAACCAAACATTTCGCGGGTTCGATTCAATCGGGATCCGGGTTGAAAAAAAAAATCACATGTCGCATATATTTTTCATTATCATACAACAATTTAGACAGCCGGGCTAATTTTGAACTAAGCGTATAACCGGATTGCTTTATAAATGGCACAATTCTATCTTATTCTGTGGCTTTTATCACGATTATATTAAAACAAAATTTTTTTTTTTTTTTATGTATAGTTTTTTATAACATTTAAAAACATTAAATTAAACACATTAAAAAAATGAATACAGTAAACGAAAGTAATTGAGTACACGAAAATATTTTTCGTTACTTTTTCCGTTATAATTTTTTATTCTGTTAAAATTTTGTATTGTGAGCTTAAAAAATGAATGAAATACCAACTTCCTAACTAAGCACAAAAGCATTTTCTTTTTTTTTTTTTAAATATTATCCCGAGAATTCCGTTTTCTTGTTAAGTGAATTTAAAAAAACAAATGAAAATCACGTGTACTGTTTAGCTTTCTCCAAATCTCCGATACAAACATACAAGTTTTGACACTTGAGTTTCAAACGAAAATAGTTTGTCGCTTTGGTAATGGACAAGGCAAAACGAAAAGATATTAAAAATTGTAAAATTTTTTGTTTTTTTATGTTTTTCGTTTTCCAATGGGGAAAGCGCTTTACCTCTTAGGAATATCGAAAGAAAATTCATTAAAATCTTGATTCTACATGTTCCGCGAATATTTATATTTTTAATCCCACTTAAAAAGTGGTTGCAAATACTAAAAAGGCCCATTTGCAAAGTACTAAACTTCGAAATGTTTTAAACGCTAAAATTCACAAGTCCTTGCAATTAAATCTTGCTGCTGATTTAAATATTAAATCTTGAATAAGTTCAGCATTACTTGCCAAATATGCGATTTGCACGTGATTATTAAGCAAGTTTTTAGTTACTATACAGCCCACAGAGGCCGCATGCTACTTATTTATATGATTAAAATAAAATTGTACAAGTTTACTTTTTCTTTGTATGGCTATGTGAAAAATACAGTATAAGATTATAAAAACATAGAAAAATACAGTATAAGTTTGTATTGACGTAAGATCTTACTTACTATTTATCAAAAACTTTAAAATACAATAGACGAAAGAAATAAACAAACTACGCACAACCTTTCTTTAACAATAAAAACTAAATGGCTTGTTTACATAAAAGAAAAATAGTTTGTCTCTCCTCTTTAGTTTAAACTCTGCTATTTATCGACATGTTTTATTATAATAAAATCATGAACGAAATGTCAAACGTTAAAGGGGTTTTAGTAAAACATTAATTAAATATCTATAAGCAAGATTTTATTAATTGATTTTAAAATCATTTATTTATTCTTCTTAATAACGTAGAAATCAATATTCAGTTTTGTAAGATTTTTCATTTAAGAAAAACCAAATTAAAAAACATAACTTTTCATATGATTTGTATGAAAAATCCATTTTTTTGTCTCTCTATCCCCCTTATATTAAGTTGGAATTTGATGTGACGGCATCAATTTCAAACGTATTCTAGGTTCTTCGCCTTATATTCTAGGTGCTTTGCCTTACCTCGATTGTTTGATGGTTTTATAAGTGAAATCGCCTTCCATCCGAAACTTAATTAAAAACAGCTTAGGAGGACGAAAAACAAAATTTAAGTTGCAATAAACAATAAAAACATGAACAGCTCAATATGTAACGTGCTAATAGAGACATAGCTCAAACTTTCTTCAACCTATCGCTCGCATCAGGCTACCCAGCACTTTCACCAACAGTAAAGTTTTTACATCTCTTCATTATATTGCACAAAGTAAAGCTGGAATCTACAAAGCATTGATAATACCTTTTATCACCTTTGGTTGCGAGTCTTGGACACCGATAACATAAAGTATCCAGAAAATTTATACAATTGACCGTAAAACTATTCGAGTAATGCTCGGTTCCATTAAAGAGGTAGCCATGTACATAATGCGGATGAATCACAAGATCAGAAACCATCTGGATAAAGTTGACATCGTCTGGTTCATAAAATCACAAGGCTAAGATGGGTTGGACACGTTCTTCGTTCGCAAAATCGCAAAATCAAATCGGCCTTGGAGTCGGCACCAAAGAAAGTAGGACCTCGTGTGAAACCTACTTGATGGATAAATGACTTTGAAAGGGACCTAAACGCACTCGGTCACCGTGTCTAGCGTTCTCTTGCAGTCGATCGAACTATTTGGAGGGACATCGTTGAGGTGACCAAATCCTTCATGGGATGAAGCGGTAAGGGAAGAAGAAGAAGCCGTTAATTTATCGGATTACAATATTAATAGAGTTTATTCAATGATGTTACTACATACTCGTATAGTATTTATTCAATGATGCACTTACATCTACTTACCCCAAGTTTAACTTGGTTTTATAGTCAGTATGATAAGGAAAGTTGGTTCGTTTCTTATTGATTGTATTGCATCTATAAATAATGCTAAGAGTTTTACTTAAACATAACCAAGCTGCAAAATTACAAATTCAACTGTGTGTTCAAATTATTAGTGAAATTCTAAATCATGAAAAATTTAAATCAATCATATAGCGATATTATGCTTAAAAGATCTATGATTTTTAAACATCACGTGTACGCTCTCGTATTCATATTATAACATATAATCTATCTACGAGTATGTTGTTTACGTTAAAAACAAAACACAAATGTACACAGTCACATAAATATACTATATTTCTATCCTTATCACATATGTCATTCGGAAAATAAAAATAAATAATAATAAATAACCAATTAAATTTAACTCGTCTTTGAAATCAAAATATTTTTTTATTTAAAAATAAATAAAAATATTTATTAAAAATAAATTAATTTTTAAACCAAAATATTATTATCTTTTTTGTTTTTAAATAAAAATAAATAATTTTTATTCTCGTAATGTTGAGAATGACTAATAAATCATTAATTTCTTGGAGATTTTTGACATTTTTTGGAAGCGTATATGCTGAATTGTGTGTTGGTTAACGTGAAAAATGAATTTTATTTTGGAGCATAAATTACGATACGACGTACTGAAGAAGCAAAAATGTCATCAAGTTTTTTTCGTTTTAGTTTAATTTTTAATTATTTTTTATATTTTTTTTTTATTTTAAGCGACAACATTCAACGAAAATTTTATTGTTTGACATACCATAATACTTATTCAACGTTTTTTGCTCGTTTCAATTTTGTACCTGTATAATTTGAGGTGGATATTTTGGTTTTTGTAATAAAATCTCAAAATCGCATTTCCCGTAGAATTTTTCTATTTTTCGCTCGGTTATTAAAAGATGGTTAAGGTCCCATTGGTTAAAAAGAAGTTGAATAAGTATTATGTTTGACATAATACTTATTAAACTTTTTTTTATTGCTCGTTTCAATTTACCTGTATAATTTGAGATGGATATTTTTGTTTTTGTAATAAAATCTCAAAATCGCATTTCCCGTAATTTTTTTTATATTTCTCGCTCAGTTATTAAAAGATGGTTAAGGTCCCATTGGTTAACAATTATAATGTTTTTATATAATTATAATTTTTACATGTTCCGATATAAACTCAGTCAGATTCTCTCTTGGTCACCATTTAAGGTTTTATCACGCCGAGAGTCTGCGGCGGCCGTCAAATTTAAATACACATATATTTGCTTATGTATTGAGTAAAAACCATAGTTTAAGCAAAATTATAAACATTTTTTTCTAGTAACTTGCAAAAATATCCTAATTTTAATAATAATACAAAAATTTCCAAAAATAGAAAATGTATGTTTCGTTTTTTAGGAAAAAATCAATCATCTTAATCCATGTCATACTATAAAGTTTTTTCAATTGATCCTAAATTTCACATAATTCCATTGATCCTAAATTTCACATAATTCCAAACAAGTATTATTAAGTAATTATAGTTTGTTATAAAGTTATAAAGTGTATTAGGTTTGAGACGCAACATCCCACAGTGAAAAACAGGATTATTTAGTAATATAACAACAAATTATGTACCAATTACTAAATAAGTTTCAAGGTTGTTTGGCATCTATTGGAGAAGGGGGCGGACCAAAGTTGAGTAGATTAATCTACCAGCTCCATAACCTTCCAGTAGGGTGCGCATCACGTGAGCTGTTCTGGTCATGTATTAGGCAGCTGCGTGATGAGTACAATTGTGTAAGGGGTAATCTATTCACAATTCGCAAGTGTGTCGCCTCCTCGTGACAACCACTGGTAACTAAGGCCATTTGGCACATTTTTGGGCCATCTGGCACAGGCTAAAGTACGGCGCTAAAGGAGAAAACCTTGACAAAAAACCCTAATCTAAGGTGGAACAGTATATGCCGATGGATGAATAGCTGATAGGTTAATCAGTCCAAAATATGCGGACTCTGGATACCAGGCACCATCCAGTTTTATTTAGCCTTCCTGTAGTAAAGCTGGGTAACCTACAGGCGATTTGCAATTCCCAGCAACTCGTAAGAGTAAAATCAAACGGAAGACGGGGCAAGGGGTAGGAATATACGGGAGTGGGACAGACCTCTCGAAGTCCTTGGGTTCCAATGCTATCGTCTTTCTAGCGGAACTACATGCTGTAGTAAACATCTAGGAGGGAGAGCAATAAGCCCAGATAGTATGTCTCACGTACCGACCGGCAGTATTATCAAGTTCATTAAGAACCTGAATATTGACTGGACGGATAATTAAGCAAGGACCAGCACAATAGATCTTTTAGGACGCAATGCGAGGTGGCTTATCGCCCACATGACCCTTCAATAATAATAATAATAAACATATTTCAAGAATACTGATTCTTAAAAAATAACACATTCCTCTTTCTCATAATAACCCTGCTTTAGGTAAAACTAATTAGGAAGCCCGTTTTCTTTTTCATAATTATTAACAAATTAATAACAAAATAATTTTATAAAGTCGGTCCTCTTCCGTTAATTTTAGAAAAACAAACCAAAATATTTGGTCGAATGCAATCGAATAGTTATACGAGTTGTTTACCACGCCGCAAACTCAGTATCAGTTCTAGCCGTTGACCCCAAAAATTAAAATTCGAAATGAAAGCTTTTTGGTTAATGAAGCATTTGTTAATAACATTTACTTTTACCAGTAAATAAAGTTACTACTATGAAATTAAAATATCAAATACTTCACCAAGATTAGAATGATCCAGGTTTGTGGCTAGATTAAAAGAAAAACTTAAAATATCTCTATTCTCTCTATTCAATTTAAAACTTTCTTTTTTCATTGGATCATATTAAAGCAAACATTTTATTTGATAACAGAATTTCGCACTAAGGCGGAAAAGTCATTCTCGGGTCCCGGCGCCAGATACCGTCGGCGCGGGCGTCACTGTTACCACAATTAAAAAATATTTCCTCTCGTGTTATGAAATTTGTTTCATAATACAAATTTAACGCAAGCTAATTGATTTTTTTTTTAAATAAACGTCGACACGTTGTAACGCGAGAATTTAATTTTTGACTTGGCAATTCCGTTCAAATAAATATTTACCTGAAGAAAAATATTTCTATCTATTTTTACTTTTTTATTAATTTTTTGTTGAATGTTAATTAATTCATGTAATTTCTAATATGCTACCGGTGGTTAGACCATTTTAATTGTGTTTCGATTAACACGAGAAGTATATTAGTATTTACGAACAGTAATTCAACGAAACCGACTAATATACATAATTCTATTTATTTAATTAAATGATTTTTAATATGTTTCGAAGATTGTAAGAGAATTCAATCCAGTTTCGAACTGATGAGCTTATGATTATGAAAAAATCAATCTTCTCATCAGGCCGCGGCGACTGGACTGATTGTACCACAATTTACATTCTATATATAGAGAATGTGCTGTGCTTTAAGTACTAGCGAATCGTACTAATACAGATGATTCGTGCCATTGGATCAATGTTTCAATTACGCCCATACCTTCGCGAACTTCAACCATATCGAACTAGATTTTGGCAGAAAATCATCATGTACAATGAAGCTTTCTTTTGATTCAACGGTGTCAAAAAGCAAACCAGTAGTTACTGGAGAACCGAAAAAATTCAACCAAAAAGTGACTATTCTGATTGGGATTTGCTCGGACCGAATCATTAGACCGTACTTTTTTGACAGCAAGAAGGGTTGGGCTGTTACTGTCAATGGTGACAGCTACAGAGTTACGCTACATGAATTTTTGGTACAAAAAGTGGACGCACTTGGTCTAGAAGGCCTTTACCTTCAACAGAATGGTGCCACATGGCACACAACCATATAAACAATGACCGTTTGCGTCAAATGTTTCATATACCTGCCAGATCGGCATTCGGCCATATCTTATGGCCCGTTAGACCGCCCGATTTGACACCTACATGTTTTTTATTTTTTTAATCAATGCTAAAGATGGCTGTTAGCCGGACATTTTTTTTAATACCTATGCAAGACGACTTATAATGATACCAGTAAAAGATATTAATCGTAATTTTGAATTTTTTTTTAGTTATTGAGTTATTCAACAAACAAATCGTTCATTTACTTTTGACCCACCTTATAATTTGCTAGCTGATGGCCTAAGGATCATGCTCTGGAACGAATTTTAGCTTTTTTTATTCCACAGATTTATGGTATGTACACATAAAACACGCCTTTATATATGATACATTTAAACTCATATTTTTTCTCTCTTCTTCCTCTTCTTCATATCAAAATTATTTACATGAAGTACTGTTTAGTCTTTAGTATCACCAAAGATTATTAACAAGAAGATCAGCAAACATAAATATAAAATACTTCTATCGTCATTTTTAAGATTAAATACAAAATACATACAACAACATCTATCGAAAAATAACTTAAATTTAAATAAAATTCAGTAGCAAAAAACACTGGCGGTAAGTAGCGCAATCAATCGATCTGTTTGATATGGCGACGGGTAACACCCTAACACCATCATACATTTTATTGTTTTGGTGTTACACACTATCATACATTTTATTATTTTGCCAAAACCAATTAAAATGTCTATACATAACGTATAAAAAACATTTTTGTTGGTTTTGATTTTGCTGTTACACACTGTCTTATATTTTTTTGTTTTGCTGTTACATTATTATCGTTTCTTTCTCGCAATTACATTTTAAACGAACAGAAGACAGAAATAACCATGTATTTATTATATATGTATACCATATATATCTACAATAATCATATACATATGCGTATGTATTTATTATAAAAAATATAGTTTCTTTTGATAATAAAATACAATTCGGGTAAATGCTATATTTGCGGAAGAAGAAAGCGGATTGAAAGGGGGTGTAGATTATTTGCATTTCCTGACAAAAACATCGCAAGGCTCAAATTATGGGTACATACTATATATGTAAAATAATTATTAAGAGATTCCCAAATAAGAAAATGTATCTTTGTGATTTGCATTTTGATAAAAAAATTTTACTAAAGAGAAAATTATCAAAATTGGCTTTTCCTTCTCTTTTGCTAGAAAATAAAAATTTAGAAACTGCTACCAATATTACTAACATTTTAAAAGTCTACTCGGGGCCAAATAAAAATCCAACAGCGACCATTTCAAACACAAAATTAAATGTGTTTCCTAAAACGATTACTTCTTCTTATTTCCCTACTTCAAACTCGTCTACGGTTGACATTAGTATACGCCCAAGCAATGTAAGAACTTATCCTGCAGCTAAAGGAAAAGGGCTTAATGTTCAAAACATTTCCACCGATGAATTTTCTGGAAATTCAAATAGAATAATATTCGATGATCCGAAAGATACAGATTGTAAGAACTGTCTTAACAACGAAAATTACTCAATGCTATAGAAGACTAAACACAAAATCAAAAGAAAAATGCAAGTCTTTAGAAACAAAAACCTTTCAGTTGAAAAATAAAGTTTGCCTTTTAAATTTAAAAAATAAAATGAGAAATAAAATCGTTAGTTAATATAGGAAATTAAAATGAAAACTATATGGGAACACATAAACTACTTAGATAACGTTAACGGTCACAAAAAAGAGTTCTGTAAAATGCTTCTAGAAAAGCGAAGTAAAAATAAAAAATATTCTACAAATCAAAGAGTCTTAGCCCAAACTTTTAAAAGTCTACTCGGGGCCAAATAAAAATCCAACAGCGACCATTTCAAACACAAAATTAAATGTGTTTCCTAAAACGATTACTTCTTCTTATTTCCCTACTTCAAACTCGTCTACGGTTGACGTTAGTATACGCCCAAGCAATGTAAAAACTTATCCTGCAGCTAAAGGAAAAGGGCTTAATGTTCAAAACATTTCCACCGATGAATTTTCTGGAAATTCAAATAGAATAATATTCGATGATCCGAAAGATACAGATTGTAAGAACTGTCTTAACAACGAAAATTACTCAATGCTATAGAAGACTAAACACAAAATCAAAAGAAAAATGCAAGACTTTAGAAACAAAAACCTTTCAGTTGAAAAATAAAGTTTGCCTTTTAAATTTAAAAAATAAAATGAGAAATAAAATCGTTAGTTAATATAGGAAATTAAAATGAAAACTATATGGGAACACATAAACTACTTAGATAACGTTAACGGTCACAAAAAAGAGTTTTGTAAAATGCTTCTAGAAAAGCGAAGTAAAAATAAAAAATATTCTACAAATCAAAGAGTCTTAGCCCAAACAATAGAATTTCGATCGCATACTACATATCAATTTTTGATGTACACCTTTAAGTTGCAATTACCTTCTGTCCGATCTATTAGTAATTGGAATATTCTTAATCACTTAAAACCTGGCTTCAATTTAAATTGATTAGATCCAATTAAATTGAAGGTAACTGAACACATGCCCGACATAGAAAAGAACCATATTTTATTGTTTGATGAAATTAAAATAAGAACAGACTTGAAATATAACGGTGTTCTGGATGAAATAGTGGGCTTTGTAGACTTTGGTGATGGAAACAGAGAACTACTTGTGGCAAGGCATATATGCGTTTTTATGTCTCGAGGCCTGCTCAATTCCGATAAGTTTGTATAGCTATGTGGCAACAAAGGGGACCATAAGTGGTGATAAATTAAAATCTTTAATCCTAAGAAATATAGCTAAAATACAAGAACTCGGAATTACGATTTGGGGAGTTGTGTGTGACCAAGGCTCGAACAACCGCAACGCGTTCAAGGAATTGGGAGTAACTTTAGATAATCCTTTCTTTTTGGTTGAAACAAAAAAAATTTCGTACTCTATGATATTCCCCATTTATTCAAATCTATCAGGAATACTTTGCTAAATAACGACATTATAACCCCTAATGGTTTAGCTACTTGAGATATCAGAAATGATTTGTACCGATTGGATTATCGATCAATCACAAGAGTTTGTCCCAAACGGACCACAAAGCATGTGTATCCATTAGGAAACGTATTAACGTTTCAACAAATAAGGGTTAACTTGGCAACTCAGGTATTAAGTCAGAGTTATGCCAACGCTATAAAAACATTTCAACATTTAAACAAATTTAACACTAAAAAGGTCGCAGAGAGCGCTTCTGCCAAGGGTATTTTTATTCAATAGTTAAATAATCTGTTTGATGCGTTAAATAGTAAAAATTGTTTTTGTCCCAACAAAGCCAATTCTGCTCTCACAATAGAACAAGGTAACGAGTCATATGAAATTTTACTACAAATGACACAATATTTAAAAGACATAAAGATTTTGAGTAAAAACCAAATTTATTGAGTAAAAGGCTTAATTCAAACTATTGGAGGTATCCTACAACTTTTGAAAATTTGGATATTTCTCTTATGTTTTAACATCTAAATTACAAACTGATGCATTAGAAAATAGTTTCCGTAGATTCGCTTTCGGAGTGCTAATAATTTTAACCCATCAGTTAACGACTTTAATTTTATTATTGCTAAAATTATGTCGAGTAAAATAATTTTTCATTCTGCGTCTCTAAACTATAAAATCGACAACAGTTCATTTATTTTAGAACCAGAAGCAATTCAAATGGGAGAAAATAAGGCACGAGAAGTGCAATCAGAAAGCAATATTGAAAATTCGAGCGAAACAGGACAATTTCCAGAACAAGATTTTGAAGAAATTGCATATGTTGGAAATTTCGTAGACGAGAATTTTGAAATTGAATCATCTTATCTGCGCTATTTTCTCAGTTATGTTATTCATAAGTTCATGAAATGATCATCATGCGAAACTTGTATTGTGCTTATGACCAAAAAAGAAGAAAATTTAGTTTTGCCGTCAGAATATTTGATAGAAAATATTTGATAAAATTTAAAAAATCCTTCAGATGAATTTTTTGAATTAACGCGGATACATGTGGAAGTTTTTGCAGGTAATATGCAAAAGAAAAGAATTTTGGAAACGATATACAATAAAAGTATTAAGGTAACTGGAGGAATCGATAAATTTGCTGCTTGGTTGTCAGGAGATTGTAAAAAACACAAACAAAAGGCCCTTAGGTTTTTAATTGGAATTTTGATTGGAAAGCATTGTGTATTGCATTTGTAGAAATTAAAGGATACTTCTAAAAATGTTCACACTAGAAACCGAAGACTCCGAATCTTATCAGAATAAAAAAACAACTAGGTATTTGGAAAAAAACTACGGGCTCCAATAAGCTAACGTGATGTTTGATTTCAAGTTTCTGAACAATTTATTATTATAATGAAGTAAAATATTTAAATATTTTTTTATTTATCGTGAGATCGAATTGATTTTTATTTTTGTTTTCATCTTGATTTGGAAAGCTCTTGTAAATAAAATGAAAAATATGTACATATGTATAATAATAAATAATAGAAAACCAAAAAAAAAAAAAAGTAAAAAAAAATTATAAAAATATAAAAATTCAAAAAAATAAAATAAAAAATTAAAAATTAGAGCTGAGTAAACAGTGTGCCAGGAAACACCATGAGAAAGCACATCTCAATCTTCAGGTACGATCACAATACAAAATATTCGTGCTTCGCCAAACAAGTGCTTTTAGTAATCTCAAACAAATTTCTAAATGAACACTGAAAAACACTGAAATTCGAACACTGAATTCCGCAAGATATAAAACGATTTCAATTTCAACAGCGTAGGCCGAAATCCATTGTAAAAATCTTTTACTGGACGATGATTGTCTGGGTGTGGGTTGAAATATCACGCACGTCAACGAAGTCTATCACAAAAAAACAAGACCATCGCCCATCGCCTTTATGAATGCGATGGAAATCTCGAAAAAAGCAAACGAAAGAAACGAGAATGGCACGAACAACCGGCACTCAATAAAAATACAAAGTTCTAGTCTGAGATAATATAGATATAGATATATAAGAGAAATAGCTACAGACATTCATATATAAGAGAAATAGCTACAGACATTCATTTACTTGGCAGTCCTGTTGCAATTAAAATGGAATCAATTTGATTTCGAGGTTCATATCAATATTAATACAGTTGTGTCTTCTTTAGTAAAACAAAAACGAGTACAAGAAAATAAAACTGTGGAAAGGCTAACCAAAAGATAAAATAGAAGTGACAAAATACAAAAGGGAAAAATTAGAAAAGGGATAATCAAACTTAAAAAACAGTTAAGAATTGTCTTAATCTGGCAAGATTCATAAATTAGAAAGCAGAATTTAAATTAAAAATATTGAAATATTTTAGTACAACAATTTTATTATCATATTTTCCGTTTCGAATTCAGTTCGTATTCTACCTGATAAACAAATTTTTTATAATCTAAAATACAAAGAAAGACGAAAATTCAAAATTAACTAATTTGCTTACTAAAATTACTAAACAGTTAGTTACATCACAGCAACACAATTTTTTAAATAAAGGAAATACTTATAGAAAATTGAAAACCCAATTATTACAGTCATATTTGTTATACAAATTAAACATTTTTAAGTTATTTAAAAATGTCTTGGAATTAATCCGTCACACATACATCCGTCATTAATCCGTCATACATTTAAACAGGGGATTAAAATTTGTGCTGATTAACGGGTGAATGAGAGAAAGGACATTTTATGAAGCTTCGGCCTTCATAACACACACGTACACATGTACACACAATATCTACACTACAATGCAACACACAATCATAACATTTCTCTCTAGTTACCACCGGTATTCGAACCCGGGACCCTCCGGCGTTCTACTTACTCTACCATCGAGAGCGATACACTGCTTATTTTGTTTTGCACCGATCGGCATTCGAAACGTTAAATATGGCGATATGTTTTTTTTTTTTTTTTTTAAACTATGCAATCTTTTCTGGGGCTCAAGGCACTCCCAACTCTTTCGCAGTTAATTTTACCGTCCTACTTTACGCAGTATTAGCCAAATCGAGGACGTACGGCTATAGACCCGCTTTGTATAAACCACCTGCACATTGCATTGCTTCATGCCAACCTATAGTGCTGACATGAAAGGTGGGTCGGCCCATGGATTCTGCACTCTCAACAGGGGGTCATAGTTGTGTTCATCGTCATCACCGATCGTAATCAGATGATGAAAAATCCCTTTTGCATCCCGCCCCTATCGGGATTCGAACCCGGTAGCTCCCGATCCAAACGCCGCAGCTTTAACCACTGCGCCGTTTGCTCGGTGGCGATATGTTAATAAACGTTTTATTTAAGCATAGGCTATAAACCAATAAAATTGTTTTGCTAAAATATTCTAAAGCCTAATAACCGTCGATCAATGGTATTTGAATATATTCTAAATATGTATATTCCGAGCGAAAACCATGTGAAAACAGCTGTCATTCATCGCTCGGTCAAATTTTTCGGAGCGAGTAATTCGGGGCGATTTATATGTCATTCATTCATATGTCAACTAAACGTCACGACAAATTTGAGGAAAATTATTCGTTTATAAAACAGCAAAATAGTCCATAAATATCAATTATTTAAAGAAAATTGTTTTGTTGACAAAATAAATTTGTTTATTTATTTATATACGTGTTTTGTAATATAAAAAAATGCAACTGTGAAATGTGAATCGTAATATGACACTCATCAAATGTAATATCCCGAAGCATTAACTCCCTATTTCTTTACTATAGCTAGGACAATCCCTTTAGGAATTTAGTTTGATAATATATATAAACTTTCGTAAGATTTCTGTAAAGTGTTCGTGTTAGGTTTCAGCATTATTTTAGTACGTCATACACTCGGGCATTAAGTATTGAAGAAGTTCTTGGATAAACTGTGGAGTGTAATTAATTCTAAATTGGTTAGATTTTGCAAACTACTGACTCATCGATATTTTTGTTAATTATCTGGTCGGTTCACTTGGCTTCACTTTTTATCTACTTCAATACATAATTTGGCTATGTTTTCGCAGGTTTGCCTCAGTCGATAGAGCTTTAATTTTTCAAATAAATTGTTTTTATTAAATAAATTGAATTCCCCCTTTTCCAGAATTTATTAACTAAAAGAGATATTTTTGGAGATTTTCATATGATTATAGTTTTATTATCAAAAAGATAAACATGATTAAAATAATCAGTAATAGACAAAAAAAATCCACCGCATTTTTGTATGTTGCTGTTAAAACGTCAAAAACTGTCATTTTTCAACTCGGAATCTGTTTTTTGTTTCAACAGGAAAACCATAATAAACGGTGAAAAATCAAAAAACGAGGTTTCATTCAGGATTTCTATGTTCAAATGATAAAACGAACTTCTATTTCCAACAACAATGCACCATCCAAAATATGCATACAAAATTCATATTTGTTTATCCAAATCCAATGAATTTTTTGTTACATTGAAGTGACCTTGAAATGTAAATTTATTTTCGTATACGACAAATAATAGTATTTCCAAAACCAACAAAAATGTTTGTACATATTTATATAAGAAATATATTGTTATTTCTGTCTATCTGTTCATTGGAAATATATTCGCCAGAAAGAAACGATATAACGTAACAAAAAAACAATGTATGATGGTATTAGGGTGTTACCGGCGCCATATCAAACAGATCAATTGATTGTGCTATTTACCGCCAGTGTTTTTCTGCTAGTGAATTTTATTTAAATTTAAATTATTTTTCGATAGATGTTGTTGTATGTATTTTGTATTTAATCTTAAAAATGACGATATAAGTATTTTATATTTTTGTTTGCTGATCTTCTTGTTAATAATCTTTGGTATCACTTACCTCAAAATTTCAGTAATTTGGAATTTTCGCCAATATCATTACACACAATTATTCCACATATTCCGGTTTGGGATAAAATGATTTAGTTGATTTTCAACAAAAAATTAACCTTTTCAGAGATCAAAGCAAGAAATTTTGCTTTTAGAAAACAAAAAAATATATTATTTAGTTCCCGGAGTAATTGAGATTTTTTCCAATTACTTTGACGAACAGTAACTAAGTACAGTGAAACCTCACTTGAGCGGATATCGGCTAGATACACAAAATATCCGTTCAAATGTCGCCAAAGCGAGGTTTTACTACACTCACCTATAAATTGTAATAAGTATTATTCATATTTGGATGATCCTGAATAGGCTAACTACATTTGTGAAAAGGGTTGTAAAAATCAGTATTAATGCAACTCCTAATGAGTCGAATGTACAATATAATAATGGAATGTGTGTTTTCGGTCTATAATGTTATACGAATTGAAAAAAGGTGTTAACGCCATGATTTGTTTTCAGAATATATATGAAGTGCTTCATTCTGAAGAAGTGTCCTTATGCGCACGTCAAATTTGGTAAATCCACAGTAATTATGTGATTTTTGGATAAAACACAAATTAAGTGAAACAAATTTATTAAACCGATGAAGTACTTTTCCCTCATTACTATTCGCACAGAGCGTTTGCAAGGAAGGGTTAAGAGTAATACAGGTACTATTCCCCGTGGCAATTTTGGAAAATAAATAGGCCATTTTGCAAATTTCATACCAACTTCACACTATACTAATTTTCATACTTTTATCTTGCAAATTGTTTATTACATAAATCCTTGCACGTCGAGCTGAGAACATTTATCATATTTATGTAGAATGTGCGATAGTCACAGCAAAATTCTCTTATCACTAATTGGCAAACATAACATTATTCATAAAATTCGTCAATTTTTCTATACCTTAAACTAATAATTACTCCTTGGACTTCCTTCATTAAAAACTTAATTATTACATTTTGATCAATTATGAACTGTCTCTCTTGTTTTGTTATTCAAGCATGGCGGCAATTACATTCAATTATACGTTTATTGCAAATAAGTCGTCATGTAAACCAGTTTTAAACAGAACCGTAAAAGGTGAAGAAAAATGGAATGTCTACGGTAATGTATTCTAAAGAAGAAACCTCATTGATTTGCACCAGAACAAAGTGATATTAAGTGGTTAGTTGAATTGTAAAGGTATTGTTTACTTTGGACTTCTTAAGGTTGACGAAACGATGAATACTGATAAGTGTTATAACCAACTCGACAAATTAAAGGAGCTTTACAAGAAAAGCGGCCAACTTTAATCAATGGAAAAAGAATAATTTTTCACCAAGATAATGAGAGACCCCAGAGAGCTGTGAAAGCTCTTTAAACAAATTGCAAGAGTTCCTTTGGGAAATTTTAACCCATCCGCTACATTCTCCGGATATTGCACAATCGGATTTTTATTTGTTTAAAAATTGGCAAAATCATCTTGCTGATAAAAAATTTAAAACATTTGATGAACTTAAAAGGAATGTTAATGAATAGTTTCAATCAAAAGTCTAAAGAGTTGTACACAGCTGGTATATTTCCTGACAAATGGAGAAAGGTTATAAGTGTAAATGGAAACTATATTATTGAATAACAAAACAACAAAATAATTGGTTTCTTTTTTGTATACGCGGAAAGAGTTTATGAATAGCGTAATATGTTATGAAATTACAGTGAAAATGTATAAGGGATGAGGGCTTCTGACCATATGTAGAGTTGTTTGGCGAAGCTACCCAGAAACGTAAGCGAAAATATTTTATATTTACAATTCTACCAAAATTGATTAAATTTGTTTAATTCTGTAAAAAAAATAGATAATAAAAATTGAATCTTTGACCGCATAGATTAGAGTTTAGCAAAGTATGTCAAACAGTTGATTAATTTCCAGACTTACTCTTAAGCTATGAACAGGCGATATAATAAATGAAATCTCAAAAAATGAGAAAAATATATCACGTGTTAATTAACGACTAATTTATTAAAAGAGACGTCACTTTTTTGACATCACTATATTTCAACATGATATGTAAACTATAAGGGTTGGTATCGTTATCCAAAACAAAAAAATCCCAAAAAAAACAAAAATCCCAAAAAATTAAGTTTTTTTCAATATGTGAATTTTTGAAATATTATTCTAAATCGTTTTTTAAACCTTAGAGGATGGGGGCTGCCGCTCCAAACCCCCACTTTGACGATTTTTGAAATTCTAACATTCATGGAGATTGGAGCATTTTTAAAATATGTATGGTTTATAATAATTATTCGCATACTAAAGCCGCTTAGCATTGGACCCTTTGCGCAAGGATAACAGATAAGCGTCAGAAAAATGTAAGCCGGTTAACATTGGTCCTATCTGCACAAGCATGATTAAGGATCCGCAAAAAGTATCGATATTTTATAGTATCGATACTTTGGTTGCGATACCAAGTACTTTTGTACTCGATACTTTTTGTAACGATACCCAACTGGTATCCATACTTTTAGATCCAAAAACATCGATACTTTTTGATAAAGAATCGTACATACTACTGCATATTTTTGGGCAACACGAATTAAAAAAGGCTGTAATAAAAATGGTCATCAAGGAATGTTCATTAAAAAAGGAAGACCTTTTTAATTTCAGAAAATTTGTTAAAAAACTGAATTGAAAATAATCGCCACAAATCGGCAAATATTGCAAATCACTTAAACGAACGTTGCGAAAATTTTGGCTTAAAAAAACAAAACATTGCAGCGATAGTGACGTACAGTGGCAGTAACATAGTGGGTGCCGTGAACTTATTTTTGAATCCATCTAAACATGTCAAAGATTTAGTTCTAAATGTAATGTGTCGAAATATTGTAAAATTTTTCAAGAACAACGTAGTTCAAAGTGATTTACTTAGAGCGAAGCAAGATTCGAACGGGTCATTAAAGTTAATATTGGACGTCGTAAGTCGGTGGAACTCCACTTATTATATGTTGGTGAGCTATGTCAAGCTGCGCACTGTAGTGAATGAGGTCTTGCTAGAGAATACAAACGCACCGGGTATTCTAAAAGCAGCCGAATTCATTCGATTTCAAAGACTACTTTCAATTATACATCCATTCGAATACGTGACCAGAGATATGTGCGGCGACGGTTACGTAACTACCAGTAACAAATAAAAGCAGGAACAAATAAAATCAATAAAAGGAAATGACGACGAAAAACGATTCGTCGAAACCTTAAAAGAACATGTTGTGGATGAGTTAAACCGCCGATTTGGTGAAATCGAGAACAACCACATCATGGCTGTTTCAACGATTCTCGATCCCCGCTTCAAAAATATTAATTTTAAAGATACCTTAGGTGGTGTCCGTGCTCTTGCATCCATCAGAAAAATAATGGACGCCTCTGATAATCATCGTTGTCTGAATCAAATGATGAAGGAGATCAGCCAGAACAGCCCTCAACCTCAAACGATTTTTAGAGCCATCACAAAAAACTAGGTCATGGCCGTCGTAAAAGGCGTTCTGGCAAAGACGGAGACAAAGATGAGCTGAGTTTATATTTTGCGAATTCAGTTTGCCCACTAAAATCGGATAATATAATTCAGTGGGAAAAAATGAAAATCGTTTTCCCTCACTTGTATCGCCTTGAAAAGAAGTACCGAATAATACCTGGTACCTCCGTACCATCAGAAAGATTGCTTTCTAAAGCTGGAGCTATTTTAACACAAACCCGAAACAGACTTATGGGTGACAGGGTGGACAAACTGCTCTTTTTGTCTGATTGCAATGATGAAGATTGTGGCTTTCGAAAATAAAATTACTAATTATTATTTGTTGTGTGTTTCTTTTGTGTAATAAATAAATATGAGCTATACAAATATATAAATTTTGCATTATAATAAATTTACATAAATGCATAATTGATCCCTCCCTATTAAAAAACTTACATTAGAAATCGGCTATGTAAACCGAAACTGTTTTTAAATTGTACTCGATACTTAACAGTATCGATACTTTTATTACGATACAAATATTGGTATCGATACTTTTATTATGATACTAGTAATGAGTGAAGTATCGATACTTTCGTTTCGATACCACATCCCTAAGCATGATACGAAATTATGTAGCTTCATTTTGCTTTCATATTGTAGTTAACAAAAATTTAATGTGGTGTTCTTTTTTATTGGGGCACATTATTTTGTATTTTTTGGGATTTTTATTTTTGGGAAAATAATGGTATCCCATTTAGCACATCACTATTGCACAAACTGGACTACCCTCGATATCTCAAGCAAAAAAATGCCAAAAAAATCAGCCCCAAATAATCAATTTTTTTACACACAAGTTATAGCAAACTTTTGGAAAGTTACTTTAATTCATTGTGTACCTTAAATGAAAGTCCCAGGAGCACCGAGCTACGCTCGTTCCGAATTACATTAGCGTTTGTTACACGTTCATGTCACTGAGTTTCACCTCATTCAATTGAGCAATATGTTAGTTCCATTTAGACTGTCGATTTTCCAGAAAAATTTCCGACACTCATGTTTGAATCCCATTCTATACTAAACAAATCCCATTCTATACAATTCATCCCAATTGAAAGGAAATGGTTTAATTCTATTGAAACTAGAATAATATTCATATTCCCATTTTACAATCCCATTTTCATGGTACATACCGAGTTCTATCGAAATCGGTTGAGAAATGGCTTTGGTCCATTGGAATTGGCCATTTTACAGAACCTATACGATCCATATTTGGAACTAATTTATGATCTCTATATAATTCTCAAAAATCACAATTGAACAAATAAAAAAAACAAAACACAATGCAATATCAATAGCCATAACAACAATTAGATTTCCTTTGTTAGAAAATAAAATAAAAATGAAACCCGAACCTCTCCAGAAAGCCTACTAAAATATTTTTCCAAGAAATCAAAACCCATTACAATTGTTTCCTTTCACTAGAAAATTTCCATCTAACCAATTACTATTAACAAAAGAAAATAATAAAAATATGAATTCCCATAGGAGGATCCTCTTAAACGAATTTTACTGAAATAAAACCACCCCAACCAACATTAATAAAAATCAAATAACCGTTTCAGAAACCGGTAGTAAGTTAAAAAGTAAGATAAAACCAAGCAAGCAGGGGCTCACCGGACGAGAACTTCCTTAACGTTTTTTTTAAGAATCAATACCCGGTGTTATCGCGTTTTGGCACTCGAAAACTCTCTTTCACCAATTATGATCAATAAAAAAATATTCAAAAAAACGAACCCCAGGCCTATTAGAGGACCCACTAAACGACATTTTCCGAAATCAAAGTCCACTGCAAATGTTTCCTAACACTAGAAAATCCCTGCTCACCAATTATTACAAAAATCGTTGAACTTAAAAAATGGACCTCGACCATCCGGAGGACCCTCTAAACATATATTTCCCGAAATCATCACCCATTGCAGACCTTTCAAAACCCTATTTGACTTCAATCAATACCCATGGCGATCGCTTCCTGCCGCTCGAATATCTCTCGTTACCAAATGTTTACCAAAATTGTTAAAATGAAAAAAGGAACCCGGATACCACTGAAAGACCCTAAGCTAATTTTTTTAAACCAAGACCCATTGCAATCTCTGTCTGGCACCCACCCGCTCACAAATTTTTACCAAAAATGTAAAAATTAAAAAAAAGAAGCCCGGGCTCAACTGGAGAACCCCCTAAACGAATTTTCCAAAAATTTATACCCATCACAATTGCTTCGTGGCACTCGAAAACCCTCTTTACCAACATTTAACAAAATAGTTAAAATTTAAAAAACCCAAGTTCCAATGGATGACACTCTGGACTGGTAAACATACTTACCAATTTTCAACAAAATCATTAAAACTATAAAAATGGAGTCTGAATTTTCCTGAAATCAAGACCAATGGGGATCACCTTATACCACTTAAAAACACTTCTTATAAATATTTACCAACATCGTGAAAATTACAAAGGAGCCCGAGTTCCACTGAAGAACCCCCTAAACTATTTTTTTCGAAATCAAGACCGGCCACAATTGATTCTTGGCACACGAAAACCCCAGCTTACCAATTTTTACCAAAATCGTAAAAATTAAAAAAAGGCCTGGGCACAAATGGAGAACACCTTCTAAATTATCAAGACCCGTCGCAATCGCTTCCTGGCACCCGAAAACCCCCGCTCACTAATTTTTTAGCAAATTCGCCAAAATTAACAAAAAAGCACCCGGGCCCACTGGAGAACCCCCTAGACAAACTCAGTATAAGAATCATTTGATCCCCGATTAAGATAATTATCTGGATTCAGTAAAAATCAATTCTAATATATTCCGATTAGCGATGATACCGAATATTTTGAAGGTAAAAACAATACCGTTTAAATTATCAATCTTTGCATCTATTGTTGCAAAAATAATATATATAATATGGTACTGTAAATGTATGTATTGTACTTATTTCGGTAAATGTATAGACATAACTTGAGGAAACTTTACAAACTTAATTCGAGCGAAAATCTTGAAAATTTCTTCTAAATCTAATTTGAAAAAAAAAAAAAAAAATCCCAGCCTCAATTTACATCATTAGGATTTAATTTCCACTCATTTTCGTGATTTTGTGGTCAAGAAAATCACTGGAATAATTAAATCCTACAATTGAAAATTGAATCCAATATTTCCAGAAAATTATTTCAATATCGATTTCATATAAATTTTCAAGATTCTCGCTCGAATTAATGATCCTTCACCTAAATACATATATATATATATGTAGTTTCCCAAATTATACCTACGTTTACTGATATACATACATTTACCGTAACTTAAATGTAAATGTAGTTTTTGTAGTTAATTCTTGATTTTTGTGAACGTAAATGTCATAATTGTGCCTTTGCAACACAAATAATTTACTATAATAGCCTAAATGTAGCTTACAACTTTTACATTCATCTTTTATTATTATTCAATCATACATGCCATATAAATTTGAAAAAAAAAACGAAAAAAAAATTTATCTCAAGAATGTAATTTTCGAGGTTCGAACTACGATCTAAAATTTTAAAATCCACAACGCTAACACCTAGACTACTGCGGCATGGGAATTTGCCGAAAAATTACTTGGTTTTATAAAAAGTTTTGAGCATTCTACTAAATTATATAATATGTAGATAGATTTACACAATGTGCCGTATCAACATAGAGAAAGATAACATTTGTCAGATCTTTCTGTAATTTGGTATACAGATGAAGAAAAATATTCTAAGAATAATTTCCTTTTACATCATATCGGAAAAATCACGGAAAATGCGAGAAAATCGCGAATTTCCACTCGGAAAATTCGTCGGGAAAGACTTAAAAAAAATATGCTGATCATCCAACATTAATTTAATTTTTTTTTTTGTCGTGATTTTTGAAAAATGGACATCCATGAAAAAAAAATCATAAAAAAAAAATTAAATACATCCCAACTCCGTATGCTGCTAACTACGTAGCTGTACTATTTAAAAAAATCATCAAACATTCTTTTCTATAAAAAAAAATACACAATACATATCGCTCATTTGCTGCAACAATGACACAATTTAAAAATAACAAATGTTATAATTTGAGAGACATTTCCGTTTGTCTTGTAGTGAGCTTTATAGCTTTAGGTGTGTCGTTATATCAGTTTTAACTATATTAAAAAGCCGATATTTCTCTATAAATAAGTCAAAAACGACCGATTTTGAGTTATGCCATTGTGGTAGCAAATGAGCGATATACAATTGACCATTTTAGAGATGGCGCTGTAAAATTTGGATAATTTTTCCAGATTTGAAGGCTTTACAGAGTTTTCCCAGACTTGAGACCAGACTCAATCGCATTTTCATGCAAAAAGACATCATATAGCCATTTTACGTCAACGAAATCGGTCTCGAAGTAGTTTTTCGTGCGGACATATATACATACCCGCAATTATTGCTCGTTTAATAATATAGAGTCCCAGGAGCACCGAGCTATGCTCGTTCCGAATTACATTAGCGTTTGTTACACGTTCATGTCACTGAGTTTCACCTCATTCAATTGAGCAATATGTTAGTTCCATTTAGACTGTCGATTTTCCAGAAAAATTTCCGACACTCATGTTTGAATCCCATTCTATACTAAACAAATCCCATTCTATACAATTCATCCCAATTGAAAGGAAATGGTTTAATTCTATTGAAACTAGAATAATATTCATATTCCCATTTTACAATCCCATTTTCATGGTACATACCGAGTTCTATCGAAATCGGTTGAGAAATGGCTTTGGTCCATTGGAATTGGCCATTTTACAGAACCTATACGATCCATATTTGGAACTAATTTATGATCTCTATATAATTCTCAAAAATCACAATTGAACAAATAAAAAAAACAAAACACAATGCAATATCAATAGCAATAACAACAATTAGATTTCCTTTGTTAGAAAATAAAATAAAAATGAAACCCGAACCTCTCCAGAAAGCCTACTAAAATATTTTTCCAAGAAATCAAAACCCATTACAATTGCTTCCTTTCACTAGAAAATTTCCATCTAACCAATTACTATTAACAAAAGAAAATAATAAAAATATGAATTCCCATAGGAGGATCCTCTTAAACGAATTTTACTGAAATAAAACCACCCCAACCAACATTAATAAAAATCAAATAACCGTTTCAGAAACCGGTAGTAAGTTAAAAAGTAAGATAAAACCAAGCAAACAGGGGCTCACCGGACGAGAACTTCCTTAACGTTTTTTTTAAGAATCAATACCCGGTGTTATCGCGTTTTGGCACTCGAAAACTCTCTTTCACCAATTATGATCAATAAAAAAATATTCAAAAAAACGAACCCCAGGCCTATTAGAGGACCCACTAAGCGACATTTCCCGAAATCAAAGTCCACTGCAAATGTTTCCTAACACTAGAAAATCCCTGCTCACCAATTATTACAAAAATCGTTGAACTTAAAAAATGGACCTCGACCATCCGGAGGACCCTCTAAACATATATTTCCAGAAATCAACACCCATTGCAGACCTTTCAAAACCCTATTTGACTTCAATCAATACCCATGGCGATCGCTTCCTGCCGCTCGAATATCTCTCGTTACCAAATGTTTACCAAAATTGTTAAAATGAAAAAAGGAACCCGGATACCACTGAAAGACCCTAAGCTAATTTTTTTAAACCGATACCCATTGCAATCTCTGTCTGGCACCCACCCGCTCACAAATTTTTACCAAAAATGTAAAAATTAAAAAAAAGAAGCCCGGGCTCAACTGGAGAACCCCCTAAACGAATTTTCCAAAAATTTATACCCATCACAATCGCTTCGTGGCACTCGAAAACCCTCTTTACCAACTTTTAACAAAATAGTTAAAATTTAAAAAACCCAAGTTCCAATGGATGACACTCTGGACTGGTAAACATACTTACCAATTTTCAACAAAATCATTAAAACTATAAAAATGGAGTCTGAATTTTCCTGAAATCAAGACCAATGGGGATCACCTTATACCACTTAAAAACACTTCTTACCAATATTTACCAACATCGTGAAAATTACAAAG
The DNA here is from genome assembly GCA_958295665.1 of Tipula vernalis. NCBI lineage: Eukaryota > Metazoa > Arthropoda > Insecta > Diptera > Tipulidae > Tipula > Tipula vernalis. Next base: position 251,090,432 of record OY282558.1, read on the forward strand.
GAGCCCGAGTTCCACTGAAGAACCCCCTAAACTATTTTTTTCGAAATCAAGACCGGTCACAATTGATTCTTGGCACACGAAAACCCCAGCTTACCAATTTTTACCAAAATCGTAAAAATTAAAAAAAGGCCTGGGCACAAATGGAGAACACCTTCTAAATTATCAAGACCCGTCGCAATCGCTTCCTGGCACCCGAAAACCCCCGCTCACTAATTTTTTAGCAAATTCGCCAAAATTAACAAAAAAGCACCCGGGCCCACTGGAGAACCCCCTAGACAAATTTTCCCGAAATCAACACCCAGCGCAATCGCTTTCTAGCACCCGAAAACCCCTTACCAATTTTTAACAAAATCGGTAAAATAAAAAAAGGCCCTGAGCAATACTAGAGGACCCTCTAAACGAATTGTATACGAATCCTGTAATCAGGACTAGTCGCAATCACTTCCTAGCCCTCAAAAACCGGTTTCGAAATCGTTGCACAAACAAACAAACAGACAAACAATTTTATGCCGTTTAATAATAGTAGATAGATAGATAGATAGATAATAAAAGTGTTTTATTCTTTTTAGCTCTTTATTTTAATATTTTTTATATTTACCCGAGTAACCAGATGTCACAAAAAATCATCAAATATTTCACAAATTTCTGTGAATTGTCGACCAAAATGTGAAAAAAATTGGTCAAATTTTGGTCAATAATTTGTCGACAAACGATACCCTAAATTAACAAAATTGTCACATTTTGGTTGCACATTTTGGTCATACAATTTGTGATGAAAAGGTGACAATTCTACTACAAAAATTTGTGAATAATCTGTAGGGTATTTGGTCATAATTTTGTGACAAGTTTCTTGATATTTTTTGTCAAAATTTTTTATAAAAATTTAAAAAATAATTATTATTTTGATTTAATTTTTTTTTCTCGCGTTTCAAAATACTGTGTCCGTTAACAATTTCAAAGTTTATATTTATGTTATATTGCACCACCATTCAAATTCTTAAATTATTTCAATCATATCAATCACCATTTTGTATTTTCATATTGCTTCCATCCGGTCACCCATCTATGTACTAACCTCGGCAAGGCAAATGTTGCTTGACGTCGTTGTTGAAGTTATGGTCGTATCATCTTTCTCATCTACGTGGTTATACAGAAAATTACTAATATTTTAGTAGATATGAATATTTTACAAATTTTCAACAAATTAAATGTGATTGATATACATATTCACATTCATTGAGAAATTTTCAATAAAAAAATTGAATTGGTTTCTGAGTGTTTATTTAAATTTATGTTAACAAGCTTAAAGTCAGTTGAGGTTGAACTGAAAAATATTTCTAACATAGGTGGTTTTATTCAGAGATTTTTACTTGAGAGATGAAAATAAATAAAACATAAATGAATAAATAATAAATGTTACATTCATTCTTAATTAAATAAATAAAAAAGATATAAAAGTTTATTACAATATAAATAAAATAAAAACTAATTTATTTTGATTTCCTTATGGGTCGAAAAAATGTGAATAACGTTGATCATCAAATTTTTAACAAACTTTTTGAATTGTTTTAATTGAGTTTGTTTAAATTTATGCCCGTTAACAAGCCAATGTTATGTTAATATCATCTGATTAACATTTGTTTAATAAATAAATAATAAATGTTATATTCATTTCTAATAAAAAAAATAAAATAATAATAAATTTTATTTATCCTTATTATAAAAAAAATATGTTCTCATCCGGTCACCCAACTTGGTGCTAACCTTAGCAAACGTTGCTTGACTTCATTCAATAAGCAGTTGTCGTATTTTCTTTCTCATCTACCGCGCACAGTCGAAATCGCTGATATTTTAAGAAAATGAATGTTAAACAAAACGACAAATTTTCAACATGGCGTTGGTCACAAATTTGTCAATAATTATTGTGGTTGATGTGGCATTTAAAAATATTGACAAATATCTCACATATTTGGGTCGAAAAAATGTGAATAAATTAGATCGGCAATTTTGCAACATATTGTGGTGAAAAAATTGTCGATATTTTTTGTAGGTTATGCAATATGAATTGTTTGACAAATTTTCCACATTTTTTGGTGATTATTTTGCCAACATGATTTTGTGGCAAAACGGATGATCGTTTTTGTCGCATTATGGTGGAAATTTTTTGTTATGACAAATTTTGGTTACCCGGGTAATTAAGTATGTATATTTAAACCAAAAACTGTTTATCCCATATATTAAAAAACTTTTCGAAAAAATTAAACTTATTTTCAAAAATTATAATTTTAATATTGTGAAACGTTCAGCAACTAATTGAAATGATCATATGTTTCCTAAAACAAAAGATCCTATACCTATAAAAAACAATCGAACAGTGTATCAAAGTAGTTGTGATTGTAACGAACCTATACCTAACAGACAAATATAACCATTTCTGGATAAAAGTTTTATAAAATAAAATTTAATCAATACAAATGTAAATCAAAATAGTTGTAGTTTTCCCAAACATGAGGCCAGTCTCAATCGCATTTTCATGCAAAAACACGTCATATAGCCATTTTACGTCAACGAAATCTGTCTCGAAGTAGTTTTTCGTGCGGACATATTTACATATATACATACCCGCAATTATTGCTCGTTTAATAATATAGATATAGATAAATAAACTAGGTGCCGGAATCTACAGCAACTCTAGTGTTGATATAATTTTGATTACAAACCTTGCCAACGTGTGTGTTATTGTTACGACCAATATTAATCAAATGATCTATAAGGCGCTTGTTTCGACGCGTAAGTCTTTTTGATTTGATCGACTCAAATTTAGTCAGTTTGCCTGCTTACGACCATGTCCCTATACTAAATATTGCTGAAAAATTTTGCCACCACAATGTAACAAATTATCAAAATTTTCGCTCGAGTTAATGATCCTTCACCCAAATGCGTATATGTATGTAGTTCACCCAAATTATACCGATATACGTATACATTGATTACCGACGCGAGTGAAAATTAATGATATCTGTGTAATATTGTGATTGGCTAGCTAACCATTGGTAAAAGCGGTCGAAATATTTACTGCAATATAAGTGTCTGTCGTATATGAATAACTCAGTATAAGAATCATTTGATCCCCGATTAAGATAATTATCTGGATTCAGTAAAAATCAATTCTAATATATTCCGATTAGCGATGATACCGAATATTTTGAAGGTAAAAACAATACCGTTTAAATTATCAATCTTTGCATCTATTGTTGCAAAAATAATATATATAATATGGTACTGTAAATGTATGTATTGTACTTATTTCGGTAAATGTATAGACATAACTTGAGAAAACTTTACAAACTTAATTCGAGCGAAAATCTTGAAAATTTCTTCTAAATCTAATTTGAAAAAAAAAAAAAAAAAATCCCAGCCTCAATTTACATCATTAGGATTTAATTTCCACTCATTTTCGTGATTTTTTGGTCAAGAAAATCACTGGAATAATTAAATCCTACAATTGAAAATTGAATCCAATATTTCCAGAAAATTATTTCAATATCGATTTCATATAAATTTTCAAGATTCTCGCTCGAATTAATGATCCTTCACCTAAATACATATATATATGTAGTTTCCCAAATTATACCTACGTTTACTGATATACATACATTTACCGTAACTTAAATATAAATGTAGTTTTTGTAGTTAATTCTTGATTTTTGTGAACGTAAATGTCATAATTGTGCCTTTGCAACACAAATAATTTACTATAATAGCCTAAATGTAGCTTACAACTTTTACATTCATCTTTTATTATTATTCAATCATACATGCCATATAAATTTGAAAAAAAAAACGAAAAAAAAATTTATCTCAAGAATGTAATTTTCGAGGTTCGAACTACGATCTAAAATTTTAAAATCCACAACGCTAACACCTAGACTACTGCGGCATGGGAATTTGCCGAAAAATTACTTGGTTTTATAAAAAGTTTTGAGCATTCTACTAAATTATATAATATGTAGATAGATTTACACAATGTGACGTATTAACATAGAGAAAGATAAAATTTGTCAGATCTTTCTGTAATTTGGTATACAGATGAAGAAAAATATTCTAAGAATAATTTCCTTTTACATCATATCGGAAAAATCACGGAAAATGCGAGAAAATCGCGAATTTCCACTCGGAAAATTCGTCGGGAAAAGACTAAAAAAAATATGCTGATCATCCAACATTAATTTAAATTTTTTTTTTTTGTCGTGATTTTTGAAAAATGGACATCCATGAAAAAAAAATCATAAAAAAAAAATTAAATACATCCCAACTCCGTATGCTGCTAACTACGCAGCTGTACTATTTAAAAAAATCATCAAACATTCTTTTCTATAAAAAAAAATACACAATACATATCGCTCATTTGCTGCAACAATGACACAATTTAAAAATAACAAATGTTATAATTTGAGAGACATTTCCGTTTGTCTTGTAGTGAGCTTTATAGCTTTAGGTGTGTCGTTATATCAGTTTTAACTATATTAAAAAGCCGATATTTCTCTATAAATAAGTCAAAAACGACCGATTTTGAGTTATGCCATTGTGGTAGCAAATGAGCGATATACAATTGACCATTTTAGAGATGGCGCTGTAAAATTTGGATAATTTTTCCAGATTTGAAGGCTTTACAGAGTTTTCCCAGACTTGAGACCAGACTCAATCGCATTTTCATGCAAAAAGACATCATATAGCCATTTTACGTCAACGAAATCGGTCTCGAAGTAGTTTTTCGTGCGGACATATATACATACCCGCAATTATTGCTCGTTTAATAATATAGATAGATAGATAGGACTGCTGCCCCCAAACCCCCGCTATGACGATTTATTAAAATTTCAATATTTTTTAATAATTATTAACTTTATTAATAATTATAATTATTATATAATTTTATTAATTATTATTATTAATTATTTATTTTAATAATTATTCACATACTAAAATAGAAAACTCTCCAAAGCCGCTTAGCATGGGAGCCTTTGCGTAAGGATGACAAAATGATTTTTTTTTTCTTTTTAAATATTGATAATTATGTTATTATTTACATTTCTGCTTCATATACCAAAATACAAAATTCCTGAAAGCCGCTTAGCAATGGTGCTCTCCATGCTAGGATGGTAAGAAATTATGTAGCATCCTTTTGTCATCAAATATTAGTTTGTTGTTTATTATTTGATTCTATTGAAGCATCGGCGAAATACTCGCCTCTAGAGTGCAGTATACTATAAATGAGCAATGAGCGGAACAAATATGGAAACTAGTACCCCAGGTGGTGCACCTGTTGCTCAGGTAAATCCACCCTCTTCGGAGGTTGGTCTCATGGATTCTGGGGGAGACCAGCCGTTGCTATACTACAATTATTTTAACCAATCCCAAGACATGTTGGTGAATAAACAAGCTCAATTGAGTGAAACAGAAAAGGATAATTCACATCTCTTCCAGAGGAGTAAGAAAGTATCGTATTCTCCGATAAGAGGCGGTAGTCCCTCCATTGGGGCCATCAGCCACAACACTCGTTTTAGAAACGAAGAAAAGCTCCACAATGAATTGTGTATAGCTAATAATGCACTAGTTGAAGCCAACAATATAAACAGGCAACTGAATGTTACAATTGCATGGATGCAGGAGTGTATGAAGACGCTTGAAATCGAAGTTAAAGCTTTTAAACCAAAGGAGGACATCGGTTCTACTCCTAACCAGAATACAACTCCACAAGAATACCATACGGATGAAGAAGAACTAGCTCGAGAAACTGAGTGGATTAGAGTTAAAGGTGGGGGAGGGTGGGGGAAGAAACGGAATAATACGCCCTCCCCACCTTAATTAAAAGATGATGCTCCAAATATTATCCAGAAATAACCAAAAAATACCTCCACCATCACCAACAGTAATAGATGAAGTCAAAGACTACGATTGACTCTATGAGAAAATAAAAACAATAACTACTACTGATAAGTTTAATGCAAAGGTGATGAATGGAAACACCATCAAAATAAACTTGAAAGATGCTGAAACTTACATAAAAATGACAAAAATGTTAAACGAAGAAAAACGTGCTTGCCACACGTTTGAAGATAAACAATCCAGACCAATTAGGGTCAGGGCTAAAAACTTACACTCTACGTGTAAACCAGAAAAAATAGATGACCTGAAAGCAAAAAAATTTAAGGCAACTGAAGCATCAAGCTAAAACGGAGAGGCAAAGTACCTCTCAACGTGTTTATGTTGACCTTCGATACTGATGAAGTAAAATGTATCAAATTAAATACATCTCGGGGTGCAAAGTGGTTATTCAGCCGCTCAGAAGATCTAAGCTTATACCACAATGTAAACAATGTCAAGCCTATGGACATACACAAAAATTTTGCAACAGGGAACCCAGGTGTATCAAATGTTTAGGCAAACATCATACCAAAGATTGCGTTAAAGCCCAAAATGTTCAACCTAAATGCGTTCACTGTGGAGAAAACCATCCGGCTAACTATAGAGGATGTAGCGTTGCTATTGACTGCAAAACATCAAAAATAAGAATGTGACTGCTAAAAATCCAAGCTTATTCAGGAAGCAAGCGGTTAAGATGAACCGACCCGAAGTGAATCGTAGAGTTTCGGGAACTACTCAACGACAATTTGGTAAAATGACTTATGCTCAAGTATAATGATGAGCAACGGAAATCCAGGATAAACTGCTCAAAATGATGATATAAGTCAAAAACTTAATTTAATTTTAAGCAGACTAAACTCATTTGATGAGCGATTACAGAAACTAGAGTACAGCACTAAGAGAGCCATCCCTAAACAGAAAAATAGCCAACGATCTTAGAATCTTATGTTGGAATGCCAATGGACTGATGCCACATCAACAACAACTGCAAGTGGTCTTGGACACAGAAAAAATCGATGTATGTCTCATCACACTTCACTAGACAATCAATCACTAAATTAAAAAATTATCAAATATATCACACTATTCACCCTGGAAACACTGCTAAAGGAGGTAGTGCTGTTATAATTAGAAATAGTATTCATCACTATGAAGAGTTAAAATATGAAACGGAAGAAATACAAGCAACTGCTGTTATTGTCAAAACCAAAAGTAGTTCTATTTGTATTGCTAATATTTGCTGCCCACCGAAGCACTCAATGAAAGAAAAAGATTATCTCGAGTTCCGCAGTAAATTAAGAAAACGATTTGTACTTGGAGGAGACTTTAATGCAAAAAATGTTCACTGGGGCTCCAGATTAACAACGACTAAGGGCAAAGAACTCTTAAAAGCTATCATAAAATGAAGTTGTGAAGCCCTCTCAACTGGAAAACTAACCTACTGGTCAACTAATCCAAACAAACTACCAGATCTGATTGATTTCTTCATAATAAATAACATATCTGTAAATTATGTACAAGTAGATGAAAGCCATGACTTAAACTCTAATCATTCACCAATGCTTCTAACGTTAAGTGAAAAAATCATTTAGAAAGAAAGATCTAATTGGGCTCGCTTTAGACTATCGCTAGAACAAAAAATTAACTTAATGGTTCCATTAAAAACGAAGAGCATATAAAGAAGTTCACAAATTTGTAAACGATATACAGCAATCAGCTTGGGAAAATACTCCTAAAATTAAAACGAAAATCAAGGGAAACAACTACCCTATGGAAATTAGGGAACTCCTCGTAGAAAAAAGAAGAGCGAGAAGGGTATGGCAACAAACAAGGGAAACAAGGATCTCACTCAACAATTAAGAAGATAGATCAAAGAATTGAAAGATTAATCAATCAGCAACTATTTAAGAATATTAACTAATGATAGCAGTAATGATTATTCTCTTTGGGAGGCAACCAATAGAATTGAAAGACCAATAATGCAGAAATGGGCAAGAAATAATGAAGACAAACCTCGAGAATTTGCTATACACTTTGAAAAAATATTCCAGCCAAATGAAGATCAAACGTTGGAGAAGCCGAGGTAATAACTGAACAAGCCAAAAGAAGTCATGCGTGAAAACACCAAAAGAAGTCATGCGTGAGATTAAAGCTAATATGAAGACGAAAAAGCCCCTGGGTACGATCTTATTACTGCAGAATCTTAAAAAAACTGCCAAGGAAAGCTCTGGTGAAACTCACCAATCTTATAAATGCAGCATTTAGAATCAAATGTGTACCAAGCTTATGGAAAATTGCAGAAGTAGTTATGATCCCAAAACCTGGGAAACCACCACACATAACATCGTCTTATAGGCCAATTTCGCTATTGCCAGTCATGTCCAAACTCTTTGAGAAGCTTCTGGTAAAAATATTAAATTCGATAATCGAGAGTAAAAACTTGATCCCAAATCATCAGTTCGGTTTTCGCAATCAACACTCAACTATTGATCAAGTACACAGGATAACCAGAAAAATTAAGAAAGCATTAAAGGAGAAAAAGTCTGCTCAACAGCATTTCAAGACGTTGCACAAACTTTTGATAGAGTGTGGTGTGAAGAACTTAACCACAAGTTAAAAAATCTTCTACCAATGAAATTTGCTAAGATACTGGAATCTTACTTGAAAGATAGGTTCTTAGGTTTAAGTTAGATGAAACCTTTTCTGAATTGAAAGAAATCAACGCAGGAGTATTATACACTTATGATGGGGCGACTTTTGCAGATGACACGGCGATCTTAGCTGTTGGAAAAAGCAACGAACACAGAAGTTAGAATCAGCTATAACTCAAATATATAAATGAACAAAAAGATTGAGAATAAATCTAAATGGAGCTTAATTAGTGCACATTAACTTTACAAACAGACGATTCGAACATATTCCGATTATCAGCTAAGTATCTCGGCATGACCCTGGATGCTAAACTACATTGGAAAGCACACGTCAAGAAGAAAAGTGAAGAATTAAGAGTTAAATACAGAGAAATGTATTGGCTGACGGGAATTAACTTTTCTTTAACAACATACAACAAGCTTGTACTTTATAAGCACATATTGAAACCGATTTGGACTTATGGTATTCAGCTTTGAGGTTGTACCAAACAGAGCAACGTAAATATCATCCAAAGATTTCAGAATATGGTATTAAGGAACATCACTGATGCACCTGGGTATGTCAGGAACAACGACCTTCAGGAACAATGACCTTCAGCTTAAATGAAATCCAGGTAAAAGCACCTAGACATGAAGAAAGGCTCCGCCAACATGTGAACATTGAGGCAACTCAGCTCCTAAGCATCACGAATTTAGTACGCAGACTTAAAAGAACCAAACCTTTTGAGCTGGTATGATTGTCAGCTTAGACTGCATTATGCTGATCTAAAATCTACTACAAAGATGTGGTTTACTTCAATTTACCAGACAATCCCAGCCATAGATTAATTTAAATTTAAGCCAGAAACAAACTGCTCATTAGTCCAGGAGACTAGATTGTAACTACATAAATTAAATAAATAAAATTTATTTTAAATTAAAAAAATAAAATAAACAAAAATAGTAGTTGTTCGTATTTAACAACAATCTAATGGAGTGTTCTGGCAATTAAATTTGTGTTTATCGGCATTATTTTTGGGGCTGTTTTTGTTTAGAATACGAGGGTATCACCAATTAATTTTGTGTTTTTCGGGATTTCTTGTTGAGAATTCGAGAGTATCCTGCGGAAACTATGATAATATACATAAGTATCTGTTTAATGTTATCTCAAATCAAAATTGAGTTTTTTTTTTGGTTTGATGATGCAACAAAACTACTTGTAAATATCTCCAACATAATTGGTCTTATCTTCAAACGCTTAAGCATTTTGTCTTCTTTAAATTCCGGGATCCGCCACAACCTAACCTAGGAAGGTATATTTAAGAAACCAGTTTCCCAGACTAAATTTTGTTTATTATTATTGCAACCAATTTGTTAAACGATTTAAGCATTTAACTTATTTGGCCTATAGCACTGCGAAGGATATTTCTACTATGAGCTTAGTGATAAATCCGATCGACCAAGCTGCTGATATGGGGGATTGAATTTGTTTTTATCTATTGTGGCTATTTATTCAAGCAAAACGGTAAGATTTATAGTTAGTTTAACGAAATTAATGCATTTTTAATTTTAACTTAATTGTTATTTTAAATATGTTAAAATCCAAACAGAAGATCAAAAAACCGTTTAAAATTGAAACAAAATCATATTAAAAAATTACTGCATTTTACCAAGAAACAAAAAATCTCGGAACGAACGGTAGGATACAACCATTACCAAAAATATTTATGGTTGACCAGGAAATAAAATGTAATGAATGTTTTTCAGAAGTTTCACTACCTTGATCCAAACTAAATTAGCTAATAAACAAAATAAACTTTATTACGTCTGAAAAACGCCTATTTTTACACATACACATTTACTACTAGCATAACGATGGAGCAAATGTTCGTCAACGAGGATAGACGTGTTTTCTCCATCCTATTCAAAAAATTTAATTTAATTTAATTTTTATCTTTATTTTTGTTTTATTTATGTAGTAGAGACAGCTCTTTACACAGATTCTATTAAGGAAATGTACTACACATATATTGTTGGTTTTTATCTTGTAATATACGAACAACATCAAAACAAAGAGTTTTTTTTTTTGTTGGTTTTTGTATCTTGATACATAGATCAGGTATGTTTGTATGTGAGATATAAGAGTACTATCTATAATATTATAAAAACATGATAAAACTACTGCGACACACAAGAAAGATGGTGTGGTTTAGTATATAAGATTATGTTATTGGGTGGTTTAGTACATAAATGTGTTGGTGGTTTAGTATATAAGATTATGTTATTTGTATGCTAGTGTTGTTTTTCACTCTTGGTGTTTTTTGTATTCATGAAACAACTATGGTGTTCTTGATTAATCATGAAGTATACAAGCACAATGAAATCTTAAAGTATTCGACTCAAATAGGATTCTTATACTTTGTATAATCGAATAAGTTTGAGTCGAATTGGAAGCCGCCTTATACAATTCATTTAAAATAGTTTATTTAGGTATGATTAATAATTTTTTTACAGGGTATTACAAACTGCATCAAATTGATTTTAAATTAATTTAATTAAAATTATAAATTAACTAACTAAATAAATAAAATACTAATTTGGAAATGTTAATTTGAGTTGAGTTAAGATTTAGTTTGCAACATATAATGACGTATTCATTTCTGTGTGCAAAATTTAGATTAAACGAATGTGAACAACGTGGTATTATGTAAAACATTTCGGAAGGCTAAATGTTTTGAATTTAATTATTAACTTATTGGAATTTAGTGAAGTTAGGTTGCAGCTTTCACACATAAGCGTCATGATTACTTATATGACACACCGATAAATTTAAAGAAAATAATGTTTCATTTTCCTTATTTATTATTTTACTTACTTTGCATGCATGATGTGGCAGGGTAATATGTACGAGAATTGAGTTAAAGTTTTATGGATATTTTTATGTTTATTTATAGAGAAAGAAATCAAATTCTATATTTCTTGATTAGGTGCATGATTTCATTTTGTGCGGTTGTACATGGAATTTTAATTACTAAATTCTAATAATTGGATCGTACTAGAATAGTTTTAACTTAATTTGATTTATGTCATAGTTAATTTCATATATGTATTCATAGTTAATTATATTAATTTATTAATGTATGTCATAGTTAATTTCATATATGTATTCATATAGTATGTTATGTTTTTTTTTTTGTGTTGTTGTGTTTTATTTTATGTACAATCGATAGAAATATATTCTAGATGGAATTGCTTCAACTATAAAAGTAGTTTGAGCCTAACAATAGCGAAAATGACTAATGTGAAGGAAACCATTAGAATATGCAGCTGATATAAATTAAACTTAATTATATATGATTGTTAGATGGTCTCCGAGCTACAGAAATACTGGTGAATTCTCGCTCGCATCCAGAAACTCCAAGCTTCCAGCTGTTATGTAGTGTAGAAATTGTATTGTCTTGTGATAATTATTTTATTTTATTTTATTTAAGACTAACTAATTAAAATAAGTTAAATTCAATTAATTAAGTAGTAAAGATATGGAAAAATGGTTAATTATTAATTTAATTTAGTTCTCAGAGAGACCTGGAAAATTATATTTGAGCTTTATTTGTTAATATCCTATCTACATGTTTTACTTAACTAAACTATTGGTATTCTAGACTTTATTGCGTCATAACATAATCAATTTTTAATACAGTCAATTAAAATACAGAGGTACATCTAGAAAATTAATTTAGCTTACTAAACAATAATATACAACAAGCCGTATGGAAGAGTTAGTTCTTCAACCTCAGTTTTCTTAAACCAAAACGAAGATATTTCCAATTATTATAAGAGTTAAAGCCTTGTTGCGTAATGTTCAATAATATTACTACGCACAGGCTCTATTTAAATAAAAACGTGTCCCGTAATTCGAACTTTCTAGATTTGATTGTAGACAACTAATTAGAGATTTCAGGATTTCTTTTTGTGTTTCTATTTCACTCGTATTATATAAGTAATGCATCGCTCAAAAAACCAAAAACTTCGTAATTAAAATGATTTACAAGAAAAAAATAAATGTCTATTGACATTGATTACGGTGTGCATAAGACTAAAAGAAAATCATAATTTTCACTATTCCTACAAAAATAACACAATTCCTACAATTACTGCAGAATCACAAAAGAACTGCCAAGGAAAGCTCTGGTGAAACTCACCAATCTTATAAATGCAGCATTTAGAATCAAATGTGTACCAAGCTTATGGAAAATTGCAGAAGTAGTTATGATCCCAAAACCTGGGAAGCCACCACACATAACATCGTCTTATAGGCCAATTTCGCTATTGCCAGTCATGTCCAAACTCTTTGAGAAGCTTCTGGTAAAAAGATTAAATCCGATAATCTAGAGTAAAAACTTGATCCCAAATCATCAATTCGGTTTTCGCAATCAACACTCAACTATTGATCAAGTACACAGGATAACCAGAAAAATTAAGAAAGCATTAAAGGAGAAAAAAGTCTGCTCTACAGCATTTCAAGACGTTGCACAAACTTTTGATAGAGTGTGGTGTGAAGAACTTAACCACAAGTTAAAAAATCTTCTACCAATGAAATTTGCTAAGATACTGGAATCTTACTTGAAAGATAGGTTCTTAGGTTTAAGTTAGATGAAACCTTTTCTGAATTGAAAGAAATCACCGCAGGAGTACTATACACTTAAGATGGGGCGACTTTTGCAGATGACACGGCGATCTTAGCTGTTGGAAAAAGCAACGAACACAGAAGTTAGAATCAGCTATAACTCAAATATATAAATGAACAAAAAGATTGAGAATAAAACTAAATGGAGCTAAATTAGTTCATATCAACTTTACAAACAGACGATTCGAACATATTCCGATTATCAGCTAAGTATCTCGGCATGACCCTGGAAGCTAAACTACATTGGAAAGCACACGTCAAGAAGAAAAGTGAAGAATTAAGAGTTAAATACAGAAAAATGTATTGGCTGACGGGAATTAACTTTTCTTTAACAACATACAACAAGCTTCTACTTTATAAGTACATATTGAAACCGATTTGGACTTATGATATTCAGCTTTGGGGTTGTATCAAACAGAGCAACGTAAATATCATCCAAAGATTTCAGAATATGGCATTAAGGAACATCGTTGATGCACCTGGGTATGTCAGGAACAATGACCTTCACAGGGATCTTAAAGTGAAGCTCAGCTTAAACGAAATCCAGGTAAAAGCACCTAGACATGAAGAAAGGCTCCGCCAACATGTGAACATTGAGGCAACTCAGCTCCTAAGCATCACGAATTTAGTACGCAGACTTAAAAGAACCAAACCTTTTGAGCTGGTATGATTGTCAGCTTAAACTGCATTATGCTGATCTAAAATCTACTACAAAGATGTGGTTTACTTCAATTTACCAGACAATCCCAGCCATAGATTAATTTAAGTTATTAAATTAAGCCAGAAACAAACTCCTCATTAGTCCAGGAGACTAGATTGTAACTACATAAATTAAATAAATAAAATTTATTTTAAATTAAAAAAATAAAATAAACAAAAATAGTAATTGGTCGTATTTGACAACAATCTAATGGGGTGTTCTGGCAATTAAATTTGTGTTTATCGGCATTATTTTTGGGGCTGTTTTTGTATAGAATACGAGGGTATCACCAATTAACTTTGTGTTTTTCGGGATTTTTTGTTGAGAATTCGAGAGTATCCTGCGGAAACTATGATAATATACATAAGTATCTGTTTAATGTTATCTCAAATCAAAATTGAGTTTTTTTTGGTTTGATGATGCTACAAAATTACTTGTAAATATCTCCAACATAATTGGTATGGCTCAGGTCTTATCTTCAAACGCTTAAGCATTTTGTCTTCTTTAAATTCCGGGATCCGCCACAACCTAACCTAGGAAGGTATATTCAAGAAACCAGTTTCCCAGACTAAATTTTGTTTATTATTATTGCAACCAATTTGTTAAACGATTTAAGCATTTAACTTATTTGGCCTATAGCACTGCGAAGGATATTTCTACTATGAGCTTAGTGATAAATCCGATCGACCAAGCTGCTGATATGGGGGATTGAATTTGTTTTTATCTATTGTGGCTATTTATTCAAGCAAAACGGTAAGATTTATAGTTAGTTTAACGAAATTAATGCATTTTTAATTTTAACTTAATTGTTATTTTAAATATGTTAAAATCCAAACAGAAGATCAAAAAACCGTTAAGAATTGAAACAAAATCATATTAAAAAATTACTGCAATTTACCAAGAAACAAAAAATCTCGGAACGAACGGTAGGATACAACCATTACCAAAAATATTTATGGTTGACCAGGAAATAAAATGTAATGAATGTTTTTCAAAAGTTTCACTACCTTGATCCAAACTAAATTGGCTAATCAACAAAATAAACTTTATTACGTCTGAAAAACGCCTATTTTTACACATACACATTTACTACTAGCATAACGATGGAGCAAATGTTCGTCAACGAGGATAGACGTGTTTTTTCTATCCTATTCAAAAAATTTAATTTTATTTTATTTTTATTTTTATTTTTGTTTTATTTATGTAGTGTTATGTTTATACTTTATACATTTTAATTTTAATTTTAATTCTAATTAAATTCAATTTTAGTGAAATAATAATAAAAGTGTAGTGAAATAATAATTAAAGTGTGATTTTGGAAAATGCAATCCACTGGGATGCATTTATCAGGCAATGTTCTATATTTATGGAAAAAGAAATCAAAATTATTGATTTCTTACTTAAGTGCATGATTTTGACTTTTGTGTGATTGCACATGAAATTCAATTTCAATTTTAATTACTAAAATCTAATAAATGGATAGTATTAAAATAGATTTTAACTTAAATAGACATACGTCGTAGTTAATTTCATTTTAGTTTTTAGTTTTATTTTTACGCCCACTTGTATGTGTTCTTGTGTTTTTATTTTATGTACAATCGACACATATTATGCTTAAAATATGATATATACAGCCGTCTCATTCGCTCTTTACACAGATTCTATCAAGGAAATGTACTACACATATATTGTTGGTTTTTATCTTGTAATATACGAACAACATAAAAACAAAGAGTTTTTTTTGTTTGTTTTTTTTGTTGGTTTTTGTATGTTGATACATAGATCAGGTGTGTTTGTATGTGCGATATAAGAGTATTATCTATAATATTATAAAAACATGATAAATGTACTGCGACACACAAGAAAGTTGGTGTGGTTTAGTATATTAGATTATGTTATTAGGTGGTTTAGTATATAAATGTGTTGGTGGTTTAGTATATAAGATTATGTTATTTGTATGCTGGTGTTGTTTTTCACTCTTGGTGTTTTTTGTATTCATGAAACAACTATGGTGTTCTTGATAAATCATGAACTATACAAGCACAATGAAATCTTAGAGTATTCGACTCAAATAGGATTCTCATACTTTGTATAATCGAATAAGTTTGAGTCGAATTGGAAGCCGATTTTAGTACAGTCAATTAAAATACAGAGGTACATCTAGAAAATTAATTTAGCTTACGAAATAATAATATACATACAACAAGCCGTATGGAAGAGTTAGTTCTTCAACCTCAGTTTTCTTAAACCAAAACGAAGATATTTCCAATTATTATAAGAGTTAAAGCCTTGTTGAGTAATGTTCAATAATATTACTACGCACAGGCTCTATTTAAATAAAAACGTGTCCCGTAATTCGAACTTTCTAGTTTTGATTGTAGGCTACTAACTAGAGATTTCAGGATTACTTTTTGTGTTTCTATTTCACTCGTATTATACAAGTAATGCATCGCTCAAAAAACCAAAAACTTCGTAATTAAAATGATTTACAAGAAAAAATTAAAAATAATATGGAAATAGAGTAAAATTTATTTTGACATTTATGTCTATTGAAATTGATTGCGGTGTGCATAAGACTAAAAGAAAATCATAATTTCCACTATTCCTACAAAAATAATTTTAAAGGTATTTCAAAATTCATCATTTATTTAGTCCATTGTTGGTTGGTTTGCACTTGCAGTTTTGTTTTTAAATAAATTTCTTGAAAAAATTTTTGACATTTTTTTTAAGAAATATTGTATTTAACAATATTTTTACAACAAGGGCAGCTAGATAATAAAATTGTTATAATATATTCTGGAATGGTGCCAACGTGAACATGTAATTATTTAATTACTTTAGCGCGATTTTATTGTTTAATTTGTTGACTATCCCGCGCGTAGAATGATGATTTATTTTGAGATTTGTTCGGTGTGACTTCGAGTCCAAGTGTGAAGGATACAAATTTTCATCACAGTTTTATTCTTTTCTTTTTATGAAGATTGGGGGTGTTACGATGATGAAAGCTGATATATTAGGTTGGTTTATAAATTTTAAATAGTACGCCAAGTTAATGACTTGCAAAACTTATAAATCATGTTAACATTTTGTTATTATTTATTACAGCTAATATATAAATTAAATTTATGTACGCCAAGTATTGAAACATGAATTTGCTATTAATTTGTGGTTGTCCAGATGTGTGGTCATTTCCCACAAAAACAATAAAAATGAATAAATTTACACCAAGTAAATAAATGTTTGCAAGATTAAGCTAAAGTAATTATTTTGTTATAAATATTTTCGATTAATTAAAATGACATTAATTTTTCGTATGTGTTGGCAAGTGAATTTTTCACACTTACTAATTTCAACACTTAAAAAATCGTAATTGTTTGGAGGTGTAGGAAAATTGAAATTTGTTTTAGATATTACAAAGTTTTTATGACATAAATGATTGTGAGGAAATTTTAAGAAATATTTGTAAATATACTCGTTTACGTATAGTTGAAAGTCTCGCGTTCCTTGCCACATCAGTCACCCTATCGCCAAAAAACGAACTTTGACTCGATTAGTCTAGACGATTTTTTGTTTTAAATCATTTGTCTTATCAAATAAAGCTCTCAATATTCACTGGTAAGGAGAGGTCATAACTTGAAGACTAATTTTAATCAGATACTACTTTTATGTAAGTGAAAAAAAATAGTGTCATATTTATCATGCAAATGTATTCTCTTTTCTCTCGGTTTTATTGTGCTCGGTGCCTTATTATGTATTTGTATCTTGTATGTATAAAGGTGCATGTACGAAATTAAACCTTTTTTACCAATAGTATTTTTTTATGTTACAATGAAAATGAATCTTTATCGTCTAAGATATTTTACATAACCGTAGGTCAAGTATCAGCTTATCGCTATAATAGCTCTCGAAGTTTTCAAGGTTTATGAAGCTTTTGCAAAGATGAACTGTAGGATTGCAATAAAGTAAGTTCCAGTGGGGATGGAAATTCACTGTGAGAAACATCGTTCGTTTGGCTAACCACTTAAATCGTTCATAAAATATGGATAAATTATCCAAAACATCTCACAAGGGGCAAAAGATAAACAACGAAGTTCCACTCTCCCTAATCTATTGAAATTAACATTTTACGAACATTCTTTAAAATTTTCTGTTTTATCCTTTTATTAAATTTTAGATTTTATTTGAGGTTAAAAATCAAGATGGAGGAATAAATTTTCGTTTCGCAAAATATTCAATGATTTTCTAAAAAGTTTTCGCGTTTAAATAAATAATAAAGTTATAGGAGGAATTTTTATTTCAAGTGTCTGCTGTATGTACCATACTGTATGTCGTTGTTCTGGAATAAAAAAGCAAATGTCAAATATTTACATAGGATTTCCTATGGTATGCAAGTATAACTAAATTGTTATTCATCAGTGATATTTCTTGATTTATTTGAATTTTATAAGAGGGTTTTGTTTATAAAGTGCTAAGTGTCTGTTTAAATTTTTTTATATAGAGTTTCGGTAAAAGCAAGTCCAATACCATTGCAGAGTTGTTAATTAAAATTATCTTGAAAAAACGTTCTGCTTAGAAATTTATAGGTAAGCAAATAAATGGGATTTGAGCAACATTTTATTTTTATAAATAGAAATAATAGAATGTTGATAAGTTGCATAGAAAAATATAAATTTAATAAATACAATATGTCAAAATTAACTCTTTTAATTTATCGTTTTCCTGAATATTAAAGGGTTATGGATTATTTCCACCCATCGCCATAAAAATGTTCGAATTGAAATTTAAAGGAACTTATTTGAAAAGATATTATTTGCTTCATGAATAAAAGTCACACATTTTTTGCAAAAAAAAACAAAAACAAAATATGTAAATGAAAAATTAGTTTTAAAAAAAACCACAAATGACAACTAGATGTAATAGAATAAATAAAAGAGACAAAGTGAAAATAAATCAATTCGAACATTTTATTGGCGCTGGGTGCCCTTTTCAAAATACATGTATTAATCTATTGTAAACTATTATTATTACTGTAAACTTCATATCGTGGTACTTTTTATTCAATTTATCTTAATTTTATTACAGCTGTTTTTACCAAAACTTTATAAAAAACAAAGCAAATAAACAAATTATTTTTTTGGTATAGGGCTCTTTATTTTTGCAGATTTAAGCTTGAGCTTTCAATCCCAATTCGGGATCATTATCAAAAGCATAATGCAAGTTATTTTCAAAATGAGTTCCTTTTTATATAAAAACTCGACATAAAACAACCAACCATTTGTTACTAAAAACCAATTTTTTATGGAAACAATTTTTTCAACAAAGACATTTTTTTCGAAAAAAAATTTTTCTTGGCTAAAGCGATTTCATGTAGAAAGGTTGTTCTGTACAATTAAATAAAAATAAAATGAGTATGAGACAAAAAAACTTATATAAATACATCATACGAGTTGCCAATATAAGCATAATCTTCCACAATATTAATCGAATTTGTACTTGATTTAATATGTAACATTTCCAAAATCGATCTTTTCCTAAAATTGATTTGTTTATCGAGAATTTTGACGTTAGTGAACTAGAGGCTACTAAACAAATGTTTGCCGTTTATCGTTATGATGCAAAATCAGAAATAATAGACAGTGGTTCACTCGATTTCGCTCTGGAAATTTCGATGTCAAAGATGCACAGTGCTCTGGCCGACCAATCACTGAGGAAGTCGAGGAAATCGTACAAAAAGTCGAGCAACATTTATTATATTACTAATGGTACAGTTACACATTATACAAATAAAAAACCAATTTAAATTTTACATTTTACATTTTTGTTTAGAAAGTCAATAAGTTATTCTATTTTGGGTTTGGAAGACGAACCTTACCGGCATTAATTATTTAATTAAAAACTGAAATTTATAATTTATTTGATGAACACGAGAAATTTAAACGACTGTATTTCAGTATAGCCTGTAATCGCGAATAAAATCTTGTTCTAGCTTTTCACGTTTTTCGACGAATTGGGTTACCAGGGTGCTGATTCTCTAAAAATTAAGATAATGTGTAAACGCGAAAACTTGTAAAAAGCAAAGCTTACTTTTATGAGTTTGACATTTTTCGATAAGACAGAAGATAAAATAATATCGAAAAATTGCAAACTCGTAAAAGTATGCTTTGCTTTTTACAAGTTTTCGCGTTTACACATTATCTTAATTTTTAGAGAATCAAGGTACAGGACTCCAAAACGTCGATTAAAAAAAATGTCGTGTTCACTCTACCGTCTTTCCGTCCTTTTTTGTTTTTTTTTGGTTTTAATCTTTTAATCTATGCAATCTGTTTTGGGGCACAAGGCACTCCCAACTCTTTCGCAGTTTACTTTTACCGTCCTACTTTACGCATTAGAAAAAGTTTGGTTTGCCTCCCTCCCATTCTCACAAATATTAATAGTTTTGGTCGAAATTTTGTACAAAGATAGATTTTGGCAGTTTGTGTTAACTTTTGGGTACATTCGAGTCTAGATTAGGAGGGATTGCAGTGAAGGAGAAAACTCCCAAACATATTTTCTCAAAAACGGGATCGGCGATTTTTGTTTATATTGATGATGAATGTAACAAACAATTCATCATCTACCTGTTCACAAAATTTGAAGCCAATTGAAGCATTGCGTGGCGTTTTAATAAACAGGTATTGGTATTTTTTCCGAGGTAATGTCGAACTTTTCTTCTCGTTGCAAATAATTTCGTCAACATTTAAAATACGCTACTAGTGGAAACGAAGTCAGTGAGCTGTGATAGTTATAACTTGGAAAGCATCAACGCTAATTGGCTAAAAGTAATGGTCTATTAACAAAGCCACGCCAAAATTTATAAAAGCTCATCAAACCAAACCAACGAACGTGTGATTGCGTAATTGGAGCGACAATTAAATGCATGGATTATTATTTATTTTCATATACTCAGCACCATTAAAAGTTTATTGCAGTTCATATTACCTTCATATATATTACGTCTCCAGCCCTGCTAATTATTAGTAATCACTATTCATGAATGTTTCTTGTTATTATATGTATTATACATTATTGTTGTAATGTAAAAATGCTTCGAGAATCAATATTAAATTAATACGAGTATTATCAAGCGATTACATTAAAACACCGCGATCTCACAATCCTATTATTAGTCAAATATTAAGTGAAGAAACACTTAAGGATTTCTGGGGTATGTTTCATAAAATTACAGATTTTTTATCACGCAAAACACATGGATGATAACCTGAGTTAGAACTCCTGGCTTTATTTCATTGCAGCTTGCCAGTGAGACAAACCATACGATGGTGGGAGCAGTAATAGAAATGCATAGACAAACAGTTACAGAAATCATCCATAGAACCTATTCAATTTTACCATCGAAGCAATTATGTTCCATTACCAAAAGCAAGTGAAATGGAAAACATTGAACTACAGTTTAGCCGAAGAGGTTTTACACCTGTATTAAAAAATGTAGTCGGAGCATACGATGGGACTCATGTTTTTTCCTTAAAATTTATTTTGTTGGTTGGTGTATCTAATCATATTCACTACTAAAATATTTCACATAGATGTGTCGAAAAGTATCATAGGGAACGATTGTAATAATTCGAATGAGTGTGTTTTATGCCAAAAATGAGTACGCGTGAATATTTAACACGGTATTCGGACACGGCCTAAGTATTAGATTTAAGTATTTTTTTATATCCATTTCTGTTTATTTATATATAATACATAAAGCATTTAACGTAACATTTCGTTGTATGCAATTTAAAAATTTCCGTATTTTTCCACTATCCATTTAAAATGACTAAATGCACTAATTATTGCACATTATTACACAGAAAACTTTATTTTACAGTAAGAATCATCCTGCAAGCTGCGTAGGAAGAAGTTACCCGAGCTATCAAAGATATGTGTGGTCTGGCGTTGTCATGATGGAACGCAACTTCTTTTCTGTTGATCAAATCTGTTGAATCATCCTCTTCCTTGGCGTTAAATGTGACTTTGCCACCATTTGGGTGGTCTTACCACGCTTTGACCAAGACCATTTTCGCACGTTATTGTCGTAGGTTACGTCACATTATACGTGTCAAAAATGGTTCGATTTCGTATCTTTTCAACAGTAATTTGCAGATGAAACATCGGTCCATTTTTCACTGGTAAATCGTGTAGTGCCCAAACAACCAGCTTTTTTTAATCCAAATTTCTGCACTTTTTGGAAGATTTTAACCAATTTTGGCATCGAAATTTTCAAAGTGTAATCGAGCGAACCATTCATGGACTGTTTTTTCTGATGCGGCTTCAAGCTTCAAACAAATGAAATATATAACTTTGCGACATCTTTGTCATTTCACTTTCTAGTGTCACTTTACTAATCGTAAAGGTTTTACAAAATTTATGAAAGTGTAAACAATACTTATGTACATAAATATATGCAATTTTCATGTAGTATTATATTCGGGCAAACTACAATTACAGTGGTAAAATTACTGTCGATTATTATTAATATCAGAGTTCAACCTGCGCTGCAGGTTCAATGAGTGTGAAGCGACGACATACAAAAAGATTTAAAAAATAAATATAGCTCTATTTATCTCAAATCTATGTGCTTTTGGAAAAGCTATAATTTGTCTTATAATTGGAATAACTTTCTTCCCATTTTCCTTAACTGTCAGCATTCTGTTTCAAGAAGGAAATTGTAAACTATTTCGATTTTCGGTTATGTTTTTTCTATTGCAATCTCAGCCTGTGGTGTACTGTTCCTTTTCCTCACACCGATAAAAGTATGGCAAACAAAAGTCGAATGATAAAGAATTATGATTAGAAGTAGATAAAGAATGTTGTTTTATAAGGGCAAACTGAGAACGCAATAGAAAAAAGTTATTGGAAAAGGAAACCGTGAACAACAATAGACCTCAATACTATCAAACATCGAAAATAGCGATGTTTGTTCAACTAAGCGATGAATCAAAAATTCTGGTTGATACTGTCAGAAGGCCATTAGACGGGCATCGGAGTGGCGGCAATCTTACGAAATTGTACTTGTTATCGTTAATCAAAAATTTTAAAGCAGGAATATAGTTTTCTTTGTTCCGGTTAATAGATTAGTTCGAATACTATATCATCTTACGTGAATCATAGCCATAAGGTGGAAATATGAGCTTTTTATCAAAAATAAACATTTTCCTGTTTCCCACCCCCTTTACTAATGAAAATTCAATTAAATGTGATATACTTTTTGTTAATAAGGTTTTTTAACATGTTTCGTAGATATGGTTTGAAAATCGTAGAAGAAGACATCTATACCCGACAAACAATTTAAAACCGTAACAGGATTTATGGTTTGGTGACCGTAAAAAGTCGGTTATAAAATTAAAGCAAAAAAGTGAAATATATACACGAAGACTATCCCGAATCTGAAAATCAAATAATAAACTTACACGAACCGACTATCAGAAAAAAATGAATGACGACAGCAACCGATTGTAACGAAACCTATCCGATTTTAAAAATGCAGAAAAAGAAAATAATAAGCGCACACGAATATTAGCCCGAAATAATTTGTACTTATATTTTACGGTTTAATGACTGCAAAAAGTCTGCCGAAAGAATCAAAATATGTGAACAAAATGTACGGTGATACATCAGTTTTTTGTCGGTTACTCAGTTACAAATTGTAAAACACGATGTAAAAAAACTAAAAACAAAAAAATCCGAAGATAGACGAATTCAACGAAATGAAATGAACTCATAAACATAAATTTCATTAGGATCAGTTACACAATAAGTAAAAGTAGTTTCATCTGAGGACGGAAGTGGTTTTTTGTAGTGAAAAAAAGTTTGTGTTGTGAAAAATTTGATTTTTATTTACATAAGTGCAACAATATCTTATAAAGGTAAGACTTAATGCATTTCTTGCTTTCGCAATTAGAAAACAATATTATTTTAGAAAATACTAAAAATAATTAAAATTATATTTATTCCAATAAAACACAATGAATAAAAAAATATATATGTATATGCTAACTGTTTGATGTATTTGGTGTGCACATGTACGAGTATATTGAGGGGAATCACCGATTTCTGTTTATTCTTTATGTTTTTGACAGTCCTAACCAAAAGTTCTTTGATGAAATGTAATATGGATGTCTGAAAGTGTGTGTGTCCGTTTGTGTGGTTGAACTAATTATTAAATAATGTCAATAATGAAATATTTAATTTTTTGTCGATTTTTAAAATTTACAATTATAATTTTTTTATTTTTTTAGATTTTTTTATTAATTTTTAGAAATATTAAGTATATTTAGTTAAGTACAGGGATATAGTTGTTTTATTGATTTTTCAATTTATGAATAATAATAATTAATTTGTTTCTAATTATTTATATGCAAATATTTTTTATTACTAGCATTATAATGCCTAAGTATAAAATGCTGCAACATCTATCAACACAATCCGTTAAAAGACGTCTTTGTGCTTTGAAACGAATTAATAATTCAAAGCCATGCAAAGACAATAATTCACATAATCGGATATCGATAGTTAATAGGACAGAATATGCTCACTCATCTCATAGCGAAATTATTCAGAAAAAAACAGAGTGCAATTTAGTTGAAAGCGGGTTTTCCAATAAAAACCATGAAGATTTTGAAAATGATCAAGCCACGTTATCGGATTTGGAAGAAGATGAAGATGTCACAAATAAGGTACCAACAGTTTTAGAATTCTTACGAGCTTGGTCTGTGAAGTACAATATAAAAGCAAATGCTTTAAATGAGCTTTTAGACTTTTTTAAAAAATCAATGGGATTTTGCGTGCCAGTTGATAGCAGGACTCTTTTAAAAACTCCTTCAACTAGAGTTGTTTTAGATTGTCCCCCAGGCAAATATGTGCATATTGGATTTGCAAGTGCATTTGACACGCTTTTACGTACTGCTAATTCAACGAAAATTATTTTAGATATTAACATTGATGGAGTACCGATAACAAAAAGTAACCAAAGTTGCTTCTGGCCAATATTAGCAAAAGCTTGGAATTTTAAAACTAGTAAAATATTCGTAGTTGGTGTGTATCATGGCTATAATAAGCCAAATGATTTTAACCAATATCTGAGGCCAATGGTGAATGAACTCAAAACTCTTCTATCGGATGGGTATTTAAGTGACAACAGGAAAGTTAACGTAAAAATTAGATCTTTTATATGCGATGCTCCCGCGCGTTCCAGTATTCTGGGAACCAAATCGCACACAGGTTATTTTGCATGTCTTAAATGTGAAGTCGAAGGGGAATTTATAAAAAATAGAGTGTCGTTTCCGGTCGATAGTCTTGCACAAATGAGAAGTGATGAATCCTTTCGAATAAGAAGAAGTATAGAACACCACAAGACTGATTCAATACTAGAGGAACTTCCGATTAATATGATAAAACAGTTTCCGCTTGAATATATGCATCTAGTTTGTTTAGGAACAATGAGGAAGTTGCTGCAAATGTGGGTTTCTGGCGATCCAAAAACTTTGTTAAACACCGCACGCGTCAATGCTATATCAAATAAAATGAGTAATATTTCGAAGACTCAACCATCTGATTTTCAAAGAAGAATAAGACCATTATCGGAGTTAGGGTATTTCAAAGCCACAGAGTTTAGGACTTTTTTATTATATGCGGGACCATTTGCACTAAAGGATATTTTGTCACCAGATAAATACAATAACTTCTTATTTTTACATGTCGGAGTTTTAATTTTATGCCATCCGGAACTCTATAAACATAAGGTGAACCTGGCGAATGAAATTTTCAAACATTTTATCCAAGGAGTGAGCCTGCTTTATGGAAAACATCATTTAACCTACAATATGCACTGTTTGTCGCACTTGTCGGAAGACATTAAAGAATTTGGCCACTTGGACTGTTTTTCAGCTTTTCCTTTTGAAAGCTTTATGTATAAAATAAAATGCTTGCTAAGAAAACCGAATCAACCCCTTGAACAATTATGTAATAGAATTGCTGAACTAAACAATGTTGAATTCCATCAAAATGATAAATCAAATGAGATATACCCAATTTGTAAAAGTAGAAAAATAATAAACCGCAAAATAGTATATCACAAAATTATTTTAGAAGAAACTGAAATTGATAACAGTGAAAGAAATAGATGGCTTTTTACAAAATCGAATGAAATTGTCAGATTTGAATATGCAGAAAGATTTAATGGAACAACGTTTCTGTGCGGTAAATCAATTACGGAGCTACAGAATTTCTATGAGTTACCAGTTGCGTCCAGTTAATTTGATATATATATAAAACTGTTACAACTACCGGAGAAGTAATGAAAAGATGGAGAGTGGATGATATAAAAATTAAATTATTCGCAATGAAAAATGAGCAAGACAACTTTTACGTTTTCTTTCCAATATTACATTTTTTACAATAAAGTATAAGTATTATAAGGTTATTTGATTATTTTTTAATTCTTTTCTTTTCTTTCATTTCTTTTAGCTAAATAATGTTTTCTGTCGTTGAAACTGTAAATGAAGAAGGGGTTAAAGAGGTTTCTGTCGTATGCTCAAAATGGATTGAGGGCGGTAAAGTTGCATGGCCGACAAATTACAGAAAGGCCATAAAAAAACAATCAAATCAAAGCGAGGATTGGACGAAGTTTGCTTGCAAAATTTTAAAAGGAAATATTCCGAATTTTAGCGAAGCCAAAGCTAAAGAATTATATTTTTCTAATTTTTCCAACTCGGAATGCGAAGAGTATGCAGCATTTAATCCAAAAAAAAAAATTTTCGCAAAAAATTTTAATAATCAGTTCGACGAACCACCAACAGTTGGTGAAAACGCCCATAAGGAAAATAATTCCACAAACATAGAAATTTTAGCAATTGAAGAATTTCCACCTCTACTCCCACCTTTAACACCATTCAACCATGCGATACCCATAAAAGAAAACACTCATATAGCAGAACTCATTACGCATAATAGACAAGACACATTTTTATTAACAGCAGACCATAACATCCAAAACGAGGGCACTCCAGTCTTTAGGGCACACTGTTTCATTGAAGACGTAAATGATGCACACACTAATAATGAAAATATACACAATTCATTTCCTGCTGCAACAGTGTATGACAATTTCCAAAATGAATGTCTCAATGAAAATTATATATCAGCTGGCAATACGAAAATCTCAAATATCAACGTTAAATTGGAAAAAACAATAAAAAAAATTAGAGACTTACAGGAAAAAATAAGAAAAAATAGAAGTTCAATAAAAGAAATTCAATCGGATACTAATACATTGATCGATAATCAAAAAAAAATTATGCAAAATCAGGCGAGCATTATGGAATGCCTACAACTCATCGTGAAATCGTTGCCGAAACAAACCCAAACACCAATAATCCAAGACCAGAATTTTATTATACCACTTCTTCCAATAAATAATATAGAAAATTTAATAAAATTAAACGGCAAATTATCCGTGAAAAATTATATGGATCAAATGGTAATACGAAAAGTTTTGAATCTTTTACACGTAATAATTAAAAATTTTATTTAATTTCAGACTGTTTATTTATATAAGTTCAAATCAAAAACTTTAAATAAAACAATTAAAAGCGTTTTTGAACATCTTTTTTCATATGATTTGATCACAAAATACACATGGTCGGGGCAAACATCATTCTCAAAAGGTAAACATGCATTATACTTACAATTTTATTACAATCTTTGACAAATTTTTTTAATTTTTCACCAGATATAAACAAATTAGTGTTTGCAGAACAGTTGAATATTTTGGAGTTACTGAGAAATACGTTTAACTATTTAAATGATGAGAATGCTGTAGCATTTGACGCAGTCAAGTGCAGTGTGCAAGAATTTTTAAAAAGAGCCAATTTCAGGCAAAAAAAATTAAAGCAAATAAGATAAAATTATGTAATATGTTTAATATAATAGGCATACCTACTGCCCGAACTGAAAGTTATTTTTCCTGAATTCAGAAATTACGTATAGGTACATTATTATTTTAATTTTTGTTTTGTTCACATAAGTTGAAACTTTCAGATCGGAATACACAGTAGGCCCGGCCCACTGAATTTTATAATTTTACCAACAAAAATTCAATATGTAAAATAAATAATATTTCCAAAAGATATAGAAGTCTATTTTTCATTTATGTGATACTTCAATACTTCCTAACCACCTTCAAGGTTGGATGAAGTGAAATCACAGTCTAATAAATAATTGTAATTTCGGTTAATCTGTTGTACCAATACATACCAATTTTACACTAGTTAAATTGTCCACCATCAACCGTTGATCGGAGAACACAATATCAGGGTAAGATCCTACTTTTTATACCATTATATTGGCTCCGAATATGGAACCTCTGTCGTGAATATGGCAAAATAACCGATCGATCTCCCTCCAGTCAACAAATATCGCACAAAGTCTAAATTGTTCCTAGCATTTAACAGACAAGAAACCGCTAAACAACCAATCGGTCTTCGTACAGTCAACAAACATTGCAAAGAGTCTGAATTGTGTCTAACATTTGAGAGACAAAAACCGCTAAATAATCGATCGATCTTAATGCAGTCAAAAAGCACCGGCCGATGACTGATTTGTGCCTAATATTTGACTGACATCGGTCTTCATATAGTCAACAAACATCGAACAGATTCTGAATTGTGTCTAGCATTTGACAGATAAAAAACCGCTAAATAATCGATCGGTCTTCGTAGAGTCAAAAAACACCGGCCGAGGTCCGACTTGTATTTATCATTAGATTGACAAAAAACCGCTAAGTAACTGATCGGTCTTCGTTCAGTCAATAAGCACCGCCCAAGGTCTGACAAATCGTGGTTATTCTATTCTCCTTCAGTCACCATCGGTAATTTTACATTACTAAAATTGTAAATTGTTTTCCGGGATAAGTTTTCATTTAAATTGAAAAAAATCTTCTCGTTTTCAACAACTACAAACGAACCTTTAAATCCGTGTAAATGAAAAAATATAAACAAATAGAATCATCCTTGCCTTTCCAAAGTGAAGGAAAATTTTCTAAGGTAAAGTAGAGAATTCTGTTAAGTCAAGGAAATTTATATTAAATCAAGGAAAATTCCAATAGGTGAAGGAAAATTCTATTAAGTGAATAATTTCAGGAAAATCAGCTAAGAAATAGCCAAGTTCCACTTTAATTGGTCATACTCCAGAACTTCGTCAAACAAATCATTTTAGAATCCCATTAACATTTCCATTGAATAAATCGAATTTAATGATACCCGGTTAAGAAATAGCCAAGTCTCAACATGTACCGTTTTATACCATATGCCGTACTGAAATATGCAGAGGTGTTCTATATGCAGCACTGAAATATGCCGTAGTGTACTTTATGCCGTAGTATACTAATATGCCGTATTGAAGTAAGCCGTCATGAATCAAGCCGTAGTGTAACTTATGCCATATTACAACATATGCCTTATTGAAATATGCCGAAATGAAATATGCCGTAGTGAACTATATGCCCTAGTGTATGTACCATATGCCGTACTGAAATATGCCTGTACTGTCTTATTTCGTAATGAAATATGCCTTAGTGGCCGGGGACCCGTTTCAAAGAACGAACATCTTGCCGTCATGTAGTACAAAAGACTATTTTCTTTTACTTTTAAATAAAATAAAATGATGTTTTATAAAATATAGTGCTCGAATTATTAAGTAATATAAGATTTTCACTACAAAGAATATTTAATAATTTAATCACATAATTCAAAAACAGTTTTAACGAAATTTTCGTATTAGTTTTCATGTAAAACATATTCCACCCTTAAAAATGCAAAATGACAAAACTAAAGTAATAAAAATAAAAATATGTATACGCTACTCAATAACTAAAACAAGCGACAAAATATGCTCACAAATAATATACTTGACCATCAAAAAATAAACACATCGCCTGTCCACAACAGTTATTAGAACAAAATATACCAAAAATGTAACCGATATATCAAATAGCAACAAACAAAAAAAAAACACAGAAAAAAGACACAAATTTGATCGAAAAAATGTACGCCCTAACTTTAAAATCCAATAGAACCAATGTGATCACCTTTTGTGAAGAACTTCAGAATCTATAGAAAAACATTCCCATACACATGCTAAAAAATATCACCCATAGCAAAAAACGAAGACTGGAAGCAGTAATCGCTAATAAAAAGAGAATTCTACTTACTACTAATTGCTTTTTAACGAATTAAATTTAAATTTATACCATGTTCAATCCATGTTATGTTGAAAGGTCGAATGTCGAAAGGCCGAACGCTGGAAGGTCAACAATATAACAACACCATTGATCGATTTTCTTTTGTAATTTATTTTTAGCTATTCTACTGGCTTACATAGAACATCCCAAAATTTACACCTCTTATAGAAAACACTATTAGAAAATGGCGGGAGTATTACGGCTCTTATATCTCTTTGATATTTTGTTATAAGATAAGTAGGATATAACTTGAAAATCCTTTAACTACAAATTTCGAAAATATACAGCAAAAATTTCAGTTGTACGAATATTATTAAAAGAAATTGTGAATGCAAATTGTACTGAAAATTATACCACTTAGAAGGTATCACAAAAGAGATGAAATTACAGAGAATGATTAACGAATGGCAATTTGGTCATCAAATTTCGGAAAAACAATGAATGAAAAGGTATTGTAATTAAAGAGCCACTATTACCAGAAAACTGAGCTCGATTTATCTGATTATGAATACCCGATTTTATACCGATTTTATACCTGATTTATTGTAACACGAATTTTAATTTTAAATTAAAGAACCGTAAAAAACCGCTTAAAATATAAATTTTTGGTTCCCACCGATGCTTTATAATACTTACGTTTACTCGACCGATTGGAAAAAGCATATTTGCTACATACCCACATTCTTTTGTAATTACCGAATGCCCATATTATATGGCTAATACTATACTCACACTGTGTATAGAAATGGTGGAATCTCTAATGAACTATCTCAAAAAATTTATTTTAAAAAAGAAATGCACATAAGGCATTGAAAGTTATTTTAAGCAACGTGGAGACTGTTTAAGTTTTCACTAAATGAAAGGTACTAGTATGCGGCTCCCTGAATTAATTCCGCGAGAATTAATCCCACCAAAAAAAATAAATTAATTTCGCGACATTTTCGCCGCCAAATTAATAATCAATCTCGCATAAATCTTTTAAAAACTGAATTAAATCTGATAGAAATAAATTCATTTTGTGCGCTGGATTATTCATTTTTAATTAAGAGTTAAATCCAACGCTTTGTAATCCAATAAGTTTCTTAATACATTTTCGTGAAGTTTAATTCATATTCACAAAATATTTATTTTCGTGTAATTAAGAATAAATTTCGCCATTAACAGGTTTAGTTACTATTAAATTCTATTTTCGAAAAGAAATTGAGAAGGAATTAATTCAGTCCCCTATATACCACACAAGCAAATAAGGGTGAGTTGAAATTCCTAATTTGCAGTTTTTCCTTCAAGCAGTGCCACCATACTGGAATTGAATAGTTCAAGATTCAGGCAATAATAATTCAGTAAGTAGTATAGCTTAATTATTTAACTCTATGATTTTATTAAGCGGCCTGCCAAGAGATTGACTTATCAAACGAAGATTTGGATAGTAAAACAGTAAATTTCGCCAACTAACTAAAATTATTTGAAGGCAAAACTGCCTGATAATAATATGATTAAGGTAACAGATACTATCGATAAAAATAGATTCGAGGAACGGGAATATTAAAGCTGAATTTCATAAGGCATTAAATTTCTAAATTCATTAGAATTACGGGAAATACCATCAAATGAAATATAGTAACCCTTATGTTTGAAGCAGTTAAAATTCTTTCGATGCCAAATGAGGTTAGTATTGAAATTGTGATTTAATTTAATTTGGCTATTGACTAAGTTAAGTGTCCCCGTTTTAGGTATATAAAAATTCTTACGTCAGTGGACTTCAACTACTTATATAGATACAGTCAGAATAGATATACTATATTCTCGAGCAATTGCGGCTTTCTTAATAACATTTTGGTTCATTTGTTTGAATGTTGCTAGCTTTTCTCAAACTGGTTACACCAAACATTGTATTTCTTTTATATTTTACAAATAATCGTGGCTTTTCTGTAACTCGTCTGGAAAAATTCCAGTCCAGCGAAATGGAGTTTGCCATTCTATATGCCGCTGGAATTGCAATTTCCGCTGGAATTTTTTTTTTTTTTGAATTAGTCATATGTTGTTACAAGACATAGTGCGTTCTCATCGTGAAAAAACAGTTTTAGTTGTACTCATTTATAAGCATCTAAAAACAATGGAAACTAGGAATTACTTTTATCTTTTGCAATTTGCTTTGAAATTGTGACCATTAGAAAAAATCTTGTAAAAAAGGTCCGCTTAAAAACCAGTTTAGGGATACACTAGAAACATAAATAAAAACAATCCTGTTGTGACATTTGGGATTTTTATTTTGAATCAATGAATTTATAATTCAATGCAAAAAAGTTATTTTTGTTCGACGTATTTTTTATGTTGGCTATAAAACAAAATTATCTGGGTATATCTTTAAAATCAAGGAGGGTTCAAATTTCAGAAACAACATACATTTTTTGACAATTTCGTTTCATGAAAATCGGGTAAGTACTTTCCAAATTACTATTTATTAACGGACATCAAACATGCCTATATGTCTCTGAAACAGTTCTAAAAAAAAGTGTCTCAAAACGCGTTGGTCAATTTTTCGTTGCATTTTCGTATAAAACTCGAAAAATTATAGTCACTGAGAATGAAGTTTTTCAAAATCTGAAATGATCTTAAAAATGAAATTTGCAGTACACATATTTACGTTGTACTATAATATACTACATGGTTTAAGGTTAAAAATATAAATGTTTTCGACTGTAGGTTCGGGTTTAACTTTCGAGTCTTTTAACCGTTTAGTTTGGTTTTTTAAATTTGTTTTTTTTAATTTTCCTTAACTGTGGGTTTCCACATGGGATGCCTTTGCAAATAATCGTAAAGGGACATTTTTGTTTCATGTCACTGTATTAGAGATATTTTGTATTTATATTACCAAATAATTTTGTCAATTTAGACATTTCTAGACGTCAATAAAAAATCATAATACAAACAATGAAGTATTTACATAGGAAAAATAGTTCAGCTTGCTTTGTTTATCGCGGGATTGGAAATTTTCCTTAGAGAAAATTTTACTTTTTTTTTTGTAAATGCAAAATTCGCAATGGAAAAAGATGTAGGCATAACTACTTTTGATTGCGAATCGTATTGTAAATTTGTTTATGGTTGCGTAGACAAATTAATATACCAATATGTATTTTTTTTTTTGAATGTATACTACTATCCATGTGAACAAATTTAAAACAGGGTGGTCATTTTGTGGTGCTATATCACATTTGGTGATAAAACTGTGATAAACTGACATTTGTCGTAGCTTACTGCGGTCCCATCTTGGATGAACAACGTCACGTCGTATAATGATTTGAATGAAAATGACCACAATATCTTCCGTCTTACTTCTACAAGTGGAAAAAATTGTTTATTTTGTTGTTTAAATTTTTTTTATATGGAGTTTGGTTAAAAACACCTCTAATCAAAATTTCAAAAAATGAATGAAATTTACATTGACGCTAATGATAAATAAATGATATTTATTAACAAAATAATCATTTATCTATTATTGAAATAAAATTAATGGATTATTGTTAAATTAACAGGAAAACGAAATATAAAAATCAACAATTATTTCAGTTTTGTGTAGTAAATTGTATGTTAAAAGAACCATTCTAGTAGCCTAGAATAACAAATTTCACAAAAACAATCATCCTGCTAATAGAAATGGACAAAAAATAACCAATTCTTAAACGAAAATCAACATAAACCATCTGACATAACCTCATAACATGCAAATAATGGTCGGTGTTTAAACATGAGATTCTAATATACCGAAGGGTTTTCTAGTTATGTTAACTTAAAAATATAATAATTAGTCTTTTGTTAATCAACAATTTTGGTTTGCAGTTCGTATCACAGTAATTTTCATTCATTTTTTTTAAATTTTAAATAATTTTTTTTATATCAAACTACATTGAGTTTGATTGAAAGCAACTAAATTAAAGTTTTAAAAAAATGAATGAAAATTACTGTGATACGAACTGCAAACCAAAATTGTTGATTAACAAAAGACTAATTATTATATTTTTAAGTTAATATAACTAGAAAACCCTTCGGTATATTAGAATCTCATGTTTAAACACCGACCATTATTTGCATTTTATGAGGTTATGTCAGATGGTTTATGTTGATTTTCGTTTAAGAATTGGTTATTTTTTGTCTATTTCTATTAGCAGGATGATTGTTTTTGTGAAATTTGTTATTCTAGGCTACTAGAATGGTTCTTTTAACATACAATTTAATACACAAAACTAAAATAATTGTTCATTTTTATATTACATACATAGTAATATAAAAATCAACAATTGAGGTTACGTGTCAAATCATCACTTTGATTCATTGCTTTCCCCTTAAAATTCATTTTGCAGTGTTGTCATTTTGTGGTAATATATCACATTTGGCGATACTGTGCGAAAAATAAATTGTCGTAGCTAACTATGGTGTTGTCATGGATGAATATCGTCACGTCGCATAATGATTTAAATGAAAAAGACCACAACTTCTTCCGTCTTACTTTTACAAGTGGAACAAAAAAAAAATTATTTTGTTGTTTACATTTGTTTTATATGGAGTTTAGTTAAAAAAAGCTCTAATAAAAATACCAAAAAATGAATGAAATTTACATTGACGCGAAATATAACTGAATGATATTTATTAACAAAATGATCATTTATATATTTTTGAAATAAAATTAATGGGTTATTGTTAAATTTACAAGAAAAATGAATTTATTTTTTATTAAAAATAATTATTTTATTATTGAGTGGCGATTCAAATTAAATTTCAAGTGATTAATGAATTGTATGAGATTGAGTGATAAATTGTGCATCGTAACCGAAAGAACGTCCAAGACATGCCAGAACGCCTCGTGCACGTATATTCGGATGATCAAGGAGGGGTTTGATTACACATTAAAATATATTTTTTTATTGAATAGTATTATGTGGCTTAATTTTCTTTACAGGTAGCAATAATTTGAAGGGGATGGTGTCAATGAACGAAAACGAAGCATTAATTTATAATTGAACAATAGATTTTAGTCAGACAAGAAATTCTGAACCTAAGTACTTATACCAAATAAGATTAATAGACAAATAAGGCATGGTTCATTAGATTTTATGGGTGAACATGGATCAGAATTATTGAATCATATCAAAATGAATTTTAAATTGGCCGTGCTGAAAATATAACTATTCAGAATCCTCACTACATAAGCTCATTGTACACCTGTCCCTCGATTAACACAGTAATTACGTTTCGCCAAATTACCGTGTAACTCAAAACCGTGTCAATCGCGACTAATATTCGTCCCTCGATTAACACGGTAATTGATTAACGCGGCAAAACTTCTGTGGGTGTTAATCAAGACTTTGTCTCAATTCGTTGACCGTGTTAAATCAAATCCGTGTTAATCGAGTACCGTGTTAATCGAGGGACAGGTGTTTATGTTTGTTGAAGCGAAATAGTCTAGCGTCAATTATTCTCTTCAGATTTTGATAAAACTAGAAGTCTAGAAAGCTGTTAATAATAATTTACGAATAACCATATAACGATTGAATTTTACTGTGTTATATACATACAC
Organism: Tipula vernalis; assembly: GCA_958295665.1. NCBI lineage: Eukaryota > Metazoa > Arthropoda > Insecta > Diptera > Tipulidae > Tipula > Tipula vernalis. The sequence goes on from OY282558.1 coordinate 251,126,231, forward strand.
AGAACAATTATGTTTATTTTTAAATATACATAAAAACTGAATCATAAAAATATGGTTGCAGTGCATTAACCCAAATAATTGTAAAAGACTTAACCAGCACGTACAATTGATTATTGTTATACGACTCAATTTTTTGTAAACATAAACAAATTTTAAAATTTATCGTATATAGTATATTGAGATAAAATTTATGTTGTAGGTATATGAAATTTAATATTTGATCAATATTTACGTATAACATACAATTCTAAGAAATTGATTTTATATTTCAAAGCGGAGACTCGCATTTCGCATTCTGCTTAGAAAAATTGCATCAATAAGTTATGACTGCATTTTAAATACCGGAATCCTCCCAATCCAATGTTTTTGCCAATTAAAACGCGCATGATTAATTTTGCACGGTACTTTTCTTGTTAAAAGCTACGTAAATATAAATTTTCAATGGCAATTTTACAAGACAACAATTTTAATTCCATTCCCCCACTAGTTTGACTAACCATTAAAAATATTTTCAAAACAAATGACACCAACCAACACTTAGAAATTTTCGTTCACTTTTATCAAATTTAAAAGAAGTTACATTTCTTATTTTTGAAAAAAAAATGAAAATAAACACATAAATCCAGCTGTTCTGAATATATCATCAGCGCATTTTTTCAGCATTTTTCACATTTGAACGTATCTCAGTTTTGGTGCAGGACGCGCTACTAACGCGCTTAACGGTGTTCTATATAATGTAATCCTAATAACATTAATGTAACATTTGATAATTAATGAGTATGTAAGTATTGCAACGAGTTTTATTTAGTTTATTAACTGTTTTGTTTCAACACGTCGAAGACGACGACATACTACTTGTTGATTCCTGCTTCTGAATTAAATTAATACAAATATAGGCAGCTTATTAATAAATAAACAAATATGTATATGCAATTTGACTATGTGTTTATTTTAATGACTGCCCGTACTGATAACAAAAATGTTTCATATGTCATTTTTTAGTACATATGATCTATTTGAACTTAGAATTAATACAGCGCGCGATAAGAATGTTAGCTCTATGTGTGCACAAATGAATAATGATGAATGATGTGTTGTCGATTAATTTAATTATGTCACAGTGGAATTATTTGTTGCTCTCTGTGTTATTTACGAATGGAAAATTTAAAATTTAGGTTAAGAACTTATTGGAAAATCAGTGACTATTCATAGTCGAGTGCATTTATAATCTTAATCTATTTCTAGAGACTAAGCTATCTGGTAATTCATAGAAGTAGTTTCCGTTGTTTTTGTTCTATCTTTTATCACTTTATTCTCAGAAGGTTGCTTAATATTTCCCCGCATGACAAGATGTGGTTAGGTAAAGGAATTTAATTTATTTTATCATTTGTTTTTTGTGAAGTTTCAAACTATCATAAAAAAAAAGATCGATTGAGTAAATGTTGGTTGTAGTAATATGATTTTGCATTTTACAATTGTAAAGTATTTATTTAATTATTTTACAATTTGTAAAGTAGCGATCGGCACGATCAAGATGGGCAGAATTTAGAAATTTTCAACATTTTCAACATTTAACCTTGAAAAGATTCTTTTCATTTTCTTACTGCTGGAAAAGGACCAAATATTTTATAATTTTTTAAGCACAAAAAAAATATTATAAAATCATTAATTACAGTGGCATTGTAGAATCACAATTAAACTACTATAAGTTTTCGAAAGCAAATTTTTATTATAACTTGGAATTACGCAAAATTTTATCGAAGTTTGTAATTTATTTTGAATATTTTGTATAGTATATCTTTATTGGTACCTCTAGTTAAGGTTGTATAATGTTCGGAAACTGCTCCGCTGAAAATGTATTTTATAAATATTTGACAAAAATAAATGCTTTTCTCAACATTAATAAACCGAACAAACGGCACAGTGGCGAGGCTGCGGCGTTTGCCTAGGAAGGTATTGGGGTCTCGACAGGAGTTAGATGAAAAAGGGATTTTTCACCGTTTGATTTTGATTGTTGATGGCGATAAACACAACTATAACCCCCTGTTGGAGGAGACCTGAATTCATGTATCGACCCACCGAAAGGTCAGTACTAAAGCAGCGTGTAACTGCAAGTATCTTAACGAAAACCAAGGTTAAAAATTACAATATGATATTTTCTTATGAATGGTAACGTTCAATTATTAAACACCCCAATTTTTCATACATAAAATTATGCAGAAACGATCTGAGTAAATTCGACTTCACTGTACTGTTCTGTGTTAAGAAAAAAATTGAAATGTCTGTTGTTCGTATATTTTGCATAAAGCGAAATGTTTTCTATTAACATTTTAATTGAAATGTACGGTGTCCTCTATTGGAAAAAAGTGAAATAAGTAAAAAATGCAACAAAAAAATTCTCTATAAATTTATATGGAAACAGTGTCTATGTAAGTTTAATTTTTATTTGCTAACATTTCAATATAGTTCACTTTTTTCCGCTTAAGGCACTTTTCGAGCTGCGTACATGCTATACTTTACTGATGAAAAAATGTACACCAGGAAGTTAACTGTATGAGTTGAATTATTTCCAACTAGAACAAAAAGTTCACCAGGGTAACCAATTTTAACTAAACATTTTACTATTTTGCTAACTTCGTGGTGTACATTTTTTCACCAGAATTGGAGCATGTACACACCTTCAAACTTTACTAGTCTTCAAACGTTTTTTCCAATCAAAAATATTTGGTGTCGCTTTAGAATTTTTTTTTTTGGTACTTTTATATCAATAACGGCTTTAACCCTGGGCTTACAATATTGAAACAAGTTATTGAGTTATTTTTAATGTCTATATTATTTTGCTTTATTTCTACCAATTGTGATTTTACCGTTTATTTATTTATCACTTTATGTTAGCGGACTCTTTGTTCAAGTTAAGTTTGCACGTTTTCAATATTATTAATGTCTGTTGACTAAGGTGAGTATGTGTAGTTGATGGCAAATATTGTACAAATGCCATTCTTTAACAATCAGCTTAGAAATTCCAGCACGTCTCAGAAATTCACGCAAATGAGTACAAAAACACTACCAGAAATATTAAAGTTATCTGCAGCATATTTCTGATCATTGTATTGATGCAAGTAAAAGTGCTCCAATTTGTTAAACTGTTGGTATTAAATTGCATATCCAAATATTTCAATATGTACAACATGAACTTTCTTAGACTCAATCGTAACTGTTACGGGCTTCCAAGGTCTTTCTTTCTCAGAAAGGAAAAATTATCGTGTTACCAAGTTAACACTTGGGATGCCACATTTACGTCCATTTAATTTTACAACCTAAAAGCTAGTTTTATACTTAAATTTGGCAATAAAACGAACATTTTATTCTTGTGTTTATGTTATAATAAAGAAACACCAGGCTGTTTTTTTAAATTCAACTTAGGTTGAATTTAGGTTAGATTTTAATATAGCCAGCAGTCAAGTTAACTTATATTAAACTTACAAAAAAATGGTTTAAAAATTATTTTTGAAGTTTTGGTGGTAATATATTTAAAGTTGATTCTACTCGCAAGTAAACGATATAAAACAAATTAGGTCAGTTTGGTTTAGATCTAGGAAGGATTTCATAATTTTCCAGCATTGAAAAATGCAACATTCCTTGTTGTTTCATTTTATTAGAAATTAACATTATTTGAAAAATGCTAAAAGCAAAATTGATAGCTGAAAGGCATCTTATTCCAATTAATTATCTTAATAACTTTGCCGAATCCGTGGCTAAAGAGAAGACATAAATCCGTTAAGGTGTGTGAAGCGCACGAAACAAACCACATTATTTTATTGCTTACCACAAAACGCATGCCTCTAGAGCATGGCTCAAACCGCTTGCCTTTTCTGTATTATTTATTAAAACGCATGGTCCACTATTTGAATTGGGAATCCCGTGTGCTATTTAAATAAATGAGTTGTTCAACATTGCTAATAAGCCTTTATTCCACATTACATGCCCTTTTGGGTAAGTCCATTAACGATCTTAAAATCAAAATTATCCTCTTTTCAAAAAAATTCCCAAAATTTCGTAGTATTTATTATATAATTTGGTAGATAATGAGTAAAATTATTGGTAAAAATCGAGAGAAACATTTGGGTTAGATAGTAAACACTATCAAATTCGATTAACATATGTACATCCGATTTATGTCGAAGGAACCTAATAATAAAATAACCAATCATAACATTTTTAATTGCCACCAATGCAAAACTAAACAAGGGGAGATATCCTTACTCCTGCTATTAAACAAAGGGCGTATCAACATTTTTATTTACTGCAAAATATAAAGGCGTGTTTTTATATTTGAATTTGACGTTGTCCGAGATCGAGACAGCAATTAATCATATTTATTAAAAATTTAGTTAATTTAAAATTAAATGTTGTGGAATTTTTGAATTATATACCATATGTATAACATGTATCCAAATATTTGCTAAATTGTGTGTGTTTTTATGTGACGTTACTGAACCATCGAATAGAAAAATCAAAAATTTGGAAATACTTAAGAATTCGATTTTAAATTATCTAAAATCTATAATCTTAAGCAAAGTCGAATCCAAAAACTCAATTTACAGTTTCTGATTAATTTCGATCTGAGATCTATATTTGAGATTTTAAAAATCGATTCTCTAATTTTTTTGTCGGAATACCATTTAACTATTTAAAAGATTGTAAATTTTCAAACTATCCCACTTTAAAACAACACAAAAAAATCTTCAATTACAAATATATTTCACTTACCAATGACCACTTGGTGTCAGAATAAGGTACTTGCCCATCCGGCGGTGTCATAATTTCCGTTGATAAATTTGCCGTTGTCAACACTATAAAATATTTTTAGATGCGATATTTTTTATAATTTTTAATTATTACAATGCACATAATTTGGAAAAACAAATAACACAATTTTCACAAAAAAAAATCTTTAAACCAATTTTCCCGTTTTTCTTTGCACAAAAATAAATGATTACAACTATTATATTTTTCTCACTATGTATAAATAATAAAACTTACTTGGAAATAAAATTAATTTCTTTTTTAATTCAACTAATAACTAATTATTAGTCAATATTTTTAAAAATGGTTTTCCTATTAAATTACTAAAAAATTATAAGCACTACTTAGGGATTCATAGATAAACGCAAAAAATTAACGAAAAACCCTCAAAAATATTTAAATATTTCACTTTTCATCACAAATAGAAAATTAAATACATAAGTAAACATCAAATCAATTATAAAACTTTTAAATATAAATAATAATAAATAATTATTAATATTTTCTTTTAAAACAACAACAAATTATATTTATAACATCAGTACTAATTAAGATGTTTACTTTTTGAATCGCTGCAGCCAACTAATTTAGATAGCGAAACGAAAACAAAAAAAATTTTCACGTCTTTCTTTTATTTTTATTTTTACTTCGTTTGAAAAAAAAAAAACTCTTCACTTTACACACTCGCGCTTTATTTACTCGCACACACTACTTTCGGGAAAACATATATTAAGAAAATTATAATCTCAGCAAGCAGGGTTAAGTGAAAAATAAAACAAATGAAAAATGATGATAAATTTTTTTTTACTTAGTAGCGACCAAAACAAATGCACAATCAAGCATTTGGCTTTTATTTGGCTTACTACATTTTGTGCTTACTGAACAAGAATGTCAATATTAAATAAATGAAAATCAGAATTAACTAGCTTTTCGTTTACGTTTTAGTTAATTTTTGTTGGGTCGGTTAGGACATAAACTACAATGTATCATAGACTAGAATGATACCAAGACTGATAGAACAACAACAAATGCATATAGTGTGGGTATTCGTTCATATAGTAAAATGGGTACCCGTTTTTTAAATATTGTGAATTTAGCATTAGTCTAGTAAAATGGTTTTTTACTAGTTGATCTGTTTTTGGAAATATTATCAAGCGAAAAATTAGTAATCCCGTTATCTCTGTAATTTATTATGCAGTTAATGTTTCGTTACCTTGAGTTTTTTCTATTCTACGTGGACAGTCTCAATATTATATTAGTTTTTGATTATATTTAATATTCATTACATATACGCCTAACCTAACCTAACCTATTATAATAATGAGCACGAAGCATGCGTATCACTTATCATCGTTAGTTAGAAGATTTGCTAAACCGAAATGTCTGTTGATGTGTTTTTAATTAATTTTAATTTTTTTTATAAATTTATACGCACTATGTTAAAAAAATTAATTACGAACGACTTAATGAAAATGTAGTTTAATTTATTTTCAATAATTGTTGATATCAGCACATTATAGAAATTCCATAAACTAGACTATGTAAATATATTTCAGCCAACTTAAAGATCATTTCTCGGTAATTAAATTATTTTAATGTACATAGTTTTACTAAATTTTCAACAATTTGACATTTCATTTTGGAACTTTGTCAATTTCATCTCAAACTCAATGATAACAATAAAAACTTTTACAAAGTAACTAGTCATTTTTGACTAACAGCGTTTGATTCTGATGATATAATAATAAAGCAATCATATGTGTTCTTTCCATAAAGTGTTGTTTTGGTTGATGTTGCATTGTGCGGTACTCTGAGGTAAATGTTTTCTAAAATTAATTTTCAAAATGTATAGTAGTAAGAGACCACCTTTCAAAATCTCAATGTTTTAAATCCGAAATTTTTCAAATTAAAAATTTCTTTTGTAAAATTTGATAGTTCTAATTGGGAATTTTGATTTTCGAAACACTCCAATTTGGAGAATTAAATATGTTCTATAAAAATTGAATTTTGGTAAATTGTCGAAATTGTAAAATTAGTTTCTATAATATATTTGGCAACGGACGGGAAGTTGATAAAAAATTTCAGTAAAAGTTTGAAACAAATTATTAAAGATGGAAATTTTAAATGTCCAAAAATATTTAATTATTTTAGATAATGGATAATAATTATAATTTGTTAACAGAAACAGATGAGATTTTTGAAATAGTTGTTCTCAAAAAAACAGAGATCTGAATCATTTTTGAATCTCCTAAAAAACATATTTTTGCGTGAAGCTGGGATATTACTATACTTTATCTGTACTGGTACACATAGTGTTAGATTGGGTAACTTGGGGAAAAGTGGATTTTCTCTAACTTACTCTAATTATTTGTCAGCGAATTAGAAAAATGAGTGTTAGAGAGTTCCAAAAATAAGGAAGCAAGTCTACCTAAACCGTTTAAAAAATAATTATTCCAGCTGTCAAATTTAATACTTAAAAAACTGCTACTTTGTATGATCCAAAGCTAAGTAGTGCAACCTAATTAAATTTGTGTATGTATGAAAAAAGCTTAAACAGCAAATCTTCTATTTTCGCGTAAGTAAACCACGACAATTTTAAAATGCAGGTCATTATATTTTAACGTAATCAGCATAATAATTATATATGTTTAAATTTGTCATTGGGCGGTTCGTTAGTTTCTTTAAGACACTGTTACCTACTAATAGAATATACTAAAAAATGCATTATGCTAATTTTAATTAAGGGAAAGAATTTTAAGGTTAATTCACATTTTCACATTAAAATATAAAACCTTAATTTTGATGACTTTGAGCTCAATATTTATATAATTTATGGTAAACAGAGAGTCGCACATTTTTGAAGAATTATGAAAACATATAAGGTCCACTACGCCAATTTCGATAACCTTCGCAACATTTTAATTGTTTACCATTGCGTGAAAAATGTTATAGTTTGTTAATAACGTTACCTATCACGCGCAATACGAAGTGAGATATCACTTACCAAATTTTGTTGACTTTTACTTGAGTTTATCTCCTTGGACTTTGGACGAGAAGGCATTTTATTTTCTCAATTATATAAATTTAATCAAGATTTTGGTTACTTAAAAAGAAATTGAGAATATTAATTTATGAAATTATCTGTTTTGCTTAGTTTCGGACGAAAGAGAAGGCCATTCCGTTCTTAAAAACGGATAGTAACATTAATTAAACTATTAAAACTATAATTCCAAATACCCTAAATGTTATTTATTTAATTCATTTTCTATAATCTGACAGTATAGAATTTGTTGATCAAAAAGTTGCAAACGGTCGTAAATTTGAACTTCAGAGGTAAAATTTCTGTTTGTTCCTGGGCTCAAAATAATTTTTTCTATCAAAATAATGTATCATAAATTTGAAAAGAAGAAGAGATTTCTTTCTTCAATAGAATTGAAAAAAATTCAAAAACGGATGAATTGCCGGACAGGTAGTAAGCAACCCGTTGTGAGTCCGAGAAACATTTTCGGCCTAGTGTATCCCATTTCCAACGCACATGTCAAATTTCACTAAAATCCGTTAAAGTATAGTCAAGTTATAATCTATTTGGCCTTATTCCAGAATTTCATCTTAAAATCATTTTAGGGCACCATCCCACGCACATGTGAAATTTCACTAAAATCCGTTAAAATAGCCAAGTTCCATCCTACTTGGCGATATTCCAGAACTTCAACAAAAATTCATAAAATCCGTTAAAAATAACCAAGTTCAATTCTTCTTGGACATATTTCAGAATTTCACTAAAAATCATTTTAGAATCCTATTTCCAACGCACATGTCAAATTTCACTAAAATCCGTTAAAAAAAGACGAGTCCTACTTGGCCATATTCCAGAACTTTATCTTAAAATCATTTTAAAATCCTATTTCTAACGCACATGTCAAATTTCACTAAACTCCGTTAAAAAATAACCAAGTTCCATCCTACAAGGCCATATTTCAGAACTGTATCCTAAAATCATTTTTAGAATCTCATTTCCATCGCGCAAATTTCACTAAAATCGGTTAAAAATTGCGATGAAAGTGACAAATTCTACTAAAATCCATTATGGAATAGCCAAGTGCTATCCTAGTTGGCTATATTCTGGAACTTTATCTAAAAATCATTTCCATCGCACAAATCAAATTTCACTTTCGAGCAATCGATTAATAGCCTACGATTAATCGGACAGTCGAATAATTCATTAATCGGCTAATCTATCCATGGCCTAGTGTTTAATTCAAATGTGAAAAAGAAAGGAAAACAACAAAACAAAAAAATAAATTTTTGCGTTATGTGAATTAGTTGCAATGAATAACTGCATTATAAGAATTATTGCGTTATGGCTGTATGATACTCACTTTTTTTCAAGTGCAATAAAGTGCTGCAAAACCAGTAAAGCGAAACAGAGAAGGGTAGTGTAGACAATACTATATGCAAATATTTTGAAGTTTCGGATAAACAAAATATGTAAATAGAATCAACATTTTTTTGCGAGGAAGTAGCCATTTTGAAGAATATTTATTTTTTGGTTCTTAATTGTTATTTTACGTAAGAAATATGAGGCCCGCGCATAATAAATTTGCATTAGCTGCCGAATTAATTGCAGCGACATAATTTCTTTTGTACACAAATTTTCTTTCGTAGAAATGTCAGAAAAAAGTATCTAATGTCAAAAAAAGAATCAAATCCAATTCTTTTTTGCTATATTTGCTTGATTAACTGCTAGAAAAATTGAGCTACCACTTTTTTTTGACGTTTCTATAATTTTCAAATCTACGGTGTATACACCCACTCTCACAAAAATTTTGTATATATATTTTTTCTCTCACATGTCAAATTTCACTAAAATCCGTTAAAGTATAGTCAAGTTATAATCTATTTGGCCTTATTCCAGAATTTCATCTTAAAATCATTTTAGGGCACCATCGCACGCACATGTGAAATTTCACTAAAATCCGTTAAAATAGCCAAGTTCCATCCTACTTGGCGATATTCCAGAACTTCAACAAAAAATCATAAAATCCGTTAAAAATAACCAAGTTCAATTCTTCTTGGACATATTTCAGAATTTCACTAAAAATCATTTTAGAATCCTATTTCCAACGCACATGTCAAATTTCACTAAAATCCGTTAAAAAAAGACGAGTCCTACTTGGCCATATTCCAGAACTTTATCTTAAAATCATTTTAAAATCCTATTTCTAACGCACATGTCAAATTTCACTAAACTCCGTTAAAAAATAACCAAGTTCCATCCTACAAGGCCATATTTCAGAACTGTATCCTAAAATCATTTTTAGAATTTCATTTCCATCGCGCAAATTTCACTAAAATCGGTTAAAAATTGCGATGAAAGTGACAAATTCTACTAAAATCCATTATGGAATAGCCAAGTGCTATCCTAGTTGGCTATATTCTGGAACTTTATCTAAAAATCATTTCCATCGCACAAATCAAATTTCACTTTCGAGCAATCGATTAATAGCCTACGATTAATCGGACAGTCGACTAATTCATTAATCGGCTAATCTATCCATGGCCTAGTGTTTAATTCAAATGTGAAAAAGAAAGGAAAACAACAAAACAAAAAAATAAATTTTTGCGTTATGTGAATTAGTTGCAATGAATAACTGCATTATAAGAGTTATTGCGTTATGGCTGTATGATACTCACTTTTTTTCAAGTGCAATAAAGTGCTGCAAAACCAGTAAAGCGAAACAGAGAAGGGTAGTGTAGACAATACTATATGCAAATATTTTGAAGTTTCGGATAAACAAAATACATATGTAAATAGAATCAACATTTTTTTGCGAGGAAGTAGCCATTTTGAAGAATAGCTATTTATTTTTTGGTTCTTAATTGTTATTTTACGTAAGAAATATGAGGCCCGCGCATAATAAATTTGCATTAGCTGCCGAATTAATTGCAGCGACATAATTTCTTTTGTACACAAATTTTCTTTCGTAGAAATGTCAGAAAAAAGTATCTAATGTCAAAAAAAGAATCAAATCCAATTCTTTTTTGCTATATTTGCTTGATTAACTGCTAGAAAAATTGAGCTACCACTTTTTTTTGACGTTTCTATAATTTTCAAATCTACGGTGTATACACCCACTCTCACAAAAATTTTGTATATATATTTTTTCTCTCACTCCGTTTGTCTTTCCTAGTCACTGAAAAAGTGGGGAAAAAAGTGAGTATCATACAGCCATTATATGAGTATGCATTAAGTGAATTATTACTGAATTAAGATTTAAAAAATCTTCTCATGACTAAAAAATTACTCATGAATCGAGTAACATAACTGAAGCTTTTGGGAAGTGGAGTTTTGTTGGTTTGGAAGCTTCGGTGTGATTGGTGATTTTTCGGAAATACAGTTGGATGGTGCTTTAATGGGTGTGGATGTATGGATGATTATAGGGGGTGTTGTTGCTTCGATTGTGAAAGGTGGAGCGTTTAACGTGAGGGTGTTTTGTGAGGAGAGGGACCGATAGGGTGAGTCGTGTCATGTCTATGACAAAATGCCTTTGATAAGCTAAAAATGAGCCTTATCAATCTTCCAAATGCCAGATTTTATAAACAATTTATTTTGACATGCGATGCTAGTGATTTCGCAATTAGTTCAATTGTTTCTCAAACGGTTCAGTCATTCAATCTTTCAATACCAAATTAAAGCCGCATTCTCAATAACGCGGGAAGTAACTAAGCTAGAATTTAAAAGGAACTGCTTGCCATAGTTTGGCCCGTAAATCACTTTAGGCATTATCTCTATGAAAATAAGTTTGTAATAGTAAAGGATCAGAAACCATTAAAAGGTTTCTGCAACTTAAGAAATCCTTCTTCACTTTTGATGCGCGAAAATAGGGTTAGATGCTTATAATTCTTCGCTGATATCTACTCGTACTTGCTTATAATTTTACTCCTCACAGTTACTCTTGATTTATGCCTTACGAACTAGTTTTCGGAACTATGTGTATGCTTAAAAATCCAACTTCTTCCAACGAAAGAGCCTGAAACTACATATACATATGAAGATTACTGTCATGATTTCAAATACAGACTTCGAAATTCTATCTATGAAACAACATTATTACCGATCAATTAACCCAATAAAATTTAACAAAGGTGACAAGCTGGGACCATACTTGCTTGAAGATCCAAATCCGTCGAAAATTCAATCATAAAAATTGGACGTTCATTAAAAACTGTCCATAACAATAGACTTAAACATTAAAAATTAAATGTTGTGTTGAATTCATTAGCAATTTTGTTTTATCGTTAAATTGGTCATAATACCGGGTGATTTTTTTAACCTGTACACTCAAATATCTCGGAAAATAAGCACTCTACGAAAAAAATGGTGAAGATCAAAATTTAATTATTCCATGGGGGAAATACATTAGTGTTAAAATTAGTACCCCTCCTCCTAGTAGGTGGAGCGGGGGTAACTTTGAAACTAAAATATAAACCCCTATTTTTTATTGCAGATTCGGATTCTGCGGCTAAAAATACGTAGGATTTGACTGAAACATTTTTTTTGACGATATTCAATTTTTTTCGATTTCTCCTACTGAGAACCTACGCAAACGATTCTGTAATACGTCTGCAATAAAAATACCACGGTTAAAATATTAGGTTCGAGCAGACTCGACACCCAACATTCATCATTTAAATCATATACAAGATTTTTATTTAATTAAATTTATACTAACCGGGATGGTATTTACCGGGAAAATATTAGTATTGGTAAAATCATAGACTTCAAAGAATGACAGTTTATGTATTAAAAAATACTCATGCGAGGGGCTAAACTGCATTATTGAATTTTTAATTCATGAACTTCATGTAAAAAAATTTTTATAGAATCCCATATCCATTGCACTTATTAGATTTTATCAAAATCAGGTAAGAGATAGCCAAGTTTCATCCTAATTGGGCTAATTTCAGAATTTCATCCACAATCATTTTAGAATACTATTACCGTGACATTTGTTGGATTCCATTGGACCTAATATCCAAAGCTTTATCGAATAACCATTTTAGAATACACCCTAGTAGAAGGTACTCGAGGAATTCACTGATCAATTCTTGATCAAATTCCTAATGACCCATTAGTTGAACTATATTCAGGGCCCGGGACTAAACTCATTTATATAATTCTCATTTATCAATGATGGTTTCTGTGAACAATTAAATGAGGTTAATTATGAATATTCAAGAGCGACTTATCAATGTACTCAATTACTAGAGTATTTCCTTTTCATTTTGGTTAGAAAGCACGTTCTAAAATAGTAAGTAGTTTGGCAAGAGGTTCAAAAGGAAATGTATGTGTAAAATCATTAAAAACATTGTTAAAATATGAAACATTTCGTAATCCGTAACAATGTGGTAGGTAAGCTACGCAGTAAAATGCAAAATGTTATACATTCAGTTCATTGAAAGATATTGGAATAATTTATTAATTATATGTATTATAATTTACTTGATAAAATTATGATTTACTTAATTTTTTTGCCGAACAGGCATTACAAGTTTTTTCGGCATCAGACAAAATTGTTTATCTGTGACTGTGATTTGCACAATGTTTAAAAACTACATGAACAAAATGTAAAGCAAATTTAGGTACAATTAGTGGAAGCGGAAGAGAAATATATAACATAGAAGTTTTTAAATGTTCTTCTCTGAGTTATTTCATTAAATTGCTAAACGTAATTTTTTCAAGGACAAGTTAGACTCCTCTCTTTCTCCCAAGGTTTTCTGGTGTAAAGTTCGTAACTTAGGCTTAGGCAGATGCAAGATTAGTTCAAGTGGGAATTTCAAACCCAATGAAATTAATAGTTATTTTTGCTCTAGTCTGAACTCGGGTAGTAGTTCCCTCGTTTTGTTCTCTAACGCATCCTCTAATTCATTGTCGTTTTCAAATATTTCTCTCGAGGATTTACAATCTGCTATTTGGAAGGTTAAATCAGAATCTTATGGTCCAGATAATGTCAATTTAAAATTCGTTAAGGTAGTTTTCCCGTTCGTCTCAAAATACTTGTTACATATCTTCAATTTTATTCTCACGTCCTCTTATTATCCAGATCAGTGGAAGCTAAGTAAAATAATCCCGATCCCAAAGATCAGTAATCCTTTATAGCTATCCCATTTTCGGCCAATTAGCATTTTCAGTTCTCTCTCTAAGGCTTTCGAGTTAGTTGATAAAAGTCAAATTCAATCACATTTACATAGCAATAGTTTAATTAGTTGCTTCCAATCTGGGTTTAGAAAATTTCATAGCACTTCTACTGCGTTATTAAATATATGTGATGATATTAGGCGTAATATGAATAATAGGGAATTAACTTCTTTAACTTTGTTAGATTTTTCTAAGGCCTTTGATTCTATTAATCACAGAATTCTTTTTAACAAACTCTAATCTCAGTTTAGATATTCGCTTTCTGCTGCCAAATTGATTTTTAACTATCTTTCTAATCGTTCGCAGGCTGTTTTTTCGACAATTCCTTGTCTGATTTCCTTCCTGTAATTTCCAGCGTGCCTCAGGGTTCAGTGCTGGGTCCTCTATTATTTTCTATGTACATAAATGACATGGAATCCTCCATTCAACATTGTTCATTTCATGTTTTCGCTGATGACGTTCAAATTTATAGCAATATAGTCGTTTAGGTCAGGATTCTATTGTTAGGAATATTTCTCTGATAAATGAAGATTTAAGTAATATCGTTAGTTGGTCGGTCTCTAACAGGCTCGTTTTAAACGCGAATAAATCTCAGTCGATTATAACTTATAAAAAACCTTTAGATACCTCGGCCTTTCCTGGTATTTTTCTGCAGCGTTCGCTAATTGAATATTCAAATACTGTTAGGGATTTAGGCTTAGTTATTAATAAAACTCTTACTTGGGGTGACCATTTAGTTACTATTAGTAAGAGGGTCTTTGGCATGCTTAGTTGTTTGTGGTGAATTTTCTGATAGTCAGTTTAGGAAAAAAAATTGTTTGTCTTATCTTCTTCCTCATTTTATTTACGGTGACATAGTTTTATTCGGTATGCTTCAGGAAAATATGAATGCTCTCCAAAGATGTTTCAATGCTTGTACCAGGTTTATTTAGGTATTAGGAAGTTCAATCTTATTTCTGCCTACTCTAGCCTTGTTTTAGAATGTAGTTTATCTATTTTTTTACGAATTTCGCGTTTGTCTTTTTATTTTTAAACTTCTCAAAGCTAAGGAGCCTTGTTATCTATATAGGAAATTAATGTTTAGTAGGTTTCATTCCTCTGACTTCCGCCTAATTCCGGCTAAAAATTGTTGTAGGTCGTTAAACACCTCATTTTATGTTAGGGGAGTTTCCCTTTGGAATTCAATTTCATTGGAAATTAAGAGATTAGGTACGGCAAAATTATTTAGGTCAACATTTTTGGAGTGGCTTGATTGATGGGCAATACGTAGTTTTTTACTTTATTTTTATTAACTTTGTTAATTTTGTTAATTTTTAATATTATTTCACCTCGTGCTGTACATTTTATTGTAAATGAGCTACTGCTCAAAATAGAATGTGTAAGCGTGAGGTGGAAATTGTTTGAAAAAATTTAAGAGGTTTCTATGCCTAATGGAAGCAACTTTATTATTTTTTTTTCGTTTCGATTGCTTTGTTAACATGTGTGCTTTTCCTTTTAATACTAAATTATCTATAAAATACTATAAATAAATAAATAAAATAAATAACTTAAAAAAAAAAATAAAAATTATTCACTACTACCAAGAAAAAAATTTCATTTTGGAAATTTTATCTAGTAGTCTTTTACCATTTTCATTAAAATTAAATTGAGAGCCGAGATTTACAAGCGATGATGTACGACACGAGCCTATCGGCTCTTGTCGGTAAAACTTCATCTTCGTGAATAACAGCTGTCATTATTCGCCTTTTAACGCAAAGTGCCTGACATGTGGTGGACCTTATTCGAACTAGAGCCAATGGTGTTGAAAATTTATTTATGTGTCAAACTGCAAATCAAAATATTGTTCTGTGCGTATAATTAATAAAATAGTTGTATTTCACAATAATTTAATATCCAAAACCTGTTGTATTGGTTGCATAGAAACCCAGACTACACATATGTACACTACTTTTTTTTTAATAATTTGAGAAAATCAATTAATTCATCAAAAAGACAGTTGAGGTTTTGTTGTACTGACATCGTTATAAAACAGCCTACAAATTTTGTTTAAATTAATTTGAGAATGGCAGGGCTAAACCTAATAGTAAAAGAATGTGTTTTGTGCCTGGATGTCATAATTATTGCAACCAAATAAATAAAATTGTCAATTAATTCATTTAGTGAAAATAATGTAAGCATATATTTATAGAGGTATTACAACTGTTAATGAAATATATTTTTGGGAAATAAATTTTTGTGAGTTAATAATTTGCTCAGTATTTAAATTACGTTACATTTTTGGTTTAAAATGTCAATAAGTTATTGTATTTTGGTTTTGGAGGGTGAACCCTACTGACATTAATTGTAAAATTAAAAATCGAAATGTATAAGTTTATCTGCTGGCATCGGGAACTCAAACGATTATTCTTCATATAGACATGAGTTGGTGAGCTTGAGCAAGTAAAGTTCTTCTAAGTTAATGACCGAAACCTGCCCTGCACGCTTTAATGTACTACTACTCATATAAGGTAATCTTCTTGAAGATTCCTTATTTTTACTAAAGTAAATGGTAACGGCAAACCTGATGTGCCAAGCAAAGTGACGTCGCTTTTTCACCATTGATCAATTTGAACTAAATGAAATAGAGCAGTTTGTTTATGTTGACCATAAAATCATGGCAGCCGAAAAGACGGTAGCTTGTTTCACTGTGGCTTGTTCCTTGCGCAAATCATTAGAAAATGTCAGCTTACGCTTGCATCATTAGAATATGAATCTCTTTACCACTTTTTTATATTTTGTCTTTTACAGACCCCGCATAACCAAAATCAGCATTAACGTAAGTTGAGCAATACTTCAAAGTTGTTTTGTTATGTTCACTAAGATGTTCAATATTTAAAGGGATCGGACGTAATTCCGTTTTAAAAAATTCTGTTTTTTTCGAAATTTTACTTTCTCGAAAAATTCTGCTTTTAAAAATTCCGCTTTGCAAAATTCTGTTTTATAAAATTCTGTTTTACAAAATTCTGTATTTTTAGACATAATTTTTGTCAGTAACTTATCCATCTACTCAGATAAAATATTTTCTGTTCGGTGCTGAGTCCATCGTAATGGAATATTTTGTATAATGGTGTGCTTAGGCTTCGCATGCCTGAGAAAGCAAAAGCGGAGGCCTTGCGGTTAAGTTGGTGCCCAAATTTAACACTGTAGCAGAAAATATCTGTAACTAGCCCATAGACATTATCCAGCGATAATTATCTAAGAAAGAACTGATGTTAACCGAACACTAGACAGAGGTGGTATAAATCTCGAGCAGGAAAAGGTGGAGAGCCATTGCGGTGGTTCATGCTAAGATCAAGTATTGGAGAAATGTGGTGCCCAAAAGAATCAAAACATGTGCTTTTCTTCTGCCCTTGATTCGAGGAATCTAGACAAAAACTCCAAAGAAAATCATCTTACATATGGTGGGCTCAAACGATTACTGGTCTGCTATTTGCAGCTTCGCAGCAGAAACTTTGGTTAAGTTATAGTGCCTTGAGAGTGAGGGGAACAACCAATATTGTTTCATAACGTTAAAAAAGGATGAAGAATTGAATAGATAAATAAAATAAATTAAAGAAGGTTCGATCAAACCCCATCTTCCAAAGTAATACAGGGTGGTTTCAGGGGGACAAATGGCTAATGAAAGGAAGTTGTATACGAGCAAAAGGAGCAGAAATTATGCATGTATAGTGAAGGTGACTCAAGAAAATGAAATGGAAATAACGAGCTGTGAAAATGGCACATACACTTTGATACATAATAAAATAATAATTTTAAAATTGTTAATAGAACCGCTCTATTTAATTTATTACAAACTGTTCAGTGACAAAGTGGTCCGATTTTGCTTTGTTCAGTGAGTTTGCCTTAGCCATTCACTACTATGGAACCTTGAACAAGATTGCCATGTATAAGTAATTGTATGTTTTAAAGCGTAACAGAACTGTACTTTGCTCATGCTCAATTAATGTCAGTAAAGTTCGTCCTCCAAATCCAAAAGAATAACTTATTGACTTTTTGAACCAAAAATGTAATGTAGTTTAAATACTGAGCGAACAACATCTTTCTTTATGCAGGGGTTTCTCAGCCTCATCGAAATGGCTTGAATAGATATTTATGTTAAGTGTGTGAATATGACTCCGCCCATTTTTGTTAAAATAAAACACATTTGCTTGTTTAGAAAATGAAAGAATTATTTTTTGAAAGTATGCTCCATTTGCAGCTACAACTTCCCCCCATTTTTCAGGCAGTTTACGGATTCCCTCTCTGAAAAATCTTGGTCTTTGGAGGCGATCCAATCATTAAGCCAATTTTCGATCTCTGCGCGAGAACAGAACCGCAGTTCAGAAAGAGATGACTGCATCGACCGGAATAAGTATTAATCTGAAGGAGCTATGTCTGGTGAATACGGCGGGTAGGGTAGAACTTCCCAGTTCTGTTCTTGTAAATAATTTTTCACAACGTTTGCAACATGTGGTTTTGCATTGTCATGCTGAAAAATTAATTTGTTGTGTCTGTTCACCCATTCTGGTCGTTTTTCCTCTAGTGCTCGCTTCAAACGTATTAGTTGTCGTCGGTGCATATCGCCATTGATAGTTTCACCTGATTCCAGTAGTTCATAATATACCACACCTTTCTGATCCCACCAGATACAGAGCATAACCTGATTGCAATGGATATCTCGCCTTGGTTGCGATGGACCAGCTTCACCTTGCTTCACACAATATTTTTGGCGTTTGGGATTCTCATAATAAATCCATATTTCATCTCCAGTAACTATCCGATAAAGAAACCTTTTCTTTGTTGTCTTTGAATCAGTATTTCACAAATGGTTTTTCAACGTTCGAGGTCTCTTTCTTTTAATTCATGTGAAACCCAGTTGTTAGCTTTTTGAGCCATTCCGACTGTTTGTAAACGTTTTGCAACAGTTGATCGATCAATATTTAATGCTACAGCCAATTCTGATTGTGTTTGAGAAGAATCTTCAGCCAATAACGTTTCCAATTCAACATCTTCAAATTTTTTGGGTGGTTTTCCATGCTCTTTATCTTCAATGCCAAAATCATCATTTTTAAATCGTCGAAACCATTCTTTACACGTTGTATACGATGGAGCATGCAATTTCCACAAGCAAACGAAAAGTTTCTTTGCAATAAAATAATGTAACAAAACTTCCCGCAAATGATGTTTATTTGGAATAAAATTTGACATTTTGAAAGAGTTAAAAATACTATTTGTTTACACTTAGTAGTTGAGCGTGAACTCGCTCGTTTTTTTTATTTCACAAGTTCAAAATTTTCCATACAAATTTTTCTTTTTTGACTTTTTGACCGCTCAAGAAGCCCAATAGAGCCATCTACTTTAGTTGTGTTTCATATCGCGTATTGGTGCTATGTTTGTAACTCTGCGAGTCAAATTCCCAGTAGGAAAGTCATACGAGACAGACCAATGACTCATGCATGACTGTCTCGCATGACACGTATATAGAATTTTATCACAAGGCGGGAATGATATTCATGCGTGACATGTCTGAGATGATCAGTATAAGACAGTTCATAGATGAATCGTATGTGACAGTTCATAGAAGAATCGTATGTGACAAGTCAAGACTGATTACCAAGTGACTCGTCATTAGTGACGATGGTAGGACAGTTCATAAGTGATTCGTGTGTCATTTGTCTTAGATGAGTATTTGGTGACATGTCTGAGATGATCAGTATAAGACAGTTCATAGATGAATCGTATGTGACAGTTCATAGAAGAATCGTATGTGACAAAACAAGACTGATTACTATATGACTCAAAAAAAATTTGATATAAAAAATCATTTATTATAAAAAACAATTAATTACTGTAAATAAATTTAATATATACATTATGTTTCTTTAAAATATTTTATATTTTCTATAAAATAAAATTTACAAAATATATTATTTTTTGTGAAGAATAAATGA
Organism: Tipula vernalis; assembly: GCA_958295665.1. Lineage (NCBI taxonomy): Eukaryota > Metazoa > Arthropoda > Insecta > Diptera > Tipulidae > Tipula > Tipula vernalis. The sequence continues at coordinate 251,146,205 of OY282558.1, forward strand.
AATCGAATTTTTTTATAAAATTATATGAGAGAGTCCGAAACGTTATTTATATTAACAGTTAATTATTTAGATATAAAATTATGATTATAACATGTTATGATAAAATGTTTGCTTAAAAGTAGTTAATTAAATAACATATAATAATAATTCAACAACATATAAATAAATTCAATATTACTCTATAATAAAATTTAAAAATAATTAAATATTAATATATGTATATTAATAATACTATCAAAATATTTCACCGTATTTGATTAGTAAACATACAGTTAAATTCGAATTAAAACTTAATATAATAAAATTCAGACTTTAATTGTATTTCTAGTTTAAAAAAAAATAGAACATAAAAACTAACAAAATTATGACAAAACTACGAGTAACTATTGATTTTCTCGACTGTTTCGTTTAATAGTTCTCTGATGTGTACGCTTTATAACAGTTCTAATTTTATTCTCGTACACAGCCAAAGAATCTTCCCCAATTGCATCTAAAAGAAAAAATAAAGAAAACATTTGTACATTCGTTATAGATATTTAATATATATATATATATATATATATATATATATATATATATATATATATATATATATATATATATATATATATATATATATATATATATATATATATATATATATATATATATATATATATATATATATATATATATATATATATATATATATATATATATATATATATATATATATATATATATATATATATATATATATATATATATATATATATATATATATATATATATATATATATATATATATATATATATATATATATATATATATATATATATATATATATATATATATATATATATATATATATATATATATATATATATATATATATATATATATATATATATATATATATATATATATATATATATATTTATACATATATATATATATATATATATATATATATATATATATATATATATATATATATATATATATATATATATATATATATATATATATTTATACATATATATATATATATATATATATATATATATATATATATATATATATATATATATATAAATTATATAATATTGTATTATTAAATTATTTTATAATAAAAATTCAATCATTTATCTTTTCCATTAGTTAACATTATGAAATGGGCTAGCATTGGTTTTAGCTGTCTCAGTCAAAGTGGCGCCATTTATTTCTTGGTGTGGAAATATTAATAACTAAAAATCGCTGTTTATTTAGTTAAAAAAACATTAAATCTTCCTTTTCCAAAATTTGCAAACATAATACACAATTGAATAAACATTAGTAAATTCCTATTTTAATTTAAAAAACAAATTAAATCTTCCTTTTCCAAAATTTGCCATCGTCGCCTGTCAAGTGAGACAACTAAAACCAATCCGTGCCATGAAATGAATAATATACATGAAGCGCAGTCTTTAAACAGAGAAAGATGCTAATTTCTAATGCTTACCAAATAAAACTTCGGAAAAAATTGACAGGAATTTCAACCCTCGTTTGCCTTTCTCACCATTTCAATTGCATTGGAACAGTAATTCATCCGAAAATAAATGTTTAATAATACGCGCATAGTCCTGATCCTTGCCGTGTATTTTTGTGACATAGTTCCTCTATACAAAAAGTTTTAGTATAAATTGTTAGAATTATAGGACAAGAATATGTTATTTTATTACTTACTAATTTATGTTTAAAATTTTCATCCGTTAATTTCATTTCCAAATCGTCCATTGCTTCAATTGAGGATACTGGCAATGGTATCTGTAAATCTATATGTGTTTTTGCTTCAATCATATTTTCTATTTTCTGCAATCTAGTATTCAATTGAGCAAATTGTTTAATCAAGAAATTTTGTAAAACAGCTGAAATTGGGGGAAAAATATTAAAATTTTAATATAACATTTGGTTAAATTGTGAAATGTTTAATATTTTACAAAAATTAATATATGTACATACCTGTGTGATTCTGTGATATTTCGGTACTGTTGAAATCAGTCTGAGTGCTCACATTTAAACTTTTAATTGGGATATTGGTTGACGCAAAATCTTCTATAATAAAAGTCATGAAACTCTCTTTTACAGACAAATACATTTATTGATTCCACTAGATTTGGCTGTATTAGTTACACTAACAATTCAACGTAAATTTGAATTTTTTTTTCTTGTTTCTACACCAACACCTTTATACTTAGTTAACTAACACATATAAATTTAGTGATGCCAAAATAAACATCTGTCATCAATACACATAGAACCTGATTTTTTTTATTTCATATGTATGGAATTTTCATGACTTTTATTATAGAAGATTTTGGTTGACGAATGACAAGTAGGATGTGGAATATATTTCGGCATATTTAATGTAAATTTTCTTTTTTGGGTATTTATATTAGTGTTTATTTTACGTGGTGCCAATGTTTCTACTATAATTTTTCTTGGTTTAGGTGTTGTTGGGCTATCATAATTGTCGCCCATTTGTGTGCAATATGTTTCATTTGTTGAACCTGCCAAATAATTGTTTGGATAAGAAAAGTTAAATTAATATTTTTAATTTCATTCCAAATGCAATTTAAGAAAATATACTCACGAATTGTATATTGAGACATTGAATTTTCCTCTAATTGTACGTCAGTAGATTGGGCCAAACTAAATAAATCATTTGATTCTGCCATTTTCCTGTTTCGAATAATACAAATGGAAGTGTGTTTTAGTATAAATTATGTTTAATTCGAATATGATGTTAAATTAATTTTGCAAATGTAAAAGTGGAATGAAAACATAAGCAGTTTTATACGGCAGCGCAACAATTTTATAATCAATATCACCAATGTTAAATGTTTCTAATTCATCACTTAAATCAGAAACTTCATAAATTCCAAGGAATGATGACAATACTGGATATTTAAAAAAGTCCTTTTTCATTTTGAATCTATATCCCACAATAGTTTCATTTTCCACGCCCAAAATTGAAAAGTAAATATCAGAATTAATAACACAGTAACTATCTGCCCTTGTACTTCCAATAAAAGATGATGTGAATGTTTGAGGGTTTTGAAATTGTGTAAACGTATTTATTTCGGAAGTTCGATTATATATTTGTTGCAAAATGTGTGTTGGCTTTCGAATTTTTTTTTTTTAATAGCTGCAAATAATTTTCAAATTTGTAAGCTGAGAAGGAAGTTAAACATCCATATTGCTGTATACACTCGGTTATATGTAGTACATTATGGATGTTGTAGGATACTAGATGTTCTCCGTAAATTGATGCAAAATCGGTGACAAAATTTTGAAGTAATTTTTGGGTTGTATGTGTATTTTCTTTGCAATCACTTGGATGAGAAAACATTCGGTACGAGCAAAAAAAATACAAAAAATGTTGGTATAATTGAGGCTCAATCAAATCTTTTAATACCACTACTCCAGTATATAGAGCAAATTGTCGGAGTTCTGTGGCCTTCCACCTAGGTAATTCTTTCAGAGATGTAACGGCACCTTGCGATGCCGTTAACAGACATACGATCAGTGGTCTGGTGCGGTATTTATAGCTGGCTAAGCTCAGGGTTGGCGTGGGGATTTCCAGACATGACCGTATGCTTGAATAACCGCATTATGTACGAAGATAAATAAACAAAGAGAGCAACATTCCGGTTGCCTTGTTTACAGGAGTAAAAACTGACAAAAAAAACTATAATTGACCGACCTCAACAACAAAAGCCCCCTCCCCAACAACTCATCTTGATCGCCCAAGTACCTACTCACTCATTATTCACAATCACGTAAACTTTTAAACCAAAAAAAAAAATACCATAGGACAGACAACGGAGGATAAAACAACAGTAAACGAAGATACGTAAGGCGTGATTACGGAGACGCTAAAGCTGAAAAAATGTTATGTATGTACAATGAATATAAGAAAAAAAAAATATAGTAATAAAGTAAAAAAAAAAACCGAAAACAAACCGTCAAATTTGACTCACAATACAATCTAACTATTAGCAAGCAAAAAAAAACTTCAAACATTTAAAATTACGTTTTAATATTAAATTAGAAAAATTAAGAAAAAAAAATCGTAAAATTACAATGTAAACTAATAAAATAAATAAAATCTCTTCCAAGAGAGCATGACCAAACCATAAATTTTGCGGTTGTTTGTTTTCATGGACACCATACCTCCAAGCAAATCCGCCCGATCTGCTAATATCTGGCGTAGGATCCCCCTTGCACCACGGCAACAAATATTCACCAACAATCCAATCTGTCAATTTATAGGCAACACCGTTGCACTTGAAAGTGAGTTAATTAATAACGCTCACTTTCTGAAAAGAAAGCTCAAATAATCAAGCGCACCACAATAACGGATCGGACTCAGACCGCTATCACACATAAACAAAAGAAAAGTGCCACTTTTTATTGCCAAGTGAAACACATTTATGTCTTGTGATTATTTTCTTATAGCTTGTTTAACATTTTATACACGATTGGGCGTTCAATTTATTTATTTTAATTTGTTATGAGTTTTTTTTTCACTTTCTTTATTGATCACTTCTAACAGCCCAAAACAAACAAAACAAAAAAAAAACACTCATAGATCATTATTTCTCACACACATTGTTTTATTTGAGAAAAGAACCACTTTTAACGTTTCTTTTATTTATAAATGTTCACAAATTTTTCGGTCGATCTCACTACACTTTCTAAGGATCATTTCACACCTCTTAACGGGACAAAAAAAAACTTGAACTTTTTTTTTTTTTTTAATTTTATTGATTTTTATTGATTTATTATCCAATTAAATTCACATTCTTATATAAACAAAAAAAAAATATGGCCTTAAGGCACCAAATATATCCCATCACAAAAATGAGGCCACTATAATATTTCTATTATCCAACCAACATGAATGGTCGGCTACACCAAATTCATATAAAGTTTTTAGGATTACAAAACTTAATGATAATAGAAAAAAAACATTAACTTTTCACGATTATTGAATAATTAATAACGCATTAATAAAAGTTTATCTTAACAATTTATAATATAATCAAAAAAAAAAAAAAGATTTTAATCGTTCACGATAGCACACCAAATTTGACTCGCCTGGTCGATTTTAAAATCAAAACTTGACTGTCCTCCGAATCGTAAAAAAAATTTTTGTATTTGGACCACGAAGGACCGACTCGCTCGTCGCTTCGTAATCACGCCATCGTCCACCACCATACTGACAAACTCAACCATGCAAATCATATCGCTTGAAAGCAACACAAAAGCACACATGCACATCATCTGAAAGTTTTCATCTTTTCATTCAACAATCATGCCTCTCAGTCACACGACAACCACACAAAATCATACCACAAATCGTCATCATACCAATCATTCCAATTATTGATTTTTGATCGTCATTAAGGCGATAATAAAAATCAATAATTCGACAAAATTCAACAGATCTGGCCAAACCATTTACCACGCACCAGACCAATGCGCGACTGGTTGTTACGTACAGGACCGGTGTCGTAACAATCGTGGGGACGACCCACACCCGAGAAAAGAGTCTCACTGTGCCGGGCAATTATACGCACACAAAAAAAACCAGGGTCGTGGAGGAGCAGAGGCAGTAGCAAAAAAAAAATTGAATCAACTAAAGAAAGAAGCATAAGTGATTAAATAATATTACACTTAAATGTCCCTGAACCATGGGCTGTTGCACTGGCAGCATACGAGTCTCATTATAATGATTCAATGGCACCCACTGGCGTGCTCCCTCATTTGGACAGACGTCGAATCGGGAGGTAGATGAACCAATTTCCCAATTTCCAAATATTCCGCTTAGGACCGGATATCTTTTACGTGAAAGGTACCCAAATTCTTGCCGTCTGGGTCTTGAACGCTTTAGGCAACGTTACCCACTCTCGATGTGATGATGGCTGGCTTGAATTTGGCTCCCAGTTTGGCGGAAAATCTACCTGCTGCATCACTCAAGGCAAAGCTTCGGACGAAAACAGGCTGACCGATACGAAACACACGTTTACTACATCGCAAATTATAACGTTGGGATCCTCTTTCATGAGCAACTTTGAGATAGTGTGCGATTTTGCTTTTAATTAAATTAAGACGATCTGGGTTCGCTAACACTTGGATTTCGTTCGCGTCTGAAGTTTCTATTAATCTCCGCAACGCATAATCCGAGCCGTGAAGAGATATGTGCTGACCGAACACGAGATAATGAGGGGAAAAGTGTGGAGTTTCGTGGCATGCATTGCGCAGGGCAGCGGCCACCTCTTGAAGATGCTTGTCCCACTCATTATGTCCATGATCGTCCACCTACGCTCTCACGGCCGACAGCAGCGTTCGATTAACTCGCTCCGAAGCATTGCTTTGAGGAGAATAAATCGGAGTTCTTATGTGAGAAACGCCATATTTAGCCAGCAAATCCTTAAAAAGGTTCGAGGTAAACTGTTTACCATTATCGGAGGTAATGGTAGCAGGTACAGAGAACAATAGGAAAACCTCATTTTCTAAAAACGAACACAAAAGAGCTGCCGAGGCTTCCCGCAAGGGTTTAAGAACCACAAACTTAGAATAGTGGTCCAATACGATACAGATTACAGAATTCCTCCGCTTAGATCGCGGATATGGACCCAGAAAGTCAACGAAAAGCTTTTTGAACGGCCGAGTGGACACCACCTGAGCTCCCATTTCTGGTCGTGTAGAATAATTGACGGCTTTATTCATTTTACACTTAGCGCAATCGGAGACATACTTCTTTACTTGAGCCGCCATCTGAGGCCAGTAAAATTGTCGTTGAAGTCTCTCGAGAGTTTTACGACTGCCTAAGTGTGCTGAAGTTGGTGGATCGTGAGCTTGTTCGATGAGTTCCTGAGTCAAAGGAGCAGGAACGAATAATTTAAATGGAGAAATATCTGTATCCACATATCGACTACCATGCGCCGGTGCAATAAAGAGCTTATTATCCCGTACTTGAAGATTATGATCGCAGTGGTTTAATTGTTCGACTTTTGACATGCGCATCACGTAATCAGGATATTGAAATGCAGGTGACTTCAGGTCGATATTTAGAATCTGCATCGGAGGGGAAGAAAACAAGGCAGCTAAAGTTAACGGATCGACAGTATCTGAAGGTACACAAGAATTTATGGTAATGGACGCAGGAGCAGCAATATAGGTTGCGGGATCCACCGTTGCTAAGGGGGGGTCCTCGCTAAAAGCGCGCGACAATGCATCTGGAACTACATTCAAAGTTCCCTTCCGGTATCCAATCTGGAAATTAAAGGATTGTAGTTTTAGGCTCCACCGCGCAAGTCGCCCCGACAGATCCTTTTGTGACATTAACTAGGTTAGACTGGCATGATCCGTGTATATCACAAAAGGATACCCTTCTATATATGGCCGAAACTTTTGTACGCTGAGCACCGTGGCGTAGCATTCCAGTTCTGTCACCGAGTAGTTCCTCTGTGCCGCATTGAGCTTATGCGAAATAAACTCAATGGGTCGTTCAACTCCTTCGGCATCCATCTGAAATAAAACGCCACCTACGCTGACGGTGCTAGCATCGCACTGTATATAAAAGGGCTTACTGTAATCGGGGTTGGCCAGGACGGGAGCAGAAGATAAAGCCAGTTTCAATGCCCGAAAAGATGCATCAGCAGCAGCCGACCACCGAGACTTCGCAGATTTCCCAGTAAGATCTGTTAAGGGAGCGGCTAAAGCAGAAAAATTGGGAATGAAGCGGCGATACCACCCGCATATACCCAGGAAGCGACGAATGTGTTTGGTAGTTTTGGGAATAGGAAACTCCAAAATTGCCTTACATTTTTCTGGATTAGTACGGAGGCAACCATCACCGACAACATAACCCAAGTAATCGACTTCCCTCAACACAAATTTACTCTTAGCGAGATTAATGGTCAAACCCGCAGTTTTTAACCTAGTAGCAACCTCTCTCAACAGCTCAAAATGCTCATCCAGAGTGGCGGAGGTGACCAGGAGGTCATCGAGGTACACAAAGACCCTATCGTGCAGTTGGTGTGGGATTACTTTGTGCATCAAGCGACAAAGCGTCTGTAGCGCATTGCACAGCCCAAAAGGCATCACCTTGAACTGATACAAAGGCCGCCCGGGAACCGTAAACGCCGTCTTATCTCTGGATTGTGGGTCGAGAGGTATTTGCCAAAAGGCATCTTTTAAATCAATCGCCGAAATAAATCGGGTTTGATCCAAGCGACCCAACAATCCATTGATAAGCGGAAGCGGATACGCATCCTTAACGGTGGCCTTGTTCAGTTCTCTAGCATCTAAGCACAGACGAACTTTGCCATTAGCCTTACGCACAAGAGTAACCGGCGAGCACCAGGAACTTTCTGATTCCTCGATAACCTCCAAAGACAGCATCCGATCCAACTCGGTATACATTAATTTTTGTATGGCTGGAAAAACAGAATAAAAACGTTGTTTAACTGGTTTGGCGGTTCCGACGTCAATGGAATGGAATAAAAGGGATGTTCGGCCTAACCCCAGGTTAGAACTACACGGGAAAAGTTCTTTAATACTGTCAAGAGTACGCTGCTCATCATAAGAGAGCACGTGTACTTTGGGAGATTCATTTGAATCGGACGGTTCCAAAGAGGTCGACAAGGAGGAGATCTTTGGCGCAATGCCGAACCGATTCCAAAAATCGATTCCAAGATAATAGGTTGTTCTAACGATGGGACTATATACAAAGTTAAATTATGAGACATTGAGCCGAACTTCACTGAAGCATTTACGTAGCCGAACACCCGTTGAGGTTGTCCGCTAGGTTTGTTGATGTTAAAAGGAAAGTTGTGAAATTTAATGAATGAATTAGAAAGCAACTTCTCCGATCCACGACCCAAAACGCTAACGCTGGCTCCACTATCCAAAAGGCCTCGGTATGGAACATCATTAACAAGAACATCTGCATAAGGCCGCATGTCACCTGTTTCAGAACCGAGAAGGGAAGATACAACAACTGATTTCATAATCTTACGTCTTTCCCAGTACCTTTTGGAGCGTAGCAAACGAGAAGAATCGTGAGATCGGGGAGGCTTGAACGGAACATTAGGAGCATTGGTACTATTGAAATTAGTGGAAGAATTTAAACTTGTAGGACATTCACTGTCAGTTATATGATTGAGAAACGGGTTCAGATTATTGTTGGGTGATGAATGACATGATAAAACATTAGGCAAGACAGAAAATGGAGCGTCCACCCTCGAGCATTTGAAATCGGAAGACTCTACAAAGAAGGTTTCGGGCCCATCTGACTCCTCCACCCCGGCGAAGATACTTGGCGGAGCTCTGCATCTGAATTGCTGGCTGCATCCATTCGCTGCATTCTGGGTGGATCATAATGCGGTGGCCCTTGATTCCCAGTCCTCCATTGACCACTCGACCGGTTTCCCACACATCGGCGACAGTCAGCAGAAATGGTATCTCTTAGACCGCATACATAGCAGAAATATCCTGTGACCGGAATTGGACAATTCTGGAAGCGATGACCAATATCGGAGCAATTGTAACAGACAATCAAATTATCGGCATTGTGATTAGAATTCTGGATAGGGGTTGCCTTACCGGTACGACCTGAATTTACCCTTTCACTTCTCACCGGGCCTTGAAATGCAGCTAACGACGTTTCAGCAGGCATATCCGAGGAAACAATAACCGGCATTGGAGCTTGATAACGATGATCATCCACGTAATCTGCTGCCAGCTCGCTAACTACTCTTCTATTATGCGGAAAAGGGTCTTGCTGAAAACGAAGTCGACGAAGTGTGTCTTCCCAAGCGGTACAACTTTTAATGAGTTCGTTGATTGAAGAGAAGCGACGATCGGTCAGATGGTACTGTAAGGTGGGTTTCATGTTGGAAAGCAACAGTTGAATGAATTCCTCATCTGAATACGGAGTATGGCACTGCAAAGTTAACCCCCACATGTGATGATAAAAATCAATAAAAGTTTCATTCGCCTGTTGCTTTCGAGCCTCAATAGATCTGCGAATCTCGAAAGAAGTACGTCGGTCCTGGAATCGTTCGATAAGGTCTCTTTTTAACTCGGCCCAGCCTGCTAAAGGATGATGCCGGCGGTAAATCCAGTACCACTGGAGGGCCACATCTCGCAATACGGTGCTTATCTCCACCATCAATGCTTCTGGAGACAATTGCATTGATGCCGACACAGTTTCCAACTGAAAAATAAACATGTCCACAGTGATACCGGATGAAGAACCATTGAATTGAATACCACTACGAGCTAAAGAACGATAACCAGAACTACCGGGAGCAAGAACGAATGAGGGATGTGGCTCTACCGGCAGGGGATGTTGAACAGCGAAGGTTGGTGTATACGAAACAGTACTGGGCGGGGCCGTAGATGGTAAAAATGTAGGAGTAGAAGTTGACGTTTGCTCCGAAGGCGAAGGCCCTTTTGGAATAAAATTTCCGCTAGTATGAAAGAGAATCCCGAAATTGGACATGAAAGTCGGATCCAAAATCGTATGCTGTTCTCACGGGTATGTCGGGTAACGAGCTAGGAACAGATGGTTTACTGACAGGACCAATATTTGTAATAGTTGAAGCGGCACTTGATCTTAAATACTTCACCTCCTCCGTTAATGACTGAACCAGTTTCATCAAGGCTGCAATTTTCTCCTCACCAGCATTTTGTACAGCTGAATCCACTGTTTTAAATTACATCACGTTAGAGGTGGATGCAGTTGAAATTTCGTGATTTGTGACGGAAACGGGCGGAATATTCACTTCCCGGGCGTCATCCATGGACTTATTCAGGTTCTCGTGATCAGTCAAATACCGATCCAATGATCCGAGCAACTTCCGACATGATATTTGTAATCCTTGGGCTTGGTTTCCATAAGTTGGGGAGGAGCTAACCCGAATAATCCGTCCCTCTACATGCAACAACCTAGAACGGAGATTACAAGCAGTAGCAACTTGGTCTTCCTTTGGTAAAGTGGCTAATCCTAAGATTCCAGCTTTCAGTCCATCCAACTTTGTTTGACATCCTGACAACTCCAGATCTGGTCTTTTTGCAGCTTTACCATGCATCCGGAATGGAGTCTCAATACTTCCCGAACGCTCAGCGGCCATCGCCGCTTGAAGATCAGACCATCCCTGATCAGATCCCGACCACGGCTTAGAACCAATATGATAACCTACCACTCACTTTTGACAATAAATCGTATAATTCACAAAAAAAAAATCAAAACGTATGTTATAAAGAATGCTGAAATTCACTTGCAAAAAAAAAATGAAGGTGTGGCCAACACACGACTTTCTTTTACGAACAGAGAATTTTGAGAAATTTTAATTTTTTTTTATAATTTTTTAAATTTTTTTTTTTTAATTTTTAAATTTTTAAATTTTTTTTTTTAATTTTTTTTTTTTTAATTTTATTTGTTTTTAATTTTTGGAAACATTTTGTCTTTAATAGTTTTTTGTAAACCTTATACTTTTTAAGATATTTGCAAAATAAATTTTCTGGACCAAGGGAGTGGCCACTTCCGGTTAGCCGATTTGGAGTAAAATTCACTGGGACCTCCCAATTTATCAAAAAAGCTTAAATCTGAAGTTTCAGTTCGATTAGTTAAACCATCTAGGCTGTAGAGAGGACACAGACAGACTGACAGACTGACAGACTGACAGACTGACAGACTGACAGACTGACAGACTGACAGACTGACAGACAGACACCATTTCGAAACCCACTTTTTCGGACTCAGGGGACCTCAAAACAGATAAATCACTAAAAATATGAAGGTCCAAAATTTTCATGATTACTATACTTTATTTTACTAGAGTAAAAGAAAGTAATTAAAGAAGAAGGGAAAAAATATATATAGTATATATGAAAATAACTAGACTAGAATAATTGTACCCTAAACCGATGCAATATAATAAAAATAAAAAAAATAAATGATCAATAGGAAAATGATTACTATCCAAAATATAGTATCAATATAATCTTAAGCAAACCAAAAGAAAATAAATCCAAAAATTAATTAAGGTAAAATATTTCAAAATTTAATTATATTAATTATAAAGAATCCTATATGTTACTTTAAATATAAGCGCGCGAAAAATAAATTTTCAAACACCAAACAAAAGAAATATCAAGAAAAAAAAAACAGTAGATCTCAATGATTTCCGGGTCAGGATCCTCAGCATTGGGTCGGCAAGAAAAATAATAATAAATAACTGAAAATAAAGGATAAATAGTAAAATAATGAATAATAATAAATGAAATAAAAGTAATAAAAACTTTCCTGTAAACAAGACAGGGGTTGCAAAATAAGGCAAACGACGTAACAGAAAAAGACCAATTGATGTACCTTGACCATCGAGATACCTAACCGCACAATCAACACCACATCGGTGGAAATGCTGGTTCAGAAATATCAATGCTCAAGGCACATGGAACCTAAATGAGTGACGCACCCGCAAGATCGAACGACGCAAGCGCCGGAACCTACTAGGACCGCCCCTCATTTAAGTAGTCGGAAGAAAACTAATATCAGAGAGATTGTGCAATTAATGCTAAGGTACGAAGAAATCTGAAAAGAAAAGAGAAGAAAAAAAATTTTCAAAAAAAAAACTAAACTCAGAACGATGGAAGAATGAAGTTCAGCCACAATCAGACGCCACATGGCGCAAATGGAGAACTCATTCAACCAACGAACTAAGAATAGGGATTAACACTCACATCTGTACGCAATCAAACAGCTATATGCTGGTTGCAATTACAGCTGTGCGTGTTAGCCGGGCAAGGAACGTTGAGGTGCGCACCTGTGCAAGTTCAAACAACGTAAACGTCGGACATCGCACAAAATGCGCACAACAAGTAAAAAAAATTGTGGAACACTAAAAGACGAAGAGAAAGAAATTTTAAATAGCCATTAGATTTGGGCGCCACTGTAACGGCACCTTGCGATGCCGTTAACAGACGATCAGTGGTCTGGTGCGGTATTTATAGCTGGCTAAGCTCAGGGTTGGCGTGGGGATTTCCAGACATGACCGTATGCTTGAATAACCGCATTATGTACGAAGATAAATAAACAAAGAGAGCAACATTCCGGTTGCCTTGTTTACAGGAGTAAAAACTGACAAAAAAAACTATAATTGACCGACCTCAACAACAAAAGCCCCCTCCCCAACAACTCATCTTGATCGCCCAAGTACCTACTCACTCATTATTCACAATCACGTAAACTTTCAGTGGTCTGGTGCGGTATTTATAGCTGGCTAAGCTCAGGGTTGGCGTGGGGATTTCCAGACATGACCGTATGCTTGAATAACCGCATTATGTACGAAGATAAATAAACAAAGAGAGCAACATTCCGGTTGCCTTGTTTACAGGAGTAAAAACTGACAAAAAAAACTATAATTGACCGACCTCAACAACAAAAGCCCCCTCCCCAACAACTCATCTTGATCGCCCAAGTACCTACTCACTCATTATTCACAATCACGTAAACTTTTAAACCAAAAAAAAAAATACCATAGGACAGACAACGGAGGATAAAACAACAGTAAACGAAGATACGTAAGGCGTGATTACGGAGACGCTAAAGCTGAAAAAATGTTATGTATGTATGTACAATGAATATAAGAAAAAAAAAATATAGTAATAAAGTAAAAAAAAACCCGAAAACAAACCGTCAAATTTGGCTCACAATACAATCTAACTATTAGCAAGCAAAAAAAACTTCAAACATTTAAAATTACGTTTTAATATTAAATTAGAAAATTAAGAAAAAAAAATCGTAAAATTACAATGTAAACTAATAAAAAAAATAAAATCTCTTCCAAGAGAGCATGACCAAACCATAAATTTTGCGGTTGTTTGTTTTCATGGACACCATACCTCCAAGCAAATCCGCCCGATCTGCTAATATCTGGCGTAGGATCCCCCTCGCACCACGGCAACAAATATTCACCAACAATCCAATCTGCCAATTTATAGGCAACACCGTTGCACTTGAAAGTGAGTTAATTAATAACGCTCACTTTCTGAAAAGAAAGCTCAAATAATCAAGCGCACCAGAATAACGGATCGGACTCAGACCGCTATCACACATAAACAAAAGAAAAATGCCACTTTTTATTGCCAAGTGAAACACATTTATGTCTTGTGATTATTTTCTTATAGCTTGTTTAACATTTTATACACGATTGGGCGTTCAATTTATTTATTTTAATTTGTTACGAGTTTTTTTTTCACTTTCTTTATTGATCACTTCTAACAGCCCAAAACAAACAAAACAAAAAAAAAACACTCATAGATCATTATTTCTCACACACATTGTTTTATTTGAGAAAAGAACCACTTTTAACGTTTCTTTTATTTATAAATGTTCACAAATTTTTCGGTCGATCTCACTACACTTTCTAAGGATCATTTCACACCTCTTAACGGGACAAAAAAAAACTTGAACTTTTTTTTTTTTTAATTTTATTGATTTTTATTGATTTATTATCCAATTAAATTGAGGCCACTATAATATTTCTATTATCCAACCAACATGAATGGTCGGCTACACCAAATTCATATAAAGTTTTTAGGATTACAAAACTTAATGATAATAGAAAAAAAAAATTAACTTTTCACGATTATTGAATAATTAATAACGCATTAATAAAAGTTTATCTTAACAATTTATAATATAATCAAAAAAAAAAAAAAGATTTTAATCGTTCACGATAGCACACCAAATTTGACTCGCCTGGTCGATTTTAAAATCAAAACTTGACTGTCCTCCGAATCGTAAAAAAAAATTTTTGTATTTGGACCACGAACGACCAACTCGCTCGTCGCTTCGTAATCACGCCATCGTCCACCACCATACTGACAAACTCAACCATGCAAATCATATCGCTTGAAAGCAACACAAAAGCACACATGCACATCATCTGAAAGTTTTCATCTTTTCATTCAACAATCATGCCTCTCAGTCACACGAAAACCACACAAAATCATACCACAAATCGTCGGAATGATATCAAAGGGCCGAATGTCGAAGGGCCGAATGTCGAAGAGCCGAATTTCAAAGGGCCGAATGTGTCGAAGGGCCGAATGTCGAAGGGCCGAATGTCGAAGGGCCGAATTTGTCGAAGGGCTGAATGTGTCGAAGGGCCGAATGTCGAAGGGCCGAATGTCAAAGGGCCGAATGGGTCGAAGGGCCGAATGGGTCGGAGGGCCGAATGGGTCGAAGGGCCGAATGGGTCGAAGGGCCGAATTTTTTTTTTTTTTGTTTTGTTTTTAGAAAAATAATTTTTAAAATTTGTTGTTTTAAGAAATATATGGTAATTTTTTTTTTGTAAAATATAAATTAATTTTTTATGAGTTTATGTATTTTATTATATTTATTCTTTGGATATTCTATCGACAAAAATATTGCATTAATTCAGGTTGTTTATATTTTGCGTTCCTTTTGGTATTATCAAGTGAAAAAATATTTGTACATAATAGGTATTTTACCAAAACCAAGTCTTATTATATCAATATAAATGGAATATATATGTAGGTATACACATATATGTATTAATTTTGTAGTATAACCCGTTCGTATATAATAACAAAAGGCAAAGGTTATTTTTTTCTAATATGCGTACCAAATGTAAATAGATTTTAAATAAGAAAAAGGAATTTTGTCATAAAATGTCATAAAAATTCTTTCATTTCATAGTTTATTACTATTGTTTTAGAAAAAAAAAAGTAAATAATGAATCCTAATTATCGGTCGGCTTTCTTTCAATCTCACTATACGATGTTTTTTTTCTCTGCACGAAGAACACATAACAAACAAAGAGATGGAATGATTTTAAGGGGTGGATCTACAAAAAAGAGTTTTATTGATGTTTTCCGTTCATCCAATCATAAATTACAACATTATGTATTTGGGTAATCCTTTTATTCTATATAATCCGCTCCTACGTGCGGCACGCAGTGCGACACGTTTGCTGATCTCGGCTCCTACGTCCCCGAATCTCAAATCTAAAGCCCCTCAGAGGGCTAAGCGGGGGGGAGCGCAGCGACCTCCTGCGTGCCTGTGAGAGTTACCGAAGCCGTTAGCCTCTACAATTCCAAGTTAAATTAGTCGATGTCATTTTTCTTCAATTTATTTTCCTCAGAATAAAGAAAAAATAGTACGGGAAATTGTTATGCAAGATTTTATATTGCAATATTTTATAATTGCAACTTTTGTAATGCAATATTTTGTAATGCAAAATTTACATACCCAAGTCAGTTTGCCTATGTCCCTTATTTTAAGTTGATTTTTTATATGAGCAGGCATTTATCTACATACATCAAGATGGTTCATATTCAATTAATAAAAAACAAATTGTAATAATTCAACAAATTTTATTTAAAATTATAATTCCGGAAGTTAGTTTCTCTTCTTGAGCTTTTCTTCTTTTTCTAGATATTTTTGTTATCTTTCTCTTGTCTTTTCTTTTTCTAGATATATTTGTCCATGATGCAAATAGGTATATAGAATAACCAAAACACATAATACAACATTATTTATTTATGATTATGTTCATGGACACATCAATAAAACTCTTTTTTGTAGATCCACACTTGAAAAATCTTTACATCCCTTTTTTTTATGTATTTATCGTGTAGAGCAAAATAATGCATTTTCGTATTGTGAGGTTGAAAGAAAGCCGACCGATAATTAGGATTCTTTGTTCCAAAAGACAAATTCCACCACTTACTCTTTTTTTCTAAAACAATAATCAATAAACTATATAATGGTCTAGAAAATAACATCGTTCGAAAAGAATGAATATTATCATCAGTTTAAAGAACAGAAGTAAATTGAATTTTTATGACATTTTATGAAAAAATTCCGTTTTCTTATTTAAAATCTATTTACATTTGGTACGCATATTAGAAAAAAATATCCTTCGCCTTTTGGCGAGTAAAAAAGTAAGTAATACATATGTGTATACCTACATATACTATATATTCCATTTATATTGATATAATAAGACTTGGTTTTGGTAAAATACCTATTATGTACAAATATTTTTTCACTTGATAATTCCAAAAGGAACGCAAAATATAAACAACCTCAATTAATGCAATATTTTTGTCGATAGAATATCCAAAGATCAAATATAATAAAATACATAAATTCATAAGAAATTAATTTATATTTGACAAAAAAAAAATTACCAAATATTCCTTAAAACAACAAATTTTAAAAATTATATTTCTAAAAACGAAACAAAAAAAAAAATCGGCCCTTCGACCCATTCGGCCCTTCGACCCATTCGGCCCTTCGACCTATTCGGCCCTTCGATATTCGGCCCTTTGACACTTTCGGCCCTTCGACACATTCGGCCCTTCGACATTCGGCCCTTCGACATTCGGCCCTTCGACATTCGGCCCTTCGACATTCGGCCCTTCGACCCATTCGGCCCTTCGACATTCGGCCCTTCGACATTCGGCCCTTCGACATTCGGCCCTTTGAAATTCGCCCCTTCGTACCCATTCCAAATCGTCATCATCACAAAACACAAAAGTATAAGAAAGATTATACCGAAATAAAATGTTAAGCCGGTGCGAACCTAGCGCCACCACAGAGTACATAATTACCCAGAGGCACATCTTTCATACTTGACCGAGGTATATAAACTAAATTAACATGAATTTATTTGAATTATTTTCAAGTATTGGGATAAAACGGGATAACGATATATACAACATAACTATGTTGATCTTTATCGATCCTATGATTTATTAACAAAGCAAATATTTTATAGCACATCTCACTTTACATTAATATCGCAACCAATGCCACTACATAAATAGCCGTGACATCAGTCTAAAAAAGTCAAATCACTAATATAAAGAGGGGAATAAAGATTTTTATTTTCCTATGAAACGTAAACAAAATACTATGGGATTTTCAAACACATTTTTTTATATCGTCTCTATTTTCATTTTAAATAAATATTTTTATTTACAAATATAAATAATTTGATATCAAATATATCGAAATGTAAATTGTGAACAATATTGATTGAAATTAATAATCATTTATTAAGTAATTTTGCATTTTTATAAAAATATTTGTTCCTCAAAACATCGGCATGCTTCGTGTTCCTCTAATCATAATAAATTTATTATTAAAATGAATTGTTTAGAGGAACACGAAGCACGACGATGTTTTGAGAAACAAATATTTTTATAAAAATGCAAAATTACTTAATAAATGATTATTAATTTCAATCAAAATTGTTCACAATATACATTTCAATATATTTGATATCAAATTATTTATATTTGTAAATAAAAATATTTATTTAAATTGAAAATAGAGACGATATTGTTTAGTAGCTGAAAAATAAAATAAGTAATTAGCAATTAAAATAAACTATTATAGTTATACTTAACCTAAATTCTAGAATCCATCGGCCAGCTTGGAATGCCAAAATCAAACAAACGAATAAATCGTGTAAATTAAATGTAAGCTGAAATATTTAAGCTATTTAGAATATATATATGCAGTATAATAGTTTTGTTTGGCACTCTTACCTGGTTGATATCTAATTATCGTCAGGCTCAAATCAATTATTTATTAATTTTAAATTATAAATCATTTTCATCCACTGATTATATGTAAACATTTTTGTAAATGTCAATTTGATTTATTGTATTTCAGTACCGTTGTTGTATTCCATTCATAATAGATACAAAATCAAATACACATACATATAATTAGTTAATAATTGATACATTCTACTTTAATTTTTAGTACTTTAAAGTAGAATGTATCAACTTAAGTTAAGATTACATGATAAAATAATCATGATCGAAAAACCCATTAAGCCAACGAACAAAATATTTTAATGCGGCATGGCAGTTTTAATGGTTTTTTCGAAATTGATGATTATCAAGAAAAAATGTAATTTTCAGCTGAATTCAATCTGGTAGTAAATTTCATAGTGTCAACATAATAAATTAAGTTATTAGAAAAAGAAAATTATAAATTGAATAAAAATTGTAAATTGGAATATAAGGTCCGTGAAACGTGTTTTTCCTTATTCGCAGTCACCTCCAAAAATTCGCAAGAGCTTGCGAAAGCAGAATTCAACTTGGGATTCAAGTGCAAGCTGTTTGATTTGAATCAGTCAAATTTAGAACACATTTTTCGATTCCTCACGGCTGCACCCCAACATATTGGTCCTTCGAGCCGGATACTTGAGAAGCATCCGCATAATATCGCACATAATTTTTTCAATCAAACGAGAGGTACAACAATATTCGACAATTCAACCGGAAATCAACGCTGATCATAGCATCCATTGTTGAAATAGGAATACTTTGCCGCATGTTGAGAGAGGAAACACTACGGCGTGTTCAGATAAGTAGCCATTTTGGTTAATTTCCAAATTCAAATAAAGCGAAATAAAACAAAACAAAAAACCATTCGGCTATTTTTATTGTATTTACAATTTAAGCGTGCAAATTAATCAATAGTTTATTCCAATCCTTTGTTCATTTTTTTTTTTGTGAATTAAAAAGTGTTTTAAACCAACCTATTAAACTATAGTGCTCATTTGGAAGTGTATCGTAGAGCTATTACCGCGTGTGAACATTTGTTTTTGATTTTTCAACTTCTCAGCAACGAGTCACGAACACTAATTTGTACCTACAAGTATAAAGTGAAATTTGTTTAAGTGAAATATTTCGAAATGACTGAGCCAAAACTCGCAGCGTTGAAAAAGCAACGAAGCACTAATAAAGCCAAGTTGACCAATATAGTGAAATACGCAAAACAAGATCACGCACTCACCGAGCTAAACGAGCTGACTGTTCGTTTACATCGCGTTGACAAGCTAATGAAGGAATTCACCGAACTTGAGCTGCTCATTTTCAAAGCAGATCCAAATGAAGAAAGCGATCTCACCTACGAGGAGAATTATTATACTGTCATCTCTTCGCTAAATCAATGGATTCGCCCTAAAAGTTTAAACCAAGGTGTAATTAATTTAGACACCACCCAGAATGAAACCCAGACTGGTGAACAGTCTCAAGTGAAGTTACCAAAAATACACATACCGTTATTTTCCGGAGATTACTCTGAGTGGCAATCCTTCTTTGACATGTTTACCACAACCATACACGAGTCATCCAGTTTGAACCCTGTCCAAAAGTTTCAATACTTGAAAGGACTCCTTCGGGGAGAGGCGGCGGTGTTATTGCGACACATTGCAGTGACTGAGGGCAATTACATCGGAGCGCTTAACAAGCTAAAGGAGCGATATGACCGGAAAAAACACATCATCAATACATTCATCCGAACTTTTGTCGAACAACCCTCGGTCCACAATGCTACTGCGGCGAACATAAAAAGACTGATGGACACTTCTGACGAAGTAGTTAGAGGACTACAAGCACTTGGCAAAGTAGGCGAAACCCGAGATCCCTGACTGATCTACATTTTACTCCAAAAACTCGACGACAAATCTAAGGCAGCGTGGGCAGAGCACTCAGCCGATACAATTAACCCAGAATTCTCGGAATTTCTCAAATTCCTGAGTCGGCGCATCGATACTCTGGAGTCGCTGATTTCATCATCGAAGCGCTCCATCTCAAAAACAGAAGTCAGGGGTCATATTGTCTCTGAGGATATAGATGGAGAGATTGGTGGCCGCGCAGCATTTAAATCCTTTAATTACCAATGTGCCATGTGTCAAGAAGAAGGCCACTCTCTATTTCAATGCGGCAAGTTTCAGGCATTGAACACAAACGAGCGGAAACAGTTTGCTAAACGCACGAATCGATGTTTTAATTGCCTAAGCAGTAGTCATCCCATATTCAAATGTACCTCCAGACGTCGATGTCAGCGATGCGGTAAAAAACACAATACACGGTTGCATCAAGAAGAACCTTTAAATGATTCGACCCAGGATACGAAGACGGCACTTTATGAAGTCATTAACGGTCATTCCCAAAATACCAGCATATGCGCAATACTTCCCACTGCAATAGTAGACACAGTGAATCAATCGGGAAGAACTACACCATGCAGAGCGCTATTGGATTCCGGGTCCCAGGCTAGTTTTATAACTGAATCCTGTGCCCAACGTCTTCAGCTAGAAAGAAGAAACGCACGAGTCTCCGTTAGCGGGTTGGGTCAGACTAGCTCTGGAACGTCGAAAGGCTTAGTTACGGTAACCCTAAAACCTAAACTCTTTCCTGAGTTTTCCATCGAGGCTCTAGTGATGTCCAAAATTACAGGCAAGCTTCCTCCGCAAAAGTTAGACGTCAATATAAAGCCTTATGCTGGAATCAAGTTAGCCGACCCGCAGTTTGATCAAACAGGCAGTATTGACATCCTCATAGGAGCTGATCATTTCTTCAATATCCTTCAAAGCGGACAAATTAAAACAGGCTCGAATGAACCTATACTGCAGAATACCGTGTTCGGGTGGATAGTGTCAGGGCAACCCGGTATTTCCAGAGACAGTGATTTAGTGTCTATGATGGCTTTACCCAATCAACGAAATGAAATGGTGGATATCGATAGCAGCCTACGACGGTTTTGGGAGATCGAATCGTTGAACGATCAAAAAAATATACTCTCGCCTGAGGAGACCCTTTGTGAAAATCATTTTGTGAAGAACGTTGAAAGGAATTCTCAAGGCCGATTGATCGTAAAGCTTCCCTTCAAGAAGTCACCTAACCACTTAGGAGAATCGTTGCCAGCTGCAGTCCAGAGGCTCAGGGGAGTTGAGCGCCGTTTTATCCGCGATCCTACGTATACAATGATGTATCGGGACTTTATGGAAGAGTATCAGCAGCTGAATCACATGGTAGAAGTACCTCCACCGAAGCCAACGGAAGTTCATTTTTATTTACCTCATCACGGTGTACTGAAAACCACAAACAACATAACAAAGATGAGAGTAGTCTTTGATGGATCATCTAAGTCCAGCACGGGTGTTTCTCTCAATGATTGCCTGGCGGTCGGCCCCACGGTACAATCCAGTCTTTACGCAATTATTCTGCGATTTAGAGAACACAAGATAGCCTTTTCTGCAGACGTGGAGAAGATGTACCGGCAAGTCACAATATCTCCTGAAGACACACGATACCAAAGAATCATTTGGCGGCCAGATCCATCGCAGCCTATTCTTCATTTCCAGTTGCAGACAGTAACGTACGGTCTAGCGTCGGCATCGTTTCTGGCCACTAGAGCCTTAAAGAAGATGGCAGATGATAACAAACATGTATCGTTACACGCATCACACGTCATATCCAAAGATGTTTTCGCTGACGAGCTCATGACGGGAGCTGATAACGAAGACGAGGCGCTGCAACTCAAGGAAAAGGTCACTGAAATTTTAAGTTCCTATGGATTCCATCACAGAAAGTGGAAATCCAATAGTAGGGGAGTATTGCGCGACATTCCACACGAACTTCAGGAAGCAGACAACAAAGAAATTCAGAACCATAATCAACAGCTCACAGAATCCGTTAAAGTTTTGGGCATTAACTGGAATCCCAAAACAGACAGTTTCACATTTACCGCTCAGGTTCCCGATCACACGAACTTCACAAAAAGAACCGTTCTGTCCGAAGCCAGTAGATTGTTTGACCCACTAGGTTGGTTATCACCTGTGGTCATAGCCTTCAAGATTTTTCTACAATTGCTTTGGGGAGATAATCTAGAGTGGGACGATCCGCTCCCCGCCGACAAGCTTATTCTATGGAGTAAATTAAGGAACAATTTGAAATCTATTAATAATATTTCTATTCCTAGATTTATCAACACAGCAACCGGTTCCAAAATTGATATACATGGATTCTGCGATGCAAGCCAATCGGCGTATGCAGCTGTGGTATATTTCCTAATAACCAGTCCAAATGGAAACATGCATGCGAAACTGATTACTGCTAAGACAAAGGTAGCGCCAATCAAGCAACAAACACTTCCTCGCCTAGAACTGTATGCAGCAGTTTTACTCACGAATCTCATCAAAGTTGTCACAAAGGAATCAAACCAAGATATCACTGAGTTACACGCATGGACAGATTCCCAAATCGTACTAGATTGGCTTGGAAGTCACCCTAGGCGATGAAGTACTTTTGTGGGAAATCGCACCTCCTCACGGCTGCACCCCAACAGATATAAAAAAATATGTTTGAAAATCCCATAGTATTTTGTTTACATTTTTGTGTCATGGCTTTTATGTAGTGGCGTTGTCGCAACCATGTTGTACTATGAAACAAAAAATGTATCATTGATTAATTTAAATGATTGCGCAGAAGCAATAGTTATTTGTGTATCAAGAGCGCAAAGTGCCAGTTGGTCACGCGAGAATGGAAATTGCTGGCCGACGGGACGGAGGCCAGCAACCTGTAGCGGGTAGTTTCTTACATTACAAGAAACACCGCACAATAAAATCAACACCTCTGCAAGCTCTAATTTTTATCTATGGACAATTCTCCAGATAAAGAATTTTACAAAATACGTTCCAAAATTTGTAACGAACAATTCGCATTTAATTGTGACTTCATTCTTTTCCTCATTACATAACGATTCTACTTTTGTATACAAACTATACAAAGTACATTGCATACACAAACATACAACATAACTTGTATATACAAATTCCGTATACAAAATATAATTGAAAAATTATATTTTTGTGATACACAATCATTTTGTTAGCATGACCTCCAAATCACCTCATTTGGAATTGCATTAAAATCGCATCGATTTTAACAAGACAAAATCGATAAAATCATACAAAGACAATAGGTATAATGTTTTTTTCAACAGCCTGCGTCATAACTTTAACATCATCAATAGCACGATGGCCCGAACAAAGAAAAACTGGTTACCGAATTTAGGTTCGGCGGTTATCAAAAGCACACGAGGAAGAGAATAAACCACATATTCGATCTATTCAATTTGGGATTTCGCAGCAGCAGCAGCAGAGTAGCAACCAACACAATTTAGTAATAATAATTAATTTTGTTGAATAAAAGTTAAAAGATAATTAATTAACCAAAGTTTTAGTTTTTATTTTTACTTTAATCAACATTACACATTATATTGGTGACCCCGACGTCGGTTTTTACCGCGTAAGTACAAAATTTTTTTTTTTGTGAGTGAAATAAAAGTTTAATTATAAAAGTGCATGGTGTTTTATTTTTTTTATAAAACTACATAATTTAACCGACTAGTTTTGTGATATAGTGGCCAGCCCCCACCAGTGGTAAGCGCATTGTATTCACAAATAGTCACAATCCCCTGGTCGTTTGTTAGAAATAAACCACCATTTCTAACAATCAAATTTACTGCGAATTTATACATTTTTTTTTTCGCTCGCTCACAACACGTGACCAAAGTACAGTGCAACGCGCGTGCATATATATATATATATATATATATATATATATATATATATATGTATATATATACAAATATATAAAATATTTTTTTTTGTGTGAACAAGTGTGTGTGTAATCATCGTACAATTTTACGATGGCCCTAAACGGTGACAATAAACACGTGGAAACCAACGACGATCAACAAACACAGCAAGAGGTGGCCACGGCAAAACATTTAACACGGCTACCGGCATTCTGGGATACGAACCCAAGGAGTTGGTTCATATCAGCAGAAATCATGTTCGACGCGAACAAGATCACCAGCGACAAACAAAAATTTGCGCACACAGTGATGTCTCTTTCGGCAGAACAGGCGGAGAAGGTCGAGTACATTCTACAAGACCCTCCAGCCAATGATAAATTCGAAAATCTTAGAAAGGCGCTCATAGACCGCTACTCTATTTCGGAGGAGCGAAAATTAGAGACCATTCTGGGAAAAATAGACATCGGTGATCAAAAACCATCTGATCTGTTACACAAGATCAAGACGTTGGCTGGGAAAAATTTTACAGTCAACGTAATCACCAAACTATGGATCAGGCAACTCCCTGATTACATACAAACGGCGTTAATCCCACAGCAAGATAAACCGGTGGAGGTTCTCGCCGATATAGCAGACAAACTCCACGATATCATTGGTAATAGGAGTCAGAATTTAGGTTCAATTAACCGCAATACACGTACGCAAAGCTCAGAGACACTAATGCCAACTTCTAGCACTAACCGTCTCGAGACAATGCTCAAACAAATTAGCAACAGGCTAACTAAGCTAGAAAACAACACACACACACGTCGACAACCCATTCGTTCACAATCGCCATGGAGACAAGCTTTCTCTCCACCCACAAATACACGTTCGCACACAACCCAGGAAAGTCCATTTCGACCCATACAACAACAAACACCGAAACACCAACCACCACACAACTGGTGTTGGTATCACGCCAGATTTGGCAACGCAGCATCAAAATGTACACCACCATGCACTTTCACCACACAACAAAGGGGATCAACAAACACCATTCCCCCAAACGAGTAAGTCTTACGGTTGCAGCGGCAAACCTAAGACCACCTACTCATAGCCGCCTATTTCTACGGGATGTAAAAAATCAAATCACATTTTTGATTGATACCGGCGCTGATCTAAGCGTACTCCCGTATCATAGATACTACTGCTGGGGAACAAATCGGAACCCCGATTTAGTTCTGGCAGCAGCAAACGGCACCATAATAAATACTTATGGCACAAAGCTAATAGACGTTGACATTGGATTAAGGCGTTCGTTCAAACACGCCTTCATTCTCGCCAATGTCAATCGCCCCATAATTGGCGCGGATTTCCTAACGAAATTCGGTCTATTGGTGGATTTGAAAAATCACAGACTGATCGATCCATCCACCAATCTCTCAGTCAACGCGATATCAGCACTAGTTGACACCTTATCACCATTGCTTTACACGATTAACAATGGTTATGGAACATTGTTGAAGAAATTTCCCTCTTTAACAGCTCCACCAAACTACAACACTCCAGTAAAGCATAACGTAGTACACCACTCGTGACTACGGGTCATTTACCATTTTCAAGACCACGCAGACTTGATCCAATTCGCCACAAAGCAGCTTTCCTCGAATTCCAACATATGGTGGAACTAGGAATCTGCCGACCATCTTCATCAGCAGTATCATGTGCATTACACATGGTGAAGAAGAAGGGAAGAAGGATAACGACTGGAGACCATGTGGGGACTACAGGAGGCTAAACGCAGTCACTATTCCTGACCGTTATCCTATTCCCCACATACAAAATTTTTCCATGCAATTACATGATTGTTCGATTTTCTCAAAGATCGATCTCGTCAGAGCATATCATTTAATTTCAGTTGCTCCTGACGACATTCACAAAACTGCGATTACCACACCATTTGGTTTATTCGAATTCACGCGAATGCCATTTGGTCTCAGAAATGCTGCACAAACATTTCAGCGTTTCATCAACGAAATCTTGCACGACCTCGATTTCGTTTTCGTTTATATTGACGACATTCTCGTAGCATCAAAAGACGAGAAACAACACATGCTTCATTTGGAACATCTTTTCCAAAAGTTAGCAAACTATGGTGTCAATATCAACACCGCAAAATGTGTGTTTGGAACAAATAATCTTGACTTCCTTAGTCACAAGATTACTCCTAATGGTATTCTGCCGTCCGAAGGACGAATTAATGCAATTAGAGACATGCCAGAACCACAAAACGTAAAACAAATCCAACAATTCATCGGCATGGTAAATTATTACCACCGATTCATACCAAAACTAGCGGAAATAATTGCGCCAATCCACACGCATCTGGCTGGTCTGCTTAAACAACCCAAAACGCCTTCAAAATATTCTTGGCCTGCAGAATGTCAAAGCGCATTCCTTCAGCTCAAGAAAAGCTTAGAAAATATTGCACTCTTGGCACATCCGCTAAACAATACCAAATATAGCATCACCACTGATGCATCAAACACTGCAATAGGCGCGGTCTTACAACAACTCAATAAAGAGACCTGGGAGCCTCTTGGATTCTTCTCCAAGAAATTAACGGACGCGGAAAGAAAATATTCCGCATTCGATCGAGAATTGCTTGCAATTTTCCAAGCAATTAAACACTTTCGATACTTTGTCGAAGGTCGGGAGTTCACGGTTTATACCGACCATAAACCGCTTACTAATGCAATTCACTCTAAAGCAGAACGCAATCCAAGGCAAGCACGCCACTTGGACTTTGTCTCTCAATTTACGATAGACATACAACACATAAAAGGCAAAGACAACGTGGTCGCCGACACATTATCTCGGACTTCCGATCACGAAATTGCCTCTGCCACAACCCGATTTGACATTGCTATAATCGCGAAAGCACAAGCTGGCGATTCCGAACTAACAGAATTACTGTCTAATTCTACTACTCGGCGTCCATCCAAATGGAAACTAGAAAAATTTCTCTTAGCCGATGTGACGATTTATTGCGAAGTATCCACAAGCAACAATCGCCCGTACATTCCCGAGTCGTTACGTCGAACTGTCTTCGACACAATCCACAATATTTCACACTCAGGGGTACGCGCAACCCGCAAACTCGTCACTACTAGATACTTCTGGCCTAGCATGAACAAAGACATAACCCATTGGGCAAAATCCTGTTTATCCTGCCAGAAATGCAAAGTGCAACGACACACAAAATCACCTCATGGTAATTTCGAGATTCCCCCAGGTAGATTTGAACACATTCATATAGACATTGTAGGTCCACTTCCACCATCTAATGGATACACCTACATTCTGACACGCGTTGATCGTTTTACGCGATGGCCAGAAGCCTACTGCATAAAAGACATCTCCGCATCAACAATCGCAAAAACGCTAGTCGAAAACTACATTTCTAGATTCGGCGTACCGATCAACATCACGACCGATCAAGGCACCCAGTTCGAATCAAAATTATTCACTGAGCTTATGCAATTATTAGGCTCACATCGAATACGAACGACTGCCTATCATCCTCAAGCAAACGGTATGGTTGAGCGCTTTCACCGCCAACTTAAAACAGCTCTCAAAGCCCGTGAAAATACCGTCAACTGGAGTTCAGAAATCCCAATCATATTGTTGGGAATCCGAGCAACAGTAAAAGATGACCTAAAATGTTCACCAGCCGAGCTGGTATACGGTCAAACAATCAAACTTCCAGGTGAATTCTTTGTGGAACATCCACTGACACCTCAAACTACCACAGACACGGTGCTAGATCAACTCCGTTCTACGATGAACAAACTCATCCCAACGGATACACGAAAAACCACGCAAAACGACATATTCGTACCCAAGTCACTACAAACGTGTGACTATGTTTTCGTACGCATAGACGACGACTTCGTAAACACTTCATAATACAAATACGAGACAAGCTACAAAACGTCTCCATCGATAGACTCAAACCAGTCTATGGTATACTCCGCTCACCCGATCAAATATCGGGAGTTAAGAAAACTTTTCGTATTTCCGAATCGTATATCGAAAGTAATAAACAAATTAATCATTTCAGAGACTCAACATGAGCCAGTCGAAAATCAACCGGATTAACGAAAATCACGATGCCCTATTAACGGACATCGAGATGGCCCTAACGGAGGCCATAACGGAACCCGGACCGTCCCAAGCTGGCGCCCATGTCCAGTTTGACGAAGAACGCCACGTTCAAAATTCCCC
Source organism: Tipula vernalis (assembly GCA_958295665.1). NCBI lineage: Eukaryota > Metazoa > Arthropoda > Insecta > Diptera > Tipulidae > Tipula > Tipula vernalis. The sequence continues at coordinate 251,174,953 of OY282558.1, forward strand.
GCAAGCGGCATACCACGCGAGCGACACAGACCGTACCACAACGCAGTCGGCCAATACACCAACCATCTTATGAACACCTCATCCGTCGCATCGAGCGGCTGGAGCAGTTGGTAAAGATGGCGGCACCACAACAACCGAAACCAACGACCACTGGTACAATGTGCTGGTTTCATGCACGGTTTGGAATGGCAGCCGAAAAATGCGACTCACCATGTCGCTACCAAAACTAAAAAAAACAAACAAGACAATATTTTGAAATAAAACCATAATAAATTTATTTATTTTATTATTTTTATTTCCCTTTCACCGAGACATGTTCATCCTGGTACACCATCTACCTTGATTTCGTTTCGCACAAACAACCACTAGCATAATGAGCACGCATCATTATAATAGTGCAAACAATTTATTCCACCCGTGAATCGCCAGTGGACTAAAACCCACCATGGGAAATTCACTGCGCCGTGGGTGATGTAGCGGGTAGTTTCTTCCATTACAAGAAACACCGCACAATAAAATCAACACCTCTGCAAGCTCTAATTTTTATCTATGGACAATTCTCCAGATAAAGAATTTTACAAAATACGTTCCAAAATTTGTAACGAACAATTTGCATTTAATTGTGACTTCATTCTTTTCCTCATTACATAACGATTCTACTTTTGTATACAAACTATACAAAGTACATTGCATACACAAACATACAACATAACTTGTATATACAAATTCCGTATACAAAATATAATTGAAAAATTATATTTTTGTGATACACAATCATTTTGTTAGCATGACCTCCAAATCACCTCATTTGGAATTCCATTAAAATCGCATCGATTTTAACAAGACAAAATCGATAAAATCATACAAAGACAATAGGTATAATGTTTTTTTCAACAGCCTGCGTCATAACTTTAACATCATCAATAGCACGATGGCCCGAACAAAGAAAAACTGGTTACCGAATTTAGGTTCGGCGGTTATCAAAAGCACACGAGGAAGAGAATAAACCACATATTCGATCTATTCAATTTGGGATTTCGCAGCAGCAGCAGCAGAGCAGCAACCAACACAATTTAGTAATAATAATTAATTTTGTTGAATAAAAGTTAAAAGATAATTAATTAACCAAAGTTTTAGTTTTTATTTTTACTTTAATCAACATTACACATTAAACCTTTCGAGCGTGACAAACAACTTTGCGGACGTGTTTCACACTTTATTTTTCCTACAATCATTTTAAAAAATATAATAAAAAGATAATTTGGTAGTAAAATTTACTATACTGACAATACGATTTTATTTTAGGACCGACATTTTGTTCAATCGAGTAGTCAAAGATTTTTTTTATTTTTCATAAAGAAAAACAAAAATTTGGTTTGATGTTTTATACAAACATTAGTCTTTCTTTAAACATGCGTGCGGTTTCAAGTTTTGTCACACGTTTCTAAGAGAAACGTGTGACAAAGTAATTTGTTTATTAACTGTCAAAAAAACAGACACTTTGGGCTTTGAAAACAGAGAAAAAAAGCCTGCTTTTCACGGCGATTGTAGGAAAAATACATTATGTACAAGATATATACAATTTGTAAGCAAGATCACCACTCGATATACAAAAATATATAAAATAAATGCACGTGTTTATCTATGTGTGTGTCGATCGAAAAAAAGAAATAATAAAAGGAAAAAATTAAAAAATCCTCTAGTGTACAAGGTGTATTAAAATAAACCATTTTTTTGTATAATAATAGACAAAAACGATTGTCGATTTCCGAAATTAACGTGCAACCTGTAGCAATACATTTTTTGTAAATATGAATGTCTCGACTGGATATGCGAAAATGTATATGTTTTTATTCTTACAGAATAGCAATATGTACTTACATACTCATACTCGTAAATATTATTTTGATCCAATTTTGTTTACATTTTGAATCCATAAATGCAATATAGCTCAACCAGCGAATCAGTAATACAACTTGTCAAACCTTTACGGAAAACAACGAAAGTTTTTTGTTACGGAAAATTTGACAAGTTGGCTAGTGATTCTGTAACACAACTTGTCAATTTGTCATTGTCAATGGTTTTATAAGCACACAAATTGTCGTCTGATTTTTGTTAAATTTATAATTATTTACGTGAACGAATTTTTTTATTTTCGTATTGTGTTAATTATATTGTGTTGTTTTGTCAGTATTTAGGGTATATTTTAAAATATTACATTTTAAAAATGGGCGACGCCTTTGAAGAATTGCAGGAGCTTTTCATAGTTTTTGGAAAATTAAAAGAGCTAAAGAGATTAAAAGATCAGCAAAAGAAGAAACGGTCTTGTGCCGTTAGGCTAATTAATCGCACGAGGGATCGCTTTGGATATTTTAAGGTAACCAAATACTTTTGTATAAAGTTTTGAATGTAAAAACATTATTTTATTTTTAGGTTACATTTTCGGAAATCAAAATAAACGACCGAAATCAATTCTTTATACATACTCGCATGACGCCGGCTATTTTTGAATTATTACTTAATTTGATCAAGCCCCATATGGCCGAGAATACGCGAAATTTATTGAGCACGGAATTTCGTCTTGCACTGACTTTATTGTGAGTTTGAAAATTATTTATTTAAAAAAACGTGACGCATTATATTGAAACTCATATTTCTAGATATCTGTCCCAAGGATGTTCATTTCAATCTCTTGCATGGAGCTGGAAAGTTGGGAAGGAGACGGTGCGATTAATAGTATATGAAACATGTGAGGCAATATGGACTGTACTTGGAAGCCTCTACGTGGCAGAACCAAAAATACATGACCTCGAGTCAATTGCGAAGGATTTCTCCGACAGCTGGAATTTCCCAAATTGTGTAGGCGCAGTCGATGGGAAGCACATAGCTATTCAATGTCCGGTAGGTTCCGTCAGCCAATTTTTTAACTATAAAAAATTTTACAGTATAGTGTTGATGGCCGCATGTGATGCCAAATACATATTTACCTATATAGATGTCGGAGCATATGGCTCACAGAGTGATGGAGGTAATGCTCTACTTATAAAATACGTTTACTGCTTTACTTTTAAAATAACCATGAAAATGATTACTATATATTTTAGGAATTTTCAGCCAAAGTAGTTTTGGGAAGCGACTTTGTGCTGGTAATCTCAGACTTCCAGATCCAGCCGTATTACCAGGCACACAAAATTCGGTATCACATTTTTTCGTGGGGGATGCAGCATTCACCTTAACTTGCAATTTAATGAAACCATATCCGGGGGTAGGTCTCCCAAAAGCAAAGGAGATATTTAATAGACGCCTATCACGAGCCAGACGCGTAATTGAAAATGCTTTTGGTATTTAGGTATGTAGATGGCGAATACTTTTAACTACACTAAACATGCAGCCTGATAACGCGGAAAAAATTGTGTTAGCATGTGTCGCTCTACACAATTTTCTGAGACTTAATAAAGAAATAAGGACTCTATACGCACCGTCGCAATTTATGGACTGGGAAGATTCTAACCACCAACAACACCAAGGATTATGGCGACAAGAAGTTGTTCGAAATCTCCCTTCTATTAAAGCGTCGCGAAGTGTCCATGTATTAGGGGGTAGCAATGCCATAAAAATGAGGGACATTTTATGCAATTTTGTAAATACTGAAGGCAGACTAGAGTGGCTTCAATAATTTTTTCATTATCAAATTAGAATACAAAAAACGAAATTAAATTGACTGAAACAAAAAATTAATTAAATAATAATAATAAAAGATATAAATTTTATAGATTTGTTTTAATTATTTATTTCATTCAAAAAAAGGTAATCATTTCACTTCTTGTGTCAATCATTTCACAATTATCACATTATTAATTCAATTATCACGTTATTAAATACATTTCATTTGTAATATACTAATAAAAAATTTTTAATACATTATAGTATCACATATGAGTAGGTATGTACTTATTTGCTGGTACCGTTTTCATATAAATATTTAGATCTTAAATTTGTTATATATTTCGTTATTTCTCCTCGAGCCTCATTTTTATACGACTCAGGTAACTCCTTCATCATCAACTTGATACTTTTTAGGAACTGGTCGTCCAGATCTTCCTCTTTAGCCTTTTGTCTTTCTTCAAACCGTGCCAAATACTCGTTGAATTTTGAGCAGGATTCGGCGAAGGGGTCTACTCTAGACCGTTTCAACGAGCTTACCTCAGAAACATTGTCGTCTGTCTCACTTAAGTCGCTGTAATTCGATTTTGTTCTAAAAAAGAAAACGTTTACATATAATAAACGTTTACATTCAAACGTTTACATTCAACTACTAACCTTCTCGGTTGAATGAAAGGTTTTAAAAACGTAAGGCTTTCAAAGTATGGCCATTCCTCAATCATTGACTCGCTACCCGTTCCATCGTAGTTTTTTAACTCTTTATTAAATTTTTCCCTCAAATATCCCCATCGTTTCTTGCAATCATCTTCTATAAATAAAAGAAAAAAAATTGTTATGGAATTCACCTTTGTGAATATGTACGTAATATTAAGATTGTACTTACTTGATATTCCAGTAACATCTGCGATTTCGATCCATTTTTTTTCTTTGTGAATAATATTTTTATAATATTTATCTGTTTTGTCGTAAAGACATTTGTGGCTTTCGACAGCACTAATTAAAGTGGAATAATCCATTTTTTGGGGTCTAAATCTAAAATACATCAAGAAAATCATAAAAATGTGCAGACATCTTTTTGAGGTTATAAATTCTCAACAAACAGAAACAACTGTGAAATTATTTTACATTTTATTTTAAATATTTCCCTTACAAAAAATTAAATATAAAATATTTCACAATTAATTTTATTAAGAAAATTAATTTTACTTACTGATGGAAAAATAAAATATATACCGAGAATAATAAAAATGTGTATGCATTAACAAAAAACAAGATGGAATTTGACATTTCCTTCAGTTTGCACGTAAGTTTTCGCTCTGTTAAGTGACAGATATATTTAACGAAACTGAACGAAAACGTTGTTAAAGATTCGCTGGCCAGTAACAAACAAAACCCATTTATCGCATTATTACGTTAAGTTTTTACTGATTCGCTGGTTGAGCCTATAATCATGTAATAATAAATATTTTTAGTTCTATTGATTCTAATTCTATTCTGTTATGTAGGTACTTTAATATTTATGTCAATAGCATAGAGGAGATTCTTACTCAATTTCAATGTTTCAAAATGTTAAATTTGTTAAAACAAACTTTTGAAAAAGGAATAGAAATAGTTAGGTGATTGATTGTTTTGATTTTTTAACCGGTCATTAACCTTTATATTTTATTGTTTTGATACTTATGTTTTTCATATTCTGCTCCTCATTTTCATAAAATTTTTTAATAATTACAATTTAATATGGTAGGAGGGAGGAAATGTAATCTTGTAATCGCAATTTAGGATTTGATAACAATTATGTAAGCGTAAGTATTCATATAACTAATTGGTACAGAGACGATTAAATACAGATATAATACCAGATCGCTATCCGATGCCCCACATTCAAAACTTTTCCATTAATTCCGCCATATAAGGCATAAATTTATCTGACTCCTACTAGGCCTGTGATAAAGGGCCAGTATGATATATAGGAGGCAATGATAATATATGCAATAATATACATACATAGATTTATATATTATACGATTGTGATAGTAGTATGTGTGTATTACAGTTATGAAATCACTCACGTTTGATGTTCATAATAAATTTAGTTTGGATGTTTTCTTCGAACTAGAAACTGATTCTATTTGTGGACATATTGAAGATTATTAATATTATATTAATAAATAATTAGTATTAAACAAGTTAAATTTGTCGTAAATCACCGGATCAGTCTCCGTTATTCTTACGTATGTATCAAACTATAGGGTCTATAATATCTAAAATATACAATAAACTTTATTTTATGAAAATATTTTATAAACATTTAGGTTATAAATAAAATATGGCATCTTCAAAAAGAATAAATACATGTGTAGTGCCCTGTTGTAAAGCATCATCATCCAAATCCACCTTGCAATTTTTTAAATTTCCAAGCGACCCAAAGAGAAGTTTGTTCTGGATGACTTCAATTGGTTTATCAAAAGAAACTTTGACAAACAAACATAACTATGTCTGTGAACGACATTTCTTGAGTGGATGTATCACTGCAAATCGTCGCTTAACTAAAAATGCGGTACCGTTTTTGAATTTAACAAATAATTCTGATATTGAACTATCTGATAACATACAAACACCAGTTGATGAGAGAATCGATATTGATAGTTTTGATAATTTATCAATTAGTAATTTAAACAAATTTACATCACAAATAACACAAACTGCGCAAAAGAAAAGAAAATCAAAGAATTCCGAGTTAAGTTTATTAATTTGAAAAGAAAATTTAATAATTTAACTAAGAAATATAAACAAATTCGAAATAATAATTTGGATGAAATGGTTGATCAAGTTAAATCGGCAAACGAGCCTACAAGAAATGTGTGTAAACTTCTCTTAAAGGAAGATTACTATTATAAAGAAAGCGACAAAACATTTGCACAATGTTTGTACTATAAATCTGCGACCACCTATAAATATTAAAAATCAACGTTTCAACTTAAATTACCCTCCATTTCGTCAATATATTCATGGTCACCAATAAAATTCATTTCACCGGGAACAAACTATGTTTTGTTAGATCAATTAAAACATTTGTTTTTAAATATGTGAACAACATCGCGGATATGTGTTTTATCTTTCGACGAAATTGCCATAAGAAAAGATTTAGTAGTAAATCCTTTAACTAATAAAGTTGAAGGTTACTGTGATAATGGTAATAATAGGTCGAATCAGTTAGCCACTTCAGCAATTTTTTTTATGCTACGTGGTTTAGTGGGGAATTGGAAACACGTACTAAATTATACTCTAATT